>JAWNPI010000103.1:9597500-10826666 GCA_035047625.1 Drosophila mettleri
ATGCAAGCGCATGTGTAAAAATATATTTTATTAGGCTGCCACATTGCTTTTCATGAATGTCCTGAGTCTCGCTTTTGCATTACCCGAAAAATGCCACAACGCGCGCGACATTTTTGCGCTTCTTCTTTTATCGAGCACAAGCCGACAGCCATACAGCCAGACAGGCAGAGTTAGGAGTGAGCTTGAGTCCCGACACTGCAATAAAAATGTCGAAATCCTTCGTACGTCTGTGCGCATCAAAAAAGTCTGCCCGCCAAGGTGTTTGTGGCATATTTATCACGCAATTGTCACCAGCGAAAGCGGCAACAACTTTATCTCTACGGCAACTGTTGCTGGCTGCAGCTTAAAGAGTTTGCTTTTAAATATTTCTGCACTTTTAGTTAATAGTAAATGCAAAAGTTTTTCGAAAGATAACAGATAACAGCGCATAAACCAGATATGCCAGGCAAATTATTTATACGAGAACTGTCATATATTTTACTTATTACAACTATAAAATATGTGAATTCATTAAATTATCTATTAAATTCATAAAAAAGAAAACATTACGACCAGCGCGGTCGGGCAGAGTTGATGGCATAATTCCTGTTCATAAGACTAGAATAGCTAGAAGGAAGGTAATAAAGAAAAGGTATAGGTGATAAGAAGGCAAAAAAGGGGATCTAATTTTAGACTTAAAATATATTTTACAGGAGATTTCATAAGGGCCAACAATATTTAAAATTTGAAATTCTTTGTCAATGCTTTCTAAGATATAAATTAATAATTCAACTTCAGCATTGATCATTAAAAAACTTAAATTTTTTATATATTTATATATATTCTAACCTTCAAGTCTCTCTTTCTTCTCAACGAGACAGTGGCTTTTTCCGCAAATCCAATGAACTATTTTAAGTTGTGTAACTGGCATGAATCAATGCCCGCTCACGCCTATCGCAGACAAAGAATCATGTTTTATGTTGCTTTTTAATTATGCTCAACATTTTGCAGAAGATACGAGCAATACGCAAAGCGTTTCTCATGCTGAATTTCGTGTTATATTCATGGCTGGAAAATATTTATTTTAAATTTTTATTTATTATTATTATTTATTGTGTGCATTTCGTTAGTTCAATTTGGCGCTGGTCAAACGCGATTTTAATTTGAATTATTTGCGTTCAGTTTCCGCTTAAAATTGTTATTTTTTCCTTGCTTTTGTTTATGTTATTTTATTTTATTTTTATTTATTTTTTTTTTTGTAGTGCGCATCGAGCGGAAATGCGAGTTTGCCTTTGAACGAGCAGCTGTTTGTTGTCACTTTTGGCTGTGGTGGCACTTTGCGCGCATTTGTATAAATTTAAATATATGTATATGAAATATGAAACGACTGCACTCAAAGTGATGTATGTATACATATATATGTGTGTGTTATACGAGGTGTGCTCTTAAAGTCGTCGGGTAGGAGTTGAAGACGGCAATGAAGGTATAGATGAATGAATATCTTACGTTAATATCTTATCATTCATATACTCTATATACACAATACTTTTTGAGCACACCTCGCATACTCCTTTATACAGCGCAGCCTGCAATTATTGTGCCACGCATTTTGAGTAATTGAAAATGTTTGATGCTGTTTTTTTTCCATTTTTCGTTTATGTATTTTATGGCGCATAAATTACGCGACATTGGCATTTGAGTAATTTACTTGAAAATATAATAAATAGCAGGTGGCTTTTTATCTTGTAGATCTTGAGAGCATATTTTATGTGAAAAATAAGTGTATCATAAATATGCCTAATAATATTTATGCTGCAATCGCCGTGATTTACTGCTCAAGGATAAGCAAGGCGCTGTAGCCTTCGTTTTATTTGCAGTTTTATGGAATTGATTGAATTATTAATTTATATAATTTGTAAAATATACTTTTATATAATTTTTCTTTAGTATTTATTTTGCCTGTTTCACTGCTTGACTCCCTCAACTAACTATTCACTGCATGCTAAGCATTTAACACCAACTTTGATCTATATATAATGTGAATATTTATTCAAATTACAAATCATATTTCTATAAACTAAAATGAGTTAAGGTAAGTATTAAATGTGTTTGTATATGTCACTTCTTTTTTTTAATTTTTTTTTTTCGGTTGTGTTTAAGTCTTGAAAGCAAGTCAGCTAAACAAACAATTTCTATTCGTGCATAAGACAGGCCTAACTTCTTTCAAATCTCAGCTGTGTGAATATATATGACTTCTTAATCAGTCTTACATCAAGTAAGATTGATTGATTGAACACAGAAAGCACACACACACACATATATACACACAGACAGACACACATAATAATTTATCTATGATATAAATCGATGTTGTTATTGACTTCATATATTGATGTTGTTCTATAATTGATGTTGTTGTTGTTGATGTTGTTCTACTACTACTACTAAATTAAACTAAATTAAACTAAACTAAGCTGTAACTTCTACAGAATATGTATTACGAATATATACTTCTATATACTGATTTATGTTGTTTGATGTGTTGTTGTTCGATTTTTGATTTGTGTTTCATTTACTATTGTCTTACTCTTTTTCTACTATTTGATGTTGTACAAAACTTTGTGGCAGTTCCGCTCGCTGTTGTTGTTGTGCTCCTCTCTCTCTCTCTCTGCCTGTCTCTCTCTCCCTCTCTCTCTTCCGTCTCTCCAAAAGTGCTTATCAATTTAATTGCAGGTCGCGTATCCCTGCGGTGCTCTGAGCGTGCGGCGCATGCGCTGGCGGCACCAACAGCAGCAACATCAGCGCCAGCTCTACTGCGGTCCCTATGCACGGCTGCAACACCAACAGCAGCACCTACATCAGCAGCGGCAGCAGCAGCAGCAGCAGCAGCGGCAACAGCAACATGAGCTGCAGCTATCGTCAGGCCTTGGCCTCATCAGCGCTTCGGCGACTTCTCACAGCAATTTGCGCGAAATTTGTAAAACGCATGCAATTTGCTAACAGCAATTGATTGCCTCGACCGAAGCAACAACAACAGAAACAGAAACAGCAACAGCAACAAACGCCACAACAATAAGTAGTAATGTGCCGGTTAACAGCTCAGCAGCAATAACATCAACAACAATAACAACATCAACAACAACAACAACCAGTGCGCAGCAATCGCAACAAAAACTGCAACAGCAACAATTGCCATTGCCGTGCGCTACGCAAATTAGTCAAAACAAATTGGTAGGTGGCCATTATATAGTATTTGGTCTATATAAGATCGTATGTGCATATGTATGTATATATATAGGTTTATTGGTGTGTGTGTGTGTGTGTAATGTTGGCGTGTTTTTGTGTGTAAAATTGCAGCGCTGTGTGGGTGTTGCTCGCACAGAACATCTAATTTAAATAATAATAATACAGCTTTATTTTCGACTATCTTCGTGGCAAAGCAGCTTAAAAAGAGCAGCTTTACCAGAGTATAGAATTCCCAGACAGTGGAGCAGATTGTTATAGAGCGCAGAGTGTATATGGGTTTAATGAGTTTGCACTTAAATATATATTTATATAAATAAAATATATATATACATATATATTTTATATATTTAATTTAGTTTATGTATTTAATTTATGTTGTATTAAAATCAAGTCGGCAATAATTTGATTAATCAACGATATTCTTGAGCGTATAGACAACTGAAACCAGATGACTCTTATCACGTCTACGCTTCCTGATATTCTAGTCTCATTGCAGTAGCTCAAAAGCAACTGAATAAAATGAAGCTCAAACATTTCCTTGGCATGCCCAAACCTTAATAAATATCGTTGCACTCTAAATTATATTCCTCTTTAAAATGACATAAAAAATTGTGTAGGTAATCTATCTTGGTACTGATAAATGTTGTCTATTATTCATATTAATTATGCTGCAGAAATGGCCTATTAATATTATATATGTATCTATCTCATAGTCAAGTGGTGCCTATTTCGTATGCTTATTCATCCTGGTCATTAGTCGCTCTGTTTTTGTGCCCGGCTGCAGCTGTGGACTTGGTCTCATCTTGTCTCGACTGTCGATTATAATTCACTTTTATGCTTAACACATATATTTAGCTTATGGTCGCCCACAGTTGGTGGGGCAGTTGGCATTTTTATGGTGAAAACATTTAATGGCTTTATACAAGCGCCCCAAGCGCCAAAGGCGCAGATACTCACACACGAGTCGCATGGAGCGGGAGTGAGGGGACCTGAACTTGCTCTGCTTAGTTCAACCCAGCTCAGCTCAGCTCAGTTAAGTTGAGTTTAGCTCTTCATCATCGGCGTCGTCGTCGTCATCATTTCCATCAGGCTGAATAGCTTTTCAAATGCCAAATTTATGCAAATTCGGTCGCAGTTGAGAGAGAAGCCGCCTCGATGAGGACGGCATTTTGCACATGAATATTTGTGCCCGGAAATTGGCGGAGGAGCATGGAGTAGGGCACGCCCAGGAGCAGAGCCAGAGCCAGAGCAGAACCAGCGGCTCTGGCAGAGGCATAGGCATAATGTTCGGCACATATGCGAAATTGTGCCTTTTGCCGAGTTTTTGAATTGCCATTTTCCGTTTGCCCAACGTTTGACGTAGGCATTTGGCGAGAGACAGCGGTGGGTGGAAGTAAAGATACACTGAACAAAAGTGGGAGTATTTTATAATAATTGAATAAGAGTTTTAATATTAATAATTAATAAATTAATTAATAATTTAATATAAACTCTGATATAGTTATAGATACCATATAGTCTCAGCTTAATTCAATTTCTTATCACTCAGCAATATCCGCTCTCTCAAGTCAGACCACTGTTTGTTCAGTGTAGCAATCGAGAGGGAGATAGACAGAGAGCGAGTGTGAGTGGTTTATATGGCGCTGGCTTGGGGCATGGCGTGCGGCACACGTTGCTTTTTGTATTGCCTTCAATCATCAATCAATTTTTTCAGCACGTGCTCTTCGGCACCCACTGAGTGAAGGCGGGCTGCAAGCGTTGCCTTTTGCTGTGTGTGCCATTGGCTTTGCATACTTTTAGGCTCGCGGAATGCGAAATGCACGTAACCGTTGCCTTGCAGTTTGCCTTGCCAATTTAGGCAAAGTTCTCAACTGGAAGCATAATTCATGTTGCAAGTTGGACGGGCGCGTTTAAATGTGCATCACGTAAATGCCAAACAAGACGCTGTCCAGGCCTGCCACGTTCACTTGATTTGTAGTCGCTGCACACGTGTGTGCACAGGTAAATGCCCCATGTCCAGCCGTGCAGTGCAACACACTTAAAGCTTTAAGCCAGTCCGCCTTTCACGGCATACTTTCGCTTAACTGAGAAAGAGATGTAAGCGACACAGACAGACAGACAGGCAGACAGAGTGAGTGTGTGTGAGAGAGAGAGAGAGAGAGAGAGATGCATGCAGTGACCACAAAACGGAATGCAAGGATAATTACACTCGCTGCCATTGCTAGGGACTTCTGCAATCGTCGGCAAGGTGTTGACTTGAAATTAAAATTAATTGGGAATTCCGTGCGCATACCAAAACGAGAGTGTCGCCAGCAGGCCTGTCTGCCCGACTGCCTGACCAGGGATTGCATCTCAGTACAACCTCTTTCTCTCTCTCCCTCTCTGTCGGTCTGCACGTGCCAACTTTTCTGTGACCTTAATGCTGATCTCTGTCCCCTGCCCAGACCCGCAAATCAAGTCCAGATTTTTGGAAAGCGTACATTAACTGCTTTTGGTAATAAGCTTAATTATGCTTCAATTGGTTTACGTGACGTGAGCCACCGGGGCAACAAGTCGAAAATCTCAATGTGTGTGGCCATTGCTTTCAGCTAAGCTAGTTCGGTCAGAGGTCACACAAAAATTACTTATTTAGTTGTACAACTTGGTCGACAATTACAAAATTATTTCAAGCTAATGGAGAAGAAAATATAGTTGAATGAGATAATAATTCTGTGACTATCAAAGCAACAATTAGTGTCTAATGATTTGACGTGTTTAGCCAATTGTTGCCTTACTCAATTGGCAGTGAGGGTCTATAGGCACTGTTCAGTAAATTAATTTGAATCTTGAGGTAGAGTCTTTCTATTTTAGACCTTGCCAAAAGGAACTCTTTTTTCTGGCTCATTTCCTGTGCTGTATATCTCTCTATATCCACATCGTAATCACATTGTAATTATCTCATATGTATACATGTTATCACTAATTCTATCTGTATTTCTAGAGATCTCAATATCTTTCATTCCTTCTCTCTAACTCTCAATGTCTATCAATTTCCTCTCTCTAAAGATTGAGTCTGTATCTCTGTATCGTATATATCTCTAACTTTCTGTCTACGTACATTTATATTTCCTGTTTATGTCTCTCTCTTTCTCTCTCTCTGTCTCTCTCTCTCACTCGCTCTCTCTCTCACTCTCTCTCTCACCCTCTCTATAATTATTTCCCATATTCATAATCTCTTTTCTTTTAGACACTTAACGCACTCCATTGCACAACAGTTGCTCTTGCGCTTAACTCATGCCAAGCAAGCAGAAAATATTTTAACAGTTTTTTTTATTGTCTACCAGTCTCTGCGTATGTGTGTGTGTTTTCACGCGTGTGTGTAAGTGTGCGTGCGTATGTTATTTTTTAATGACAATACAAAAATATTTTGCTTAACGCCTGTCTGCATTGCATTGCATTGCATTGCTCTTGTGTGTGCTCGCCTGACATTCTTTGTTGCAGTCATTATTGTTGTTGTAAAATTAAACAATTTAATTATATTCATATGCAAAAAATATGATGATGCTGTTGCGGCTGCTGCTGCTGCTGCTGCAGCAGTCGCCGTTGCAGCAAGGTAAACAAATGTCGCCTACGACAACTGCTGCTCTGCTTCGCTGGCAGCGACAATTGCAATTAATTGCATATTTTAAGCGATTCCAGATTAAAACCGCAGACAACGTAAATAACAACAACAACAACAGGCAGCAACAATAGCAACACGAACTGCAACATAGAGCAAATGCGCTGTAGTCGGGGACGAAATTAATTGCTCTTTATATGACAAAAATTAACAATTATGACAATAAAAATTTTTAAATCATATCGCGACAAAAATAATTACACGCACGATATGCCCAATTCAAAATAACAATTGACCACTGTCCAAGCATTTAATGCCAATATGAAAATAAATAGCATGAAAAGGATAACGATAGCTGAACAGATTTCCAAGGGATGTTTGCCAGAAGATTGACTCATAATTTAATGATGAGCTGAGATTATAGATATGAGTATGTATGAAGTCTTAAGAAATGTGAATAAGCCTATGACATATATTTTTTAATACAATAAGAAAATGAATTAAAATATATTTAGTTTGATGAGCTGAGATTATAGATATGAGTATGTATGAAGTCTTAAGAAATGTGAATAAGCCTATGACATATATTTTTTAATACAATAAGAAAATGAATTAAAATATATTTAGTTTGACTCGAATAGTTTACTTTTGCTTAACTTGAAGACAATATATAGTTAACCAAAATCTTCAGATCTGTGAAGAAGATATTTCTGTATCATTCGGCCTCAATCAATAGAAGGATATTTAAGCTTGTTAAGCAACTGTCTATATCTGCTTTTAAGTATACATTTTGTAAATTGCACAATGGCAGCGAGAGGACCTGCCTTTAACTATTTAGCAACATGGCCAGCAGCTAGTGCTACGCCCACATTTCAACAGTTGTCGAGTTGGTTGGGTGTTGGACGTTGGGGTTAGGGGATTGTAAGTTGCTTGCTCGAAGTTTTGATTCATTTGCTGCACGTGCATATGTATAGGAAAGTCGTGTGATTTGCTGCGCAAGTTTGTCCGTAGCGCCAGTTGCAAGTTCGTCAGTCAAGGCGACGCCTTGTGCGTGCAACACAGCAGCAACGGCAACGGCAACGGCAAAAGCAACAGCAACACCCATGTCCACGCCCACAGTGCTCAGTTGTTTAGCTATGCAACAAACTACACAGCTAACTTGCGTGTGTGTGCGTGTGTGTGCGGTCCTTCTTGTATGTGCTGTCCTGCCACAGACGCAGCTGCTCCTGTTGCAGCAACTGCTTTTTGCTAGCTGCTTATCACGCATGCTAAACAAGCAGACGACGGCCAAGAGAAAATACCATTTGAATTTTGATAAAATGCAGTTTGACTTTTTGTGGGCGTGCAGGACTCGCTTGTCAGACCTCACGCTCCCTCACCTCTCCCTTCCCCTTGCCGCTTGCGTTGTCTGCCCTGCTGCTTTTTTTTTATTCTTCTGCAGCGTGTCGCTCGCAGCGTTGTTACATGACATTCATTGATATTTTGTGCAAGCGTAGCGTAAATTCAATTTAATTTTGTGTAAATTGGCTGCAAATGCAATTTACAAGCTCTGCACAGTAGCAGCAGCAACAGCAGCTGCAAGGATGCGTGAACAGGATTTGCGCTGCTGCAGCTGCCTTAGCACTTGCACTTGCATTTCAAGTGAACAATTGAAAGGAAAACTCAACACACACACACACACACACACACACACTCGCAAATTCGCACATACTTAGACATTGCTTGGCTCTAACTAAAGCCTGTTAAATGCATTGACATATTTTTGAACATATGAAAATTTGCGAATGAACAAATATTTATATTGAATTTATGAATAGAAATTATGTTAAATATATATGCATATAAAATATATGTTCGGATTTCCAGAATATTTATCGCTGCTCTCTTTATTTGCTGTTCTCTTCAATAAATTCTTTGTAACAAACAAAAATGTTTTATTTCGATTTTATATATGTATTTTTTTATTTTTTTCTACTCATATTTCAACTAGAGAACTATTTGTTATTCATCCAAAATGGAGCTAATATGTTTCTCTATTTATTTATTTAATTTTTGAAAATGTATATATATTTTTATAATTATTTTAGAAATCGATTTTTATTATTCATACTATTGTAGATGTATTCACGCTGGCAACAATTTGTAGCATGCGCGTGAATGGATTTTAATTATAAACTGGGGAGCGTCATTTTACTGGCTCGTGTGCGAGTGTGTGCGTGTGTGTGTGCATGTGTTTGTGTTTAGAAATTGCATTTGACAAAACTGAGGGCGCGTGCGTGCGTGCATATTTAATCAAGTTTTTATTTAAGTTTGCTTAGTCCCGTTCGGTTGAGTCATGTGGGCGGCGTGGGCGTGGTCAATTGCTGGCAACTTTGTAGACCTCAGCAACAACAAGAAGAAGAGCTAGAGGTATAGTCCATATGCGTTGGCTGGCATTTGAAACTTTGAACCCTGTTCGCACTCGCATAAATCACGCGCGCCCCGCGCAGTATGCAACATTATTTTTGTTGCAGCGCCATAAATACCAGGGCTCCTTTATGGCAGTAAAAACTGAAACGTTTTGAAGTTTTAGGTTTTGTTTTCTCTCTGTGTGTGTTTTTTTTTTTTTTTTTTTTCGCACGCATTCACCTGCGGTAAGTCTGCTTTGACTAGGTGCCGTGCAAGTTGGTTTTTGCCGCGTCGTCCTAAAAGCCTTTCGCCTGCGTTTTATTAACCCCCAATGATCGATTGCGACGGCATTGCGTCGCATCGAGGCCACCAAAAGTTGTTGTCGTCGTCGTTATTTGCAAGTTTTTAATAGCCAACCGTGCTGAGCTCCAAAAATGTTTCGTTGAAAACTTAACGCCGCATATTAAGCGAAGAATAAATACCTGAAGATGTTCATGAGACTTGAGTGCTTAAGACTTTAAAAAAATTTACTACGGACTAGGCGTTATTATGCTAAAAAATATATAAATATAAATATGTAATGAAGACATTCATAATATTTTATAACATTTATCAAAAGAATTAAAATGCCCAGCTTACCGCTTACTCTACACTGTAGACAGGCCTGATCATTTGACACAGTGCCTGCCTGCTCTTATTGTACACAGATTCTAGCCGCAGAGCTCAATGCTTAATAATATCTGAGTTGAGATTCTCTTTTGGCGTACAAAGATGCAGCAGCCAGAGCAAGTTTGCACAATTTTGTTAATGACGACAGTCAACAGCCGAGGGCTGCCAGCTGCACTAAAGCTGCCAGAGCTTGTCTGTCTGCGTGTCGCGCACATAAGGGTAGCTGCTTGCTCTAAATTATGCAGAGTTCAATCAACTTACGCTGATTGGAGCACCACAAAGCGGCGAGTGTCAAGTGGAGCTAACCCAAAGCCACAGAGTCGCGGGCAACAGACGAGAGTGTGAGTGGATGTGTGTGGTTGGGCAATAAATCAAACCTCGACGACGACGAATCATTGCATCTGCCCCATTTTGCAGTCGCTGCCATTCCCAATTCCTACTTCTTGAAGTGTTGCTACACGTTTTACTTGGCTGCACTTGCTGCTTGCATGTGAAATTGATTGAAATTCTCTTTTTTCTTAAAGGCAGCCTTAAATTCATGAATACGTTAAGATGCAGTGGGAATGCTAATACATATACATGTATGTAGATATGTACGCTTGGCTAGTCTGTCGGATGGGTTGCCTACTGCATATCTTCGTCTTCATCTATATCTACATCTACATCTACATCTACATCTACATCAACATTTATATCTACATCCTCATCCTCATCAATATCATATTTATGCTTGGCTGCCAACAAACAATTGAAAACAATACAAAATACTTAGTAATTCTTGGGGTTTTTGTTTTTATTGTTTGCCCTTTTCCCCAGCCTTGGGTTGAGCCCCGAATATTTTATGCCTGCCTCTGCCGCCGCTTCGATATTCAGTCGTACTTTCGGTCTGCCTTGGCAGCGACTTGGCCTTGTGCCAGAAATTCTTTGTATTTTTTTCTTCTTCTTCCTTTTTCCTCATATTGTTTTGTTATCGCTTTTGCAGGTTTTTGTTTTCATCCTGCTCGATGCCCGATGCCCTATGCCCGATGCCCGATGCTAGATAGCAAAATGATGGTGGGAGCCAGGCATAGTTTTGGTTTAGGCCGTTATGCATATTTGGCATTTGTGTGCCGCCTTTTGTTACTTCGTTTGTATGCCAAAAATGCGGCTCATATGTTGTCAATTGTTGATGATGTGGGAATTAGGTACAAATCGGGCCCAGGTGCTACAGCTACAGCTACAGCTGCAGCAGCAGCAGGTGCTGCCTGAGCTGCTTTAAGGCTGTGCTTGTGGCCAAAATTCAATAAACTCTGTGTAATTGCCAAAGTTCGTCTCTGATATAACAATTGTTGTGCTCAAATTGTTTTGCAGTTTTAGTTTACGGTTGAAGTTTATGCCATTTATTTCATTTTCATATACTAATTCAATTTTCTTTCCTCTTTGCAGGTAAGTTTCTCCAAGTTTAAAATGTTCTCTTTGCATTCCATGGGTGAGTAGAAATTCCTTTCACACTTTTAGCAGCACACATCGAGTAGAGCTTAGATATTTACATATAAATTTAAGTTCAAGCTGAAAGTTATTCTTTGCCCAGCGCTTTCAGAGTGAATGTAACTTGTGTGAAGCATAATTAATGGTTCTTTCGGAAGTATACAACTTTTTCTATCTCTCAGCATCTGTGAAGCTGTTTTATTTTTTTTTTTCTGTGTGAGAAGATTGCATTTTTTGCAGTGGCCGAAGTCGAGTCCAGGCTCGAGTTCATTACAATTGACATTTGATTTAAAACGCACTGTGCAAGCAGTTTGACAGAAGCAGTGAGACGGAGCACGGACGGACTCACACAATAATATCCTGTCTGAGCAGTTGCAAGTGAGCTGGTAAGCCGAAAGGGACTTACAACAGGCAGGGCTGGGAGCAAAGGCTAACCGCTGTCCACAAATAAAAAGCTCAGGCCGCAAACATTGCGGTAAACAAAAGACAACTGCAAAGTTCATAGGGACACATGTTTATCAATGTCCCAAACAAAAAAAAAAAAAAAAAAAAACAAGAAACCGAAATAAAGAAAATAGAAATGGCAAAAAGAAGAAGTCGAAAGAGGAAAAATTGCCAACTAAGAAACGGAAAGGCAGGCGGGCTTTACACACGCAGACGTCAGACATTTTCGGGCTTAAAGTCGACGTCGGCGTCGACGTCGACATCGACTCGCAGACAGTGTGGCAGACGAGCCGTGGGGCTGGTGGTCGGCCATATATTTAGGCAGGATATTGATTGATTTATTGCATGCAGGAGACCGGAGAGCGACCGCCTAGGCGTCGTCCTCCACACAATGAATGTCACAAATTGGCGGAAAGAGGCTCATGGCTGGTGGCCCGGTGGCCCGTGGCTTTTGTAGGCGTTGCAAACATTTCAGAGTTATTAAATGAAGCGAGCTTCGTGTAAGTGTCTGTGTGTGTGCGAGATGGCTGCAGATGAGGCAATTCAGGCAAATATTTGGGATACTTAAGTTCTTAAATACAATTTTAGTTTATTTTGGTGGCCAAAAGCACTTCACTGCAGCCAGATAAAACTTTGTCTTTTCTGCACAATCAACAACAATAAACTTTATGCTGCCGAGGAAATAGTTTATTTTTATTTTTTCAAGTGAGAAGTCACCAGATGAAACGATCGACAGTTGGCGACTTGTCACACAGTATTTTCGAGGCGAACCGCTGACCACAAGCCAACGCCCCACTCTCTGTTTCTCTCTCTCTCTTTCTCTCTCTGGTGGGCCCAGTGGCAAGTGGCAATATGTGAAATAAAATGTTTATCGTGTCGTTGTGGCTGCAGCACATACTTGAAGCTCGCCAGCTCGGCAGCTCGCAGTCAACTTGTTGTGTTGCCCAGCGTGTCAATAATTTTTTAGCAAACTTTCTGTTTATTTGGCCAGCGGCAAGTGAACAGAATGAAACTTTCGAGTCTCGCATTAAACCAAATCAATTGACAATCGTTAACAGGCGACACTGTGAAGTTAAGTTCTCAGTTTAAGAGACTTTAAAGCACGACGAGCTACAAATGGCTAGGCCATTCGCTCTGACTGCAATTGATTGGCCATGGCCAATTTGAGGGTGGACGGGTAAGCCCGCTCATTTATTTATTTATAAACAAAGCACAGATGACACAGAGACTGGCAGCAGCAGGAGCTGCGTTACTCAGACAGTCCGACAGGCGAAACACACACACGAGTCTCTTACAGCTTTGCCAAACGCATACAACTAGACTCGTCGCTCTGTCTCTCTCTCTCTCTGCCTCTCTCTGTCTCGGCCACACATGGCAGTGACTAATTAATTTTACACCGTTTATCGTGCGTTGCTCGCGCGTTCAGCTTAAGCCATACAAATCAATCACGAGCAGAGGTGGAGCAGGGCCTTTGCCTTTGCCTTTGCTTGCTTGCTTGGCCAATTAGCAAAGCATACATATACACACATGCACTTTGCATGGCGCCAGCAGGACCGGCCATGGCCACAGACACAGACCCAGCTACATTTGTATATTTATATACGTATACACATGTGTGTGTGCACTTAAGATAGATGAATGAAGTGGCAAACATGGCGGACAGTTTGGATTTCAGTTACAGTCGCTGCCGCCGCCGCCGCCGTCGCCGTCGTTTTGACCAGTTCGAGGCGTCGACTGTCCGCTGACATTTACAAATCAGCGCCAATTATTTATGGAGCTCAGCTCGGCACGCCGCAGCCGAGGCAATCGAAGAGTTGAGCTCTACGTGTATTTAATTAAATTTTTGGTTTGCATATGGCCAAAAGTTGAGAGAGCACGCACGGGTGTCATCAGCATCAAGTTGGCCACTTAATAAGCGGTAAGAGACCGTTCGAAACTTGGACCCCAAGAAATATGACGCGCAAAGTTCAGCAGTTAAAAATGAAATGTTGCAAAAAATGCAAATAAAAATTGGTATGATAAACTCGAAAGTTGAGTGCCTGAAAATGCCTGCCACAAGTGGCTCAAAAGTTGCCTCCACTGGTTGGTGATGGCAGCCTCCAGCTCAAGTTGTGTGTTCAGTGACGAGAGTGGGCGGGGCGTTCGAGTAGGTAAGTTAAGGTTGCTCCTTAATGGCAGCGCGCCCAGCATATAGCTCGGCAGACAGTCACTCAGCATAAATAGTAGAAGGCGAACGCTCTGCTGGCATAGATGAGGGCCACCCACCGCAAAGCATTTAAAATGTGTCTGTGGCTGTTAAAAGGGGGTACAAAAAAAAAAAAAAAAAAAAAAAAAGCAAGAAAATTACGTAGAGCAAGAAAAAATGCAATAGCAAGTGATACGCTAAAGAGTGTATGTCGAGGTGCATGAGGACGGCAGTCGGCGTGCAGCGGGCGCGTGAGTGAGTGCAAATAAAATAGAAAACCAAGGCAATTTTTCAGCTTCATTAAGTAACCGCAAAGTTTGTTTTATGTGCGGTCAGCTACAAGCCAAGCCAAGCCAGGCCAAGCCAGGCCGAGACGAGCCCAGTCCAGCCGCTCCAAGCCACGCCAGCATAGCAGCCAGCCAAAGCGACTGTAGCAGATAAAATAAAGCCGATAAACATATGAGCTTAAAAAGTTGAAGAAAAAACTTTCTACTGCCGCTCATCTACGCAAAGTCAAGCGTTTATTAACTAACGTGCAGTAAATTAGCAAAACACAAAAACTTATTAAGAATTATTAGACACATTTTTCAAACGATAGTTAAGTACTATAATAAATATAAATGCGAGTCTCTATTTATAATTTTCCCATTTGATATTATTATCAATTTGAATTCTTCCATTATGTTAACTAATTTCAAGACAAGAGCAAATTATATTTGCCATGGCAGCAACTGCTGCCCAGGCACTTAAGCAGACAAGTATTTAGTATACGCAAAATTATGTTTGGTATAAATTATGAACCGAATCATTGCTAAGGGCACTGCCAAACAGACTTTGCTAATAAACCTATAAAGCACACACACATATATATATATATACACAGATGGCGATGCTGTGCCAAAACTGTTTGCCTTGGACATTGACAAATATCCAAAGCGCCAGCCCAGTTTGGGTTCGGCTCAAAGCAGCAGATTGGCTGCATTTTGTGTTAAATCAGCAACAATTGTTGCCCAAGCCCCCGAATTGAGAGGCTGCAGCTATCACTTTGGGGTTTCCACATTGCAATTGCAGTTGAAGTTTGAGTTTGGGCTCGTGTTGCTTTACTTACTTGGGGGCTTGTATTTGGCTTTGGCTCTGGCTCTGGCTCTGGCTATGGCTTTGGCTTTGGCTTTGGCTTTAGCTGCAGCTTTGGCCAGCAGCCAGGCAAAAAGGAAATTAAAATTTATATAGCATACAAAACGCGGTAGCAGCCGCCGCCGCCACTGCTGCTGCTTCAAGGCTCACTGAGGCATTTTGCTATTTAGCATGTTTCTTAGCCAGCTTGAAATCTTCGTTTCTGGTTTCTGTTGCCAAAGCGGAAAGCGTGGCTGCCATTAAGCTGCCAATCGACCATTTGTCAGCTTCGATTGCGGCAATAGAATCGCATGGCCAAAAAAAAAAAAAAAAGAGAGAGACTATAAGAAAATAGGCAAAGGAAAGAGAAAAAAGGTTGCTGCTGCTGCTGCTGCCAAGTTGTTGCCAATGGCGCTGAATTGGGTTAAGTGATTTGCCGTTCAATCAATGCGCCACACCCAAAAGGGGGCGTGCATAATTATGGACTCTGCCGGGGCTCTATTTGTTTATGCTTGGCATATTACACATACGCCATGCGGTCGCCTGAATCGCATTGCTAATAAACAGTTGTGGGCCTCGTTTCCATTATGCCATTCATTATCTTTGGCCGATCAGCGAATGGATTTCAGCACTGGGAATTGTACCGATAGCAGCCTGTCAGCCCGTTGTTCTCGCTCGCTCTGCCGTTTGCCATTTAAATCAATTATGCGTTTTTGGCCTAAAACATGCAATTAAGTGCGCTGCAGCATGCATAGCAAATGAGGAAATGCGAAACGCGAAACGCTGGCTGGAAATTTAATCAACTGAACAAATGATTTGAATGCTTTGAAGCATTGCAAGATTTTAAAGCAGAGCCATCGATCGATTAGATTGCAGCTCAAATGATATAATATGAACTCACATTAAGTTAATATGAACTTTGTCAGAAAAAAATTTGTTTAATTTGTTGTGCATTTCCGGCTAAACAAGTGTTCAACAAGCTCTATTCATCATTATCAGTTTCTCGCAGCGCCTTCCACTCAGCGACGCGATTCTGTATGCTGACCAAGCGCTCGTTCAGCTCAGCTGTCACTTTGGCAATCTCCTCCGATCTGGTCGGCTTCTTGGGCATAACATATAATGGCTTAATAAAGTTAAGCTTCCTTCTGGGCGGCGGTCGTTCAATGTTGATTGTGCGCGGCGTTAATGACGGCAGCTTGTTTCTTTGCGGAATTTTCAGCATGTTTGCAGCCGTATAAAACGATGTAGTCCAAAATAAAAAAAGAGAGATAAACTGTACAACTGTCGCTGATGTAATATAATTTGTTTGCAGGCTTAGATTATATTTGAACAGACTACTGAATACAATGAGGGACAGACACATCGTGCCCGGCCAATTTCGAATGAAAATATGTTAATTAAAGTGAGGCCTGCTCAACCTGCTATTCGAATGGGACAAATTATCAGCATTTTCCATTTGCCTATTATCTGTCATTTGCCAGGGTCTAAGTGCTGGCCATTTCATTAGCCAGCCGAAGGCCTCTGTGCTTTGCATTTGCATTGCCCTCTGGCCCGACGTGGTCCGGCCAAGGTCTTTGGTCTTTGTAATTCGCTCATGTGCAATGCTTTAAATACCACAAATGGAATTTTTAATTGTCTGCTAAGCAAACGAACTCAACTCGCATAGCAGCTCAGTCGACATATTTATAATTTCTTTAATGTGGCACAGGCAGGCAGCATAAAGCAGCAAAAAAAAAAAAAAAAAAAAACGAAACGAAAAGAAAAGAGCAGCAAGCGCCTCGTCGTAGTCCGTAGTCTCATTCTCAGTCGGCCCAGTGACAACCCGTTACAAAAGCTTTCACTGCTTAGCGCACTTGAGTTACTTTATTATGTAAGCGCCAGATCCCGGGACAGCTCGCCTGGCTCAACCCACCCACCCACTTGGCATAAAAAGGTGAACTTCAGTGTCATTTGTTTGCAGCCGCCGTCGTTCGAGTTGTCGGTTTGCAACTGAACTTTGCTCTTTCCATCTCTCTGGCTCTCGCAGCTCCTGCGGGGACAACTTAAGTTATCTTTATGCTTCAAAAGGCCTACGCCGAGTCGGACGGCGGACGACGGACGGCGGACGACGGACTACTGACGACTGACGACTGTCTGGCATACAGTCAGACAAGCTGTTGAACACAGCCCCGGCCATGGTTGGAATTGCTCTGCTGTGTGGCTCGTCCTTTCCTTTTTGCTCGTCCCCAGTCCCAGTCCCAGTCCCAGTCCCAGTCCCAGTGGGCTGTGCAGTCTCCCGCCTTTTTCATATTTCAATTGAAATGCGCAGCAGCACAATTAAAAATCAAGCCAAGTGATGCGTGCCAGTGCCATGGCAAGTGTTTGCCGAGTGTTTGTTGTTTAAAATGAAGCGCCATAAATGGACAAGTTGTTGGGCCTCTACCGAGTGTGCCTTGAGGCAGCACATGGCCCAGTCAACAATGAACAGAGAACCGAGCACAGTCCATTCGTCCATACTGTCGTGTGTCCTGCTCCGTTGTGCTCTTGTCTCTGGTCGCTTAAGGGCAGACTTTTGTTGGTTTTTATGTGTCCCACTCGTTACTGTTCTTTAAGCATTTGCTTAGCTGGGCAATATTTTTGGCTTTTGTCATCAGTGTGTTTTGTTTGCCCGGCCACGCCTATGGTTTTATGATTTTCTCTTCTTGTGTTTCTTTTTTTTTTGTTCTGCTGTTGGGAAGTGCATAATTTATTATTCACAGAGCTGTTGATTTGCACAATGGGAAGAAATATTATAAAGAGCGGACAATTAGCAGTAATATACCAGGGGATATGCTCATAAATAATGCCCAGCAATGTGTGATAATTTAATTAAATATTAAATAGAAATATAGAAAGAGAAATAAGTACCTTACCTTTTGAGACGGCAATTATATTTAGAGAATTGATAAGAGTTTTGTGGAAATGCCTTTTGGCTCAAAGTCTAATATTACAAATTGCGCAGCTTATTGCGTAGCCCATTGTAGCTTGTCAAATTTTCATTGGATTTTGGGCCGAAACTAATTTAAATATGCCTATGCCTATTCTAGGAAATCCCTCGCTTCTCGTCTGACAGTTACAGAGTCTTGTCATTGGCACACAACGTGCCAGCGTATGCTCAACATGCCAGTAAATGAAAATGAATGAATGCGAATGCGAATGCGACATGTTTTTACTACTCTTCATGCTTTCTGCTCGAAACTATGCTCAGTGAGCGAAGCGCGAGGGGCAGGAGGAGAAAAAGAAGAAGAAAAAAATAACACAATCGAATTTTTGCCAGATGAATTTTGTAGATGCCAACTCTTTTTGCCGAGTCCGCTCTGTCGTGCCTGCCCCCGTCGGCCTGTGTCTCTGTTGGCAAAATCAGTGAGGCGTGTTTTTGACATTTAACAAGCTGTGCGGCCAGTTGGCTCGAGCCAGAGCGATGCTTGTGCAAATGCTTTTAATTAAAAAATATTTGCAGCCAAACTTTGCATAATTTCGACTCAATAGTTTTTAGGCAGGCAGCTGTTCTCTCTGCGAGAGAGAGAGAGAGAGAGAGAGAGATGGCAAGTGGAAGTGAGATGGGCAGCTTAGTAGCCAGGCACTTAGGCACAGAGCACAGCGGCTGGGATTGGAGATGAGTGCGACGACATGTGACAACTCATCAGGCTAGGCCCAATTGGGAACTGGAACTGGATTTGCTTTGCAGCAACTGCGTTGCGTGTCTCTGTGTGAATTAGTGTCCAGCAGGACGAGTGTCCTTCCTGTGCAGGTGTCGCTGCTATTGTCATATTTTCCACTGCCCAAAGCCGTTCGTCCGTTCAACCGTGTGCGTGCGTGTGTGTGTATGTGCTAATGGCTTTGCAAAATCAAAAGCGAGATTAGTCAATGGCGCCGCAATTGAGTGGCAGGACAGCAGAGAGCAGAGCAGTCCAAAGCTGGACAACAGCGGGCCCAAAAGCCAGGACACAGACGGCACAGCTGCAATTGTGCGCATTGTTCGTGTTGCTGTTGTTGTTGGCGTTGTGAGACTGATTTTAAATTTGATGAAAATTCCAGCAACATGGCGTATGCGTAATATAATTTGGCAGCAGGCAAAAATCCGAGTTTAAGCTCAGCCAACGAAATAAAACTAGAAAAGAAATAAAAACTAACAACTGCTGCACAATTGCAGCACTCGCTGCACAGCGTGTGGGCGTGACTGCTGGAGCTGGTAGGGTTAGTAGGGATCTGAACACACATATTTTTGATGCTGAAAAATATTTGCAAATAAATTGCCAAAGCCGAAAGCCATAGAGAGAAGCAGCGAGACCGGGGCCGTGGCCGGGGCCGGGACCGGGACCGGGGCAGAGGGCGATAGAGCAGATCTAGAAGCCAGCACCGAAAAATGGCTAACAAACGTAGTTGGCCCGGCTGCCAGTGACGTAAATCTATTTCAGTTGAGGGATTTTTACATCAAACATGCCGGACAGTTTTGCATTGCAGCAGTTGCAGCTGCAGCAGCAGCGACGGCGGCGGCGGCGGCAGCGGCAGCGGCAGCGGCAGCGACAGCCGTTGCATGCTGTGGGTGTGCCCGTTCACAGTGCGTATGAGTAATCTTCTGTTTGAGCTGCCAACAGGGAGTTAGCAAATTTTTGTTGCCTTTTCTGTGTTTTTGATTAAAAATCGCAACTGTAAATTTATTTCATTTAATTTCTCACTGGCTGTGCTTTTGGGTTTATGCATTTGTTTTTCTTACGGCCAGCGTATTTGAATTTTAATTTGCTTTGGCAATAGATTGCCTCAACAACAAATGCGAATAAAAGAAACAAAAAATAGATATATATATATATATATATATAGTCAATCGCAACGGGGCTGCCCAGTTTTGTTTTGGGCATATCGGGCGCGGCACGCTCGTATATCAAATTCAATTGTATTTGTTGTTATTCTTGTTGCAGGCTGCTGCATTTGAGTTACAGCGGTTAGTTGTAGCTGCCATTTTTGGTGAAGTGAACGCCGGACTCTTATTTAGTTATGCGGCGTTTGTCAGACTAAAAATCCAATAACGGGCACACAACTAAATGCGTCTGGGAATCGAATGGCCCTAACCGAAAGCACTTTCAACGATGAGGTGGTTAAGCTTTGTTGTTAGTCCGTTTACAAAAACGATTTATTAAATCATATCAAATATATATATATATATATATATATAGGGACCGGGGCAGCTGAACTTTAACCGATGCAATTCTCTAAAACATATAGGCGTTAGATCTTGACAGAGCTTTGAGCTGGGGCAGTCGTTATTTATTCACGATCAATTAGCTTTAGTCAGTGGCTTAGCTTGAAGTGCAATCAAAAACTCATCAAATTGCACAATGGCCAACTAAACCCTAGTAGTTCACTTCGTATGATAGTTGGCCTTAAGTTCGCTGTAAGCTTAACAACTTGCTGTTAAACTGTGTCTCAGCATTTATGCATTATTTAATTATTAATGGCAATAAACTGGCTCGACCCTTCAGTGTGTTGCCCCCTTAGTTGCTTGCAAATAGGGGAAAATTGCCACTCACGCACACACACACACGGACACGGACACATACATAGACAGCAGTTGGACATCAAATTTAGCATTTGGTTAGCGCGTTTGTAGCGCCATTCATTTCAGTTGCAGGCCTCGTGTCGCCTCGCTGATTTGCATGCGAGCCAAAGGAGCATTTCAAACACACACACACACACACACATTCTTATATTTATATATATATATATAGGGTGAGAGAGGCGTAACCTCAAAGTCGTCTAGCAGTCGTCGTCGATGTTGTTGTCGCTGTCGTGTTATGTGTGACATTTGTTTGTTTAGACGGCACTCCTGGCGACAAATATAAATGTTAGTTACGCTTTGAGAGTTTTGCCTTGCCAAATTGCCTGTCAAGTCTCTCTTGCTCTCTTTCGCTCTCTCTCTTTCCCTCTGCCTGCTGACTGGTTATAAATATCGCAGGCCGCTTCGGGCCGCTTTAGAGCGTTTGCTGTATGCAATTTGTCTGCCACATGAATTTCAGCAGAGCGGCATGGTCGCATTTTTGCCAGTCATTTTTGCACTTCATTTGGCGCTTTGCAGTGTCGTCCGGCGATTCATTGACTGACGTCATGCCTCAAACTGTGGCAACTGCCAACTGGCAACTGCCAAGTGGCAAGTAGCAAGTGGCAAGTGGCAGCTGCTGGCTGGCAGCTTTAACTGCTTAACGCTTACGGCTCTAATCGAATTGCCCGGCCCGCCAGACCCCCATGTGACTCAATGCCAAATAGTTGGCCATTTTTCTCTCGTCTTTTGTCTTTTGCCTCATTTACACACACACGCTCACACACACACACACACACACACACACACACAGAGCGCCCACGCAGACACCGCTGAGGGGTGAAAATTGCGTGTCTGGCCATAAAATTGGCAGCAGCGCCCAAACTGAGGCCCATGCCCAGTCTCCAGTCTCCAACTACGGCTCCGACTCCGAGCCCAAGGACAGACCTATGTCCATTTAAGGTTCTGGTCCCGATGTTCGGCTTGCTTGTTTTGTGGGCATCCTTTGGGCATTGGCACTGATTTCTTCGCATTTATTTCGTACATTGGTTTATTGTCTTCTTCCCCGCTCGTGCTTTTCGCTCGCCTGCCCCTTTGTGGTTTGGTAAAACTAATTTATTTTAAGTAAGTTTGAGTTGGAAAAAAGGAGAGCATTTCAAACCAAAAAAAAAAAAAAAATAAATAATGTCGACTATGTGACCCAAATTCGTGCATTCACAGACGCCAGCTGTGGTGGTTGTTGCATTCCTCTTCTTCTATTTTCTCTCAGTGTTGTTATTGCTGTTGTTGCTGCCTCTTGCCACAATCGCATACAATTTGCTCATTTCAACCGCACCAACACACACACAAAGCATTTCAGTGTATGTGTGTGTGCGTGAGGGTGTGCATGTGGGTGGGGCCGGTCCGGCACTCACATAAATAGTAATTTGCCTAGTGCGTTCTGTGGCCCAGGTAGGCGTGCACCGTTTTAGCTAAATTGCCGCCGTCCGGGGCACAAAAAGCAAAGCCGCTTAAGTCGCACCCAACTGAAAGAGTCGGAGGCGGCATCGAGCAAGGGGAGCAAGGGTTTGCCTCTGTTGCGATGGTGCAAAGAGTCGACTGCAAAATGTACAAAATCGAAAATGTAATGAAAACCGCAGTCGCCTACCACCGCCAGATCTGGTCAAGTCCATGTTGTTGAATTGAAAAACAGACGCTGCACTGTGGATCAAATTAGCGAATTGTTAAAGTGGCTTAGAATATAGAGCTATAAATCCAGCCAACAATTTACGGCCATAAATCAGTCTTGAGTGTTGACCTTGTCACAACTGCAAAAGCTTTCTTTTTGCTGTCAAAGGCAGTTGACCAAACGGGCCAGAGAAAATCAATTTGAAGGGGAGTTTCTTTCTGATTTTGTCGTAAATCAAAAAAAAAAAAAAAATCATAAAATCTTAAAATTGAACTTTTAACTCTTAACGACCTGACTTTTCGATAGGGGAAGGCTAGCAGAAAGATTACACTTCGCGCCACTAAAGTCTGATATTTCAATTAAAAGCAAGAGTTGCAATTGTTGTTTAAATTTGGTATTGATAATTAATAACTGATAATTAAATAACGATTAGCTTATTTGTAAAACAAAAGTTTTCTTATCGAAAGCAAAGCAGAAATATATTAAGCTAAATTATATTTTTATATTAATTACAGGATTATTGATATTCCTATAAGTCTCAACTCACATTCTTAAGTCAATATATATTCTGCTCATTATTTAACTAATTTGATCTCTATTTGCTCCACTGTTCATCTGGTCACTCGTCGATTTGAAAAATGTTTGAAAATCTAGCGCAGAGTTTTGACAGGTTGACCAGACAGTAAAAACCATAGGCGCGCGTGAGTCCAAGCGGCCACAATTGGTTCGTAGTGCCAGAAATTTGCGCAAATTAATGCCAGCCAGAAAATTGATAGTAAAATGTTTTATCTCCCGCATACATTTTTTTTTTGGTTATATCTCACTCTCTTTCTCTCTCACTCTCTCTTTCTATGCTTTGCATACTTTTGGCGAGTAATAAAGTTGTCCGCTCTAACCACAAATGGAATTTTAGCGCTTGTGGTCGATTTGTGTGAGTATTTAAGTGTGTGTGTGTGTGTGGGTGTCTCGGTATGTGTGAGGGTGTGTGCGTGCCCAAATTGCACTCGTTTCATGGCATCATTACATATTCAAAAAGGCAACGCACGTAGCGCATTTTTATGAAATTTTACTCGCTTCTAATGTAATCGTTATGCGAAGCGTTTTTGGCTGCTGCAGGCAGCTGCTTGGGCGCTCTGGGCTGCTGCTCTCGAGCTGCGTTGCTCTGCTGTCATTTAAGAACACATAAAGTAAATGTCCCGCGCTTAAGCGCACACCCAGACACACTAACGAGTGCGGACAGAGTGGTTGAGGGGAAGGGTGCACCACTGACATTTACGCACAATCAAGCGGTTCGGCGGGGCAAAGGGCGAGCGACACGTTCAGTTCGCTAATCGCTGTTAAGCTGCTTAACAGCTGCGCTGTTAGTTAACGGTGGCAGTGCGGGTTGGCTCAAAACTGTTATACTCAATTGGATTGGGTAATGGATAAAGCTTTTGAAGCTTACAAAATGTTACGCTTGTATAACAGTTCATGTTAGCAAAGAAGCTTTTAGTTGCGGCTGCTGAGGAAGTCTGATATGTTAAGCTCAGTATAAAGTTTTTCCAACAGTCCGAATATAAATGTCCTATATATCTTAACATCAAACAGAAATGCCGAAAGCTTTAACATGTTAGGTGTTTTTCGAACTTACAGCTATTGTTGTTTAGCTCTGTAGCTTAAAGCTTTCACACTCGAAAGCTAAGTAATAGTTATATGAACTAACTCTAGATGTCCCTCTGTCATCAGCAAGCAGCAGCCTCAAGTCTAGCAGTTTTCAAGGCCTTTCTTTATGACAAAACAATAAAATAAGAATAAATTTCTAATGTGCGTACTTTTGTTGTTTGTTTCTGGTATGTGCCATAAATTTTCCACTTAATCAGCAAAAAGTTTTCAACATTGTTGTTCAAGATTCAATTGTGAAAATCAAGAATGGCAAATGCGACAAGAGCCACGCAACTGCCAAGTAGTTTTGTCGAAAATTTCATAAAATTCTTTGCTTACAAATCAAATAAGCAATAAATTAAATTAAGCGTATACAAGTTGACACCCTTTGAGCCGGAATGCTTTTGCTAGCTTAGCTCGAGACCCACTCACAAAACACACGCACAAACGCACACACCCACACTGGCACACACAGTCCTTGACACACGTGCCATTGTGCTCGTTCCCAGAGACTGCGTCTTATTCGCCTCTCTTCTGCTTTGGCAGCAACAATAAATAAATAAATATAAAATCCTTACTAATTGAGTGCGATTTTCGAGCATCAATTTCATAAAGCATACAAAAAAAGCGAGCTCAAAAAGCAATGGCAAAATAGAATATGATGAAGTTTATTTTATATATATACATTTTTTGTTGTGTGCTGGGGCATAAAGGCAGTTGGAAAACATGAAATAAATATTAAAAATAAAAAAGAAATCGACAAAAAGTTGATGGGGCCACACAAATACGACAGCAAAAAAAGTAAGGCAAAAGGGACGCAGCGCACTAAAAAGCTGCTGTTGCCAATCATATAGACATCTTCCCTTTTTCCGTCTTATTTTCTTTTTTCTGTTATTTTTTTTCCTTTTTTTTTTCTTGTGCTGTCAGCCCCGAACCCAACCAACAACAAGGATAATGGCACTACAACAAGCACACTTATGACAGCCCCAAACCCACTTTCATCTCCACGGTTGTCATTACCGTTTCATGTCTAAATCGAGGGTATATTGAGAAGCAAGCTGACTTGATGAAAACATAATTATGTGCTTAATGAAGAATTTTTTATTTTATGCTTATAAATTTGCATGTAGTTTGCAGATTGTTCTACTTTCGTTCTACTTAAAAAAAACTAGATTAAATTTATTCTTTATTTCATATTTGAATATTACTTCTGTGATATATCTTTTTGTCTGTAAATACGAGTATATAAATTTGAAATATAAAGACATAGTATCAAAGCTATTCTCTTTCATGCATTACACTCATCAAATTCTCATCTCAATTATTTACACTAGAGTGTCGAATAGTCGTTCACTGCTCAATCAAATCAAATGTGTTTTGTATATATTTTTTTGTGTTTCTCTTCTCTTTTTATTTTTATCTTATTTTTTGCATGTTTTTCTCGGTCTTCTTAGCTACCTCCATGCATTTTTGCAGCTGCTCTGTGCAAAACTCAATAACAAATTATAACGTAGTATAGCCATGGCAAACTGTTGCGTTGCTTAGCAATCGCACCAAGCTCAAACCAGCGGCTCAACAAATTTGCCAATCTGCCCACGCCCAGCAGCTGGCGCTGGAGCGGGAGCAGGAGCAGGAGCAGGAGCAGGAGCCGGAGCAGCGTAGAATCAGTCAATCCTCCCCTTTTGCTCTGCCCAGTCGAACTTTTTCCAAACTATGCTGCCAGCAACAAAGTTGCCAAGGGTGATGATGCTGGCTGCTACCTCCGTTGGTTGGCTGGTTGGTTGCCTGCCGCATGCCCTAACTTTGAGTACTATACGATTTGCCAGAAGGTCGATAATAGATGAATATATATATATTGATATAGGTCTGTATTTGCTTATATTTATATATATTAATATCAAATGAATTGCACCATAAATATATACAGAAATATATATTAAACTGTCTCTGTTGCTAATGCTTTATATCCAATTTAAAAGAAAAGAAATATAAATATATATTATAATTTATATATGTAGAAATCAGCTATTGTAGAAAGAGCTATTTTAAGTTCTTTTATTTTATTTTTCTTCTATTAATTATATTTCCTTTTAACTCACTTCAATTTAATTCTCATTCATTTTAAGTGCATTTAATATTCGCCTCTTCGAAAGTTCTTCTGTGATTTTTTTTTTGATATTTTTGCTCTTGAGCTGAGTTGTTGACGAGGTCGTTTTGTGTTGATTGCCCGCACCCCGAACTTTGGTTTGAGTTTGTTCTCTTGTTCTGCGAACGAGAATATGAAGTGCTTCATAATTTTTTACCTTTATTTACCTTGTTTTTTAGTTGTTTGCCTCAGTGTTCAGCATGTTTTGCACTCTCGTTGCCTTTGTTGTTGTTTGTATCAACTGATAAAGTTGAGTTTTTAATTATGTGGCATAGATGGCTTGCCGCCGTCCAATTATGTTGATATCATAAATACCAATTTCTAACAGGAAGCCATTAAAATATGATTTTCCATTAAATTAATATATATATAAATATAATCGATGCATTGTGCATTTTCGTTAATTGAAATAGTTTGCCATGTTTTATTTCTATATTGAGTTTCTTAAATCATTTAAAAAGAAGTTTTTAAAAACTTAAATTGTTTGCCTCTGTCAAAATGACTGGCTGTGCGTTGCTTGAAACATGACTGGGATTTGTGTGCGGCCTGAACTCGTGTGTCTTTGATGTGCAACAAGGACTTTCAAAAACCAAATCCACAGGCCAATAAATCTGTGAGTCATTGAGCCGTAAAGCTGCGTCGCCCCCGCATGATATACTCCGTCCCGCTCGCATTCTTCTTTTCTCGGGTTATTTGGTTGCCGTCAGCCGATTGGCGATTTGCTGATGAATTTATGAGAGTTTCTGACTTGAATTAAGTACATGGTAAATGCGCGGGGGAAGGAGGTGGCGGATGAAAATGTAAAATGCCAATACAAATTGGCAGGCATTGGGCTTTAACTATGCATTTCGTTAAATACCTGAGCGAGCTGAATCGACCCGTAAATCTCAAGCCTGAACTATAGCGACTGGCCCTTGACGTATGCAGCTTTTTTATGGTACTTTGCCAGCTGATGCAGTTGTGCGTAAAATATGAAAGAAATATTTGATTTGTTTATTGCACAAGTGGCAGCAACAGCAGTAGCAGCAGCGGTGGCAGCAGCAGCAGCAGCAGCAAAAGCAACGGCAATGGCAACGTTTAGGAATTGCTTTGATTCATGAATGCTACTTCTATTTCTGCTTTTTTTTTGCCGGATTTTTCAAATCAATAAGGCAAACCGTGCGCAATTTGGCGTGTAATTTAGCGTGTAACGATGATGGTCCAGAGCTCAACGGCTGGAGTCATAAGAGCCACGTTACGTGCTGCTTGGCTCAAGTATTGTTGCAGCCAACATTGGAGATGCCGAAAAACTAGTCAAAGTAGATAAAACGATTTCATTTTCATTATTTGGAATTTCATTAGAAATTTATTTATAATTTTATGCTATCTATTTTTTTATCTATCGTATTCTTTATGTCAGAGAATACTAGGAATTTTGCTCTTGGTTTAGTCTGCTTACAGTGGCCTATTCCTGTATCTTGCTGAAATTCGGAGAAGTAATAGAGCTTGAAATCAAGACGAAATGTAATTGAGACGAAGCGTTTACATAGCTGAGGCTGCTCAGATCAGGACTTCCAGAATATTTTACCAATGCCTTTCATAGCTGAAAGCCAGATCAAGTTGGCCAACACTGTTGGGGCAGCTGCTGGCGCAACTTGTTTGTCCGTCCGTCCGACTGCCTGCCACGTTGTTATGGCTCAAGCATTTATTAGTTAGACTTGCCTTTGGCATAATGCATTTATGCTTCATTGATGCGCGTTTTGTTGCCAACATGTTTTATATATATTTCTCATGCCAATTCTTTGCGTTCCGCATTTGTTTTTTTTATATATATTTTTTTAGTTACTTGACTTTCTCGGCGAACTTAAATTGTCAATTTATGGGCATCGCCGGTTACTTTGGCAAAAGTATTTCATAGTAATTCTATGCTTGACTGGCTCTTGCCAACTTTTTAGCTGAGCACAAAATTTTAATAAAGTTAACAACTTTATTGAAATTATATAAAAAAAAAATATTTCTCTCTCCCTCTCATGCTCGCTGATTCTCTCTCTTTCTTTGCCATGTTTCCATTCATTTCATATTTTTTTCGTATTTTTTTCGCTCTGATCTGGGCAACTTTTCGTTTTCGTTTGCGAGCTTCTTTTGCACTTTTAGGTTGTCTACGCGTTTGGCTTGTATTTTTATTGCCTCGCTTCCATTTCGTTTCTGTGAAACCCAAGCAACTTGCCTCGTTGCAGCGTTTTGCACATTTGATGAGAAAATTCCTTAGCTAATTATGTTTGGTTGGGTGTGTCCACACACACAAACACATACACATACACACACAGACAGACAGAGAGACAGATACACACTTACACAACTCAACAGAGAGATTCAAATAGAGTCACAAGTTTTGCTTCATATTTGGCCGCTTGCCTCTCAATAAAATAGCAATTTGTAAAATTTCAAACATTTTTGCGGCTTGTTGCCCTTTGTGTCTGTAGTTGTGTGTGTGCGTGTATGTTTGTGTGCGTGCGTGTGGTTTGGAGTGGCACGCATGTTGACTGGTTCTACAAAGTTTTTAAGTTGCCTCGTTCAATCGTCGAGTGCCGTAGTTGGTTGAAGAACATTTGCAAGAATTTTTCGTACAGCCAACTGAAGTGCTGGCAGTGTAAATACCCATTTAGTTGCGATTCAGTTCAACAATATACGAAACTTTTATTGTGTTTCGTATATTTAACAACGAAATTTGTATGTGTATCATCAAATAAAATGTTCATTTTTATTTAGATCAGTCTTTGACAGGCCAAAGAATGGTGTAATTAAAGGCAGAGGACGTCAACGATTTACATTTATTGAGTAGCACGGCTGAAATGTGCCACAAAAATTTAAATTCGATCAATCAGAGTTGGTAGCTGAAGAGACTGAGGCGACCGGGCTGAGAGTGTGCAAAAAGCAACGTCAAAGTCAGAGGATTCGCTGCCTGACTGGCTGACTGGCTGACTGGGTGCTGCGGATGCGGCTGCGGCTGGCAGTGACTGCCAAGTAACATTTGAGAAAATTGATTTGATTTGATTTTAGATTTGCCACTCGCCCTATATAAGGAAAGTACAAATTCTTGGTATATACATAAGTAATACGCATTTTCAATCAAATGCACACGGGGACGACGCAGGAGCGCCGGGCACCGGGCGCTGCTCTTGGCAGAGCCTTCAAGGCCCCACTTGGCTGGGCTCAAAATAAATTGCTGCATATTTTTGTGCGCCGCTGCCGATGCGACCCAAATGAGTGCGAAAGAGTATGCCTAGCCAAGGAATTGCAAATAAATTGATTTAATTCACAAGTATTTTTGAGAATTGTTTGTTTGCGTCAAAAGAAATTAAAGTGATGATAATTTCACAGTGTCAGGTTGAAGGGAATCAATGGACTTTGTCCGTGCACGGCGCATATGTGTAATGCCTAAGTAAATTTAATTAATTTACAACCAGCTGAAACGCAGTCTCTCCCGCTCGTCCTCTTTCTCTCATCGTCTACCATTTTCTGATTTTATTTGGCTGCCTATCTCTTATTTTGCATAACTCAACAACAAATTCAAATTCATTTAAATAATTTTTCGTTGAGCATTTCATACGTGTGTCTCCAGGTTTTGCCATCTGCTGATATTTGTCTGAGGTAAACTATGCAAATTTGCATTTCTTATGCAAATGTTTGCGTTTTAAAGGCAGCTCAGTCAGCCAGCGTTGACAAATGCTGAATGCTGCGAGATACGAGACACGAGAAGGTGTGCCCAAGGATTTGCCGAAGCTATTGTGGTTGGCTTTGGATAAGCCTAAGACTTTGACTCAAAATAAATATTTTTTTTGCTTAAATTATTATTTTTTGTATATAAAAATATTTTTAAAGATTATTTTTTGCATGTATTTAACATATTTATTCTAAATTCATTTGAGAGTCTTATTCTCTCTTTGACTAGCCTTTCACAAATATTATATTACATGAAGCAAACTTTCTGTTGCAAATCTGTGCGTATATTATTTTGTTTCTTGATTTGATTTTGCTCGAGCCATGGCCAGTGAGGTCCCATTCCGAGTGCTCTGCTCTAAGCCTTTTCATTCTATACAAACGCCTTGCAATTTCTAGCTTGCCACTGCCATCGTTTTCAGCTGCAGCTCGGTTGGCGTCTGCCACGATGCCTCTGTTGCTTTTTGCATGACATTTAATCAAGTTGACGACTGCATTTGATGCCACAAATATTTCAAAATGACGCAAGACAGGCAGGCGCAGCGCTGGATGGCTGTATGTGTGTGTGTGCGTTTCTGTGTGTGTGTGTGTTGAAAAGTTGCATATTAAACGCAGACAGCAGAAGCGTCAGAGGCAACGGCGGCAGCGGCAGCGGCAGCGGCAGCCGCAAAAGACTTGGTGGGTGGCAGCATTTGCACAGTTAATGCAATTTTCTGGTGCCACCCGCCTGCTGCGCGATAATTCAAGCGGAAACGGAAGTGCCAGCGTCAAAGCCACAGTGCGTTGAAGCCCAGCAAAATGGAAACTATTAAACGCACTGCCAAAAACCTTCCGACCTGCCAGCGCCACAGTCTCTTCACCCTCTGTCTTCTGCTGCCGTTGCCGTTGTTGTTGTTGTTATCGTTTTTTTCTTTTTCTTTCTCCTTTTCTTTTGTAATTGTAACTTTTGACAAGATGCATCAAATAAGTCGCAGGTTTTATTCAAATGCTCAAACGGACGAAGCAGCTGAGGAGCTGCTGGCAGCTGCTGTGGCTGCATTTAATGACAGCCATCCTGGCATGCCGCCTGGCAAGTTATTTCATATAATAAACTCGCTGAGCGTGTGTTGCAAACGAGGTCCGCAGAAAAATAAATAAAAAACTGAAAGATAAGTTAATGAAAACCACAAATTGTTTGAGTTGCTGCTGCCGTCCCCTCGTCAAGGTCTTGCGAGGCGGGCAAATTAAAAAATACCGTAGCTCAGGTGGCAACAATAACAACAACAACAGCAGCAGCAGCATCAACGGCAACATCGACAACAAACATTGCGGCTCTGGCCTGTTATTAATATTTATCTTTGGTTATTTTAGGTATTTTTTAATAACAAAAGCCAAGTGAAATGTTTTGTGGTGCAGTTGCCGCAGCATTAACTTTGCAACCAAATGCTGCCGCCTGCCTGTTTGCCTGTCTGCCTGTCTGCCTGACTGCCGCCTGCCGACTGCCGCCTTCTTCATCATGATGGAGGCCTGCGGTTCTTGGTCTTAAATTGTGCTCGGCCAGAACTTGGACCTGGACTCGAGCTGGCAGCGGCCGACGGCCGGCGGGCGTGCGCTGCAGCTGCTAAACTTGATGGCCAAATATTTGCCTAGCGCAGGTGCAGGTGCATTGTGCAAAGTTTTCCATTGCCAGTCGGCAAACTTACTTTTCTGCGGTTCAACAATTGAAATACTGTGGCTGCCCGGCATGCCAGCAAATTGATGTGAGATTCGAGCTGGCTACTAGCTACACTGCACAGCTCAAAACAGGCAATGGCACGGGCACAGGCACGGGCACGGGCACGGGCATGAGTGATGACCCAACCAACTGTGAGCTAGCCAGGGATTAGGAAAAGAGCTTAAGTAATACAAGAGCCACACGCCAGAGGGTATACGGAATACACTGTAAGCCATCAAGAATAGCTAAAAAATGTGCACCAAATAAATCAAGTATATTTATATGTTACTTACTTGACTAGGTAATACCCTGGAAAAAGTTCAAAGTATCTGAATTTTATTTATATAAACATTCATCACACACTGTGGCATTTTCTCTCAGTGTATTTACAACAAGCAGCTTATATGTATGAACATCAAATGTTATCCCGACAATATGCGAATTAGCAGCACATGAGCACCACTCGACTCACGTTCAACCCACAAACAAAATCTCTTCAATACATGTGCACTAATAACACACACACTCGCACACACACGCACTTGATTTCGCCGCAAAAGGCAGCCAAGCAGAAAGCTGCTTAACTATTTTGCCAACTCATTTTGCATATTATTTTTAACAAAAGTTGAATCATTTTCAACATATTAACATGATACGATATGAAATCATCTAACCTGCAACTTCTTCTTCTACCCCCTGCCCACGCGCCCTGGGCCAATCTTTCGCATTTGCCACTTGTGTCTGGTTGAGTTGTCGAACACTCGACAACGAGCTGCTTCAGAGCGTGTGTTCAACATTTTTCAGGCAATAATTTGTAAATTTTCTGCAATGCCTCTTGATCTTTAGCATATAAACTTGCAGCTTTCAGTTCGTTGCATAGTTTTACAAATAGTTTGGCTTATATGTGTGCGTGTGTGTGTGTGTGTGTGTGTGTGGTTGAGTTTTAATGCTAAAATAATTGCTGCAAATAGTTTTGCTAAGCGGTTTAGCACTGGCCCCGAAAACGGCAATTATTTCTGTATAAAACGAAATGTTTTAAGGCAAAAGCAGCAGCAGCTGCAGCTGCTGCATCAGTGGCTATGGAGTCAGCTCCATATCTGACAGACGTCACTTAATTAATTAGCTCTGAACTGTACAATGCGTATAATTGATCAACATTGTTGTTGTTGTTGTTGTTGTTTATGAAACAAAAGTCAAGTACACTTGCGCGTGCCGAGCATTAAAATCAACGAGAAACAGACTGCAATCAATGCTGCTTATTGTTTTTCAGCAGAGCAGAGCAGAGCAGAGCAGTGGCCGACCATTGGCCATTGTTATTATGGATTATTGCACTGGCTGTCCGATCTCACATTTGCGTATACGTAATGTGCTCTGGGCCGATGCTCAGCATTGCGTATTTTCAATTTGTGCGTCCCAAAAATTCAACGCACAAGATAAACAGCTCGCCCAGAGTCGAGTCGTTTGGAGCTGGGAGTTGAGAGTCCATGGAAATTAAGCCAATGCCAATGGTTGCCACTGCGGTTGCTGCTCGGCTGAGCTGCAGCTACGTTAATTGCAACGCTTTGTGCGGCCGCCTACGACAACCAGCCGCCTCTCCGCCTCCGCCTCCAGCTGCTGCTGCTGCTGCTTGTCGATGCATGCATGCAAAACACGCACAGGGTTATGGCTGTCGAACAGGGACAGGAGTGGGAGTGGGATCAGGAGATGTGGATATGGATGTGGCTCGACTGCACATTTTTTCGCACTGCGGTTTTTGTTCTGTGCGGAAAATTTACTGCATGGCACATTAAGCAGGCAAGTGGTGATATGATTGGGTTTATGAGTGTCTGCCGCTTCCTTGCCACGCACCACATAACCCAAAATTAACTACAACTTTTTACTTTTTATTTCGCTTGCCAATGTGCGTGTGTGTGTGTGTGTGTGTGTGTGTATGTTAGTGTTTCCTGGGCCTGTGCATTGCAGCGTATAATTTACACAAGTTTTTTTAATCAGCTATCGAATTAGTTGCCAATTCAATGAGCTAAGCCAAAGTGAACTATTGATAATTTCCGAGGGCAACTGGCGTCTCCTCTGCCAGAGCTGAGCTAGCTTAAAATAAATGCAAATCGTCTCATATGAATACAAATTTCAAGTGAAGAGCACGAGAATGTTTCGCATGAATTGTATCTCATGTTATTTCGTGGAACTCATCAAGGGTTCGTTACAAATGAGTGGCGCTCAAAGTCAAATTTCTTAAGAATTGCTGGCTCTACTTGAAAATATGTATCTGCCACATGGGACTAAGTCGTGGCTTGAGATTTAATTTAATGCTATTTGAATGCATTGCTCGTCCTTGGCATTGGCATTTCAGGAATTCCTAATGCTCTGCAGCTCATTCCCAACGAGCGCTCAGCTGTATGGTACCACTTTGATTTTATTTATTACCAGCCACGGCTGCATTATTATCAAAGTTTGCGCGCAAATTTATGTACATCTTATGCAAACAGAAAAACTTTGTATAGCCGTCGCCCACCTCTTTGTCCTGGATGTTGTCTATCATCGTTACAGGTAAGTGCCAGCTGGCTATTCATTAACAATTTGTAATTAGTGAAACGAGGCTGTTTTGCCGCTGTTGGCGTTGTATAGGTAAGCCTTGGCGGGACTTAAGTCTATGCAAATTAAAAAGCAATTGAAATTTTATTACCCAAAGTCGCGCACAAATTGATGGCCAGCGAGAGAGAGAGAGAGTGAGAGAGGGGAAGAGACGGGTAGAGATGAAGAGACAATTAAAAATTGAATGCCACATGAGACTTGAATAGATGCGTTTACTTTTAGCTCGCACTGTGGCAGTAATTGCCTTTGGCGTTGCCAGTTAACTGGCCCTGACTGACGGCCAATTGGCACGCGTTGTAGCTGTGGCTTTGACTGTGGCGAATTAATAAAATATTGAATATGCCACACGTTTGACTTTTATATTTATGGGCAGCAGCTGAAGAACGTGTGTCTAAAGCATCTCTCTTCGGGGCAGCTGTGCGTGCGACTATGTGTGTGTGCGCGTGTGTGAGTTTTGGTAAATTAATTACTTCACTTAAATGCTCTACACATGCTCTTTTTGCTCGGCGCTGCGCTTTCATCTTGATTTTGTTTACGCAAAAAGAAAATAAAAGAGCATTTTGTGAAAATTGGAAAATTCCTATTGTTGCCCAGTTGTAGGCAAAGAGATAGAAAGAGTGAGAGAGACAGAGAGAGAGAGAGAGAGAGATTGAGGGTGTGGAGCATGTGAGCGAGAGAGCGGGCGAAGCATTGCTATTAACTTGTTTTTCAATCTCGCAGCACGCCTCGTTTCCATTTGCTCAGTTGTGCCGTTACCGTTGCCGTTGCTGTTGCCTTCTTACGTTGGCCCATTGTCTTACAGGTGCTTTTGGCTTATTCTGGCCATTGTTTGCCGGAGCAACAAAATCTACAAAAATAATTGCTACGGCTGGCAGCCATTTGGTGCGCTTTTAAGCTTCACCTAAATGAAATTGTAATGAAATAGAAATGAAAATGAAAATGTATTTCTATGGCTTGATGTTTGTTCCACACAGCACAGGATAGCAGCTCTGGCAGCCTGTCTTACCTGCTCCTTGCTGCTGCTGTTAGTGTTGTTGGCCGTAATTGCTTAGGATAAAAGTTGCATTTACTTTTAATTCAATTAGTTGTCCGTGCGCTTCCTTTTGCATTGTTTTCATAGAGTTTTTGGCTTTGCTCGGCTGTTGTAATGCACTTTGCCTAAGTCGCCCCCCCAACCTGCGTGGCACTCGAGCTTGTAGCAAAAACATAAGCGTTGCGCCAATAAAATTCATAGCCTACTTATTCGAGGCGCATGCTTAGTGCCCGTTACGAGCAGGGCTTTTGTTTTATTCTCAGTTGTTGTTGTTTTTTTGTTCTTATGCCTCTCGTTGCCGTTTGCGGGCACCGCCTATCGCATTGAAAAGCTGCTGATCTGGCAGGCTGCCAAAAGAGGCGTTGCAACTTTTACGATGTCAGGCAATGCAACTGGTTGGCCCCTATGCCGCTGTTCAGTATGCGGTTGAGTTCGGCCTGCTGGTTAGGGGTTGCTTAGGGGTAGTTGGGCCGCTTACCAAATGCCATATGAATTTGCAAGTAATTCTATTTTAATTTTTTCTTTATTTTTTATTGTTGCCATTAATAGGCTTTACTGAAAGCCGATATAATTTAATTTAATATTTTTGCATTGCTAAGCCTTAGACTGCATCTCTAGATGCAGCCTGGCTCAATCAATGCATAGTCCAAGGCTACTGCTGCTTGGCTTTCAGCATAAGCTTCATACACATGGCCAACTACGTGCTCACACGTACACGCACACACACACACATACAGAGGGATATATTCCATACATAAATGAAAGCTGAACCCATACAAATGCACATCATTAGCAGCGCTATTGTTTTCGCACAACAATATGCTTATTATCTCCAATTTCCGGGTAAAATGCATATCAAATAAAAACAACAACAGACAATGCAGATAGAGAGCGAAACAGAAAGAGAGACCGAGAGAGAGAGAGAGAGACAGCAACAGCTTTGATTTGAATTTAGTAGCTGGCAGTATCTGAATGTTGAAATGTAAAGTTTGCATTTCTCGCAGTAAGCGCCTAACTTTCGATGCTTAATCCTAAGCTGCCTGCCAATTGAAGAGCTATGCACAGAGGCATAATTGGCCTCACACACACATACACATACACACAGACAGACAGACAGATAGACGCATACTACAGTCTTAGCTGAAAAGCAGCTCTCAGCTACAGAGGCAAACAATAAGCGCGCTAATTGAGGATAATACGTAATGCCGCGCCAACCAACGACATTCAGTATGAGAATTCAAGAGCAAGAAACCAAATACATCTGCAACAATAAAGTCGAAATTTCACTACACTAGAGAGCTTGCTTGGCATTTCAGTGAGTAAGAAATGCTTTATGATAGACTGAGTGACAATTGGTAGGTAGACTGCCTGATTGGAAATAGAAAATATCTGTATGAATTGCTGCTCTTGGAATTTCTTTCAATTTCAATTTTCCGCTTGTAATAGTAGATTAATGAAAACGAGACTTTCAGGAGTTCGCATGCCACGATTTTCCGCATAAGAGTTCGCTCATTCAAAACCGATGCTGCGAGTGAGCGAAAGTAGGCAATTATGTGCTGTGGTTACAAGCCTCATGCCATAGTCAAGTTGGCTCTGTTCCGCGTAGGGGGATAAGCTTCTGTGAATACGGAAAAGTACATGCTTATAGTATGTATATGCGTGTGGCAACTGCCATATGATATCCCCTGGCTCGGTCGCTGTAGTTTTGCGCCCATCATAATAAGCCAGCTTAATTTGATGCACAGAGAATATGACAGAATTCTTTGATGTTTCGACATTTCATAAAAATCTCATTAATTTGTTAAAATGACAAAATAAAAAAAAAAAAAAATAAATAAAAAAAGAAGAAAATAAATATGAAACAGATGGAATAAGCGGAGTAGGGGGAATCTCTGTGCAAGACTGAAAAAATGCGCAATGCGTAAAGTAAATAATTTGCGTATGCGTAATGCCAAGCAAGAGGCAGCTGCCAGAGGCGTGGCACAAGCTACTTACGTACACAAATACACACACACACACAATCATATATATATATATATATATATATATATATATATAAGCACTTCATAGCAACTGTTTATGAGGCGTGAAAATAAATAAAAACGAAGAAAACCCTTTGCTGTGATTTTTTTTTTATTTTTTTATTTAATTCTTTGAAATATTTTCTGCAGCATGAAAGAGCTTTGCTTTCGCTTTGACTTTGAGGCAGGCAACATGTGGCACAGCTCACACAAAGATAAAGCTCTGTGAAAAGAGTTGACGTAAATTAACCAATGGTTACCATTGGTTTCATGCTACACGATTTTAAAATCCTCGACTTTAGCGTTTACTTTTTGGTGCGCTTGAATGGGAATTTAAATTGGCTCTTTAAGCGACCGCGCAACTGTCAAATTTATTTATATTTCTTGTCGATAAATGTATTTTGTTATTATTTTATTTTGAAAATCAATTGGAGCTAAATATGAGTCCAAGCAATTCCAATCTATCTGGACTCGCTCGACTTGGCATGTTCTAAAAATGGATCTTGTCTGACATCAATGAGGTACATCAAATTGTTTTATCCGCTCAGCAGTTGGTCATTAATTTAGCGTTGTCAACTGCTTGTAACATAATATGCGCATATTTTTGTAGGCCTGAGCTGACAACTTTTGCTGTGCATATTTGTTGGGCATCATTCTGCTGTTCACATAACTCATAAATGGCAGCTGCCAGAGCAACAGCAACTACAACAACAACAAGCATGGGCTCGTCAACATGCTTCACATAACTTTATTGAAAATTTCACCTGATTTATGGGCCGTCCACAGACTGAAACTTAATCATATGGCAAAACGATGCTTGGAGTCTGACCATAAATCGGCTCGCCCCTCCCCCAGCTCGTCGTGTCTTATCTGTAAGTTGCTTGTTATTGACATGATATTGAATGATGGACTCAGCGCGGAGCAGCTGCCGATGGCCGGCAACGCTGTGGGTTAAATCCTTGCGTGTAATGACAACATAAGCAATTACTTACGCATGTACTTAATTTAAATATCAGTCAAGAGAGACAGCCAGAGCACAGACGACTACTCAGTGATAACGTTTCACGAAAGGCTCAAATTCCAAGCATAATATGCGCACATACACACACACGCACATTCAAGTTGATTAGGCTCGAGAGAGCCGTTAGAGTAACCTTTTGGCCTTGCCTTTTATAAGAAATAATTATTAATATGATTACGATGTGGCCGAGGGCGGAGAGGGAGAAAGATAGAGAGAGACAGAGAACTGTTTGGTGTTGTGTGTGCTGAGCTGTGGCTCGTTGGCAGTCATGGCACTCTAGGCTGCACTTATCGTAAGGTAAATAAGCCACTTGTAACTCAAGTAGACTGCCTGTCTGAGCGTTTGTCGAGCAAGATCCTTCAATTCCCATTCCCATTCCCTTGCCAATGTCCTGTGCATGCTCATGTATTTTTAATATCTTACCTCAAGTGTCTGCCTCAACAGCCACACACACAGAGTCACACACTCAGTGCTTCTCTCGCTTGTATATTTTTTTTTCCGTTTGCCCCTTTTCGACTTTTATCGGCCTTAAAGTGTTGGCAGTTACCCATACACAGCCTGTTTTGGCTGCGCTTGGGTTTGGTTTTTGGCTTTACTTGCTTTTTGGGCATCTGGCTTCGCTGGCGCCCCTGGGACCCATAACCGTAAACGCAGCGCATATGTGTGTGCGTCTCTCCCTTTGTGTTGTGCTGCGGTCTGATGTGATCAGCCGCATTTTTGTTAGCTGCTTAGATGTCCGAAATTGTTGCATTTAAAGAGCCGTTCAGTTGGCCTTAAACTGTGTTTAGGCCTGGCCAATTTCAGCTTATTGGCGGACTCAAACAAATTGGCACTGCTGCAACTTGAAAAGAGCTTATTGGGCTCAGAAAGGCCTCAATTTACTAGCATTATCATAAAAAGCAGAGATTTTGCTGTCAACTGAGCAGAATGCCAATTATAATGACAGTTGCTAATGCTGCCCGCACACATAAACATTTAAATGCAATCGAAGTTCTATAACAATTCATATAATTGTAAAAATAACAAAAAGCGAAAACTCTTTGCCAAGAAGTTGTTCAGCCGACTTAACTAGCGCACACCTTGCTCTGGACTTGAGTTTGGCTTCTGCAACAATTGCAGTCGTGCTCTCTCACTCCCTTCAGCTCTGGCTCGTTTCCCTTTCTCCCTCATCTCTGTTACAGCCCTTGAAAGGGCTGCTCTTGGCCAACAAAAGCAAGAGGCAAGTGCAAAAAAAAAAAAAAAACGAAGACAGAATGAGTCTTAAATGCAGGCAGCCAGAGCAACGGTAATGTGGCATCTGATGAAGGCAATGATAATGGGCAAAATAATGATAATCATAATGATAATAATAATGCAGCTGCTTGTGCGCGCCGCTGCCAATGATGACGACGATGCCAATTGAGAAATCTTTTCAGCTTTCGGTTATTCTTTGCAGCTCTTTTCATTATACAGAGCCCAGTGCCGAGCTGGCGCAGGGCTGCGGCTGCGGCTGCGGCTCAATTATAATGGAGAGAGAACGCTTATTTGAAAATTGCTAGTTAATTGTTGCGGAGCCGCAGCTCAAACTCCGACTCTCAACTTTGAGCAGCTGCAATTGAAAAAAAATAAAGCGCGACTCCAAAGTGGAAGTGCCATTATGGCCGCGGGCTGACAGTTAGCCAAGTTAGTGGGTTGGCGGGTTGGCTGGTTGGCGGGTTGGCGGGTTGGCAGCGCTGGCAGTGCTTGCCTGGCTTCATTGTTGGCTCAATTAAATTAGACGAAGCGCTCTGCTCTCGTATTTGATTTAAATTTTAATTGTAGACGCTTAAAGCCCGGGGCTATCATTTTTGGAGCGTACCGAAAAATTTACATAATAAGCGCAAAATTTGCTGCCTTCGGGCCAAAGGGAAGAATAACAAAAAACCGAGCTAAATCGCAACCGGCGATGGCTGTGGCGATGGCAATGGCAATGGCGTTGGCGACACATGCCGAGACAGGTTTATAAGCCATCTGACAGGTAACAACAAAACGTCAAGCCAAGTGCTTCGATTATGCTACACAACCAGCTAGCAGCTAGCAGCAACCAACCCAGCACAGCGCAGCACAGCACAGCCAGTCCGCCAGCCAGTGAAGCGACTCCATGTGCGTTAATTTTCCAGTGGAACGAGCAGCCGCCGACAGGAGGGCGGGGGCGGTACAACGTATCGAGGCTGATGGCGGGCAGACTGGTTGCCGCTGACAACAAGTGGCTGGCAGCAGCAAATTCATTATAATTTATAATAAGCAACAACGCTGCTGACAAGAACGACAACGACGACAAAAAGGACATGAGCTGAAGCTCCTCTTAAAATCTTACACACACACACAAACACACACATGCACACATGCCGTGTAAGGTTGCTCGACTGTGATTTAGTCTACACAAAAAATGGCTGATATCATCTCCGGCCAGATCATAATACCGCTCAAAGGCAGCGCAGACTCCAGCCCGTTGCCTGCAGATAGATAGCCAGTGCTGGCAGAAGCGAATACTCCTTTTATTTACTTGCATATACGCAGGGTATCCAAAATGGCGCAACGCAACGCAACGCAACACAACCAATAATGAAGCTCATCATTATCCTGTGCACAAATCCAATTTGATTATGTTAATACACGTGAAAAGGAAATGCTTTTGCAATTGCAATTGCCAATTGGCACATCCTTGCGTGTCCGTAACTCCACATCCGCACCCAGCCGCCTCACACACACCCCTTGGGGTATAGCCACCCTGCCAGTGGCTTCAGCAATTGTACTCGCTCCTCTGGCAACTTCAGTCGCTGATATGTTGTGCCATAGCTTTGATTTTTGATTTTGATTGAAGTAGCGCTCTGCTTTTGCGTATTATGAAATCCCAATTATATCACAGTTGCCAATATTCAGTTCCTAATGCCACCAAATCTTATGCGTTTCCAATAAGGCTTAAAGCATTTGTGTGGTTCTGGCTGCTAAGCCCAAATTGTTTGCAAATTGTTGTCTTAATATCTCTCTTCTCGGCAAATAATAAATGCATATTCAATTTGGGATTTGAGTTCGTCACGCAAATTTTAATTAAACTTGACACTGCAGAGTTTCTCATTATTGGGCTGCATTGGCTGCGGCCTGGCCGGTCTGCTGCTCCATTCGAGCGAGCAATCAAACGGAGACAAATTCTGTGGCCTGACTGTGGGGCAGGTCAGGACTGGGAGATTTGTCATTTTGGCCGGCATATTTGAGACAGCTCCGCAGACCGGCCGCATTCTAATTAAACGTTCCGGCTTTGTCGGACAACACTCTCGGCCATTTTTAAAGCCTTAAATGTCACGCCCATCCATGCCAGGCTCTGGACTAAGCTGCGTGTGCGTGTGAGGATCTATGTGTGTTAGGCTTATGTAATCAGGACTGTCTCTGTCTCTGTTAAAGGACCCGGCGCCAAGCTAAAATCGAGCACCGTGCGTAGTGCGTAAATAAATTATATTTACGCAAATTCGCACTCAAATCGTGGGTGGCACTCGATGCTGTTGTTGCCATGGCTCCGACTCTGACTCTGACTTTGACTCTGGCTATGGCTATGGCACTGGTACTGGTACTGGCTGTAGCTGTTGCAGGCACCGACGACTGCCACTGACATGATAACATTTTGGCCTAAAATTGGCAACAACAACAGCAGCAACAATAGAAGCAGCTCAGACAATGGTCAATGCCGCCAGAGTCGCATTCAGGCGCAGCGAACACGTTTCGAGAGTGACAAAGAGGGAGGTGGACGACGACCATTGTTAGTGCTCGTAATTGGGTAGCAACAATTTATGCGCCAGTTAGCAAAAGGCATTTGCCCAGTAGGTGTGGCGGTAGGTAGGGCATTGCAACATGAATTACAATGCCAGCCGCATGTGGCACTCAGACTGACTGACTGGCCGACTGAATGACGAGCGGACAGACGCAATTGCAATTGCAATTGCAATTTCAGCTGAATTTCTGCATTATTTTTACGTTTGCATTTAAATGACCAAAAGAAAGAAGACAAAAAAAAAAAAAAACAAACTATAGAATATAGAACTTGATATCCTTGTCGCCTCCCACACACACACACACACACACATATGAATAAATTTTACGCGCTTGGCGCTGCTTTTGGCCAACGTTTGTGAGTTTTGTTTGTGACACTTTTCCATTTAATCGCTTCTTTGGCGCCACACTTGCAACAGCAACAGCAACGAGAGCAGCAGCCGCAGGCAACAGCCCAGCCAGCGACAGCTATTGGAATAATAATGAATGCCTTTATTATCATAGCGTTTGCTATTGTTGCTCGCATTGCGTTTGGCACTTGTTTACTCTTTTTTGGGGGCGCCTCCTGGACGTCTGTCCATGCGCCACAAGACCCCAGTACTATTAAACTCGACCTAGTTTTTGCTTAATGCATTGCCTTGAGATTTTATTATTTACATGGAGTGGGCGTCAGTCACAAATGCAATCCGCTTAAAGGTCTAAGCCATGATTCCAAGAGCTTTATCGCCCAAGTAGGCTTAAAGCTGGCATAAATTATTTCAATTTATTATATAGCATTATTTAGTTTATAGAAATTAATTTTAATTAATATTTATTACTGTATTGCATAAATTTCAATGGCAAGCCCAGCTTATCTGACCGCTGCATATCTCAAGTTGCAAATAGTTAGAAGTTGTTGTTGGCCCATTGCTCATTTGCTTGACCGCCGTTGGTATTGGTATCTGTGGCGTCCAAGGCATTCAGCTATAGACTGTGCCCCTGCGGGCTGTGGGTGTGTCTGTGTGTGTGTGTGTGTGTGTGTGTGTGTGGCAGGCACTTCCCTGCCACTGCGGAGGCAATGCATTTAATTATAATTCAGCTATGTGTTGCTTTAGCGGCATTTAATATATGCGCAGAGTGTTGCAGCTCCGGCAGCGGTTGCCGCTTTCAAAACAAATGGCCGACGCACCGCCAAAGCGGATGCAGCCGGAAACGGATGTTTGGGTGTTGCACATTGTGTGCAAGAGAGTCCGTGTGTGTGTGTATGTGTGGCTAAGTTCTGTGAATTGCTTACTAGGTGTTAAATTTATGCATTTCGGATGGCTGACAACAACTGACAGCTACAACAATGTGGCATGAATATGTTGAATGCCCAACGCTGGGCAACATTTAAAAATTTAATCGACTGCCAGTTGCTGCCACAGCCGCTGCCGCTGCCGCTGCCGGCTGTTGTCGTTGTTGGTAAGTGATATTGGTAGTGCTGATGAAACGTGTGCTCTCAATCATCAAAGAGATAAAAAGCAAAGAAGGCGCCGTCGCCAAATTGCAAATAAATTGCAGAAATTGAATCAAATACGCATGCAATTGCAAACAAATAGAGAGACGGCAACTGCCAATGCCGGCTCTGGCAGCCACAGTTGAAGCAGTCGACGTGGCCGGAGCTGGAGCCAAAGCCAAAGCCAGAGACGCTGACTGGGGACTGGGCTCATAGACAAACATGCCGACTGAGTAACCAGACAGAGACCGAACCGAGGTCGAGACAGAGCGGCAGCGGCACAGATGGAGCAAGAGAGATTGTGAGAGAGAGAGAGAGAGAGAGAGAGTGGGAAGCGAGTCTGCTTCAACGAGGACTCCAACTGCCGCCTGGCCAGGATATTTGTTGCAAAAAAGCAATTTTATGCTTGCAAAGGCATGAAAAGCCTTTGTTCGTGTCTATTTCACGTTAGTTTGGCGTCTGCGGCAGCGACGCCTCTCCGCGTGCTGCATATGTTGCGCATACGCCACGTACGCCGCACAAGAATGAAAACCAAAACAAAAAAAAAAAAAAAAAAAAACTGAAAACGAAAATAGAAAACAAACAACAAAAGCAACACAAAGTAGCAAAAAATAGGAGGCTGGTTGTTGAAGTTGGCGTAGCAGGCGGGAAATGAATTATTTATGAAGTGGTTGCCTCTTCCTCGTTGTTGTTGTTGCTGGTTTCAACACACTCATCGGCCTTTGTTACATGCGCTGGGGCTGCAGTTTCAAGTGTTTTTTGCTTTATCAATTGGTTGCTTTGCACTTATTTGCTATTTGTTCTTACACACGCACACAGAGAGTGGCATAAGTGTGTGTGTGTGTGTGTGTTGCATTTCCGCTTCCGTTTTGTTAGGCAACTGTTGCGCTCCCGGAAAGTTATTTATTTTATTTGCCATTGCCGCTGCTACTGCTGCTGCTGGAACTACTTCTATTGCTGCTGCTGCTGCTGCTACTGCTGCTCGTTTGCTAAAATCAAAGAGGAAATTGAATTTGTTGCGAAAATTTATGTGCTCAAATGGAAATGTTGTTTGCCGTTGTTGCGCCAATTTCCTGTGGGCCCTGTGCCCCATCTGACATCTGTGTGAGCCTTTTGATTAGTTTTGATTTTTCGTCGAGCGCCACTCGAACTGACCCAAAGCAATGCCAGCAACGCCAATCAGCATCAACGGCCGCTGCAAATCCACAGCGGCACACAGACAGTTTCTCTAGCCTCGACTTTCTTGGCAATTTTTCATATGAATGCCTTCGCACCGACAGCTCCGAGATGCTGCACAAATTTATGCATGTCAACTGACAGGCGGGCGTGGCCCAAACGCTTTTCAGGGGCGCGAGCGTGAAAAGTTAATGGTTTGTGCCTTGTTAAGTGTCAAGTGGAATACGCTGTCTTATCTATAAGCCACTAGAAACACTTTAAGAAAAACAATTGAGCGTCGAGTTTGCCCAAAAAAAAAAGTCTGATGCCTTTTTAAATTTCTGCTGAATTGTTGACTGTGTGAGTGGCGCTTGGGCAACCGGAACGCTGTTAAATGGAATTTAATTTGTTGACTATTTATACCTGTTAACAAGTAAATATAGGGTATTATGAATTTATACATATTTCTGGTAAAGTTTATAGATTATATATTTATATATAATATTCAACTTGTCTTCTATATATATACAAAAGGAAAGGGATTCATATAGGCAACTCGTGACACACTCCAGTGCATCTCTCAGTCGAGCAGTGTCGATTAAAGTGCACTTGTTTCAATTAGTACTTGTGCAAATGCGAGTCGAACACCCAAGGCAATTGTCATAAATAATGAACAAAATACCTTGGCAGGCCTTGACACGCCGAACAGCAGGAGTATATGGCCGGATGTGCGGACATGGAGCATCAGCTGTCGCTTCATTAAATGCGCAGTTATTAAATTACCGCAACAACAGTCGTTTGCAATTTGTACAATGTGAAATATGTAATTGTCAAGGCGGCGGCCAGATTGGGTTCCATGTTTAATCAGAAATGGGAGAAACGCTGGAACAGATCGAGCTAAAGCAGGGAGGGCGCATGAAGAGTGAAAACCAGAAAAACCACACTTGGCAAAAGCCAGGCTAGCAGCAGGCAAGCAGCCAGCCAACCAGCGAGCCAGGCAAGGCTAGCACTGAAAATCGATGCCCAAATGACAGTGACAATTTCATTTAATTGGTTTTAATTAAATTAATGAGTAAATTTTACAAATTGATGCAAAATGATAAATAAGTAATTTAATATACATTTTTTTTTCTGCAACTGTTTCTCACTTCTCTCTCTCTCACTCTGCATCTCTCTTTGTCGTGCATGTAGTTAATTTAATTTAATATCGTAAAGTTGGTCGAGTCGTTTAATGCCTCTTTTTTTTTGTGTGTTTGCATATTTATAAATGCTGTCAAACTTAATTTAGCTTAATTAATTTTGAAAAAATCCAACGTAACTGGGCGTTCGCCTAAAAAATGGTAGATAATTAGTTTAACGTTATTTTATTTTTTTTTTTATTATAATGAACAGAGGAGAGATGCTGCATTAGTCTCTTAATATGTAGTAGTTATATACTAGCTGATGCTATAGTATTATTTAATGCTAGTCTCAGTATGCCTTTTCTTTCTCTTACTTTCCAAGTGAATCTTTACCATCCCCATTATCTTCTTCTTTGGCCGTAGTTTTTTCATTATTTTGTTATTAATATTACTTTCTTTCTTCAACGCATTTTTCCATATAAACTTAAGAAATTGAAAACAAAATTCTTCTGAATTATATATAAGTATATCATTTGACCACAACATGAGCGATTGAGAGAGAATTTCTGTGGAGAGTGGAAATGGCATATGTATGCTCATGTTGTGATCACGGTTCACTGCTTCTCTTCAATTAAATAACTCTTCTGGCAGAACGAGATAATGACACTGGATAGTCATACAAATATGAAAAGTGAGATATAATATCCCTCACTTTCTTTCTCTTAGTACGTAGTAGTAATTCTTTTATCAATTAATTAACTATTTTATTACTGCAATTCTTTTCTCTACTATCCTTTGCAAATCTTCTATATCAGTTCAAGCAAACCGCACTAAATTCAACTGGAATAAATCATTTTATATCAAATCTGCATTTTCTTTTCTTTTTGCTTTGCATTCCATAATATTCAGCGGAATTACAAGTGAAACTATAAAAATATTTGCAAATGCAATTTTGTTTGTACAAATGCTGCACTGAATGGCTGTGTTTTTCGACTGTGATTTAATTTTAAAACTTTGTCCCTTGTTAAATTTCAATTAGTCGTATGACAAACGCTAGCATATTTTTGTTTATTTACTGTGAAATTTATTTATTTATCTGCTGTTTGCTAGCTGCACAGAAAAAAGGACAGCAGAGCGAGTGTGGGTTTTTCCATTTTATGATATTAATTTAATTTAGCATATTTTTCATTGCATAGTTTGCAGCTCTCAGTCCTCAGCTCTCAGCTCTGCTGCTACCTGCGCCACCAACTGCTGCGCTGCCTGCTTTGTGCATTTTTCATTTGCTTGGCACAGACACTGACACAGAGAAGCAGGGCAAAGGCAGGCAGGCAGGCAGCAGCTTCCTGTTTTTCATAAGCACATTAAACGCAGCATGGGCCGATTCTACGCTGATGCACTGCAGCAGCAAACACAAAGGGCAAAAGCAAAACAAGGCATTGAAAAAAGGCTGAAAGAATAACGTTGTTTACAGCAGCAGCTCGTATGCAGTACATGCATTTGATGCACTCCCAAATACCCTGAAGCCAGTTGACTAGATTAGGGTGTACGCTGCGAGAGTGGTACGGCCAGTAAGTACTGCAGTCTTAGATTGAGTTTAAGCTAAACATATGTGGCTTATAGACTAAGAGTAGTTGGCGTGTTTTGCTCTCTATAAAGCGTATTAAAGCTGCGACTAACTGCCTGCACCAATATATCTTCTGTTTTCTAAATAAATTTCGAGATCAACCTGTTGTTTATTTGCGCTGCTGTCAAGCGTATAACAGAGAGTGAGAGAGCAGAGCTGGAGGGCAGACTAAGGCTTGGGCGTGCATACAAAGCGCCATGCGCTGGTTGACACCAACGGGGCGTCTTGTTTGTTTGTTTACCCCAGGAAGGTTGTGCATGCATTTTTTATGCTGACAAAACATAAAAGAAAATGTACATAAAAGTCGATTGAGGTGTTTACCGATGCGTTCGCCCAGTTCCTTAGGGTTGCCATCAAATGCCACCTGCCCTAAAGCTGCAGCAAAGTGAGTGTGTGTGTGTGTGTGTGTGTTTGGGGGGGATTACAAGACATTTGCTTTTAGCATATCAAAAAGTCGCATATGGTTTTCGTTTTTTTTTTTTTTAACAAAATGGCCGCTCACTTGCACGCTTCCGGCAGCGGAAGTTCTATATGTTATTAGCCCTCTCGCCCGCACACACACGTACACACATAGCCAGACACGCAGCTGGACAGGCGGAAGCGTGAAGCTGAAATGATTGTTAAGAAACCTCGTGTGTTATTAAGATCAAAAGCCCGCATCGCGTTTGTCAAGTTCGTGCGCCTCGCTGCCGTCTGCTATAAAATTAATATCCGGTGTAAATAAAAAAGGAAAAAAAAACCAGATCTGCACTGGTTTTCTCCATTTTTTTTTATTTTTGAATTTTATTTATATTTTTAAACAAGCAGCAGCAACTTCCGCTGCTCGCTCGCTCGCTCGTTTTCTCGCTGGCACGGAGTACATTTGTTTGACTTAAGCCGGAAATTGAAAAAAAAAAAAAAACAAAAATTGTTGTTCTTTGCTTTGGCTAAAAGTTTCTGTGCCAACTTTCAGCTGAGATTCAAGCACTTTAAGCGTGCCCAAGACCTCCTCCCCCACCCAAGTGCCAATGGCATGTGGAATGACAGCGACGGGGCCTATAATTATAAAAACCGCTTTATTGTAGTTTTCAATTACCTTTAAAATTGACAACAAAAGAGGCGGCGACCATAAAATAAATGCATGCAGCCAGTCGGTCGGTCGTTCGGTCGGCTGTTCGTCCGTGTTGGGTTGCCAGAGTGCGCGCATGCAAATTACAAGGAATATTTAATTACAAAAAATGCGCATAATTATGTGGAGCGAACCCAACTCCACAGCCAACAGCCAGCAGCCAGCAGCCAACTGCCTTCTCATATGACTCAGCCGGCCGCACACTGTCCTGCCATATTAAACTGGCCACATAAATAAAATGCTGCTGCGGCCGGCAGCGCTGATGCCCTCGGGTACACCATTCGTCCTTTGCTCTCCTACAATGCTGCGGGCCCAATGTCAGTTTTAATAAAAAGCAAGCAAGCCGGCAATTGAAATGGTCAAAAGTCGTCTTACGCGCAGCGTCAGGTATGCCAAGCAGCTCATAAGCAAAATATACTTTTCACTTATTAGGCTGGTGCTTAACACTTAAGAAATTCGATTAAAAACAAAAGAGAAACTCAGTAACAATTCGGATCAATTATCATCTTACATACAAAAAATATCTTATCCAAGAATTGCTACTTAGTTTCCATCAATGCAGCTCCTCTCTCTCTCTCTCTCTCTCTCTCACTCTCTCTCTCTCTCTCTCTCTCTCTCTCTCTCACTCTCACTCTCTTTATACCTAACTCAATTCAGTACGATCCATATGCGTTTGGGTACACCCTAATAGGCTGACAGTGCCGTGTCACAGCCACAGAGCCGAGGTCGCAACTTTTGCTGGGAGCTGACGTTGCAGGTCATGGCTCAAGTGTCGCAGGCGTAATATTTTATATTATTCGATTTCGCTGGTTGCATTTTCCTTTTTCGGTTTCGATCTTTACAGCTCATTATGATAATTTCGCAGCCATGCCGAGACAGTTTACTGTGCCGGCAATTAAAAATCTGCCATTATGCAGCCAAGCAACAATCTCACATGCATCTGCAGACACACATACTTATAGATGAATGTGTCTGTGTGTGTGTGTATATATATATATATATTTTCGTGGTGGCTTGCAACTTTTTTAATGCAATTTTAATTTACGTACATATTGTCATATAACTCAAAAAGAGACATGCAACGATAAACAAGCGATAAAAGATTTTTTTAAAAATTTAATTAAAACAGCTGCAGCAACAACAACAATAACAACAACATCATCAACAGTCACAGCAGCAACAACAACAAGCTGTGCTGCTGTTGACGAGACGTAAACAACGTTGTCGAAGTACAACGTCAACTCTATTAAAATGTTGCTTGATCAACGAGACAACAACGTAGACCCTGTTGTCAGCGCTGCTCTTGTTGTTGTTGGTGTTGTTGCTGTTGTTGTCGCTGTTGTTGTTGCTGTTGTTCTGGCAGCAACGCAATTGTGTTGTTTGCCTCAACACGCACATTGCTTACTCAAACGTTGACAGCCCCATAATTATAATATTCCTTGCGCTTTGAGCCGCATTTGCAGGTGTGTCAGCCCTTGACTGGCATCAGCTATGATCCGCCTCATCTGTTGGCGACTGTAAAGCAAAATAGTTTTCATCAGATAATAAGCCTTTGATTTCTTTGCAAACTTGTTTTCTAGTCCAACACTTGCAGCTTGCAACAATTGTGGCCGTCAGCTGTTCGCTTGTGCCCGAGTGAAAATAGGCTTTGGCCTTTGTGCTTGCTTCTGTTCATAAAATAGTTTTTTTTTTTTATCAGTTAATGCGCTTAGCCTTGTTGGCCTTCGTAGAGTAATGCTGACAGCTTGAGCGGCATTATCTGCTGACGACTGTTGTAAAAATTAATTTCCCACAGAAAAGAAGGCGTTGAGTTGCTTTGTGTAAAAAAAAAAAAAGCTGAAAAGATTTTTAGGATTGGTTGGCTGAAATAGTCAACAGCTGCTACCGTCGAATTGGAACATAGTTCCAATCTCTAGCTCTCAATCGCCTCCTTCAATATGACCTTCGCACTCGGACAAAAAGCTTGTCAAAACTTGCAGTGTTTCGGCTGGCGCTGAGCTTTACATATTTGCCAGCATCAATTGCGAGCTGGGAATAGCCAATCCATATATCCGTTTCCGTTGCCTCAATGCCACACAGCAGGAGGACAGAGGTGGACAGAGCTTGGCAATAAGTAAACGAAACTTTGTTTTCTGGACAAACAAAACATGCAGCAGCGCTAGACAGGTGGATAGGTAAAAGTTGCCAAAAAGTAAATTGATTTGCAAGCCATATAATATTTCTTCATTTCGACTGTCTTTGACGTGGCAGGCGGGCCAATTAAATGGCAGCTATAAGTCAGGCAATCAGAGTCGACAGAGCGAGTGGCAAGCGCAATTAAATTAAATTGCAAATGCAAACAAAAACAGTTGAGGGAATGTAAGAGGGAAGCGCCGACGGTCATATACTCTACAAATGCTTCCCATTACAATATGAACTCTTACGATTTCAGGCTCGTTATATATAGCTAATTAATTGGCTTAAATGCAGAATATATTCACAATAGTAGCTGAGGCATCGGCAACGACAGCGGCAGCGGCAGCGGCAACGGCAACGGCGAAAATGTATTATTAATGCAGTTCGCTATAAACTTTTTTTTTGTTTTCTCTCTTTCTTTTACTTTTGTTGTCTCTATCAATTTCGCTATTTGCTCGCACACTCTCATTAGCTGGCTTTGCTGCGAGTGACAGTTGCTGGGGCTGTGCGTTGCAATCAATTTAATTAATTTTTAATGTCATTTTCTGCAATTTCAATTCAATTTGAAAACACACTCGTACACACACACACACACACACACAACCAGACACGGTCGCACACACCTGAAAACCCATTAAATTGTCGCCTTGGCAAATTGAGAATTACGACGGCCGCCATTTCCGTTGACTTGGCTCAAGCTCGACTCGAGTCGAGTCGAGTCGAGTCGGCTTCAAGCTCAAGACAATAGCCAAAGTGCCATAAAAGTTGCCAGCCAAGCTATATAAATGTGGCAACAAAGTAAACTGTGTCAACTTCGGGGTGTTGCCAGTGGGTGTTGCTCGTTGCGGCTATATGCCAGAAAATGTCGTTGGCCAAGTAAAGTAATTTCTTAACGCTGCGTTGCGCTGCGCAGCAAGGACGACAATTTTGCAATCGCCATTTTGTTGACTAAGAAATATCGAAGCCATCTTGAAGTGTGAATATGCTGCCATGTCACAAGCACACACACACACACCCACCCACACACACACAACCAACGCCCACCCATTCACACTCACGCACAGGATATGCCCACTCATCCCACTTGTCCTGTCGGCGCTATGTGACACGGAGAGAGAGAGCGAAGGAACCACAGTGTTGGTGTTAGCTTCGCCTTCTGTGTTTGTAGCTTGGCCTGTGGTTTTTGCTTGTAGTAGCAGCGGTCTGCGGACACAGCTACCAGCTAGCAGCTACCAAGTTATCAGCTAACAGTTGCCAGCTCCCCAGCGCCCACGACACCACAGCTGGCAGCGCCTTGCCACCAATTGCCACCCACTGCCATTGGCATACATTTCCTTAGCTTCCTCTGCTGCTGCTGCTGTTGTTGATGTTGCTTTTGCTTCCGCCATGCGCATGTCCTTTTGGTTACAAATTAAACTTCCGTATTTGTTTAGAAATCCATTTGTTAAATTACTTTGCAACCCGCACACAACTTTATTTTTATTATTATTTCATTTTTTTTTTTTTTTTTTGTTGTGCTGCCCTCGCAAATATGAAAAATGAATTGCATTTGACTGTGTGCTGCACTGACAGCCCACACTTGGTGCTAAATGTTGGCCACGTTCGAGTGGAGTGGCGTGGAGTGGACCCGATGGCATGCAATGGCGTGGAGTGTAACCACGCCCATGATATAAGCCGATTTCTTCAACTATTTGCCAAACAACAATAATTTATAGCTAGCCATAATGCTAAAATGCATTTGATAACGGGCTGCTGCCGAGGCCGAGCAATTTATTTTCATGGCCCACGCTCGGTTTCAGTGTGTTAAAATTGAAATTTTTCATAGGACCAAATGAAAAAGTTATAGAGCACAACTGTAAATAACAAATATACAAATAAACAAAGCGCGAAACCAATAAAACGACAACAGCAGCGGCCTGTGCTTAGAGCACAATTGGGAGCGCGCCTGGACCAGGATCTGGCTGGCATGCACATAGAGCAACGTTGACTCTTTGCTGGATTTATGGGCGCAGTCGATAAGCCGTCTAAATACCAAATTCTAAAATTTTTTTTTATACCCTGAATCCATTGAAAATGGAAATTTCAGGGTATAATGTTTTTGTGCAAATGTATGTAACAGGCAGAAGGAGGCGTGCCACACCCCATAAAGTATATATATTCTTGATCAGCTCGACGAGCTGAGTTGAACTAGCCCTGTCCGTCTGTCCGTCCGTCCGTCCGTCCGTCCGTCCGTCCGTCCGTCCGTGTAAACACCTGGATTTCTGCAACCACAAAAGCTAGAGACTTCAAATAAAAAGCAAAATGCTCGATAATACCATACGCTGTACGAGTTTATTTTTTTTTTTCGATAACTCATCCCATTTCTTTTTTATCGATAACTATCGAAAATATCGCTTTGTTTTTGAGGTCTGGCGTGCACACCGTTAAAGATAGAATCGTGCACTAAGTTGTGGTTTATAGCTATATTGAATCCGCACATTTTGTCATTTTTGGATTTTTGATGCCACGCCCCTTTCGCCCACAATTCAACAAAATCGATAACTCACGTATATCAAATACTAGAGACTTGAAATTTGGCAAATAGGTACATTTAGATGTCATAATCATGCCCCGAAAATTTCATTAAGAACATAGGTCTAGAAAAAAAGTTATTAAACAATAAAGTTTGCATAGCACAGCCTCTGCTGCAGCCGCAAAACTATGCAGTACGCATATTACGTGCATGCATATGTTTGTGTGTGTGTGTGTGTGCATGTGTTGTTTACTATTAATGAATAAATGAAACTTTTTATGATTGGTATTACAGCTCAATGGATTCAGGGTATCTCTTAGTCGAGCAGTCTCGACTAGAGTTTAGTTACTTGTTTGTTTTAGTTGACCTTCGAATATTAAAGCTTCTCGCTCCGTTGTTGATATAACCAGAAATATCTGATTATCCCAATTGAACTGTGCCTACCTGCCTAGTACTACCACAGCTGCAATTCTTATGGCAGATATCCTAATGGCATCGTCAAACACGATTTAACACACAGCGGACCGAGAACAAGAGCGAGAAAGCGAATGCCATAGTCTTTGACTACAACAAATGTCCAGGCATTGACATGAAAAGTGTGCTGGCTGCCAGAGGGGACTTAAAGCGCTTTGACCTCTCACTCCATCTCCCTCTCTCTGCCTCTCTCGTTTTATATAGAAATAAATACCATTATTACTTAGTATGTATGTGCGTCACTTTTTTTTATGTTATTTTGTAACGTATTTTTCTAAAATACCCCAAACATTTGTTGGCCGTCAGCACATGACGATGTCCCATTGTGAATGTGAATGTGAATGCGTATTTATATGCCATTGTGTTTGTGTGTGAGTGTGCTCGAGGACCTCCCATGGCGTTTGTCAGCTTTAGTGGTATGGGTTGGCATCATCAAATTCACTTGTCTGCACAGCGGTATTATTGATGAAAATTATACGTTTGTGTTTGTATCATGCCCAGCACAAACCAAACGCAACCCATTGCCCAGGCCAGACCTGCGACTGGCGGGCAGCGGACAAAAAACTATGACCTTTGTCAGTGCCTCCAACTCTGCTCTGATTGTTTTCTATACTATATACCATTTCTTTTTTCTATTTTTTTTTTATTTTTGGTTTTCTTTTTTTTTTTTGGTTTTATGTTTCATATTTTATTCGTGTGTTTGCAATTGTGGCACGTGACTAGCGTGAGATTTGTAAAAATTGTATGTTTGCTGGGCATTACGAAATGCATACGTCAAATAGAGAGAAATAGTTGGTGCGAGAGAGAGAGAGAGAGAGAGAGAGAGAGAGAGAGAGTGAGAGAGAGAATGTGAATATTATTTGAAAAATAAAATTGTTTTTCATAAATGCATACGAAATATATTGAATGTTTGCAGTTGAATGGAGTGTGAAAAATATATTTGGGACAGCGAGAGAGAGAGAAACGTTTAACGCTGTGCAAAGCAGATAAAAATATATAAAAATATATATATATAAATATATATGCAACACATACGTATACATAAATTTAAATAATAAATTAGTTAATAAAGATAATGTATTTGTATTTTCTTGAGATATTTAATTTAAGATTTTATATTAAAAGTCCAGGTAAACTATGCTGAGTATATTCAAGTCTAATACAAATATGCTCTTGAGCAAATCTTGGAATTTGTATTAAATTTAGTTTCAGCTCAAGCCAACATTAAAATGAAAATTTCGTAATTTCTTTTATTTCATGGATATTTATTAAAATTTATTTAATATCCTTCAACTGATTGTCGACAAAATACACAGCTACGGCTGGCTTTTATTTAGAATTTTAATAGATAAACAACTGCATTTGCAGTTGCTGCTGCTGCTGCTGCTGCTGCTGCTGAGCTGCTGTTGCCATGCACAACATTCTCTGGGGCAGAGCAAATAATAAACAGGCTGCAACTGGGATATGGCAATGGAAAATCAAAATTAATATTTCAATATAAAGCATGCAGCAAATACGCATATAAAAAAGAACTGAAACAGAAACTGAAAAAACAGCCACAGAGTTGAGATATATTTGTAAATGCAATTCGTATATGCAGCGTGTATCTGTGTGTGCGAGTATGTGTCTCTGTGTGTGTGTGTGTGGGTGAGTTGTCATATTATTGGCAGCACTTTGATAGCCCCAGGTGATTGTCACCAACATATTGGAGACGAATATGATATGCTTGTCAAGGTAACTACTGTTTGGCAATGCGTCTGTCCCTCAGTCTCAGTTGTCTGTCTATTTGGTATTTGCATTGATTGCTTTGCGCAAAATTTTAATAAAATGCATGCATGCTTGCACAAACAAAGGCAATGCCTTTTGGCCAAATGATAAAATGCCAGACAGCATATTTGTGCCCAACAAATATTTGCCAAGCAATTTAATGAGTTTTCCAATTAAAGTAACCAAGCTGAGTTTTCAATGCTTTAAACTGTATTTTCTTTTCGCTCTCAATAATTTCTCTTTTCCTTCTTTCACATATATGCCAAACATGTCCCAAGTAGATTAATCTATTATCGATAAGTGCAAGCGTCGAAAATTTATAACCGTAAAAAAAAAAAAAAACGCTGCCTGCGGGCGAGCAAATCGAAATCCCAGACCCAAGACCAGTCGAGGTCCAACATATACGACCTCCAGACTGCACTTAAGTGCTTGAAAATTGTTTTCGATATTATTTGGCTGCGCTTTTTTTTTTCCTGCCTTCAGCGCTGTGCTGTGTGTGTCCAGGGCTGCGCTGCCTTTCAACACATTTGGCCATTTGGCCGTTTACTTGGCCGTTGGCATTTGTCTTGTCTGGCCAGAGTCCAGCGTAAGAAGACAAAAAAAAAAACCATTTGTTGCTCTGCCGCCGCCAACATTGAGCTCAGCTGCATTAAATTTAATTTATTTGAGCGAACAGAGAGTTGCTTGGCCTCTGGCTCACTCTATATCTCACTCTCCCTCTCTGTCTTTGTCAGCTTTAAGTGTTATTTATGTTGACATTTTTGATTTTGGCTTATTTTGCGGTGCATTAGCCGCGGATTTCGTCAACATTGCGCGCTGTAATTAGGCAGCTTTTTCGGGCACATTGTTAACAGCTTATTGGCTAGCTTTTCTACTCGATTGATGACAATTGCGACTAGCTGATCCCCATGAATTATTGAATTGTAGGTATAAGCTCTGCTAAGTACTTCAATTGACAGCAAGATAATTCCTTGAGAAAGACTTTGTAATAATATCAATAGCTATTTCATTATCCACTATTGTGAATAGTTGTTGTTCCTTGTCAGCTTTAAGCTGCGACAGACTTCTGCTTGGCGAATGTAACTAATGCTCTGCATTTTAAATATGACAACAATTACAGTTGTACAATTTGTCCTCTTTTGGCATTGCTGCAAAACCAAACCAAACCAGCCAGCCAGCCAGCCAACCGACCGACCAAGCTCTTAACCATTTACCACACACTCGCACACATACACACACACATGCAGTCCAACAAGCAATTTGTCAGTTTATCGATTTCTACCAAACATTTGTGCCAGACACTCAACTGTATTAAATGCTAAAAAACAGCAACAACCAAAAAAAGAAAAATATAAAAAAGAAACGAAGATCCAAAGTGAAAAACCTTCCACACAATGAAAAGCTGCGAGTAAAACCGTGTGGGCGTCAGTGGGCAGGGCCGAGCGGCCAATGGCATATGCTAAAAAGCGTGCAATACGAAAAATCGCATTGACTGAGTGCAAAGCAAAGAGAAAAACCTTAAAAAATAGAATGAGAAAAAGGCGAGAAAAAAGAAAATAAAGAAAATGATGCAACGGCGCACGGCAACCAACATACGTACATGCCATGGGTATTTCACAGCGAAAAATCGAAAACTGAAAAATAATTTTCAAACATAGAGACCGAGAGAGAGGGTGAGGGAGGGAGATAGAGTGGTGAGCGTGTGAGATGGAGGTCTAAGCGAACAGGGGGCTACACGACAGTCGCATATGCAGGCAGCTGCACACACACACACACACATACTCACACTCATATACACACATCAGAACACCATAAATAATGGTTGCATGATTTATCGATAACAAGCGCAATTTACAGTCGCAACAACAACAAAAACAATACGACAAAATGGCATGCCAGGCGGGCAACAGAAGCGTTACAACTGCAATGAATTCGCCCGCGACAGAAATGAAATAAAATAGAGAGAAAAAAATCAAGAAAATAAGACTTTGCACTTATCGAGTAAAGCTGCACACAGAGATACCCTGCAGGTCAAATTATGACTCTATCTAAGATTAAGCAACTAAAGAGTTTCCGTAAGTCGCGAAGCTCTTAGTTTATCACACCCGCTTGGCAGCTTTCAAGCGTACAGGGTATAGCGAAGATTGAAAACAAAAAAAAAATAATGCTAAACTAAATAAAAAATTGCATTTTCATTTTGTTGCTTTTGTTTGGTTGACAATCTTTTGTAGCCATAGGTTGCCAGGGCAAAGGGAGAAAGGTCGTAAAATTTGCATGCAAGCAAAACTCGCATAAAATTTTATTGAAAGCGCATTAAAGTCAAAGACAAGAAAAGCAGCAAAAGCAGCCAAAGAACTTTATTAGCAAACGGGGAACCATTGAAACAAGCATCGACTCGTAGTTCGCGCAGTTGTCGCCTCTTGCAGCGTGCTGGTAAACGCAGTTCGTCTCTCAACTCCGACTCCAGCTCCAGTCAGCTGCCATTGCCGTAAAAATGGAGCGCATAAAAATGTCAAAGCATAAAAATGTGCTGTATTGACTGGCCAAAAGTAGATGTGGAAGTAAACGCAGAAGGTGTTGGCCTCGGCCCCGGTCTAAGTAAAATGCCAGCGCTCAAGGCAGCAGGCCATCTACAAACGGTCTCCGGCCCCAGCCGAAGGAGTCGAGCATCAAAGCATCAGCCACCGCAGTCCCGTGTCAACAAAACAAACAACAAACAAAGCGCGCAATTTTCACGCCGCGACTTTGGCAAAGCTGCCAAACAGCTGAGGTCGTTGACGATGCGAATGGAGCAGGGCAAAGGGCTGTGTGAGGTGTGGGTGGCCATGGCTTAGAAGTTGGAGTTGGAGCTGGAGCTGGAGCTGGAGCTTAACAGCGGCTGCAATGCATTTTTGATGACACTGCATGTGGCAGACGGCAGAGGGAGCCAACGGGTCCTTAACACGTCAGCTTCTATTACATTTTGAGTGAATGGCGATGGCTCAACGTGGCTGCATTTTCACTGGCCTTTAAGTGACTTGCGATGCACTCAGCTGTGCCTGATGGATTAAGCTTCGCTGGCTTCTGAAACAAGCAAATGTTAAATGGATTAACTTTCATTTTATTTCCATTATTAATTTTGTGCCGCTGCCTAAACATGAAAAGGCCTGCGCACTCGGGCAGTTCACATCGATCATTTGGCCATTGACTGAACCCATTTTAAATTTTTAATTAAAATGCCAAAAAGCAAATGCCGCCCATCGTCTGCAGCTTCTTACCTACTTGCGTTTCGGCCAGGCATTTGCATAAAAAATCAGCAAGGTCCTGAGTGATGTGCCCGCTGCTCTCCTGACTCCACTGAAATCAAATGAAATTAAAATTGCAAAAAAATATGACGTACAGTGAATGAGAATTTTCAACATAGTCATTTGTCCGCTGCTGCTGTTGTCGCTGACGCCTGCGGGCAGAGAAATCGTTAAAAACAATATAAAAAGAAAAGAGAAGAAAAAAAAATTTAGATCAAGTGCCACGCGACTGCTGTAAAAACCGCAGCAGCCATCGAGAATTATACAAGCGCCAGCGTATGGACGAGTGAGTGAGCGAGAGAAAGCTTGCACTCACTTACACAAGCTCACACAGCCGCACACACGCACACATCGAGGGAGAGAAATAAGAATTTCAAATAAATCCGATTAAATGGAAATTTATTGTCATCCAGTGGCGAACGGCACTTACGACTTCAGTGGGGCGTGCTCATCGACTCATTCGCCAGTTCCCTGGATTCCCAGCTCTCCCAGTTGCTCAAAGTCCCCTGTTCCCGGCTGTGATTCGACTTCAACACTTCAATATGCTAGCTGCCTGCCTGCTTGCCTGCCTGGCTGGCCGCCTCTGCCATACAACATTCATTTTATTTTGTGTTGGCCCCTCCGTTCAGGCCCGTTCCGTGCTTGGCCCGCTGCATGTGTTCATGTTCTCCCTGCTGGTCGCTAAAAGCCAGTAATGTCCTTTCGCCACACTCGACTGCATTTTTCTTTAACACTTCAATATACTCGTCCTTCTCGTTATATCCAAAAAAAAAAAAAAAAAATAAAAAATAAAAATAAAAATTCAGCCAGAGAGCTGTGTAAAAAAGTGCCCATTCACAGCTTTACAAAACGCTCCACATCAACGAAACTGCAGCCCAGAGTTCGCATCCGAAATCCGGGCCAATACCCATTGCCAATATCCCAGCAGTGGCGCTGCTCTCCATTGACTCGTGTCTAGTTCTGTGGTTGCCAGCGACAACTGCTTTTTGGTCTGAGCTTTGTGGCCCTTGAATATTCAAAGAATTAAGTAGTCTAAACACAAAAAATAAAAAAAACCAAGTTAAGCCTGCGCCAAAAGCACACCGAATGCTGCTGTAGCTACAACCACACACACCCACACACACACATACACAGCTTAAAAATATTTGTAAATTAATGCACTGCGGACAGCGGTTGGCAGCTGGTGTTAGTGGTCAGATAATTGTGGCGAAAGGTTCGTAATTTGCAAACGTAAGAGCAGCAAAATTGTTTGGGCAAAAAATATATATAGCTGACACGCTTTTGCTTTATGTCTTATTAATTGAAATTTTATATCAGCCAACTTCAGCTGGAACGAAATTTAGCTAACTTCATCAAGTTTTTCTCTATATATTAAGAGCAACTCCTTCATAGTTATTAAATTCAGATTTATTCTTCAATTTCTTACAAGCGTCTCTTACTTTTATTCTATTTTCAGGTAAGTGACCATCAATTTGCCAATGAACTCCTATTTAATTCAGTAAGTAGACAATGCAAACAACAAACAATTGTTGCCCGCCCCCGTCCTTTGGCCAATTACAAAGCCATTAACAGCAGCTATTAACAGCATGCAACTTGGACAACTACTGCGGCTAATGTCAACCTCGACCGTCTGTGATCCATCAAATTTGCAAATGAAAAGCAGTTGGAGCATGAGTGGTGCTCGACTAGCAGATACTCTGTTGGAAACCTAACGAAACAATGCAATGCAATTGGCTTCAGCTCTCGATTTCTGTTAGTTTTTGATGCCTAATTTTAGTGCACTTGGAGCACTTTTTTGTATAGGGTATTTGCAGTGCAGCCATTGCCCGGCGCGGTGGGTAAACATAATCAACTTGAGTTGCATGTCAGGCTAAAGACAAATGATGAAAGACGCCGCGCCGCGTTGCAATGAGCTAAAAACTCGAAGCTGGCTGCAACAAGGACAACAACGAGGACGACAAGTATGTCAACGCGCTGTCCATGAAACTTAGCTGCGGCTCCTACTTTTTTTTTTGCTTTCCATTTTGTTGTTGATGTTATATATTTTTTTTTATTATTTTTCCAGTGGTTGCACATTTTTGCTTTTAGATTAATTAAAATTGTTGCTGTTTGCTGTTTGCCGTTTACATTAACTGGCGAGTTGTCCATTCATTTGGCAAATGATGCAGCTGGCTAAGTTTTTAATTAAAATATAATGTAACATTTGATCGGGATACAAAACATGCATGGATACATATTTCATGCAGCAGCAGCAGCAGCGGCGGCAGCAGCAGCAGCGGCAGCGGCAGCAAATAGCAAACCGAGACAGCAACTGAAAACCTATCAACTTGATGGACACACTGTACACGGTCCTACACAGTAATTAAGTCTAATCAGAATTTCCAACAAGCAAAAATCATGCGTGTCCAGTGCACACGGCAGGCAATGGGAAGGGGGTGGCGAGCTGGTGGGCTAGCCATATCCATACAGGATATGGGATACTATTTGTTTCTATCTCGCTTACTCTCTGTGCTGCCTTGTTCGGCTTGGTAACATGAGCTTCATTAGTGTATGCAATAATGGCAAACATTTTTTGCCTGCCAGGCCTGAGCGACGACTGGCTGACATGGCCAACACGACGTATGCGTAACAAACTGCCGAGCTCCATGGACAGTCTGTCCATCTATCCGTGTGTGTGTGTGTGTGTGTGTGCGTGTGTTATTTGATAGCAAAATCGTCGCTTGCAGCGAACATAGCTACATGCACAGACTGCATCTGCAGTTGCAGCTGCAGCTGCAACTTGGCCAAAGCTCGTGATTTGAATTTCGTATTTGAATTTTGAATTTGAATTTGAATTTCGATATGAAGTTTGCATGTCATGGATTTTTAATTATTTTGTTTGGTTTTGCTGCCCATTGTTCAAATGTGTGTGTGTGCGTATGTGTATGTGTGGCTTTTAATGCTCACATAATTGATGTCGTAGACTACTGTAGGCAACGCACGTGTCTAACATTGATGTATTATTATCTATCCCAAAGGTGGTGTTCGGTTTCATTTGTTGTTTGACTCTCGGCTTGTCTAATTGTGAAATACATGAATGTTTATGAACAGACTGCAGACAGAAATATGAGTTTTATGATTATGGTAAATTATTATTTGCCTTACGCAATATTTACGTATTCTATATATAGCTTACAGTTATGGTCTCCTATTTCAAAGTAATATACGACCTGATCTCTTCGACATTTCCCATTGGCTGCTGCTGTGCCTTTGACAGCCCGAGAGCATCGGGTTGAACACGAAGTACTTTGTGTGCCAATTGGCTCACGCTGATTGCAGTTGTGGCTAGGTCTGGACGTGTTTTTAATTAAGCTCTGGCTCACTCACTCCCACTGTATCGTCCTCCTTCGCTTCCATTCAAACTCCCACTCAATTTGACACTGAGCTGCATTTTGCAACTATGCAAGTGCAAGTGCTTCACGCTTGAGTAGCTGCAAAGTTTTCAAGGTTTCTCATCGCTTGGTAATAGCCGCCCGCAACTGATCTGCCAAAGTCTAATTGCATGGAACGAAACAAACGACTTGGATAAGAAGTAAGCCAGAGCTGAATGCATAAAAAGCGCAGCAGGCACATGCCGTATGAGAGGCAGCGTTGCTTTGCATGTGTGTGCGAGCCTGTTTCTGTATGCGTGTGTGTGTGTGTGTGTGTGTGTGTATGTGGATGAGTGTTTGGGAGCCTGACTAAAAGTTGGCAAACGGCAACCCACTTGGAATTGTCAGTTGCAGACGCTGCCTGTGGATATCGACGCCAACTTTGGCTGTAAAAAATATTTTGGCGTAAGTAGTGGCTCAAAGAGAACTGCTCGTAACATATCCCGCCGTCGTTGGTTGCATCGTCCTCGTCCTCGTCCTCGTCGTCAGCGTCGTTGTCGTTGTCGTTCGCATGCGAATTGTTGCATAAAAGTCAAAAATCTTCAACTTCCAGTATCAACTATATAAACGCAGCGCAGCTCGAATCGTCAATGGCAACGGCAGTTGAGTATGTGCGCGCACATACACACGCACACACACACACACACGCACATACGCACACTCACACTGGCACAGTTGGTATTCCTCTTATGCCAAATACCCCTCCAGCTGCCTACATTGTGAATCTCATCCTTGTTGGCGTCTATCATGGCAAAGTGCTCATATTTGCACAACGAACGAGCGCTCTCTCGCATCGTATGTCCTTTTTTTGTCCTTCGACTTACGTTTGCCTGCTCACTGACTGACTGGTTATGGATACGCCTTTGAGCGTTTTAAATTTCATATTGCAACTGCATCACATCGCTGTATTCCCTGCTCGCCCTCACCACCACGAGCACTCACATTCGATAGCGCATGCGACCTTTTTTAAATTGAATAACTTGGCGCTAGGTTTATGCCGAAAACTATGTATATGGCCACATGCAATTATGTTGCCAAACGCAATGAAATCGCACTCACACACATACACACACACACACAGCCAGCCACACATGCACGGAAAGCAAGCATCATTTTTACACAGAAATCATTCACAGCCAAGTGTGCATTCAATCGTGTCCGGAGTCTGTAGAGGCCCCAAACCATTTCTCATATGCATATAGTGCCAATAAAGCGTGCAGCAATGTAGCTCATCAGGCAGCAATCGGCGTACACTGAGAGAAAATGTAGCAGGCTATTAAGAAACGCATTTAAATGATTCAAAAAATTCAAGCTGCTTAGTTGATTAAGATTTTACTTTTCTCATCTTAATAAAAACTTTTGAAAATGTATTTTAGTAATCGTAGCTATTATAATTTTTGCTCAGTGTATGTGTACATATATTTTGCTGGACATGCAATATTCAATTTTTCAATATCTGATACTCTGGTTGAAGGCCCTAGGCTGAACAGAAGCATCAACAACAGCAACAGCAACAGCAGCAGCAGCTTTGGCAAAAATCAACAGCCCACTCTCGCCTCTCACTGTCTCGCTCACACTCTCTCTCGCTGTCTCTGTCTCTGTCTCTGTCTTTTGGTTGGTGTCTGTCTCTGATTCTGGCTCTGGCTCTGACTCTGGCCTGTCTGTGCATCACAGTGATTAATGTCTGTGGCAAATGCATTAAATTCTGTTAAATGTATTACAATTTTGCCAGGCTGCAGCATCAGCTACAGCTGCATTTGTTGTTATCCAGCTCCGCCTCTCCCTCTCTCCACCAATCTCTCCAATTTCACTAGCCCGCCCCCTGCACACATCCATCGTAACAGTTTCACACCAATAGCTGCGTTTTGCCTGTGTCTGGCTGATTGATGGTTGCTTCATCTGATGCTACTCCCACTATTATTGTTGTTGTTGTGGGTGGTTTGCCATGTTACTTGCTTGTCTGGCGGCTACTTCTATGGCTACATTGCTGCTCAGCTTCAAGCTGGTTATGAATTTGTACAGTTTCTGTTTTCAATTTTGAAGTCTATGCAAATAAATCGTGCAATTGGCCATGGGCCAATCGCTGCTTAGAACTCAGCTACCTCTTGTCACGTTTGCTAGGAATTCATTTTTACAAAATTTTGTTTGCTAATAAGTGTCCATATGCAACACACATCTTAATCAAATTTGATTTATTTGCTAATTGAAATATTTAATTTTATATTGTTTTACATTGGCAATCGTGAGTAAAATTTTAGAATTATTTAAGGAATTCCTATATTTTTCTATTGCGCTTCAATGAATTATAAACATTTTGTATGATTTTGCGGGCATCTTTTATTTCGAGTTCTTTCATGCAATTTGCACCAAATCTAGCATTTAAACTCAAACTTTTTGAGTTACAAATGCCAAGCACGCACTTCAAATGCCAAACAACAAGCTCAGCTTACGCCACACGCACACACATACACACACACAGGCGCGCGCAACACTTTACTGCCTTGTCTTTTTGTAGCATACTTAACTGCGCCGCCTTATGCTTAATGCCAATTCAATTTATAAAGTGTGTGTGTCTCCCGCTCTCTGTCTCTCTCTCTCTCTCTCTCTCTCTCGGGCACACACACAGATCTTGAGAGACTCACAGCTACAGATTGAGATTTAGATACGCACCGCAGCATTTTGGCAAACAAGTTTTGCACACTTGAAATTTTTGTGATTGATGTGCCTTGGCCGACGCCGAAGCTGCCGCTGTTTGACTTTGATGTCTCTAACAATTTCATGGGGTGTGTGCTCACATGTGTGTGTGTGTGTGTGTTTCTTGAGCTGGCGAAAGTTTTAATTGCTTTTTGCAATTAGAACTATTAGTGAGTGCGCCGGGTTACAACTGCGTCGCTGTGTGAGTTGACTGCACAGCCGCAGCCGCAGCAGCAGAAGTAGCAGCATTTAAAACTGCAGCGCCCAGCCTCTTGATATTTTGCTTCTGCTTCCACCCAGCTTCCTCTTTATCTAAGCAATTCATTTAATTGCTTTGCAATTTTCATATGTTTAAAGATTGTATGAGTGTTTGTGTGGTTGAAATGTTTTGTGCAAATATTTTTGTTCAGAAGTTGTTAAAGCTGCACACTGCTCTTGACACATTTCAATTATTCAGTGGCACAAAATATTGTTTATTTCAAATAAAATAATACCATATTTTTTGTGTTTTTATTATAAACTTTTGGCTTGTGATTTTACGCACAAACACACACACATACAGAAATCATGTAGCCCTTTGCAAAACGAACTCTGGTTTCTTTTGCTGTTTCTGACTGACGACTAAACGAGAACCCCTCGTGGCTGGGCTAGCTAAATCGAATCACATCGGCAACGTGTTGTGGGCCCTTTGAATGTTGTGCTGTGTCGCCACAGCAAAACGATTTTCTCGCTTGCTTGCTGTTGTTGTTGCCTTTTGAAGTTTGTTGCAATCCTTTTGAATGTTGCAAAACAAATCAATTTTCCTCTGGCTATTCCTGTTGTGGGCATGGAGGGCACATTGCAAATATCAAACGATGAATTGCGCTCAAAAAGTGAGAGAAAAAAATACGAATTGGAAGCTCTTAAATAACTGTGCTCTGCAGTGCCATCGATTGAGTTGTAAGAGGGGAAAATGTAGTTTACTCTCAGACCAAGATCTTTTTACTTTATTGCCAATATATAATTGCACTTGTGCAGTGAATATGTATATGTAAGATTACCATTTAGCTCCTTGTGTAAATTATCAAGCCACGCCTGTGCGCTCGCATTTGCCTTCTGTTACAGAGTGCTTTAGTCTACATGCCCTCTTCATTGGTTCACTCTCTTTGGCTGTGCTCACATTAAAAACATTAAACTAGATTTCCCTTTAGTTGGCAACACAGTTGTCGCCGCGAGCCAATAGCTTACTTTGTACTTTGAGTTGGGCTCTGGCTTCGTAGCGTGTGCCATGGTCCGCTTCACTGCTGCTCCCAGTCCGGCTGGCCATGTTTTGCTGTTTCGCTCTCCGGCGCCAATTGCGATTGCATTTCGAGAAGCAATTTCAATACGCCTCAGAGCCTCAGAGGCCAATACCAGAAACGCGCAACGGTTTTTTAATTGCCATGTGCTCAGGGTCGCCACAGGTTCTGTGCGCCCGCCTCGCTCCGTTTCCACGTTGAAAAGATGGAATCATAACTCAGCCAGGGGACCAGGGCGACAACGCCAATGCCAATGACTAATTATGAAATGTTTGATTTCCCCGGGGACATAAAGCGCGACGAATATTTTGCGGCATGCTACGACCTGTTACCTGACAGGACGAAGCAATTCACGTTGATGCGCCTTTTTTTTTTTGCGTCTTTTTTCACTGCTCCAGCTCCCTGACGAGCCAATTTTTCGGCGCAGACAATCAACAGCAGGAAGCGCAGCAAGATTGTGGAAGAGGGCGGCGGTGTGCGGGGAGTGAGTCAGGCCGGCGAGATGACAGAGCGCAGAGTGAGGAAGCGGCGAGAGTGGCAGAATGAGATAGGTTCGCCATATAAATTGTGCCGTGAAATGAAATGAAAAATCAAAAACAAATTGCACAGAAATGTAATGAATTTTAAGCATTTCCACACATGCATATACAAGATATTTTGAGATATTCAGCTCAAGTATACGACTGACTCTGTGGGTGGGTGGGTGTGTGTGTGTGTGTGTGTGTGTGTGTGTTTGTGTGCATTTGACAACTGTCTCGTAAGGCCATGTCACTATTCGGCCATGTCTCTTTGCGGTTGGCCACAGGGTGTCTGTGACAACGATGACGACGACGACGACGGCGTTGGCTACGGCTCCTTCGTGTCCTGTGTGTGTCCGTGCCAGGCATGACAAATATTTTGCAACTTCTCAGTGGCTACGACGAAGTGAGTGTGTGTGGGTGTGCGCCTGTGTGTATGTGGTTAAAACTTTAAAATATTTGTGTTGAAATTGCACTTGATTTAATTGTTGTTGTTGGTTGTTGATGCTGCTACTGCTGCTGCTGCTGCTGCTGCTGCTGCTGCTGCTACTGCTGCTACTGATGTTTGTGTCGTATCATTTACAGGCGACTTTTCTGCTTTGTCTGCTGACTTCAACAAAAGTCATTTGCAGGCTCAAAATCAAAGCAATTGGAAAATCAAATGACCCAAATCAACTACCAAATACTCTAGCTAAAAAAAATACTTATAGAATATATAAAAATTAGCTACATTTCGAAGTATATTAGAAGTTATATTATTTGTAAAAAATGCAAAACTCTACCAGCGAGAGCTACTTAGCGCCTCATTAACGCCTCTGGCCTTAACGTTACGTTTCTGCAGGGTATTTATTCAGCTTGTCGAGCTTTTCATCCGGCCGCTTTAAGCTCAAAATCTATACCAAATCAAAGTAACAAAGAACCGCAACAAATTTGCCTTAGGCTGCGCCAACGGGTGGGCAACGTGGTCGACTCTGGCTGACTGATGGGGCTGACTGGCCAAATGGTCGACTGTTGATTTGGCCAAGCTGTGATTGAATTGTCGTAACCCCAGCTCGTCTACCAGGCGACATCCTTTCTGCCTCATTCTACAACATCCCGCCTCCCTCTCTCTCTCTCTCTATCTCTCTTGTTGTCTCTCCATCTATCTATCTTGCTTGTATCGCCGTGATGACATTTTCCACTGACTGAATTTTATGTTGATTACAGATTAAGATTGCAACATTTTCCTCTGATATTGACAATAATGCCTTTGAGCATTATCTGCCATGCTGCCCTTTGGCCTCCTGCAGCCCAGCCCCTAGCCACCAGTCACTAGTCCCCAGTCCCCAGTCCCCAGTCCGTTGGCTATTCACAAGTCTATGACCCCCCCTCACACCATCCACATTCATCTGTGTTATCTTCTGCACTCTCTGCCAAAGTGTTAATTTGGTTGAGTGGGTTTTTGGCTCGATTTGAATACATATACATTTACATATACTGCTTTATATATGTATATATATGTATATATATATATATATATATATATATATAGATATATTGTAGCATAGACAGTTGCTCTGCCAACGACAATGGACACACTCTGTTGATAATAATGAGCTGACAGCTCGGCATTAGTTGCATGGATTGTAGATTGTGTTTGTATGTTAAATGTCTGGGGCTTAGTAACAACGTTGTCAACATTTCGTGTTGTCTGCACACTACAGCTGGTAATTAATTTTAAAAAACGCTTCGGGCTAGTCAAACAAAGTGTAACAGGATATTAATTACATTTGACGACTGCCAAGCGGAAGTGTTAAAGTGTGTATAGACGATAAACTAAGAGGCAGCAACAGTAGTTCGACGATGCGAGGCAATGCAGCTAGAGTCTCTAGCAGCCGGCAACTGTTAGCACAGACTGTAAAGTTCAGCTGGCTCCAATATATTTGAGGATAAATAATATCGCTTTTAGTAAAATTATGTTATCAAGTTATTGTGATCTGTTTTAGGCATTAAATCAATTGCAAAATTTATTTAAGGCATTTCGTCACTTGAATCTTGAGGTTGGATCTAATTAAAAAATATTATATTACATATATCTTCATTTCTGTAGCGACAGAAAAACACTGAATACTTCAGGGCTATCTCCTTGACAAAGTACGACAGGTGTGCGCTTACATCACTTAAATGGAATGTACGGACAACATACAAGCACAATAAACACACTTCACACATACACACACCCACACACTTGTTTAAAATTCGATTATATAAACGAACAACAGCAATTATTACAAAGCGAGTGGGAGAAGCAAAAAAAGAGAAGCAGAAAAAGAAGGAAGCTGAAATCTCCCTTAACATGACTATAGCTTTTATAGCAACTTTATTTTATTATTTTTTTTTTTTTTTTGCCCACCTCAGTACTGTTCGACCAACGAACGTAATGAAAATTCAGTTTTCATGTACTCAACTGCTAATGACAGTTTTTTAATGATGTTGGACGCTAGCTGTAAAAAAGTAAAATATAAAAATACAAAACAAAAAAAAATATATATATTACAAAATTAAATGGATGAAAGTTGCGCCAACAACTCGCATAACAAAACGCCAAATGGACATTTAATAGGATAGACGTCGACACTGTCGGAGAAGTTGTGCACCGCCAGCCGTAATACCATTTTATTTAATTTCTGTATTTTTTCTATAAATTATTTCAAACATAAATCTGTTGGCTGTGGGAACTGCACAACAATATATATGTAGAATATAAATATATATGTATGTATATTTGAAGTTAACTGGAAAAAAGAGTTCAACTGTTTACAGGTAGTGCATTGGTGGTTGCTGCATGCTCTATATAAAATGTTCAGTTGTATTTTGAGTATGAATCATATTTTGTCTAGTATTATTAACAATCTCTTTGGTCGTATTTTACTTCAACTTATTTTGAATTAATTCAATAAATTAATTTTTATATTAACAAAAAAAAAAAAGTTTAAATAAACTTTTTTTAATAATTAAAATTTAATATTTATGTTTTCATTAATTATGTTTAAGTAAAATTTCTGTGACAGTTAAAGAATTAATCTAAGATTTGATTTATAGCCTTGTGCTCAAGGAGACATTTCAATCAAGCTCGTAAAATTTGCATTGATAATAATTGCGCTTTGCTTATGGCCTACGCGGTTAGCAGCTTCGCAGCTAGTGTCTGCCATGTCTGACCACATTTGGCTTGGCACGGGCTATGAGCTTGCTGGCTGTGCAGGTAACTCAACGTAACTCAATGTTTCACGCGCTGTCTCGAGCTGCTGCTGCTGCTGCCAGGAGAGACGCAGTCAACCTCAACGTAACTAAGCTGCGGTCGGCAGCAGCACTTACCAAAGCAGACCTCAAAAAGTTTGCACCCACACGACACCGCATGCCCGCTGCCAAAGCGTCCGCCAGGACTATAAAAAGGTGCAAACAGCAGCGGCAGCGGCAGCGGCAGCGGCAGCGGCAGCGGCAGCGGCAGCTTCACGATGCAAACGGGGTTGGACAGCGCTGGCAGGTCGAGTCGAGGGGCGTTCGCTGGGTTTAGGAGCTTTTGGTGGGGCCGGGCCGCAGGTTGGGAGCGTCGCCGTCGACCGACACTAAGCCTGAGTGCATTTTCTTGTTGTTGTGTACGCGCGCGTAGTAGTGTTTGCCGTGCGTAAAATCCGCAACGTTACGCCATTTTGTGTGTGTGCCTTCTTTGTGTGTTGCTCTGGTTTTTTGTAGCTCTTCTTTTATATGTATATATATATATACAGACACATATATAAACTGTACTCTCAGTGAAAATGCAAAAAAAGTAGGTGCGAAAAGTGTGGACAGAGCTGTTTTTGTTGTAGGTAGTTTGTCGATGCAGTCACTTTGATAGAGAGAGACAGCGTATGAAAAAGAGCGAGATAAGCGTCGAGCAAGAGAGTGAGTGGGAGAGAGTACGCGCGAATAAGCTGAAGATGTGATGGGAATCTTTGCTGCTTGGCTTTGATATACAGCCTCAACCTTTGCTTGTTGCTCTTTTATTCGTGTCGTGTTTGGTGTTTGCTGCTGCTTCTGCTGCTGCTGCTTGTTGTAGTTGCTCAGCCCGTAAAAATAAAAGCCACGTTATTAAGTTGAAAGCACGTGCAACTTGTTGTTGCCACCACCGCTGTGAGCCGAGCCGAGCCAGCCCAAGCCGGGCCGTAGTCGGATTCATAGCCAGCACCCTGACTGCCGGCCTGCAAGCAGTTGCTTTTATTGTTATTACTACAATACATTTGGCACTCGGCACTATTTTTGCTCTGCCACTTTTTGGTTGCATATTTTCTCACCTTTCATGAGTGTGTTGGCATGTGTCTGTGTGGTTGTGTGTTTGTGTACAGTCGCTTTTTAATGGCCCCGCCTGGGTTGCCTGCTAGTTGTATATCATGATTTCCCTGGCCCCATCACAGCATTCATTTGGCGATCTTAAAACAAAATGTTTGTGCTTCAGGCAAATGCCCTACAGTTGTAGTTGTAGTTGTAGTTTTTGCGAGCAACGAAATGGTGCATATTGGCCACTTTCTCTTTAAATATGACAATTTACAATTTGCACTCGAAGACCTCGCCTTGAGTTATTTAGCCTTTTCTCATTCATAACAATTTGCTCTTCTTCTACTAATTTTATCTAGCTATCAGCCAAGGGTATTTTGTCGTTCATATTTATACAGGCTCTGCTGTTTTCACTTGTATTACCATTACTCTCATAATCAACATGAAAACAGGAACAGCAGCAGCACCATCACCAAAGGCAGTGGCAAAAACGGATACTGAAATTGTTTTGCACTTAATGGCATTTTAAATAAACTACACGAGGCTGTAAAAAAGCTGAATGTGCCATTGTGCCGAGGGCACTTTCAGCCACTTAAATGGGGCCAAGTAGATTATTGCCACGCCAAATGTGCAAATAAAATGCCCAAATGGTTGCCCATAACGCAGGTTTCGCTAAGCTTAATAAAAACCCATCGCTGGCTAGGCCAACTTAAATGATGGCTAATACATATGCGGCCCCAGCTTTTAATGTCATACTAAAACTAGCCTATTTTCGATGCGCTTAAAACTTTATTCTATCTTAAATATAAACATGTGAAATTGTTTGTATTTCATTTAAGTTTTAATATGGAGAAATGGTGAAGAAGTAAGATGTTTTCTTTAAATTAAGCAGGGTGAAATTATTAAAGAGAAATTTAATGAAATTATGAAAAAGAAATTTTGGTTAAAGTTGCAAATTAAAAGTGACTAATGGAAATATTCCTAAAAAATATAAAACTTAAAAATATAAAATAAATTTTACATATAATATTCTCAATTTATATTAAATGCCATAAACTGTAAGAATCTTATCAATACGACACTTTGCAAGAGGTTGAAGTATTGCTCAAAGCTGTCAATTGAGGCAGAGCAAATTCATACTAGTGGCAATGCCTAAACAAAATACAGTAATAATGAGTAATAGAAAAAGAAACGACAGAGAGAGAGAGAGGGACGGAGGGTGGTGGAGTGAGATGCCCAATTCCAATGACAAGCGGCCTGCCTCAGCTACACTTGTTGTCTGCTGCAGCCAGCCATTTGCTTGATAGTCATCAATGCTATGAATAAAACACGAAGCGTCTACCTCGGGACCTCTGGGATAGAGAGATAGAGAGAGAGAGCAAGAGAAAGAGGGAGATGCAGTGCGTGCTTCATTCGTGTTGATGTTGTCGATGATGAAGTGATAATAATTAAATTTGCATAATGCTAAGTGATTAAGTTGTTGTCAGCCGTATTCATTCCCTGCTCGAGCGTCATGGCTCGCTGGACAGTCGCAGGCCATTGTCCAGTGCCTGATGTATTGAAGGCGAACGATTGCAAAATCGCAAGCGAAATTGTCGCAGCAACAATTGGCAGAATCTACTGGGAAATACTTGGGGCAAGTGCATTCAAATTCGTGTTGCGTGTCCTCGGCGAGTGTCGAGGGATTAATTCTTATTCTCTTTCCCAGTTTTATTTTGCAAACATTTGCGTTCGATTGGATCTCTTGCAGTGCGCCTGTTAAACTAATTGAAATGGCGCCAACAACAATAATAACGTCATAATAATGTCGTGCAACAGGCACATGGGAAAATGGGGCACACGAAACTGACCCGAAGCTAATGGCCGGAGCCTAGGCACCGCTGAGGTCTTCTAATTACAATGCTTATTATACCCTGAATCCATTGAAAATGGAAATTTCAGGGTATAATGTTTTTGTGCAAATGTATGTAACAGGCAGAAGGAGGCGTGCCACACCCCATAAAGTATATATATTCTTGATCAGCTCGATGAGCTGAGTTGAACTAGCCCTGTCCGTCTGTCCGTCCGTCCGTCCGTCCGTCCGTCCGACCGTCCGTCCGTCCGTCCGTCCGTCCGTCCGTCCGTCCGTCCGTCCGTCCGTCCGTCCGTGTAAACACCTGGATTTCTGCAACCACAAAAGCTAGAGACTTCAAATAAAAAGCAAAATGCTCGATAATACCATACGCTGTACGAGTTTATTTTTTTTTTTCGATAACTCATCCCATTTTTTTTTTATCGATAACTATCGAAAATATCGCTTTGTTTTAGAGGTCTGGCGTGCACACCGTTAAAGATAGAATCGTGCTCTAAGTTGTGTTTGATTGCTATATTGAATCCGCACATTTTCTCATTTTTGGATTTTTGATGCCACGCCCCTTTCGCCCACAATTCAACAAAAACGATAACTCACGTATATCAAATACTAGAGACTTGAAATTTGGCAAATAGGTACATTTGGATGTCATAATCATTCCCCGAAAATTTCATTAAGAACATAGGTCTAGAAAAAAAGTTATTAAACAATAAAGTTTCCATAGCACAGCCTCTGCTGCAGCCGCAATACTGCGCAGTGAGCATATTACGTACACGCATATGTTTGTTTGTGTGTGTGTGTGTGTGCTTGTGTTTGTTACTATTAATGAATAAATGAAGGTCTTAATGATTGGTATTACAGCTCAATGGATTCAGGGTATCTCTTAGTCGAGCAGTCTCGACTAGAGTTTCGTTACTTGTTTATAATTGATTTGTGGCAATTTATTTAATTTGAATTTAACTATTTAATGAGGATTACCAGCCGGGTCGAGCCTAACCAACCAAATTCGTGTGTATTTTTTTTTTTTTTTTTTATTTCCATCTCCTATGCGCAAAGCCGCATTTAGTAGACGAACGCACTAATTAGCTGTTGAATTTTCGATTAAGCGGCTGCTAATTAAAACAAAAACCTAGTCGAACATCGGTTAATTGAAGCCTGACAGCATGTGGACCATGTGATGATTGAGCACAGGCTGTAAAGTCCGCATGACAGTTGCTGCCAAAATTCATTGATCAGAGTTTGCAATAGTTAACGAGAGGTGCTTGAGTCGTAAGAGCTCCACGAGCGAATACTCTGCAAATTTCAGAAGTAAAATCGACTCAATCAACTTGGTTAGGAAATACATGACATCGAGATATTTCTACTAATTTGACTATGCGTTTTTCTTCCATCTCATTGAAGCTACTCATTCAGCTCATGTCATTTGTTGATGTTGGCAACTGAGCTCAGTTGCTAATTTACTCTTGGTTTTTTTGGTTTGTGTTTTTTGTTTTTAGATTTTTGTTGCTGCGGTCAGTGCTCAATGCATTAATGTTAATGCATTTTGGCTGTTTGACTAGCAATTTCACAATTGATTGCCAACAAATTAATTGTCATTTAATATGTTTACAGTTTGCGGCACTAATTGCATTTGAAAAGTGCATTAAACACCTAATGCTGCCAGTGTTTCGTTCTTTTCTCTTTCCATTATTTTTTTTTTTTTGCTTGTCTTTTTATTCGGATTGATAAGCGCATTTGTATGCGGCCAACAGAATAACATTAATTAAATGCAACACAAATAATAATTTTATTTCATTAATAAAATGCAAATGGAGTAAACATGGAATTAATATGAATAAAAAGTGCGAATAAATATCGTATATATAATAAAGTTGTATAATTAAAAGAGAGAAGGAGTGATGGAGTGAGAAATAGAGAGAGAGAGAGAGAGAGAGAGTCATTGTGAGTGTCAGAGAAATAATAACTTAAAGAGCGCGATGAGAATAAAAATATGTGTGGAGATAGATAGACAAAGATAGGCTGAGGGAGGGACAAATTCTTTTTATATATTTCTTTTTATATAAAAATATCTTTTAATTTAAATATTATAAGATATTTTATCAAGAAACCAGTCTAAAATGTGTTCATTGCCTCTTCATCTCATATTAAAAAAAATTATGACATGAGTCATTAAATAGATTTCGACTTCATATAAGGAAATCTCACATACTTCCACAGCTTAAACCATACAAAACTTTCGATTTAATTTGAGTTCAATTATATATTATCTGTAATCAGCCAGAAAACTTAATAGCATTAAGAGACAACTCTTCTTCGCCTTGAAGCTCATCAGCATCTTTAATTAGCAGAGCGAGCCCCGAGCACTGAAGAGTTCAACTGCTAAACTTTAAGCACAATGCGCTGGCAATGACAGTCCAGTCAGGCAGTCATTCAGCTGGGCGGGAAGGGCTGCCGCCGGTTTGGGTTGGGCGGACAGTTCGCGCACTTCATAAAGTCACATCAATTTATTTCATTTCCTTAGTTAATTTCAAAGTGTCAACATAATAAATGAACTGCACGTAGCAGTAGTAGCAGCAGCAACGGCGGCAGCGGCGGCGGCGGCGGCGGCGGCGGCGGTGGCAACATTGTTCAGTTGTTGTGCAAAAAGTTGTCGCATTTCAAATGGTTGCACGCAACAAATGAGCGCAGGACTTGTGCAGGACTCGAACAGGACTTTTTTGAAATACGCATAAAAATGCAAGACAAATGACGAGCGGGGCCCAAAGAGTAAAGAGCGTGCAAAAATGCACCAAAAACAATGCAAAATGAAAAAAAAGCGAAAAAAAAAAAAACAAAGAAGACCAACAAAAATGATTAAAAAGGACATGCGAACACCTAAACGTCCGCGTTGGAAAAATGCCACAAATGCAGCGACCGTGCAAATTTTCTTCATTTCCATTTTGACAAAACGCAAACAGTGGCGAAGACGCAACGGCAGGACCTTGCGGGAGCACGAGCTGCAAAAGCTGACGGACTGACTCCGACTCTGACATTGACAAATAATGAATGGGCAACAGCAGAAGGAAGCATAACGCATTGGCTGCGCGCAGCTCGTTGGTTGGCCGTTCACTGGGGTCGAAGCCAGGCAAAAATAATGACGAAGGCGGCAACTGCTGAAGACGAAGGTGGAGTTAGAGACGGTGGCGGAGTCGGGGGCAGAGGACACTCGTCCCGGCGACGCCGCTTGAATGTGTCAAAATTGGAGCCACATTGTCCGAAACAGAAAACGTACGGCGCAATGTAGATGGAAGGACACACACACACACATACGCACACGCTAGCAAAAACAACAACAAATGGCTGACAGCTGCAATGCCAACGGTAACCGCAAGGACGCAATCGAAAGGACAGGCGAGACATGACGATGCGCGCTCGTCTTGGACTTGAACAAACAAAATGCCAGGACAAGGAAATTAAGACAATTGAACCGTTGAGCCGTGCTAGAACGTAGTCAGCCTTACGGGCGCAGCCCACACGCGTGTCTCTGTGTGTGTGTGGGCGTGGCCATGTTGACATTGCAGGTGCGCCCCGGACTTGCCAGTGCTTGTGCCATTGTCAATGGCGCAGAAAGGATAACAGCACAGAAACACACTGACAACAACAACAACAACTCAAGCTATATGTTGCTTGGCTTAAGTTATTAAAAAAGGAAAAATAGAAACAGGCACCAGGCAGTATGGTGCTGATGGCTGTGGACTGAGAGCACTTGAGGCAGGCGTTGCGGGAATAGAAAACAAATAATTGCCATGCAAAAAGTGGAAATTGTCTTGTGGCTCGTCTCACCCAACCACCCCACCCGTTTAAGAAAATAATTTGTTTAATGGAATGTAAATTTCATACTTAAGCAAATAAATGCGTTCAAGTGTGAGATATGTGGGCGTGGCATACACCCACTCATTGGCATTGGCGAAGTTTATTTTGGTTCTCGCCTCAACAATAGTTTTCTTTTTGTTTTGCTGCTTGTTTTCTATTAAGAGAGAGAGAGAGAGAGAGACAGTCGACTATTTATTAGGAGGATTTCAAAGATTTCAGTGGGGTCTGCAGAGGTTAAAGCTGACGCAAACAGTTGACCCCACAAGCTTATTGCGTGGCTACGTCATACAGCGATTAGAATTGATTGGAAGGTAAATGGAAAGGCAAATTAAGGTAGATGGAAAATGATATTTAATAAGAATAAAGCTTGAATTCGAAATGCTGGCCATGCGAGTGGATTAAGAGATAAATTGAAGGACGCAGAAGAAGTGTAATGTAAGCAGAATAAAAGAAGTGGAGTATCTAATCTAGCGTATTGACTATAACTGCTGATAGCCAATCCTTTTAGGATATTGTTTTATTTATTTAGTTTTACCTGTCTTCAACATTCAATACTTAAAGCACAAACGTGTTTAACAAGAGTTGCTATAGATAAAAGCATATTGAAATTGTTTGTTCACATATTAAATCTTTTCACGAAATATCTCATACACCACAGCTTATTCAGCCATTGTCATGGAGTGCTTCTTTAGTTGCACATTAAATTCTGTGCTGATCAACTTTTCTGTTAAATTATGACAGCCCAAAAAGGCGAGAAATCCCAGAGAGAAAGAGTAGTTATAATGAAAATGTCACATGCATTAATGACACTCAAGGTGACAGCTTTGCTGGTCAAAAAAGAAAAAAAAAAAAAGTAACAGGAAACAAAGCAATGAACAAGGCCGTGGCTAAGGCCGAGGACGAGGTGTGCAGGGCGAGCGGTGGCTGTAAACGCAGTTGGCATGTAACCATGTCTGACAATATTGCTGCCAAAAAGAGCTTTTTGTAATAGCCCAGCCACGCCCAGCGCCCATTTATGTTTGCTAGCATTCAACTTAAAAGATAAAAGGATTTCATAAATGCAACATGCTGATGTTGCTGCTGACAACAATGTTGCATTGCCTCCCTGCCCTACCATCACTCATATAAATAAATAAACGTAGCAGCTCACAAAATGTCCAACGAACTCAACGCCTGTCGTCGGCTACACACGCACACACACGTGCAACACTGTTGTTGTTGTTGTTGTCTGGTCTGTCTGTCTGTTTGTCATGCAGCTGTATATGACTTTATGGGAGGGCGAGGCTGGGCAGCTGCATGTTAGCTGCATGCAGCAAATATAGCTTAAGGCGAAAGCAAAATGCTGCAGTTCCCTTTGTTGACGCAACGCAGGGCATCATGTCGGAAATATTAGCAACGTTTTTAAATTAATTTTGCGACCAAGCCAAATGGCTTTGATTATATTAAAATTTTTTGACAGATATTAAAGCCCCAGGCACAAGGCAATTAATGAAATATTTTTTGCTTATTTATTCATTTATAGCTGAGCTGTTTGCCCATACTTTAACACACAGCTTAAAATATTTTTGCAACTTCATGGACCCTGCTCGAATGCCAGTTTCATTTACTATTTCTAAATACTGCAATACTTTTGAATTTCTCGCCTGGAACTCCAAGCAAATCTAATCACACTTTTGCACTGCTCTTGGCCAGTCCTGCGAGGCTTTTGCGCAAATTAAAATGCCCAGAAGCCGAAGCGAATTATTGCAAAAATGTATCGCATTGGCCATGCACTAAGGGCAGCTGGTGCTACCATTGCCACGCCTTCGCATTGAAAAGCGTTGACAATAATGTCGCCAGGCGCCATATCCATCGGCGCGCCGCCCCTTTGGTCGGTGCGCCAAGCGCCCAGTGCCCAGCGACCAGTTGTCGCCTCGCTGCGCTCTAATGCAGCACACAGTTAAAAACGGTTTTGCTTTGGCTTTGGCCTTCGCATTGAGGATGGGCATGGGCATGGACTAGTGCTGTGTTATCGCTGCTATGCAGCCGGAGCGCCAGCTCCAGTTGGCTAACACAAATTGGCCTAGAAGGCCAAAAGCATTTCAAAATTGTATTAAATCCCGAACGCTTTACGAGCCACTTGCCTAGTCCTTTGTCGCGTCTTTTGTGCTCATGTGTGTATGGCTGTGTGTGTGTGTGTGTGTGGGTGTGTGTGCTTAAAATTCAGCTCCTTTTTTGTTTCTTTTTTTTTTTTTTTTTTGCTACATCCTGCAAATTTCATTTCCGCTTTGATTGCGCTTTTTGCGCATTTCCCTTTGGCAAAGTAAAACAAATGAACGGAAATGCCGCACACGCAGCCCTAGCAACAACAGCAAAAAGAAAACCAACAAACAGAACAACAACAGTGAATGCACCTTTGACACCTTTTGGCCAAGGTGTGACAAAAACGAAAGGCACAGCTGGAGCAGCAGCAAGAGTTGTCGCACGTTGTCCTGCCTGCCTGCCTGCCTGCATGCAAAGTATCTAGTGGCCTTCTGCCTGCCGTTGCCCCTTCCTCTGCCTCTTCCACAGCCGCTGCCGCTGCCGCTGCCGCTGCACTTGTTGTTTAGCTTGTGCTGTGCCTTTTTGCTGCTGGCTGACAGCGCTTTTGTGCCGCAACTCTATTGCCTGCTGCTGCAGCTGCTGCTATTGCTGCTGCTGCCAAGTGTGAAAAATGTCGAAAATGCAATTTCCTTCAAGTAAAATGCCTGCCATGCGCTTTTGGCCCTCACCAGATACGTGGCCGTATTACAAACGACTTCACGCCGAATCCTGGCTGACTGCCAGGACTTGCCTCTGTGCTCCCCCCTCACTCTCTTTCGCTCTAGCTTAAATAAAGCACTTCCGCTAATAAAGTCGCACTCCAGGAGTGTGTGTGTGTGTGTGGGTGGCATGAACGTGTTGGCTAAGGACGAGACACGCATTCGCATGCAGTTTAGATACAGACTGCAACATGCGTGTCAATGTATGGAAAAGCCATGTGTGCGTGTATGTGTGTGTGTGTTTGCTTTCGTGGCAAAAACACATTTGGAAAATTTGTGTAGGCGACATTGTTGTAAATCACCGACACATTTTGAGCTGAGCAAAGGCCGTGCAGCAAGTCGCACACTGAGAGAATTAAGTGCGGACAGTAGTAAAACAGAAAAAACTTTTTCTACCAGTAATACTTATTATATTAGTAATATTCGTTATATTATTATGCTAATGTCAAGCTATGATTAGTTTCCCAAGCCTCCATTTGGTTTTTAATATATAATAATATTTATTATTATATTTTTATCTGCTCTGAATATTAGCCAAAACTATTTTCCACATCATTTCAGTTATATTTATAATATAAAATTCATATTTCATATTCATTGCATTCTCGATTTTGTCGAGTGCATTGTCCAGCAGCGCTGCAATTGTCTGCTTTGGCCAACGCTTAGTCGTTTGCGTAAATGTTGCGGCCACACGCATTGGTCTGAGCCCCGAACCCTTTTTTATTGCAACTGCCTTCAGCCATTTTGCTCCAGCTGGCCCCGACCCCAGCATGTCAACGCCCCCTTTATTCTTTCGTGGCGTTGCACAACTCAAAATTACTGCCAAGTTCTGCTCGTGACGATGACGAGACGGACGATGTCTGAATGAAATGTTTCGTACGCTTCTAGGACAATGACGCTGAGTTTACGCACACACAAACACACACACACACCCACACACACGTATGTAGTGGCAGATTCATCACACAGCTAAATGATGTGGGGGTCCTGTCGCAGTTGCACAGATTTTTGTTGACAATGGGTGTGAAAATTGAAGGCGAGTGATTGCATTTGGCCTCAGAGCCTCGTGCGGGGGCTGGCAACAAAAGGCGGCCAGAACAACGGCAGTGCTTTATCTTGGGGCCCAGTTGTGCAAGTCTAGGTAATTAATAGACTTGAAATGGTCGCTTGCGCAAAATTTTAATTAGGTGACACATGCAAAGTGTTCCTTGAGCGTGAGCGCCAGGCCAAAGTTGCCTCCGTGCCGGTTAGCAGGCTTCACAGGATGCACGGCAAAACCTGACTGTATTTAATTGATAGTCAAAAACAGTTTTTGGGCGCACACGTGAAGCGACGCCAATGTCAACATCGTCGCCATCGTCGCCGTCGTCGCCAACGTCGCCGATGTCGCTTGCAGCTGAAGTGAGGAAATTACAAGTCGTGAATTAATGGCGGCTCTCTCTCTCTCTCTCTCTCGCTCACTCAATGCTGCCACGCCCAGCCGCCTAGGCAGCCAGCTAGATGCGAGTTGACAATCACTTAGAGAGCTAGATGCACGTTGCCAGGATATCCGACGTCGTGGTCTTTGCCAAAGCGTCGCTGTCGCTCTCGCAGCCGCTGCAATTGCAATGCTTTGTCAGCTCAAAAACTTAACCTCAAACGGCGCTGCTGACAGACAGCTAGGTGGGCACATACGTGGCATGTCTTTGCCAGCAGCACACACGCACGCATGCAGAGAGCAGCCACCATTGTTTGCTACCCAACGACTGCCTCAAAATGCTTTCCATCGTCGTCGATGTCTTAATTTAAATTTCAGCATTCGCCATAGAGCGAGAGTTTCATTTGAATTTAATTAGGAACGCGTGTTTCACGGGTTTCCTGTTTTTTTACTTTGCCAAGAGACCCGTAAAATGCTTTCAACGTGAAATTGCTTTGGCATTTTTTGTTACATTACCGCCCACCCAGCAGTGGGGCCGCCCCCGCTGCGTTTATCTTTCATAATTGTCGAATCATTATTACAAAATATTAATTGCCTATTAAATTACATCTGAAAATTGCACAGAATTTGATCTGAAATAGAATTTTGATCATTACTTTGATTTTAGGCAATTAATTTTAAGGATATATTAGAGCTGAGAATGTTTAATAGTATGCAAATTTCATTTTTGTGTATTTTTAATACATAATGTGAAGATTTATGTTTTTTTTTTAATTTTCTATTTTTTTTTTTGGCAACATATAAAATTCTAATAATTCAATATACATTTTATAAATTCAATTAAAACTGTAGAAAAGAATTACCATAATTTTTTAGAAACGCGCAAAGTCATTCATTATCAAAGACTTTTAATTATATCATATGCACACAAATTGATTTTTCTCAAACCACATTATATCCTGCGTAATCAAACTCCACAACTGCAGGGTATAAGTATACCGCTAAACGCACTTCAGAGTTATTGAATGGAGCAAAATGTAAATGAATTATACCGCACACGATTCACGTATACAAATTGCAGTAATATCTGGCAGCGACGCATATTCATCAATAGGTAAAAGACTTTTCAATAGGCGCTTAGTGGAAGCATAGAATGGGCATTTAGCCGCTTTTTGATATTGGCCCATTGAGCTCAGCATTCAATAGGCCGAGCGCTGAGCGTCATATCGTCTACACACAATAAAGCTCAACGAGCCCGATGAATGGCCCGCCGGCTGGATGTCTAATATGGCAATGCATGAATGGGGTGGGGCAGCCCGGACCGGTGCGCTTATACTTTATGATTAAACTATTGATGGCTTATGAATTGACAGATGTCTATTATGCATGCCGGGCACATGCAAAGCCAAGGCAGATGGCCGGGGTCAAAGGATTCGTGATACGCTAATTAAAATGCGTTCGGCTCGACTCCAAATGAATTGGATATGCTCAGCACTCCTCTTAGTCTCTGTAAAGTACATGCTGTCAAAAATGGAGCAAAAAATAAATAAAAAAAAAAAAAACAAAACACAAAAATGCCTTTCCTTTGCCACAACGTTTTTTTTTTTTTTTTTGAGTATTTTGCCATTGACACTTGTAAGCGCTCTCTGCCTTGCTTCAAGTGTGTGTGTGTGGTTGTGGTCGTATGTGTGTGTGAGTGTGTGCGTTGGGCACATTTGTTGATTATTTCGCTTTGATGCGCACAAAAGTATGCAGCACAGCGGGCAAGGCAACAGAAAAAGTCGTCATTTTGAAAGGACACACAAACTGTTTTTGCTGTTAATCAGAGTTGTAGCTTAATTAGTTTCCTTGCCATGTATGTGCATGAAATTAATTAGCGTTTTTTTTTTTTTTTTTTTGTTGCTCTCACTCTCTTTTCATTATGTTTTTTTTGTTTGCCACACAAAGCAAGCTTCAACGCTTAAATGTGTTGTGAGTTTACGTTACGAGCAGAGGAATGAAACTGCCGTGAAAGAAATTTCGGCAACCTAAAAAAAACTGTAATTCGATCTTAAAATATTGAATTTCATTTGTTTTTCCAGTGTAACTCAGTCATCTGTCGCATTTAGCCATAATTTGTATCCATATTCAATGTTTTTCTCTGCCTTCCACTTTGTATTTTCATGTTTTTCTCATGAAATGAAGTGTATCTTTCTATGGCTTCTGTTTTTATAATTTTCTTTTAATGATGGATTTACTTGAGAATGTTTTCTTAAGAAGCAATTATTACATGTTTACAGCTTGAAATATAATACACGCTTAATTTGAGATCTCAGGAATTTTTATTCGTGCGAGCGTAAGACTTTCTCTCTATCAGCCTTCCTCTTTTGCATATGTTGGCCCTTTGCCTCTTTGACTTTCAATTTTGCCTCTCAACTGTTATCTTCAGGGGGGGGCTTATTGTGCTGTTTGTTGCTCGGCAACCCGTTTGCATTTTGCATCCGTTGACGCCAATGGAACACCGCCCGCTTGGCCATGTGGACCTTTTGGCTTTTTGGTTAAAGGCGAACAATAAGCGCCTTGATTTTGCAAAATGAAATTTAATTATGTCTCGCTTTGTGTCCCTGCATGCGTGTGAGTGAGTTCTGCTTGATAAATTTGTTTATTGAATAAAAATGCCTCTCACTGAGAGAATTTAAGTGTTGTTGATGCCGCTGCCGTCGACGTTTCTGTTGCTGTCAACCGCAGAAAAGAAAAACTCGGCTAAAAGAAAAGTTTCGCATGGACATTACGACTGCTGCGAGTGGAGAGTGGCGAGTGGGGAGTGGGGAGTGGGAAGTGGGCGTGCGAGTGTGGGCAGTGGGAGGAACACTGGAAAGACGTATGTCATACGCCATTTCTCTTTTGAATTTTCATGCAGTTGTTGTCGCGCAGCGCCTTTTGTTTTTATTTTCTATAAATGACTGCGCGTAGGCGGCACCAGTTGCAATTGGGCGTGGCCAGCAAAAAATCAAGACAGCAAGCCAGAGCGGAGCAGCTTTTTAATAAAAATGCTGCTGTTAAAATGCTGCGGTCACTTGGCTACAGTTCTGCACCGTCCTCCGGCCAGCCACTCTGCAACAAAATATACTCATAACGCCATTGGGGCTCTGCCCGCTCGCCTTGCGCAAATTAATATTTTTATTTTTATTGTTTTCGCCTGGACAGGCGCAGTCAGGCAGCGTAACTGTTGCTGACGCAGATACATATATATATAAATATATATTTATTTATATCTATATATATATATAAATTTATATATAGATATTTATTTCATTTTATTATCATATGCCATATATCGATGCTCTACACGCAGTTGGGCTGTGCTCAAAATCTCATCAGTGCTGGTCTGGATGAAGAAAGATTATTTATGAATTATATTTTATTAAAAACAGATTACACTTAAGCAAGCGTCAGACTTGGGGCTTAAGTATATTATTTATAAATCATTGAGTCGTGCTGCAGCGTAGCTGAGCGTCGCATAGTTCTAGCTATATTGCGATTCTTTTATTTTATTTTATTTAATTTTTTTTCTCTCGCTCTGGTCACTCATACGCCATGTTGTCATCGCTGTTTTCGCCGTTTGCCTGGCCTCATTGTTGTTGTTGTTGTTTTCGTTGTTCTTCTTGTGCTTGTGCTTGTGTTGCCTTGGGTTTTTATTGAAAAATAATTACATGTTACAGTCATGTCGTGCGTGTGTCCCTGTCTCCCGCTCGCGCTCTCGCTGCCGCTCCAGCTCCTGCCCCAGCTACCACTGTCTCTCCTCCTGTCAGCCTGTTCAACACTTGGTGCGGTCTATTTGTGCCGCCTCCGCGCTCTTCTGTCCATCGTTTTGTCCATCTGTTTGTCTGTCTGTGGATTTACCCGCACATTGTCCGCGACGGCTCGCTGCCAACGCTGAATGCGTTCCCCAGTTGCCTGTCAAGCGCAGTGCGCCGTCTGCATGCGTATGTGTGTATGTGTGTGTGAATGTCTGTCTTTGCTGACAAAGAGCTATCATAAAATAAAACACGTTTATATATTTTAACAGCAATTTTTTTTATATTGCTCTTATTGTTGTCCTGCTGCTGCTGCTGTTGCTGTTGTTATTGTTGTTATTGTTGTTGCTGCATAGTTTGTGACAATTTTTATATAATTTTAATTGCTTGTTGCATATTAAGTTATATGGTCAGCGAAAAAAAATTCGACTGACGAGTCATTGAAGCGTTGTGTACAACGATTACATATCCTTAAAGGAACTGAATTTAATAACAGTTAAGCCACAATATTCATTTCTATAACTCATGGAAAGAATTTATATTGCTTAGAGTGTGGCTTTAAACTCGAAATTTATTGGAATTTTTTCAATGAAAAAAATTGATGACAGCAGAAGATGAAAGTCGCTTCAAATGAACATTTTTCGTATTTATATGCCCTTGAGTAAATACGAAAATCTATTTAGAATAAATATTTTATTAAATATAAAAAAGTAAAAAGATTTTTTCTGGCCTTGGCTTTTGGCACAGAAGTGAAAAAACATATGAGCTGCATGTAATTTTATATAGAAAGTATATGTTAAAGTTAGTAAGAATAAAGAGATATTAAATATAAAATAAAATAGCTGCTAGAAATATTGTTGACGTTTAAAATTTAATAAAATATTTTAAGCTTCATATCCGATTAGGCACCTTGTTAATTGCTTGTTATGTTTTGTAGTACAAATTCATGTTCTAATTTGTATTCAACCTATTTTCTAATGACATTATAAATGTCACTTTGCCAGAGCGCACACTAAAATGAACCCTGACAATTAGCACCGAATGATGAGCTTATAAAGTCAAGCTCGCGTTCATAACACACGAAAGAAAACAGTCCACCTCAAATTGCGTACCTGATTACACACACACACACACACATACGCACACACAGAGACACGTACTCAAACACACTGGCAGGATGTGTCTCTCATTTAAATGTGTTGAAATGACCAAAAAAGATAAACAGACACGAAAGCATAGCCGAAAATGTTGCCTGGTTTCTCATTTTCACATGTTTGTGTGCGACACAAAGTGAGCAATAATGAATGTGAGTGTGCGAGTGTGGGCGTGTGTGTGTGGGGCTCTCATATGTTTGTTTGAGTGTATCAAAAGATAAAAACGTAAAGGCAAACACGACAAGAGGACGACACGTAGCAAACAGTAATAAGCATGCAGCATACAAAACCAGAACCAGAGCCACAGTCTTTTTGTGGGAGAGAGATAGAGTCAGAGAGAGAGAGAGAGAGAGAGTGAGCGAGCGTGGGCGGTAGATAGATAGAGAGACCATCACATCAGCAACGCTGCCCGGCTGTGATGAATGACTCTTTTAATTAGTTGCCGCAGGAAATGCATGAATTGCAAAATGACTCTGTTTGTTTACACAGGGACGACGACCACCGACCATCACGACCACCACGACGACGACGACGACGACGACGATGAAGACTCAGTCCCTCGCTAGGAGCGGGGCAGTCCAGCAGCACATCAAGTGTTTGTGCGTGTGTATTCCTCTATGCGCTCATTTATTAAATAGTAGTTTTCAAGTGTCCTTCAGTGACATGTTGCTTGTTGTTTGTTTGCTTGTGTCCTGGGCTGTTGTTGTTGCTTTGAGCAGCTAGGGTCGGTTCTTGTGCATCATCGTCCTGCTGCGTGTATGCCATTTCTTTTTCACAGCCACACAACAGTGGACATAGCAAAACCCTACAGCTTACTTCATTATTGTGCATACACGAAGCACACAGGGCGCCTCCCTCCCCCCATGGGATGGGCCTTTGCCTACACAGCGCCCAGCGCCCCAACTGCTCGGCCATTTATTTAGCCCGACTTGCGGGGCAAGCTTATTAATAATTTTGTCAACTGGCACAGCAGCAAGAATCCCAATAACGAGCGACCCAGCAGCACTCGGCAAAGGCAATCTTAGCAGTGGGCTGTGCCCAAAAAGGGATATCAATTTTTAAAATGTTTGGCAACGAAATGATTTTCCAAACTGATGCAAACTGATAAGAGATAGTTATGAAAATGCTTGGAAAACACTCGATGGGAACTTTATTAGCTTCTGGTATTGGAATGGAGAGTGCAATGCCATATTGCAAATCCAAATCATTTGAGTGCCTGCTGCAAGGCTGCATCACTTGAAATTCAACACATTTCGTTGTTCAAAATTGATTTTGTTCCACCGAAAGTCGCCTGCTCCGGCTCCGGCGCTGGCGCTGGCGCTATTGGACTCTGAGGTCTCGTAGCTGTTGGCGCGTTCGATAATAAATTTTTATGCACATTTTGAGCCGAGGCAAGCAAACAGCTAGAAAAATAAAAAAGAGCGAAGTGGCTAACTGCAGCTGAGAATCTTTTAGCCATGTGACACATATGGGAGTTGTTGGCCATTCACAGCACATGAGTGTGCGCGTGTGTGTGTGAATGTGTATTGAAAGTTTCTAATCCAAATCAATTTGCATCAAGAGCCTCATTTTATTCTATTATTTCGCAGCCAATTTAAGCCACTGGACTGCGGCTCCATCCTTGTGGACACATCATTTTCGATTACTTTGCAGCAGCAGCAACTGCAGCAGCAGCAACAGCAGTAACAGCAGCAGACCATAAAAAGTTACCCGTTTTGGTTGCTGTTGCTGTTGCTGCACAATTGCTATAAAAGTTTATAAAGCGCTTGTTGACAATCCTAATATCAAGTGAGAACAGAGCTTGTTTCTTCATCAGTTCTCTCACTCACTCCCTCTTTTTATCTCTCTTTCTCTCCCTTTCTCTCTCTCTCTCTCTTCTCCTTCTGTCAGGCTTTGTTTCATACGATGCAATTTTATTGCTCCGTATTTCTCGAATTGCCATTCTATGCGCAGATTTGTACAGTGCTTTGCTCGTGTCAACTTTTCGAAAACTATTTCAAAACTGTAAATGACAAAATGTTTAATGGACTTTCAATGCCAAGTCTGAGACGTAGACGTAGACGCAGTTGTCTCCTTAGCATATCCGTTTACACTTCTGCAGCGTGCACAATAAATCAGCGCCTAGTTGGAAGAATTTCCATTGGCCCGCTCCCGCCACGGCCGGTTATCGCAGCTCGGGTTGTTTGTTTGCCTTGTTTATGCCACTTTTCTTGCATTTCTTGCTGTGGCCGGCATAAAGTTTTGTTAATTGAGTTTGTTGAAAGTTTTATTAAACAGCGCGACGACAGCCGCATTCAACTTTGGTATATTTTTGTTTTCTGCTCCCATTTTTTTGCCTTCTCCTCATCTATTTCTATTTTACTTTATTTTCCTTGGCGCTCTTCAACTAGATCTGAGCGTTGTTTTTGCAAAATTTAATGCCGCAACATTTGCATTGTCCTTGCTGCAGGTGCATAGCGGCCAGTGGGCGGTGCTGTGCCTCTTGTCTGTTGGGGGCGTGTCAGTGCGGTTTGAGTGTCGCAAAGCGTTTGTTTGCACCACTCGCTGTCGCCGAAAGGTCAAACTGTGGGCGTGCCCATGGCTATGCAACTGAAGCGTGAAGCGTCAACACGGCGTATGCGCAATATTAAGGACAACGTGGCTTCGTGGCATTCCTTGCTTTGTATTATGTAAATACATGTGCACAACAAAGTAATGACCGTATAGGTAGCATACGGAAGGCATACGTGGCACTAGCCTAGAGTCTGGGGCTGCTTAAGCGTAGGCTAAAAGTCTTAAGCTCCACCACTGCACTTACATTGGCTGTATTTAACTCATATTTTATTATGCAACAATAGAGTTTTACATACATTAATCGTTTTCACATGGCCAAATGCGGTAATTCATGTGAATCCCGTGTATTATCTTTATTACCTGCGTTTCCGAGCATTACGCTTTTGAAACTATAAATTCTTGCCAATTAACTGAATTTCCTGCTGCTGCATAGCTCGAAGAATAATTTTATTTCCACTACAATTAAGTCGCATGCTGCACTTTTTGGTTAATAATAATAAGAGTAATCATAATAATACACATGTTGTTTATAAATCAACAATTGCGTAAATCACAGCAACGAAAATTGGCTGGAAAATGTAATTTTATATATATTCATATATGCGCTTCAATTGCCTTGAGCATTGCAAGGCCTCGCCGTGTCACGCTCTATCTCTTTCTCACACTCACACAGTCTTCCTCTCTCGCTCTCTCTCTCTCTCTCTCTCTCTCTCCCACTACTGTGCTGTCCAATACAAACAAAGAGACATGCGTGCGTGCGTCTGTATGCGTATGCATCAATATAAATAAATAAATCTTTGCTGGCAAAACAACAAAATCAGTTGCAATGGCACGCACACCAATAACAACAACAACGACAACAGCAACTGCATTGAAAAATAATAATAACAATTTAATTAAAACATGCAGCAAAATCAAATTGCACACACAAATTGACAAAAGTTGCAGCAGTTGCTGCTGCCGTTGCAGCTTATGAAAATGCAATTCGTATATTATATTATATATATATTTTTTTTAATTGATTTCATAGTTTGCCCAATATTTATTTACAGTTATTTTTTTATTCGCTTTCATATATTGTTCGATTTGAAAGCCTCTTTGTGTCATTATTTATTATTTGCTCAAGCGTTAAACGCAATTCAAGGAATTAAATTAAAAAAAAAAAAAGTTCTATCCAACAAAAATCACGCATTTAACACAAGAATTAAGATTAAAATGTTAACAACAAGAGCTAAAAATTATTTTGTATGTTATTTGGTAATTAATAGAGCAGATATTGATTAGAAATATATCAAATATTAATTTTCCCATTTATCATCTATCTCTATTCCTTTATGAGCTTAGCTATGCGCAATATTTGAAACTTTTCAAGCATCTTCCACAAAATGTCACACCCACTTTCTCTCGTTGGCTCTCTCGCTCTGTCTTACTACAGCTGTCTCTCTCTAAATGCATTAAATGCCATTCAGTGGAATGACAGTATTTTCGTGTTTTATGAATTTTGCGGCTTTGGCATTGCAGGCGCGCGTGGTGTGAGCATATACACATATATTGTTACATTTGAGGCCTTTTTGTTTCAATGTTTTGGCCTTGATGTCTGGCTGAATGTGTATTGACCGCAATGTGCAAGCGTTAGACAGACAGCAGGATACGAACAACAGCAGCAGCGGCAGCAACAATGGCTGGGTAATGATGACAACCAGAAACCGCAGCATCCAAATTGTGTGTGTGTGTGTGTGTGTGTGCGTGTGCGTGTGTTTGTGTGGGTGTGGGATATTACAATTATATTAGTGTGCCCAGTGCGCCGTTTGAAATGTAAGCAATCAATTCAAAATTAATGCAAATGCAGCAACATTTTCGCCAACACATACGAATTCACACGCACATCACACACACACACGCACGCAGGCACATCGATAGAGAGGCAAACAAAACATGGCGAACGGAAGTCGTCGGTTGCGGTTTGCAGAGTTGCTAAAGCCAAAGAGCTGGTCACAATCCCCTTAACTGTCACCGTTACCGTTACCGTTGCCGCTGCCGTTACTATGGGCGTTGCCATGCCAATGCACAGCAGCTGTCAGCGCAAACGCCCACAACTGTCAAATTCATCAAAATCGCACGAATGCACACACGCACACCCAGAGATACAGTTACATAGATAGATAGATAGTTTGACAGTTGTCGACTGTCAGCCACCTGGAAATGTTGCAACTGGTCATTGTTGGATATTAGTTATTGTTGTTGTTGTTGGTTGTTGCTGGTTGTTGGTTGTTGGTTGTTTGCTGTTAGCTGAAGCGTTTTAGTTAGTTGAAGTGATTAGCATCGTTAGTGGCTTTTTCGTTTGCATCAAAGCGGAAATGCAGTCGCAAAGGCATTTGTCACTTTAATAAGCTACATTAATGAGTCCAGCAAATGTATCTCTATCTATGGCCATGTGCAACAATATCTTTTGCTCCTTCTCTCTCTCTCTCTCTCTCTCTCTCTCTGTCTCCCTCGTTCTGGGCCTGTGCGTTTGTTTTGGCTTTTGTGGCTTACATTTTGTAACTACACGTAATTCAATAAATTTCAATTAAGTTAAATGAGCTGCTTGCCCGTAACTACAACAATAAAAGCAAATATACATATATATACATATACATATATATATATATATATATATATATATATTTGTACATATTTTATTGTTGTCCATTTGCGTTTTATGTATTTTATTTGCTTTGGCTCCAAAAAGTAATTAATATGTCACATCTACAGGCAAACGACAAAATGTCGCCCTGGGCACTGCAACGTCGTCCTGCCAACATCAAAAGCCATATAAATATATTCGTTTACATAATGATCGAAACAAATAAAATATGTGTACACACACACACACACACACATACACCCACACTTGCACATAAAATTTGGTATGTTGTTTGCATTTAAATGGATTCTATTAGAAAAAGATTGTATTGAAAAGCTGTCACAGCTTTCGCCATGAATATTTTGCATTGCATAACAATGCAAAGAAACCCTTAGAACTGCTGCTGCTTCTTGTAAGAGCAACTAAATCTACGCCTGAAATAATAAATAAATTTAATAAAATATTTGACTTTCTGTCCTTTTGGCACTGTATGACATCATTAAGTTGTGCGCGTCAGGCGAGTGATCGACTAACGAACATGCTCTAAATAACTCCAAGGAGTCAAAGCCTAAGGCTAAGACTATCTAAGATCTAATCAAATGTATAGCCTAGACCTCTAGCAGGGCATAACCAAATAAGTATACATATATATGTTTACATATATACTCCATTAAGTTGCTCAGCCTGGGCGTTTGCCTTAGCACATATTCCCCAAAGTATTTTCCTTTTGATTTCACGCCGTAATTGGGTGTCAAACGTTTCTTTTGTTACTGCGTCTTCTCTCAGCTCTATTCTTTATACTTTTTTTGTGCCCGGCACTTATTGACATCTGCCATCTTCCCCAAATGCGTATGTGTGTGTCGCATAAAAAACATGCATGCATATATATATATATGTATATATATATATATAGATAGATATTCCATATAAATATATATTTGCGGTGCTATTTGCTTTTTCTCCTTTTGTTGGGCTGCTCTTTAGATGGAAATCAGCAGCAGAGCAAATGATTGTCATGACGATAGAGCACAAATTGACACCGTATCTAGCGAAAGGGCCACAAGTCGAAAGTCACACTAGATTCAATAATATGCGACTGACTGGGCTGACTGACTAGCTGAGACGAGGTAGGCCCAATTGTTTGACAGGCAACTCGAAACACCAATTTAATTGGCATGAAATCAAAGCCTTAACATGCTTATAGCTAAAATACAAGAGGCCAGCCAACATCAACCGATATCACATGCTAATTTGAAGGCCAAAGGCAGCATCCAGGCGAAAAATAACCCAAAGCAGCAACTGTTGCTGTTGCTGCTGCTGCTGCTGCTGCTCCTGTTGAAGCTGCGATTGCGTAAGCTAAACCAAAAACCGGAAGTCATAAATCATATATGCCATGCATAGAGTGTGGCATAGTTGTGAGAGAGAGAGTGTGTGTATGTGTGGGTATATGTGTTCGAGTGTGTGAAGCGCACTAACCACAGGTGTTGGTTGGGTCAGTCTGCTTTGGCAGCTACCCAGAAACTATGTTGGCAGAATTTGTATAAAAACCAATGTTCGTTTTTAATGCAAGGCTCTACAGGGTATCTATGGTTTGTTATGAATTTTGTGGGGCATAAGAGAAGAGGAAATCTAATGTATTCTTGAGTAGTAGGCCTGAATGCTTGTTTATTTATTAATTGAATTATCTGTTTAGAATATACATATTAATTTACATTAATAATTAATGAATTAAATTGATATTTGATAAAGTAATGAAAAATACATTAAATGTAGCTTATATTTGTACTCAAAGCGTCGAATATGATTTCATATTTATTAATTGAAAAATCCATAACTAAATATCTATATTTTCATATGCCCTGCCAAGCCCAGCATTACCATTATTATAAGAGTATTTGATATTCTGTTTGCTAAAATTAATGTCTTCTCTTTGTCCTAATGCATGATATTTCGGTGCGACGCAGTTAGATCTAAAATTGTATTTTCGTTAGGAATATGTATATGTCTCTGTGTGTGTATTTGAACGTCGCTAGTGTTTGTCGCTTGGGTGGGCAGCTCTGTAACCGAGAGCTGGAGACCCGCTTTGGTGCAGTTTCTCTGGTCGTTGTCGCCGCAAACGGAAGCACTTTAAAATTATATGAGGCCGGTGCCGGGTCCGGCTGCGCATCCTCATGTGTCGTCAGCCACAAGCCGGTAACCAACAAAAACTCAACTCAAAAACTTTTTCAGCTGCAGTCTGAGTGTGTGTGTGTCGTGTCGCCTCAACTTGTCGCACACACAGAGCTAGAGAGAGAGAGAGAGTGGGAGTGGGAGAGGGGAGCCGTCGTGCACCCATCAGATATTTTATCTCTTGTATTTATTTGTCTGCCAACTATTTTTCGGCTAGTGGCACTTTTCGATGCAACTAAGCGTATTTATTACTTATTTATATACACAAGTGTCATCTAAAATCTACTCGCGGCAGAAGCTGTAAAAGCATTCAACCACGCCCACACTCCAGGGCAGCCTTGCTGTACAACATTAATAATTGAGTGGGCTGGCGAGGCAACAATAGTCGAGAACTCAACAGCTCTTAAGTGTATTCAGCAGTTGGTCTACACGCAAATCCTTTGATGATTCCCAATTCAAATTTCAGTTGAAACAAAACCAAATTTTCTATATATACCAAATTTACTTATATTTTAAGGTTCGCCCAGTAGTTGCTCGGCCTGAGTCTTAGGCCTGCCTAATCTAGCCGCATTTCGATGCTGCCAGCTAGTTATAATTCATTCATTTGGCATGCCAGCAATGTTTACAGAGATAATTAATTAAATAGACTTTGGCAACATTCAACTAACTCAACTAGCTAACGACGACTCGGGCTTTTTATTGTGTAAACTCGCAAATAACTGGATTAAATAGCATCAAATGCTTTTAGTGAAGTCTTAAACAGGTGCAGCCCGGGCACAACGCTGGCCATCGAGCAATAAACAGTTGCTGAGTTGCCATTTACTTGGCCAGCTGATGATATACTTGTGGACGGCATTGTATGACCGTCAGGGCGAGCCAGCGAGCAACAGTGTTAAGCTGCTTAAAATTTATTACCTTTTGCTTGAAATAACTTGCCAGCACTCACTACCAACAGCCAACCAGGCAGCACAAAAACCAAAACAAATACACCAACACACACCCAGACACACACACCCACACACACACACACACAACAATGCGAAATGATAATACAATAAAATACCAAAGACAAAAAGCATTTCACCAAAGGAGCAGGAGCCATAACAAGTGCCATTGTAATAATGCACAAAAAACAATAAATATAATAAACCTGAAAGGTCCTGTTAGTGCCAAGGAGCCTCATGTCGGATGCCAAAGCATTTGCCTCGCATATTTCCACAAAAATCATGCAATCTACAGCTAACAGAACGCAGCATGTGCAGCTTGTTGTAAATACATTTTAAAGTATTAATTGCTGAGGTCGTACAAAATTCTAGTTACATTACTTACTCTTATATAGATTTTCACTTAGGGCAGTTGCTTTTACTCAATTTGTAGTAGATGTTTTTTCAGAGCTCATACTTTTCTCTGCACTAAGTACTTTGTATTGTTTTTCTGCAGAACTAATGCTTGAGCGGCTTTTGGCAAATATTTTTGTTATGGCACTAATACTCTTAGAATTCAATTGAATTCTCTTTGCCAGCAGTTGCCAGTTGCCAACACGCTGCTTGCTTTATTTCTGATTGATTTAATCGTCGTGTAAGTCCTTAGCCCACTTTGATATATCTTATCTCCTTAGCAATTTGAGCCCCTACACTCTCAAATATCCATCGTAAATTATAAATTTAGCCGTCACATAACATTAACTTTAGGCAAACAAAAGCCAAAAAAAAAAAGTTTTGCTCAAAAGTTCTTAACATCTTATTATAATCTATATAATAATTTCTTTCTTTTTTTTTTTTGTTTATATTGAGGCACGCACTTCCGCCCGAGGGATGTTTACACTGCCCCAGCTCCCAGTTGAACTGTCAGAGATGTTTGGCAAACTTGCAATGCATTTCCTGTTCGGTGCCTAATGCTGCTTAAATAATAAATTTCAATTTTTAAAGATTTTACGTGTTATTGAAAAGCTTTGCTTGCTTTGCCTGCGCCAGCAGCTGTCTCATTGGCTACCCTTAAGGGACATGACTTTCGCTTTATTATGTGTTCTCTGCTTGGCTTGACTTCTGGCTTCTTTGGCGTCTCCCCAACTCGTGTGCATTATGTTTGCTTTTTGTTCATATCAACATAAATAACTTATATAATGCTACACTTTGCTGAATTTCCTGCCTTTTTTTGCGCTTTACTTTATATTTCTTTTAATACACTTTGTATTAAAAAAAATAAAAAACAAAAATATAAAGTGAGCGGATGGGGGGAATACGAGACAGCAAATTTGTTGACACCTTCTTGTGTTGCTTTTCTCTTATTTTTATTAAATTCTGTAACATTTAGCTTTGATGCCCCTGGTGGGCAACAGATAAACTTTTTCGCTTCGAATTGTATTTTGTAAATTACTTTTCAGTGTTTCTCTTCCATTTTTTTCTTCTGCTAATAAATGCCCCAGTGACCCGAACAGCTTCGATTTGAGAGTCAATTTTACTTTATAAATTTGAGCTTAGAATATGCTAAATAAACTCCCTCTCACTCTCTCTCTCTCTCTCTCTCTCTCTCTCTCACTCTCACTCTCACTGTTTCTCTCTTTATGTATACATTCTTAATATTACATTTCTAATTTTTATACCCTGAATCCATTGAAAATGGAAATTTCAGGGTATAATGTTTTTGTGCAAATGTATGTAACAGGCAGAAGGAGGCGTGCCACACCCCATAAAGTATATATATTCTTGATCAGCTCGACGAGCTGAGTTGAACTAGCCCTGTCCGTCTGTCCGTCCGTCCGTCCGTCCGTCCGTTCGTCCGTCCGTCCGTGTAAACACCTGGATTTCTGCAACCACAAAAGCTAGAGACTTCAAATAAAAAGCAAAATGCTCGATAATACCATACGCTGTACGAGTTTTTTTTTTTTCGATAACTCATCCCATTTCTTTTTTATCGATAACTATCGAAAATATCGCTTTGTTTTTGAGGTCTGGCGTGCACACCGTTAAAGATAGAATCGTGCACTAAGTTGTGGTTGATAGCTATATTGAATCCGCACATTTTGTCATTTTTGGATTTTTGATGCCACGCCCCTTTCGCCCACAATTCAACAAAATCGATAACTCACGTATATCAAATACTAGAGACTTGAAATTTGGCAAATAGGTACATTTGGATGTCATAATCATGCCCCGAAAATTTCATTAAGAACATAGATCGAAAAAGAAAGTTATTAAACAATAAAGTTGGCATAGCACAGCCTCTGCTGCAGCCGCAAAACTGTGCAGTGAGCATATTACGTGTATGCATATGTTTGTGTGTGTGTGTGTGTGCATGTGTTGTTTACTATTAATGAATAAATGAAACTTTTTATGATTGGTATTACAGCTCAATGGATTCAGGGTATCTCTTAGTCGAGCAGTCTCGACTAGAGTTTAGTTACTTGTTTTGTCAGTTGTTATAGCTAAACACGTTTTAGACTGATCTGATATTGATTCTAGTCGTTATCCTTTGACAAGTGTTCTAGGATCTGAGTGACCACCGGCTTAGGTCTGCTTCAGAATGCATATTATTTCTGTATTCTTAATATAATTTTCAGTTGAGTCCAATAAATAGCTAGCAGGTCGCTGTGCGCTGGGTGGGCTTTAACTTTTATTTGTCATCATTGCGTTGCTGCCATCGCCTCTGCTGCAAAAGCTACCCCAGCTGCTGCCTCACTTATTCAGGGCCAAAAAATAAGTAAAAGATGGTAGCAAAAATCTTACCGCTGGCAATTGTTGGCTGTTGTTGTTGTTGCTGCTGCTGCTGCTGTTGTTAACTTATGCCAACTGAAGATAATTTGCCATGGTTACCAACAGCAGCAACGAAAAGCAAAGAATGACAAGTCGAGTAGGGGTAACAAGGAACTCGAAGAGAGTAAATGCTGCATCAGGTAACTCTTAAGCTTCTACTGCTGCTGCTGCTTCTGCTGCTGCTGTGGTTTTTACGTTTGTTGCTTGCCGCTAGTTGGCTGCGGTCCAAGGGGTCAGGGGACGTGCTGAAGGGGACCGCTTTTGGTAACGCTTATCCACTTGTCTTGTGATTTTAATGCAGTGGGCGAGGCCTTTTGAACATGGCAAAAGATTGCCAGGGGCAACCAGCAAACCAGCAAACCGGCTACAGCAGCAGCTGCAAGTGCTTGTAGATGCTTTGCCTCCTTGTAGGTTTTGCCTTCAACCATTGTGCTGCTCCGCTCAATGGGACTTTACTACATGCGCGACGGCTTGCCTGTGCCGAGGAGGGGCTTTTGGGGGAGTTTTTTGGTTGCTTGCATCTGTAGCTGACATTTGTTTGCTTTTATGCGTATGTTATGTCCTTTAGTTGCTAATTTTCGTAGGGCATAATAAAGTGCAGCGGCGACTTTTCTTTTGACTCGCATTTGTCATGCCATAGATGCTAGCAGCTCCAGCTTCGTGCCAAAGACTACAAATTCCATTGTCCATAAATCGCCTTAGACGACACACGCACACATGTCTTGGCCACGAGCTGGCTTTCATGGTCAGCATTGGCCATTTGTATGAAATTGGCTTCTCAGTGGCTGCTGTTGCCGTTGCCGTTGTTGTTGTTGTTTTTGTTGTCGCTGAATGCAGCACGTAAGTTGAATTGAAATTGAAGTTCGCTTATGGAATTGGAAAAAAACTGCTACTGCGACTTTTGCAATTTTCTTCACACACTTCATGTTCAGAATTAATTTAATATTAATTTTATTTTTATATATATGTATATATATATATATATATATATATATATATATATATATATATATATCTAACATTTCGTACGTTGTATTGCCTTTGCTCCCTCGCACTCTCTTCCTCTCCAGTTACTTTGTCCAGCTCTTAGGGCTGCCCTGTGTTAAAGCCAGGGATCTTGTGTTTGTGCGCTGCCACTTGAGTGCTCATTTTAAGATTTTTTCTTGGCTCGCTTCCGGTGGGGTAAGCTTCATGTGTTGTCCATTTCGGTACATGGAAAAGGACTAGCGAGGACGACGACGAGAACGTTGCTGTGGACACCACTGGAATTTTAAATTATATTAGCTGCCCATAATTTCAAATTAAATATAGTTTAGACTTAAGCATAACGGGTGCTCTTTAGCAACGAAGTGTAGCTTCAAATATTGGTGTATTTCTGTGACAAAACTATACTAAATAATAATAAATAAATATAAATAAATAAACTTAAATAGTTATTTGAAATCAAGATCTCCTAAGAGCTCTCATCTTTTGCTTTATTCACTCACTCACTCACCCGCTCGTTCGACAGGGTCACCCTGTACTGTTACCCATACTTCTTACTCATATGTAACTTGTTTGAGTTGGGCTCCTGCCACTGTACCTGTGATCCAAACCCAATTCCCCAGCCTTTTTTATGTTGTTTATTTCGTGTTCTTTTTTTTTTTCCTTCTTGAGTGGAGTTTTTTTCTGTGCTCTAACCAAAAAACCAAACCACACGCAATCAACGTCAGAGTTTTGTATATTTTGGTCACGTGTGTGAGCAGTCACGCTTTTTTGGGTCTTGTTTTGTAGGTAAAAGTGTCATTTGATAGTTTGCTGAACTTAAGTTCATTGGGAGAACTTAAAGCTGCTTCTGTGAGCTTCACTTCACTCGCATGGCAGGCCTCAGTTGCGTGTCCTTCGAGTTCAGCTAAGCCAATTAATTAAGCTGCCTTTGCTTGAGGTCCAAATATGTCAAGCGGCGTTGCGCCTGTTGCATTCCTCTCGGCACTCGGCACTCGGCGCTCGGCAGAAATAAAATTAGCACAAAAGCATAGACAAAATGCGGAACTAAATAAATCAGCACCCGCTCCTCGACAGCCAGACGGAGTGAAAGAGAAAGAGAAAGAGAGGGAAAGGGAGAGAGAGAAGAGCTGCTCGTCCGCCCACACGCACACAAATTAAACCCAATGAACTTGCATAATGACCAGGGCCAAAATGCTTCTCACTGCGGCAATATGGCGGCATTAATTAAAGTAATTTATCATTAGGGTCAAACTGAAGCCAAAAACACAGGGCGAGCGAGAGAGATCTGAGAGCTGAAAGCTGAAAGCTGGAACAACCTTTGATTCGCAGCCAGGAAGCTGTATAAACATTTTGCCTTCTCGACTCGGCCAGCGACAACTACAACTCGAGAGTCAAACAACCAAAGCGAGGGAGAAACCTTTACTCTCACCATATGGTAATCAAGTTGCTGTTGCTCTCTGGCTATGCGCTTCATTTCGTGCCAGGCTTTAATCTTTTAGCACGCATCTTTGGCATTTTATTGTAATTTGTTTCGATTGCCTTTGCGTGTGTGGGAGTTTTTTTTTTTTTCTTTTTGATTGGGGCTGGGCAGGCAGAAAGAAAAATCTACGAAAACAGCACACGACGACGAGAGGGGAGGGAAGGAGAGACTGAACTGAGCTGAACGCTGGCTGGCAGCGAATAAATTATGCGTGTAATTCAACATTTTATTTAATGAAAACCTAATGAAATGCAAAATGCTAACACAAATGAAATAAATTCATTGTCGAGCGAGCAGTCGTCGAATCGCTTGGACGGCTTCCTTTTTATCCAGCTCGATGTTCTTCCATTTTGGTGCTCGGCTGCCTCCTGTGACGTTTGCCAAATTGATTAGGCGCAAAAATCGCTGTTGTAATAAACGAGAGCGGGGCACGAGGGGGATAAGGGGGACGAGCGTCTACAGCTGCATTGACTTTGATTAATAATGTGCGCTTTAGGCAGGTACAAGTTATTAGTTGTCCAACCAAAACGGAGCTGCGAGGGTGGAGCAGAACGTGCTCGGAGCTGGCACAAATTGAAGCAGTCTGCTAATGTGCCCATAAGCGAGAAATGACAATGTGGTTCCATCAGGGAGAGACTGCAGAGAGGGAGATAGAAGTAGAAGTAGAAGTAGAAGTAGAAGTAGAAGTAGAAGTAGAAGTAGAAGTAGAAGTAGAAGTAGAAGTAGAAGTAGAAGTAGAAGTAGAAGTAGAAGTAGAAGTATAAGTAGAAGTAGAAGTAGAAGTAGAAGTAGAAGTAGAAGTAGAAGTAGAAGTAGAAGTAGAAGTAGAAGTAGAAGTAGAAGTAGAAGTAGAAGTAGAAGTAGAAGTAGAAGTAGAAGTAGAAGTAGAAGTAGAAGTAGAAGTAGAAGTAGAAGTAGAAGTAGAAGTAGAAGTAGAAGTAGAAGTAGAAGTAGAAGTAGAAGTAGAAGTAGAGTCAGAATCCGACTTAGTTAACATATGACCTTCAATTAGTCTTGACAAATCTTAAATATAATTCAATTATGATCATTGGAATAATTATTATCTCAGAAATGCCTCGAAATCTCCTAAGGCTTTATTAAGCTAAAGCAAATTATGAATTGCTTTGTAAATTAAGTCTAAATTAAAGCTCAATTCGTGGCCATTGTATGTGTTGCCACGGCTAAGGTTGCATTTGAATGAATTGACATACAGACGCCAACACACACACACACAGCACACACACACACACACACGCACAACTAAAACTAAATCCGAATACCAAATACAACAACCAGCTGCCATTAAGCATTAAATGCAAGGCGGCGAGCTGCAAAATCCCAAGTCAATTAGAATTAGCAACCAAAAAGCCAAAAACCCAAGAGCTGCCAAATATGCTGCTGCCATAATAACTGCTTCCGACAGCAACAGAGCGAGAGAGGGAATGAGTGAGAGCGAGAGCGAGAGAGGGACTGCGATTGGGGCGCTGCAGTGTGGCTGGGCGTGTGGCAATCACATTCATTTCATTTCGCACAGAAATTTATTTACATGGGCCACTGTGGAGCGCATGGAGTCGCGGCGAGGCGTGCCGGGGACAAGCTGCGGCAGCAGCCACTTCCGCCGGAAACTAGCTTTTAACCCCATGAACGGGTCTAGGCGCTAATATGGCGCTTGCTGCTGCTGCTGCTGCTGCTGCTGCTGCTGCTGCTGCTGCTGCTGCTGCTGCTACTGCTGCCCCTTCAGCTTGTTCCGCTTGGCCCGCTCTGTTCGTTACCCGGCTGCGTAATGAAAAATGCAAATTCCCAGCGGCTAAATTCTAGCAAACAAGCAAAGCGACGCGCTGAGTGCTGTGCGCGTTTTGTATGAGTAGACAAATAGACTCGGCACTGACTTGCCTCCACGTCCACGTCCACAGCCACAGCCACAGCCATAGCCGCGCCACGCCCCCTGGGCCCCCTACTTGACGGCAATGCAGCAGCTACCGTGGGCCAACAATTGCAGCCGCTCTCCAGCGTATTGTGTGGCAAATGACAGGAAATTTAAAAGGATGCCTTTGTAGTCGTCGTGCTGCTGCTGCTTGCCATACAGCAGCAACAACAACAACAACAACGACGACGACGACAAGGAGAGAAACAACAACACCACAATAACAAAGTGCTGCGTTCTGTTTCTCTGTGCTTGTGTCTAGCTGGCGGCTATAATTTCAATGCTCAACTTGATAAGCAGCTTAACCCACGCAGCAGCAGCGGCAGCAGCGGCAGCAGCGGCAACAGCAGCAATTGCCACCAATGCAGTCGAGTGGCACACTTGACCCACCCAACCACCGTGCAACCCTTTTTCTTTTGCCATTTGTGTGTTTTGCTGCCGAGCATTGCTTCAAATTTCACGCATTTAAATTAATTAGCGAAACAGAAAGTTAGCATATGCTCAGAGTGAGAGAGAGAGAGAGAGATAAAGAGACAAATTGGCATAGTTTGTGTAGCAGACTAGGTCTAGGAATAGTGAATACTCGAAGCCCGGATAATTGTGCTGCTAATAGAATCTGAAAAGTATAATTAGATTCTATAATCATGCTTAAATATAGCATTAGCATATGTGTCAAGCTGGCTGGATCAGTTGCTATGTTTGTTTAACAAATGCAAAAACTCGATTATATTTTATGCTCTCGCAGGCAGGCAATGAATGGCTTTAGCAGAGGCGGCAGCAGGGGACAACGCATTAGCATTGCCTTCAAATATTTATAAATTCGAACAGTTTTATGCAAAAATGTGAAGCGCAGCTGCTGCTGCTGCTGCTCAAGAAAATCAGCAACGTCACATTTTCAGAGTTTTGCGACGGCTTTCGCAAAGTTCGACGACGCAGGCAGAGCCATTAAATTGAACGGACTGGCCGGGGGAGGTGGAGCGAGAGACGAGGACTGGCTGGCTGGCTGGCTGGCTGCTGCTGCTGTCAGTGCGTTGGCACAATAGTTTATGAGCCAAGCTTATGAAAATCCTTTTGTTACACAATTTTACAGTTATTTTAAGTTGACTGGGCAGCAGGCGGCAAGCAGCTAATTTTGTCCGTTCGGACGTGCCAGCGGCATAGCCAGTGGCATGTAGACAATGTTGAGCCATCTCGCTTGCCTGTGCGTGCCCTGCCCTGTCAGGCAATTAAAACCAGTTGACATTTTGCAAACAGTGACAAGGAGATCGACGGCGACTGAGACGGCGACTGCGATGGCGACGGCGACGGCGTCGGCGACTGCGACGTCGCAGCCTATAAACTAAGCAACGTGCGTTTGCCTAAAATTATGCTAAGCTCTGCAGCCGTCGCTAAAGAAAAGCGCAGCCAGACAAAGTATACAATGGGGCGATTGAGCAACGTGCTCGTTCTCGTTCTTGGCACTAGATCCCGCTACGTCCTGCTGTCGTCGGCATAAGTACTTAAGGCAACAAAGTAGACTTTTGCATGCAAGCGCATGCTGTCCCACAACTTTGTGCTTCCAGCTGGATTTTCTTAGAGACGAATGAAAGGGAGGGGGAGTGTGCGAAAGAAGGCGAGCTGGCGGCTATGCATCTTGGCAAGGCTATTGACAGCTTCAAGCGAACCGGGCATGCAGCATAAATAATTTTTTTTCAATATTTTCCAAGCCATTTTGCAGCAGCAAGTCGAAACTTAATACAAAGTTGTACTCACTGCTGTTTTTACCCTTAAAACTGGCCAAGTTTTCGGAGTCAGCGGCTTTAAATGAGTTGTACATAATGTGCTGCAAGCCTTGAGTAGTCAACGCCAAAGATAAAGCCTTCCCCGTGTCAGCAGCGCAGTTCGCTCAACAAGTTTTCTCACTCGTGTTGTCAGCGTGTGCAACCGATGATGTCTTAAGCTGGAACTATGGGCCAAGTTTACATTTTTGATTGGCAGCAAGTGAATATCTAAATCGAGCACACATATAGAGAGATAAGAGAGGAAGAGCTCTGCAAAGCAGCTGCATTAAAAATCTTAATGAATTAATTTTTGCACCACTGTGCGCTCGGCAATTGCATTGAGATTTGTCTGTCTCCGGGCGGGCAGGCACGCAGCTGCTAATGTGTCTTGGGTAATTGACTCGGCAAGTTTTGCATTGTTGTCACGTGTTGTGCGTGTGTGCGTGTGTGTGTGCAGCAAGGACACCAACCAAGCAGAGGACTAACAATTGAGCAAGTCGACTACTATGTCCTTAGCTTCCTGAGCCTCAGCCTGAGCCTGAGCTTGAGCAATATGCAAATCAAAGTTAGCGTCGCCAGAGGCTTTCCCGGGCGCTCTTGCTAGATGGCAGGCGACAAAACTAGCGCGCAACTAGGCAAACACTTCCGGTGGCCGGAAGCATGAAACAAGTCGACAACGGAAGTTGCTTGCTCTCTCTCCCACTCTCTCACTCCTCACTCTGACTCTCTCTGTCTATGCACTTTGATATGTTTTCATGATTAAAGTCGGCTCGCTTTGGCTTGGCTCGCTTATTATAATTATTATATTTTATGTTCGCGTGCCGCGCCCAGCCCCCCGCGGCTTACCACGCTCTGGCGACATTTGCACGTGAGCTGTTTAGCCAAAAGTGTTAAAACGGCATGAAAACATGGAGTCGAGCTGCTAATATGCACGCGATATGCAGCTGCTCGGTGTGTGTGTGTGTGTGTGTGGGTTGTGCTCCTTGGAGAGAAGGTGTTTACGAGTTGGGCAATTAATTTAACTGCTGCTCGCGAGGCCATAACAAAATTTATGGCCAACAACAGTTTTGTCAATAACTTTGCTCACCGCTGGCTGCCATCTCTCGCTGGCTGTCGGCTAATCTCGTGGGCACTTCATTAATCCACAGCGCCAGCGCCAGCGCCAGCTCCAGTTAATGCCATGCATGTCAGAGTAGCAGATAAATGTGCCCGAACCCTTGACGGCTGGCTGGCGCTACGCTCTACCTGCTGCAGCTTGCCACCTATGCGGCGAATTTATGAGCGATTGCAGCAGCAGCAGCAGCAGCGCCACCGCCACCACTAACAGCAAATGCAACTGCCAGGCATCATATCAAATTATATGGCGGCCACAAAAAGAAATAACAACATGGCAGCTCACAGCGCTCGACTGGCGAGACGTGGCGCGGTCCTTTGGTTCGTTGCTGCATAAATTCTGATGAATCACTGCAGCCAGCGGCAGCTAGCAGCAGCCAGCACCTGCAGCCGCCAGCTAGAACGAGCAAAAGTTTCATCGTTTGCCGTTCCACGTAATGCGGCAGCTACTCTAATAATAAATTTAGTTTGCAACGCGCAACGAAATTTCGGAATGCATAATTCAAAATAATTCAAAACACAGCGCCGCTGATTTCTCGTCTCGCTCTGCAGACACAACAACATCCAGATACACCTACACCCATACACCTTGCAGCCAAACACTAATAAATAGATACGCCGAGCACTGGCTTGAAATGAGCTTCAAGTACTTACAGATTACAATATTTACTAAGCTCTGTGAGAGCTTTCAGGAATCTGTATTAATGTAAAAGGTTTATAAGCTATTAATTATAATCATAAGCTTTGCAATTAGTTGATTTTTGTTTTTTTTTTTTTTTTTTTTTTTTTTTGTTTGCTTGACGAGGGGCTTTAGAACAGCAAAATATAATTTCCATTCACTTTCGGATCAAAATAATGAATGTTTGTTAATGTATGTTGCCTTAATGAGTTCAATTAGAGACTTGTGCTAGATCATCATCGAAAGCAAGCACTCAGCATATATTGAAAATAAAGATTTTGATATTCTAATAAGCTTAATAGAATCAGGGAAAATTAATCAAGCCTTGTTGTTGCCAGCGACAGCAAGTACTGCTTGAAGAGCTGCCTGAGTCCTAATCGTTGGCTCTCCAAGTTTGAGTCGAACACATCAAACTCAGCATTAAGCAAAGGCAACTTTTGCGGGAGCATATATAATGAGCGTGGCTGAAGCTATATAAAACAGATTTAGGTGGATCTTTATGTTCTCAGATTACTCTCTAGCAAACTATATATCTCAAGAGGCACTTTAAACTCTAGTGCGACAATTATTTATCATAGAGTCACATTCTTTTGCACAATTTGTATAATAATTAACTCGCTTGGCAAACAATAACTGAATAATACTAATTGTTTTACGATTTCTGCTTTCAATCTTTCGTTTTGCAGGTAAGTTTTGGAATTACGGTCAATGCTTTAAATACCTCTTTGCACACGCCTACGGTAAGTTACACCTTTGTCTGGCTGTCGATTGGCTGGCATTCATGGTGCGTATCGGCTGTAGTCAGAGCTCGTCTACGAACAATTACCAATGTTTACTCTGGCATCCGGGCTGGAGTTCTGATTGGATGCGGCTTTGCACGCTCGCGATACACTTAATAAAAATTTTCAACAATTCAATATCATTTTTATTTGCGCTGGCATAATATTGAATTTTTCACCCAGCCCACAGAACGTGTTCGTGTAAATCACATAAACACACAGACATGCATACACATATATGTGTGTATGTATACAGAATTATTTATATATATATATATATATATATATACTTTTCACTCAATTATACACAACAATAAATATTGAAGACAAACAAACATGACGCACGCACAGTGGGGCCCTGGGTACTTTATTTAATAATAAACTGCCACGCGGACACGCCCCATTCTCTCGCGCCCAGCCATTCACTTAATATGCATTAAAGTGCAATTCATATTTATTTGTGCAAATTTTTCACATTCGCCAAGCCTTTGCGCCCTCGTTCCGTTTGCCATTTGCTACTCCAACCGCCACGAAATGGTGTCCTGCAAATAGAAAGACGAGACGAGGCAATACACTAACCAAGAGCTTTATGATATGTGGATGTGTGGATATGGATAATGTAATAGATATGAATATATATAAATATATTATATATATATATAAATTTTTTTTTTTTAAGAATTATATATATTATATTATTAAACTACAGCTAAAACTTAGTGGCAAACTATAGGGGAATATTAGCCAGCCAGCTCATTATTATTATATTGACATAGAAAAATAGTTTCTTTTTGCTAGAAGACACATAAATTTATTTAAATTATTTAATTATATAATAAAAAACTCTTTGATAAGACATCTAGCTTCTTTCAACAACTCACCAGCCGAACACATCTCAATTTCCTCATTTACCTTTGCTCGGTGGATCATTCCACAGTTGATCGCCAGTTGAGCTCACTATTTATAGAATGCTGATACTCTGCTGCTAGCATAAAACAAAGAATTACATAGCATTTGAGTGGCAGGGAGCGGAGAGGCGCAACGCTTCATTCGCTCCATGAGCTATGCTCACGCATAAACAATAAATAAGGCTTCATAATTTTCCTTCATTGAACTTGCCGCCCACCGGCTTCATCATGACGAGGCTGGCATTCCACCCGCATTGTTGTCATTGGCAACACGAACTCAAACCAGGTTCGTGCCCGGCTCCGGACCCGGGCCCGTACCCGTACCCGTGCCCGGACCATGGCCGTGCCTTGCATTGCAGCAGTTGCTGCTGCTGCTGCCGCTGCTGCCGCTACTGCTGCTGCTGCTGCTGGTGAATCCTGTGAACGTGCTTTTGTCGTAATCCTTTGAATTTCGTTGCAATAATTCCACTTGAATGTTTATTTGTGTATACAGCACACACACACACACACACACAGCGGGTCAGATGATGATGCTGGGGCTGCTGGGGGGCAGCAAGTCGGCCTTACAGTTTATAAGGTTATTGTTTGCGTCATGGGCGCCATTTTAAAACATCACTGCGCAGCGCCTTTACCTTTATGGGCTGGGCAATGCCACTGAGCGAGCACTCGGAATGGTCTTAGCCATTTGTGTTGTTTGCCAAGGTTCAGCTCGGCACTAACAAATCTACAAATACGCATTGCGACAGGTGCTGCTCACAGTGTAAAATCCATAAATTGTTGTCGCCACTCTCTACTCATTCATAAGCCCCATTGATGCTTTTTCCATTAGTGGCTCCGAGTACCAGCCTCATCCGCATTTGCATTCGCATTGTGAGACCCTTTCTCATCGTCATCAGCATCATCGTCATCATCTTCTGGAGCATATTCAGGGATCTCGTTCTCGTTGTGGCTTCCGATGGCTTAGACATAGCTAAAGCTTTGCGTTGCCTAGTTCCATTTACATTCCTGGCCCACTCACTCACACTCTCTCGCTCTCGCTCTAACCTCTCACTCTCTGTCTCACACCCACTCTCTGCCTCTCATATTCAATTAGCTTTACATTCTTTTTGCGACAAATGCGGTGTTGATAAATCCCATCTACGAACTTTGCCTTTGCCAGTTGTCAGTTCCCAGTTACCAGTTTCTCGTTTCCAACTGCGATTTGAATGCATTCAGAGGCAATCATCATGCATGTAATTAAAATTGGTTTAAGTATGCCCCAGAGCTGAGGGCCAGGCATTGTGCTCAGAGCTCTCCACACTGCCCAATGCCAAACGCATCGATTGCTCAATTACAAAATGCAGTTTCAAAAGTTCCCAAAAGAGTTGAGAGCGCATAAAAATTATTTCATATTTACTTGCTTCAAGTTCTTATGAGAAAAGTTTCCAGGCAATGGGAGAGTGAGAGAAGAAAATGAATTTATTTATATTTCAATGGAAGTTTATATAAATTGGATTGTATCGACTTTTTATTAAATTGATTAAATCAGATAATCAAAAGTTTTTAATATATTTATAAAAAAATATAAGTAATTAATTTTTGAAGTCATGAGCTTATAGTTCTATCAATGGAGAAGGTCATATGCTCATGATTCCTCTCGAGTCTTTACTTGATTTTTTTAGTATTAGTAAAGCAACCCTCGCTGGCAACCTTAGAGCTGATCTAAGCACATCAGACTTTGCTGCATTTACTATTGCCAAACGGAGTTAGGTATATGTTTTTTTTTTTGTTTTTTTTTGTAATATGTATCATTCCTGATCAAATTTAGGCTAGCTGAAAAGTAGCTTCGGCTGGTCAGTGACAAAGCATAGCGCAGTTGAGGCCTTAGCCAATGCTTCACACAAAATTAACAGCACAAAAGCCGTGGGCCAAACAATGGCCAGACTGGCAATGGCCAATGGGCAATGGCCGCTGGTCAATGGAAACATGAGCAAAGCAAAGCAAACAGACAGAGAGACGGGCGGGCAGTTGGACAGTTGGCCAGTTGGACAATTGGACAGTTTTGGCAACTGAGCTCTAACCAAATACCAAGTGGGCTTAGACCGAATTGCAGTGCCAATGCTCGATTTTGAATTTATGCAGTGTTTGGTTTGTTATTACGATGTATGTGATGTGCGGGTGTGTGTGTGTGTGTGTGTGTGCCTATGCAACAGCAGCTCATTTCCGCCTGCTCGCCCGCAAAATCAAAAAACCCGCACACAAAGTCAGCGTAGCCGTGTGAAGGCCATGCCTGGCATAGCAATAGAAGCTCCTGGAGCAGCGAGAAAGGAGGCTTAGATGCAGCTGCATGCATGCAATGCTCCAACTGCTGGTGCTGCTGGTGCTGCTTCTGCTGCTGTTGTGTGGTCTCTGCCTTCCTGCCACGCCTTCATGCAATCTCAGTTTGTGGTTAATATTATGCTGCATTTCTCATTTCGCGTGGCCTGCTGCTGCTGCCGCTGCTGCTGCTGCTGTTGTTGGTTTATTATCGCTGGCAATGCCAGTGCAAACACGGGCCGGGCAGCATCCAGCATCCTGCATCCTGCAAACGTGCATCGTGGAATGTCCCTGCTCCAAGTTGTGCTCCTGCTCCCACCGCCCGTCGCCCAGCTGCCATGTCCCTTGGCTTGGTTGGGTTTATCTGCTGTTGGTTTTTGGTCGCCCATCGCTGGCCTTCGTTGTTATTGCAATGTTTTTGACAAATAGTCAGGGAAATGCACACGGATGTCTGTTTATTGTGCCGTGCATGCGGTTTACGTTTATCTTCAACTTATGCAGACAGTTGTTGGCCTACCCCAAGCCCCACCCACTTCTCACTCTGCCTCACTCTCTGGACATGCTGTGGTCTGAGACATTTTCTGGCATTGTGTTTGCATCAGACACATTTTGTTGTGGTCCGGCAGTAGCTGCTGCTTCTGCTTCTGCTGCTGCTGCTGCTGCTGCTGCTGCTGCTGCGGTCACCCAGCTCCGGTATAACTGTTTGGCTTTTGGTAGAGCCATTGTGTCTAGCTCAGGTTTGTTTGCTACTTTCGTCTGCGTGTGTATTTTCAATAATAATCTAATTAAGTGCAGTTTATGAATGTGAACAGTGCAGATATGACGTTGCACAGCCTAATGAACTGCGGAAATGGCAGTCGACCACTCTATCTGCACAGTAAGCAGCTCTTAAATGCATTATGCCTGCTTTTCTTGCCTAAGACCTGCTGCACATCCCACATAATTCCATTTCAGCAACTCATTTGCATACGTAAGAACTGCAAATAGTTCTCTAAATATCAAATACCTTTAGAACTGCTGCTCTCGTAATCTCGCATATGTAATTATTGCTCTTCGTAATGAATTTTGTTTAGCTTTCAAATGTGATTTTTTAAGCTGCCTATCTTGACTGATTGAGTCTGGAATTCCTTCTATAATTATGCTTATTTAATAAATATTAGATAAAAGTATAAAGTATGAAAGTGGCTGACCGACTTTGCTTTTACTCTGCTTTTATACATGTTTGTTGGAAGAAGTTTTCTCTTTCAAAGATAGCTTTGAAATGCTGATGTGATATTGTTATAATTATGCATGTATATATATGTATATTAGTATATTAATTATGTATATTAGTATATATTATGCTCTTCATAAATACCTTTAGGTATGCTCATTCTAGCTTGATTAAATCAATCGAAGTTTGCCGAAGTTCTTTCGGCATTTTATGATTCTCAAATATCTAATACTTCATGGATAAGAGTGGCCTTTTTTAGATAGCTCTCTCTCACTCTCACTCTCGTTCTCTATATTCTCTCTCTCTCTCTATCCCTTTTTTACGCACTCTCTGTCTCTCCTTCTTTTAATCACTCTCAGCACCACCATCGTCAGACTCAAGTACTCAAGATCTCCGAAAATTGTTTCTTGAGAGATCATATGATATGGGTATTTATAATATTAAAATATGCTGTATAAATTCTTTTATTCTTATATGAGCTACGGATTGCAATATGAAACATATTGAAACTGCACAAATCACAGTTGAGCTGTATAACTCTGAGTATCATAGTTTTTCTTATAATTTATTATTTGGACTCAAGCGAAAAAGAGCACAAAGATTTACTCGATCAAATTGCAACTTGAATTTCACATCTGTCGCTCAGCGGCGCATCACAAGCATTTGTATAACAGCATCAAACTGTCGCTTGCCACAAGCTTCAATTGTTTGGAGAGTCTCGGCGTCAATCTGGCACTGAATGGGCAGATTTTGTGACTGGCAATTGCATTGTAAGCCTTCAGATTCAGCTCAGTTACGTGTGCAGCACTTGTCTGGCATTTCATTGTCTTTCATTGTTTGCCTGGCATTCAATAGCTTAATTAGCTGAGGCGCATGCCAAAGTTAATTATGCCAGCTAAAAGGTACGCAACGAACACGTACAACTGCCGTGAGATGTGAGATGCGATCCAGGAATCCAATGGTATCCAATGCCAGCTTAATGCACAATCCGAATTGCAGCTGGCAAATCTGATTATTAATAAAGTTTCATGTACGAGAACTTGAGCTATTTGGCGCTGTGCACAATAAATAATTAATATGAGACAAATGCGAGCGGCTGGATGGATGAGTAATGCAATTAAATTGGAAAAGTCTCCGACAAATTAGACAGCACAAAGCCAATTAGAAGATAACTTGCAAAAGCAAAATTATTCAAAATTTGACAATAGATTAAATGTCATGTCGGCTGTATAAACAAAAGGCTCAACTTTTGCTGCTGTCGGTTGCAGCAACTAGAATATTGGCATGCCTTTCTGCCGCACAAAAGTATGCGAAAGTCAACTTAGAGTGTGTGTGTGTGTGTGTGTGTGTGTGAAGGTGTGCGTGTGCGTGTACTCTGTGTTAAATGCCTAACTCAATTATGCGAGGGTAAATGTTTGGCGCAAAAAGCTCAAAAGCCACAGCAAAACAAGCAGCACGAAGGTCTCGCATCAGCTCTGCCCGCTCTCTCGGCGCTCTGCCGTCTTTGGCGCCAGCTGCGCCTAATTGCAGGCAGAAACAGAGGCAGAGGCCGAGGCCGAGGCAAACGAAAGCGCAAACGCAGCGCTCACAAATTCATTTATACATGCAATAATTTGGTTTATTATTGGGCACCCAACAGCCCCACAACAGCCGCATGGCAGCTCTTTCGCTACATTTGCCATAACTTTTAATTAAATTAAAATGCACAGCCAAATTCACCCTAGGTACAACGGGGGCAATGGGGGGCAAAGGGGGCCAACGGGTAAATGGACCACGTGCAACGAGCATTGGCCAACCTGTGCACCCAAAAACTTAATAACCAATTCGCTTTGTAGGCGAAAAGGTTCATGTCGCCCATTTATTGAAACATTTATGCATATTTAAGCAAAGGCGACTTTCTGTAGGCTGCCGCGCATTTAACGCTAATTGAGTTAAACAGACTGCGGCAGCTGATCAGATATTCCGAATGCATTGGCCATGCGAGAGTTAAGTGGAATGATCCACTCAGCGAGTCCAGCTTGACTCTGTCGAGTCGTATGTATACCAATGCTGAGCAGATCAGCAATGCTTGAGTTAAGCAAGAGCTCCGAGTGTGATCTATGATTATTTGAGTTGGAATATAAGAGATATGTTTATTTACCTTGATATATCTATATTTATGTATAGTTTTTTGTGAAAGCTTAATTTTAAATTTTATTTAATTAATATAAAATAAAAATTAATACATAATATAATATATATATAAGCACTCTAGTTTACTCTCAGCTTCAGCTATAATTCACAAAATAATTGCCAATGATTGTTTTTTATATATGTGAGCCTTGGCTAAATCAGCTTTAACTATTACTTATCAATAAATATGTCAATAACTTTTCATTAATAACAATTTACTATAGACATGGCTAAGCTATTCAGCTAATAAATAGGCATTCGCTGAGCCAATCGGCAATAAATCAATATACGTGCCATGATATTAATTTTTTCTTATGAAAAATATATATGCCACGATATTTTGCTTTATAAATAAATATATATACCAATATGTCTACAGTCTTTCTTATGACATTTAAACAGCTTCAGGCAATTCACAATTTTTTCATAAAAAATTTGATGCGATCTAAATAAATTTGAGCTAAATTTTAGCTCTCTCTAGCTTGCAATATCTGAACTTTGCTTAACCTTATCTCCCACTCTTTCCATGACTCCATCTCCCTCTCCCTCTTTCTCTCTCTCCACAAATATGAAATCCACTTAGCCCTGAGCGCAGTCTAACCTTCAGTTCTCTTTTGGGTTACATTCAACCTGCAGCACTTGGTGAAAACACCTTTGCCGTTGTTCAACTATCTCAATCTCAAGGCTCCCCACTCCCAGCTCCAGCTCCCCAAAACTATTTGCGTAGCGCTCGCCACTTTAGTTTGGTTTGCTCTAATGTGCTTGGCTGCCATATGGCATTCGGTTGGCGCTTCATAAAAATGCAAACTTATGCTTTTCACAACTTTTGGCATTGGCCACACGCTGCCCTCACAGGATGTCCACTCTATACACACACACACACACACACTCACCCACACACACACTTGTAATCCAATTAAAGGTAGCAGTATAGTTGGCTTTTAGCGTGCGGTGGCCAGAGCGGCAGTTCCCATATTGTTGGTCACCTTAAAAGCTTTTACCAATCGACAGCTCGCCTTGATTTTCAGCATCAGCGCAAGCCTGCGTGGCTATAGCTACGTTCCTGTCAGGCTCTGGCTCCTGGCTGCTGTTCGCGTTTTACGTATACTTAATTTGATTTTTCACACAGCTCGCCTCACCCTCCTCGCCCATAACATAGCAAACCAAAGCCACCCACACACACACACACACACCAGTGGTCATGCTCTGATTTTCATGGCACTCGCACTTGACTAAAAAGGGGGTCAGGCGGATGAGGCAGCTGAACACAAAAAAAAAAAAAAAAAATCTAATTTCTGTGCAATTTAACGAGACATTTACGTTTTTTCATTTGATTATCTCACAGTCAGTTTGGCAACGGGGCGCACAGCGCCCAGAGCACCTACTCAACCTGCCCGACACACTCAAACGCGTTGATTGTAAAGATTTGCAACGCTTCCAATATATGAAAAAAGGAAAAAAAAGCAACCCAAACGCTTGCGACTTACGTTGTCATTGTGCAAGCGACACTTGCACTCTTTTATTGTGTATGAATGGGGTATTTCGGAACTCCAGTTACATGTGAGCTGATAATGGCTTAAGCTCCGGTTGAAAAACTGGGCAGATGTGAAAAAGGTTTATTTCCCAATGGGAATTATCAAAACGGAATTGAGATACCTATTTATAATGATGAATTTAGCTCTCTAAGAGCTTTGCTCTCTTATATTCAATTTCAAATTCCTTGCAAAACTTAGTCAACTCAAGAGTAAAGCTTCAGCTCTTTGCCTAAATGAAGATCTGCATACATATCAGTGTTGATTTTCTTTTTGATATTATTAAAATTCAAGTGAAAACTTCGATTTTCAGTGTATTTTGTATTCAGTGTGCGCTGAAATATCCAATCGAATGGCTCTGCACCGGCTGCAGTTGCATTTTGTAGCATACTTTTCTGGGCTTTGGCTGAAGTTTTTCGTGTAATTTGTTTTATGTGATTGTCCATTGGCTTCATTTTGGATACACATTAGCTGAGCCCCAGCCACAGCAGCACACAACCACATCAGTGCACACCCGCACTCACAAACACACACACTCGCACACACATACACATAAAAGGATGCAACAACTGGCATATGTATTTGTGGCTAGCGTAGAGGGCACAGAACGCACACCTTTTGTGTACGTGATGTCATTATGGCCAAAAGGTAAATTTCAACTGTCGCACACTAAACGACTCTTTTGCTCGTTTTGGCCACCTTTAGCCCATGCCAGCGCCCTCCCCCCACCATATCAGCTGCTATATCTCTTTGTGGCTGGTTGGCCACCAAATCGCAAATCGCAGTTCGCAGTTCGCAGTTCGCAGCTCGCAGCTCGCAGTTCGCTCCTCACCACGCAAATGAACGTTTAATGTATTTGACATTTTGAAAGTCAACCCAAACGGCAACCGGATACTGCATCCAAAACATATGGACTGAATGGCTGCTGGCCGTTCGCCATTCCCCGTTAGCTGCATTCTGCACAATCAACCCAATGCACACACACTAGACAAATTCTCATTCACGTGCGATGCGTTCCACATTTGTCATTCGAGATGACCCGATTTTTGTGGTCCGCCTGTCTGTTTGTTGCGCCTGTTTAGAGTTTAAATTTTCCTGCCTGTGGCCTGCGGCTAGAACTTATGCTCGAGTCCTCGCAGCCTACTTGTCGCCTGATGCTGTTGCCAAATTTGTAATTTAAATAAGGCGTAATTACAGAGCCATTGACAGTGATTAGACTGCCAACACGAGCCGTAAAGCCTCTACACGATTTATATTGCTCGCTGCTCAATAGATTGTTAGCTACGGAGCGTGAGCAAAGTGAGTTGGTGTATAGAGCTTGACTTGAGCGTAATTGAGTACCTTTAAGATTAAGAGAAAAAGGCTTGAAGAGAAGAAAATGTAGAATGTGCACTTTTAGGAAAGAAAATATTTTTTAGAATTAAATTCCGATTAAAAATAATTTTAAAATCAAGCAGACTGGCTTGAGAATCTAATATTTGATTTGATCACTACACTAACTTTTGTTAGAAAATATAGTTCATTTTTTATATATATTCCAATCAGTCAAACTTCGTAAATAAATTATTTTGACCGGCAGTTACTCCAAGCTGAAATCACAATATATTCTGTCCCAGAGTCACACCAAAACATAGCCAGGTGACATATTTCGGCTGCCAATCAATGAGCATGAATACACATCTCATATCTCATATCTCTGCTAAGTGAGTTTCCGATCTGAGTATAGGAAAATCGGTTTTAGTTATAATTTGTGTGGTTTGTCAGGGTCGCTAATTAGTTTTCGTGGACTTTTTGGGCGGCTCGTTAGTTGGGGTAACAGCAGCAATTGGCGGCAATGTCGCCCAAAACATTTCGTCTTAATTAGTGCCATACGAAAATTCGAAATGCCGTGGACAATTAATAAGGCACACAAAATTTGACATTCATTGGACAGCGCGGAGCGGCAAATTTTATATTCTCTACGTTCTATGCATTATATTCACTTCGTCTTTTCCTCCCTTCTCTCTGTTCGCTCGCGCGCTGTGTGTGTGTTTTCTGTCTGCCATTTATTTGCCTTTATTTATGCATTATTTTTATGGCATTTGTTGTTGGGTTTCTTTTTTTTTATGGGCCAAGAGTCATTACGCAGAAGCCACTGTGCTTGTTGTTGTTGTTTGCTTTGACTAAACAAATATTATGGCCATTAAGTAAATTGGTCAAAAACTGTATGTGTGTGTGTGTGTGTGTGTGTGTGTGTGTGTAGTTGTGCCTGCGGCTTGGCTATTATTGCTATTCGTTAGCTCCTCGAGCTGCCGCCCACATGTACGTCATAAATGTCAGCTATTAAAAGCGTTAGAGACACAACAACAAGAAAAAAAATTGAGAAAGAAAAGTTTTCATAGTTTCATGCTCGATAATGAACCCGCCCCAAAAGTTATCCCTCGCTTTATTCTCTGCGGTTAATTGAGCTCGGAATGCGGTCCGAGCAATTAATCAACAATTTCAAGGCGTCCGAACAGAAAAGAAAAATGGAAAATCAGTGCAATTATGCAAATTGAAGCAAATTTAAACTAAGAGTTTTAGATACGCTGTAGACAACAGAGATCTGCATGGTTAGAGCCATGACAGTTGGGGCAATAAACATGATAAGAAATTTACATATTTCTGTTTACCTCCCAAAGTGTTTCCATATATCAAACTTCAGTTAGATCATTTGCATTCTAGTCTCAAAATATTCCTAGATTCTTACAGATTTTTCACAGGGCATCTGTCAAGTCAACCATTCGCTTTGGCCACAGTTTTTTGGGTTAGACTAGAAACCTTTTTTTTTCGTGTCTGCGGGTTTGACTTTGCTTTGTTGTCTCATTAGACGCATAATTACGCAGCTCGATGCTGAGACCTCAGGATCTTAAGGCAAAATTAAAAATAAATTACAAGGAAATCCGCGCGACAAATCGAAGACAGCTTCAGCCCCCACCTCAGCTCACATCACGGGATGGAAAGACCTGTGAAATTAGCGAAATTAATGCGCAAACGAACCGAAACTGTCGAAACATAAAAGAAAACAACGAAAATGATGGCGTATGTGCTCTGCACCCAGTTAAATAAAGAGAAAAATTATAAAATAAAAATAAAAAATAGAAAAAAGGAACGGCATAAAGCAACGTGCGATGAAATTGAAACATTTGCCGAGTCGTTGAAATTTCCTTTACTCATTATGCGCAGCGACAACCCTAACAGTGGTCCCCAATAGCCCACAGCCCACAGCCCACAACCCACCGCCCAAAGCCTGTCCCGGTCCCCAGCAGATTGAAATCCAATTAATGCCTCTGATGGTGAAAAACACAAGAAGAAGAGCGAAAAAAATGCAAAGCTTTCAACTGATTTTAACGCCCGCCCACTTCCTGGCGAGCAAACGGCTTGGAAAAAGGCTAAGGGTGGAGGGGCGTGGCAGCGCACAGCTAGGTAAGGCCGTTCGGCAACGAAATCCTTTTTTAAAATGCCAAACGCGTCGCGGCGTTAATATGTCAAATTAAAGAATGAGACGCAGAGGATCAAAAACTTGCCGCTGGCCAAACCGGACAGGTCCTGTCCTGTGACCGAAAATCGAAAATAAAGTTTGATGTAAGCTCGAAGCCCGAACAGCACTAGGGCCCTGGCCCCAAAAATCCAATTGAAGTATCGCTGAACTAATTAAACGGGACGGCGAGGCGAATTATTGAACAAAAGGTTTTGAATTGTTTGAAATGGGTTGATAAACTGCCAACAGGAAGTTCGGTTCCGCAACAAATTTATAGAGCTTTAATTGCTATATGAGTGGGGGGGGCCATTGAGAGTGGGACTCGTAGTGGGAGTGCGGGAGATGCATGTGTTATTTATATGCATTAGCTAGACAAAAATGTGTTTGATGTGTCCACAAAAACAAGTCCAATTACCTGCTTGCGCATTAATATTTACACACGCCAACATAAAACTACTTTATTAACATTGAACCACGCCCACTCAACTAATTGCCATAGCCCCAGTCAAGGATGGGAGGGGAGGCAGAAAAAATAGTTAACGTTTTCCCGTTTGCAACATGCGCTCAATTACCAAAAAATGTTTTGTTGATTTAGTCAGCGCTCATAATACAAATGTGTGTCAGTTGGTGTCAGTGTGTGTATGTGTATGCTTAATAAATACAAACACACATACACAGACAGAGTCCACGCACAAATATGCAGCAGTAGCGAGCGCATTAACAAATATGCGAGGGAAAGAAAAAAGTGGACTACATACCTAACCAAATTATGGAGAATTCTCCACTTGACAGCAAAAATATGCGAATAATAATAAAAACAACTACTGCAAACAGCCAACAGACAGCGGAACAACATTCAACGAACAAACAACAACAACAAAAACAATTAGCACGGAATGTTTACATTGTATGGAATTTTACTTCATTATTGACATTTGCATTAGCATATGAAAAGGTTGTTCCAGAACTTTATTTCATTTACAATTTGATGCGTTTGCAATAAGGGAAATACAATTATGATAAATGTACATATAAATAAATATATGCACATATAAATAGTAGATATATATAATGTACTCATAATGGGAATATCATTAACTATGCTGTGGCTTTTATTTATATAGGGTATTCCGAATGTGTATAGGGGGAGTGGGTTAAATAATACAAATATTCCATATATAAGCTCTAACGGGCAAAGATATGCCATAAAGAGACATTGAATCGGTATTATATATATAGAATTGGAATACCTACAGCTTTGCATAGATATTATATGGCATAACCCCCAATGGAAGGAATTCCTCTTATGATACTTGACGTAATACCTTTAGGGGTAGTAGATTTCCGTAGCTTTTCCTAGCTTTCTTCTACAAGATTTATTCTGACTTATGCTTTTCATATATTTCAAAAGTTTTTATTTATTTTTGTTCTATAATAATTTCTTGACAATTAAAAATGTGTGCAGCATATGCAAAAAATACAGCCAAAACGAAAAACTTCAACAAGGAACGACGACTTTTGACCCTTCTGCTAGCTCTTTCGCTCTTGGACTCTTACGTGCTGGTCTATTGGGGCTTTCTCTTGGCTGGGACATGTGTGTGTGTGTGTTCCCAATTAGATTTTATTGTTTTGGTGCGATTGCAGTTGCCATTGTTTGTTGCCTGCTGCCAGCCAGGCAGCCAGCTGTTGTTATTGCTGTTGTTGTTGTTGTTGTTTTGGACTTTCTAATTGTTGTTGTTGTTGTAATTAGTGAAGCGCAAACAAATGTCGCCTAATGATTCGTTGACTGCCGTCGACAACGACGACGCCATTTTGTGCCGACTGCACACACACACACATACATATACAAATACAAATGACTGTTGTTGTTGTTGTTGTTGCTGTTGTTGGTTTATTGGGTGTAATTACATATGTCGCGCTCTCATATTTACATGGCAATTGGGCACAGACATTGTAAATATGATTTACAATGCCAGCGCGCATTCAGTTTTAAGCCTTGCGCATTGCTTTAAACTTCTGCCCAACCTTGGCAAAACTCATTAACGTATTGGCCGAAAACAACCGCCGGCCAATATAAACACACCCACACACACGTACACACAGATACTCGCACTAGCTGGGCTAGCCACATGCTAGTTCAATAATAATTAGTTTGAGATTTAATTTTAATTACGCTGAGTTGTCAGCTGAGCTCCGTTGAGCTGGCATCCTGTCTGTGTTGATGCCCATGTCCGTGCTGTTGCCTGCGGCGCAAACTGCCTGCCAAGACTGTAATTAATATGGGAGACAACTGATGTGCCCAGCTCTATACACACAACAATATGTATGTGTGTGTGTGTGTGTGTGTGTGTGTGTGTGAGCTGCTTGAATTGATGGCAAAAGCTGTTTATTTACTTATGGCACGCAAAAGGGTTTCCAGTTGCCTTTTATTAAGTTTCATCAAATGAGTGAAAACAAAATAAGATTTACGAATTCAATGGAAAATGAACTTAGTTATTTAATAGCTTAGCCAGCAGCAGAAGAAGCTGACTAAAAGGTACCTAAGACAAGGTCGTGCTTATAAATATGTTTAAAAATATAAATGCCTAAGTAAATTAGTGGGTGAAAGGAAAGCTTAAGGACGAGAGCTACAGATACAGATACAGATACAGATACAGATACAGATACAGATACAGATACAGATACAGATACAGATACAGATACAGATACAGATACAGATACAGATACAGATACAGATACAGATACAGATACAGATACAGATACAGATACAGATACAGATACAGATACAGATACAGATACAGATACAGATACAGATACAGATACAGATACAGATACAGATACAGATACAGATACAGATACAGATACAGATACAGATACAGATACAGATACAGATACAGATACAGATACAGATACAGATACAGATACAGATACAGATACAGATACAGATACAGATACAGATACAGATACAGATACAGATACAGATACAGATACAGATACAGATACAGATACAGATACAGATACAGATACAGATACAGATACAGATACAGATACAGATACAGATACAGATACAGATACAGATACAGATACAGATACAGATACAGATACAGATACAGATACAGATACAGATACAGATACAGATACAGATACAGATACAGATACAGATACAGATACAGATACAGATACAGATACAGATACAGATACAGATACAGATACAGATACAGATACAGATACAGATACAGATACAGATACAGATACAGATACAGATACAGATACAGATACAGATACAGATACAGATACAGATACAGATACAGATACAGATACAGATACAGATACAGATACAGATACAGATACAGATACAGATACAGATACAGATACAGATACAGATACAGATACAGATACAGATACAGATACAGATACAGATACAGATACAGATACACATACAGATACAGATACAGATACAGATACAGATACAGATACAGATACAGATACAGATACAGATACAGATACAGATACAGATACAGATACAGATACAGATACAGATACAGATACAGATACAGATACAGATTGAGATGAAGACGGAGAGCAGATTTGTATTCTGACTATCTACAAAGTTATCTTCAGTCTATGTGCTCATGCTCATATACCAAATAACCAAGTCGAGTTCTGGCTGCCTCAAGCAGCATATGTGCGCTCATCTCTATTCATGCTCGTTTCATTTGTTTGGCAGTCCTTTGCTGTGGCATCCTTGAATATATATCGTACAGGCTTTCATAATCTCTGGCAGCTGCTCTGTGGTCCATTTGGCCCATTATAGTTTTTCCTGTACATGTAATAGACAGCCAAACAGCTGGCCAGCAAGACACAGAGAGAGAGAGAGAGAGAGAAAGGGAGAGAGTGGAGAGAGAAAGAGAGAGGGGAAGTGCTTGTGGATGAAAGTCTGCAACATCATCAACAATATTTCACTTGATTTAATTTCTGCCCTAGCCAGAAAATTTGTTGCAATTTGCGCATACACACATTGCGTTCGTTCCGTTTCCTCGCCTTCCTCTCACTTGCGGCTCTGGCTCCGCCGGCTCCGGCTTGCTTCGTTTTCTTTTGCTTTTCTTTTTTATTATTTTGATGAATTATTATGCGCTACATAATTTTCGCCAGCTCATGACACTCCGAGGAGCCGGCGCTACTGCAGACGACCTCCATTGGGGTTTATCTGCTCTCTATGTGTGTGTGTGTGTGCGTTTTGGCCTTATGGTGTTTGGGTCCATGTGTTGGGCTGGCCGTCAAAAAAAGTTTTTGCGTTTTGCTCGGGCTTTGCTTTATTTATGCATGCCTAATTTATGAAAATTTGATGTACTTGTAAGCTATTTCGGTGGGATACTTTTATATTTGTTTGCACATAGCCGCAACACATGCACAGACAGCTCTGAGATCTCTCTCTCTCTCTCTCTCTCTCTCTCTGAACCGGCTGCTCGTCGGCATTGGCGCCTCTGTAATTTTTAGTCTTTCTTTTGCCATACTCTGACCGCGCGTTTCAAAAACTTGCGCCTAAATAAATTACTTGTAAAACTTTTCAAATACTCGTAATTCTACATGATGTTGTTGAGGTCGTCAACGCTGCGGCCCCTTTCGATATTAAACGGGGCGTCGAAGTCGTAGCCGTAGCGACGTTATCGTCAAACTTTACTAAGCCAACATAAATACCATTTACTGCACAAAGTTGCCGGCACAACAACAACAGCAACCAGAGCGTAGCTCACGGCTTTCATAAAAATAAGTGAAGCTGCTTCAACTGAAAGACAAGAGCTTACATCACATATCAATGCTCTGTCAAGCGAATATCGTATAAATATATGAAAAACATATACAAAAAAAAAATAAATTAAAATTTTGATTTTCCCAACAGTCTGCATAGTATTTATATTATTAAGTTATCAAGTTTCCCAGCTCAACTAAGCTCAAGCATATATTTAATATCTTGCTACTCATTCGACTGTTACAAAGAGTTACATTGATTGCTATTACTATACCTATACTCTATCTATCCAAATAAATGCCACAAAAAAAAAAAGAAAAAAACTTTGATATGCATAATGTGTTGCCTACTTTTCGGCTGGCGCTACAAAACTCTTTGCAAGCTCATTCCGAGCAACGCTCTCACCACACTCTAGCTCTCGCTCTCTCACTGTCTCTTTCTATTACATTTTCTTTTACTTTTACTACCTTTACGCCACTCTGGAAAACCCCAATCCAGCCGCACACTGCCTCTGGCAGTCTCACAACCCGCAAACATACAACGTTTATTTTATTGACTTTGCCCACACATTGCATATGGTCGATGCTGTTGATTGTATCTGTGTGTGTGTGTGAGTGTGTGTGCGGGTGGACTTTCTAATAAGTTGCCACCCAGCGACAACAAGCGAACAACAAACAACTGTTCATCAATACTTTTAGTCGACAAACGGAGACCAGCTCCAACTGGGCGCCCCAAAAAATTTGCCAACAAAGTTGTAAATTTGTGTATCAAAGTCTGTCTATACGAATGTGTTTGCGTGTGTGTGTGCGTTTGGGTATATGAGAGTTTCCTTTTAGATTTTCATATTTGTATTTTATCTACCTTATATCAGCCCAGTTCAAATATTGAGAGAGCCCCATTTTATATTTAGCTACAATATTTTGTATTGTGGCTTGTTTCTGCCAAGCCTCAAAAACTTTGCGGAGCAAAACTTTTTTCTGCTACGCACCCTAAAAAACAACAAGGAGAGAGAGAAGAAAAAAAGCTACTTAAGCCTTTGCTGGAGCATGGCTTTATGCCTGATGCTCTTGTAATGGCTAAAATGCGAAATTAATTTGAATATAAGCCCGTTTGATCTGCCGATCACAATTGATGAAGAGCGCCACCAAATCACAGCACATTTGATTGCTGTTTGTCTTTAAAAAGAAGCCGAACTTAAGTGCCTTTAAGTATGGGAGAGGCAGAAAGTTAAGCAGTTGCGGAATTTGCTTCAGTTTTATATAAATTGCAAAGAGTTATTTGAGCTTGATTTATTTTTTTATCGGATAAAAATGTGAATTTAATTCGGTTTAATTTCTTAATAATTTGTATCATATGAAGAAAGCTTGAATTCACAGAATAAAAAAGTTGTCACAATTTTTATACTAAGATATAATTGTTATAATAAGTTTTTCTTATTTATATCAAACATAGTTGACTAAGCATATGTCTATACTTCTGTTCATTGTACATATACTTTATATGCTTCGCTTACATTTCTCAAAGGCAAGTTCACAGTTGCTTTCAATTTTTCTATGGATATCGCGCTCCTAAGAACTTAATGAAATTTATTTAAAATATAATAGATAACAAATATTTTCTTCAGCGTGCTAATAAATTCTTTTCATGTTTTCATTAGAAAATCGCAACTCGAACAGCCCAGTTGTACTGGATTCGTGAATATCTAAATTTTGAATATTTCATAACATAATTTCAAAATCCTTTTCATAATCAAAAATTATTGTTTTTATCAAGATCTTTTCTATTGAAGACGACCTCTTGTAAAAGGTGTCTATCAATAAACGCGAATTTTTATTTAGTTAAAAAATCGAGCAATTGAAGGAAAAGAAAATGTAACCAAACGGTGCAACCTTAAATCTGACTAAATTATTTAAAATTATATAAAAATATTTAATAATTGAGTATATTTATTGTCAGATAATTTTATATATTATGTACATTATATAATGTAGTAGTATATATAGCTTTGCTTTCCCCTCTCTCATTGCAAATTTCTTACACTCGTTAATAAACCATTTTGTTTAGCTTAAGGAAATGTTGCACACACTGTGCTGCCTGTTGCGCAACCCTTTCTTACACACACACACACACACCCAGGCATATGTGCGCCCTGCTGAGAGCTTATAAATAAAATTCAATAAAACTGAACTGTCACCAGCAGCAACGGCAGCGGGGGCAGCAGGGGCAGCAGGAGGCGTAGCAGCCCTCACTGACTAACTGCCAATAATAACATTAAAACATTTTCTACATCAATGATGCATGACGTACATCAATACATCACGGCAATGTAGGCATGCATACAGTTAGGCTGGCGTTTTGTAAAACCCCCTTCGATGCCAATGGAATGTGCGGGTTGGCAGCCAGGCAGGCCGAACTGATTGATTTACATGCTTTGCCACGCGCGACTAACGCGACATTCGCATTGACATGAAATGCCATTGGACAGGATATTCACTCGGGCGCAAAATGAAAAAAAAGGGAGAGAAAGAAGAAGAATAAGCAGCAGCAGCAGCAGAAGGAGTAGGAGCAGTTGACGCTGTGGGCGCTCGCATTAAATATCAATTTCGTTTATCTGAGCGCCTGTTCCTGCGCCCACTTAGTTTTATTAGACAACTGCAAAAGCCACCAAATTGCCAACAATTTCCTTTATTATAAACATTTTAGCCCGGCTATGTGCGTGTGTATGTGTGTGTGTGTGTGTATGTGGTACGTGCTGTAAAGCTGCCAGCTGCTGCCTAGCCTATGGGCGCGCATTACGATAAATATTTCGAGGCGCCGGCTACAGGTGCAAAAGGCGCTCTTTAAAGCTCAACTTTTATGGTCCATCCCAAACAATGTATGTAATAATCTGCCAGCCTTTGGAAATCACAATTTTATTGACAATTCAAGTTGTTGTTGATTACATGAGTGTGTTCCCTCTCTCCCTGTGTGTGTGTGTGTGTGTGTGTGTTTATCTGACAGCTCACACACACGCACACCCTTTTAAGTTTATTAAATTTGGCAATTTCTTAGAGCTGCCTATAAGCTAAGGTTAGGCTGGACAGTGAGTCAGATTCGGCTGCCCACTCAAATCCCTGGCGAATGCGTGCCTAATGCTGCTGTCCATTCTATATACCTTATGAGAAAACATGACACAGCCGAGCATGTTGACTATGCGAGAGAGTGTGACACAGTTTATACCCTAGAAAAGACCGATGCTGACTGAATAGCTGAGCAAAGATTAAGCATATAAAATATATTCATTTCTAGGGCATTCACGCTTCGGTTTCATTGCATATCTTGTATTCCCTCTCTCATGCTCGACATGATTTTTTTAGCTTTGCTCTGACAAGGCATTTGTGTATTTGTGTGAGTGCTACAAGATGCAAGGGGGGCGAGATTGGACCTTGCGCAGGGCAGCCAGAAATATTATTAAAAAGGTCTGCTCTGGGGGCGAGGGCAGCGCTTTGGGTAGTTGGATTGTCATATATTTATGTGCTCGTTTGATTGATTAGGGCCTGTCAAAATGTCTACATATGCACTCTTTTTACTCCTGCCAGCTTTTGTCGACATTTTCGTGTGCAATTTGATCTGTTGACAAAGTCATTTTTCCCCAAGATGCAAAAGATGCATTTTCGCACCTTTGATGCTAATCAAATATTGTCGACAATCAGCCAAGGCGGCCCGTCACCCAGTCACTCAGTCAAAAGGCAGCTGCAAATGTGGCCACGTTTATCAAAGTCATTGAACTGAGGCTGAGGTGGGCGTGGCACTTTGGTAAAAGATTTGCCCGAGTCATTCGAATTTATCATCCTGTTTTCACACGCAACTTTGGCGCTATTTGCTTTTGGGCAATTTGCAAGGTGTGCAAAAATATTCTCGAGAGCTTCAACTTGTTTTGTATTTGTGGCTGTGGTGTGAAAATAAATTCACTTGCCAGACAATCTGGCAGTTGGCCTTAAATCTTAAAATTAGTTGTGTTTACCTATCTGTCCAGGCTATCTGGACATTGTGTTGATTTATGCAGATTGTTGACTATTTACTAAACACTTTCGGCTTTCGGTATTTGTACAAGATTTAACTATTTTTAAGTGGAACAATTTTAAGGGAAGATAAATTTCTATTTAATTTATATACAGTTTTTTAGCCTTTTGATAATTTAAGTAAAAAAGAAAACTTAATATTTTCCAATTTTAATAAGAAAGAGAACCGAATATTTAATTTATATATATTTTGACAAATTCGTATATTTTATTTAAAAATTATTTTGGGAAATTTCATTTATAATTTATATGTATTTCTTAATTTTTTTAAGACCTTTGCTGAATTTCTTTTTCAATAAATGAGCGAGATTTTAAGCATAAGAAATATGTGCATTGCATTTAATTTGAGCAGACCTCCAAATTTGGTTCGCAATAAAAGCAACTTTCGAGCTCTGACGCAAGTGCATGTTCACTACTTCACATTCAATTTAATACTAGTTTCATTATAAGAATTCAATATGAAACGAAGCTAGCGCACCCACAGAGCGAGCATATGTAGTGAGATCACGGGGTAAGCGACACTCCTGCTTACACAGCTCCAACTTCAACTGTTGCTCTTTGCAGTAATAAACGCTTGATAAAAACTAATTCCAAATTCCACTCTATTATTTCAAATGAATATTCCTTATATATATTGAGTTGTATAAAAAACTTAGTCAAAGAATTATTTGCAGTAGTACACCTGAGGAATTCACTTTGAAAAAAAGCTCTAATTAGCAAAAATAAATTTTAAACAAGCTTATAAAAAACTATAAATTATATACAATAAATATATAAATATAAATATTTATATTTAATAAATATCATTCGCTTCGTACCACGCCTAAGAGCACATATTTATTTTCAAATTTGAGCCTATAATATTTTTTATGAATATATATAAGTATCAGAGCTAATTCTTTGATATTATGTAACTACAATGAAATCAATTACATATATTATTATATAGTTTTATTTCTAATAAACTATTTCCAAAATCTTCACAAAATAATTATCAGCAACGAGCCCAATTTTGCAAAGAACTTTTCCACATACTGAACCCACACTATATATATATATATATATATATATATATATATATATATATATATATATATATATAAATTGTTTACATAGTATAATTCCATTTAAATTTATGGCCCTTTGGCCACTCCATTTGGTCGAGCAGCTCGTACGCTCGTATATACGGCCTCTCACTTGGCACTTTATCACATTGCTCTGTTATTATCTTGAGCTGTATTTGTGTTGTGTTTTGCCTGCACAGGTGAGGAAGGGGCCTGTCAGGTGAAACCACATTGGTCTGAGTGGTGCTTTAACCATTTTGGCGCCGTGCGGCCAAAAAATTTATAAGCGCCTTGCGTCAGTTTTTGTTATTCTTGTTATTTAATACGAAAGCCCAGGCACAATTGCTGTAGTTGCTATAAATAAAACAAGCGACACACACACACACGCACACACACACATATATATAGAGCTGGTGTGTGTGTGTGTGTGAGTGTGGCGCACTTTATATAAACTTAGATAACAAACAGCTTGGTTATTTATTTTTCTTAATATTAACGTCAACATTCAGCGCACATGTTGCACGCACAGGCGAACCCCTCCAACACACACACATTGGCCTCCCTCACCGACACAGATAAAGTCATTTACACACACACAGACACAGGCTGTTGTTATATTTGTTGCCATCTTACAGGCGATGCGAGGTGTGCAACTAAATCACATCAACAGCGCTCGAATTTATAACTGTCTGTCTGTGTCTCTCTCTCCCTCTCTCTCTCTCTCTCTCTCTTTCTCTGCCTGTCTGGGTGTGTGCGTGTGCTCGTATTTATGCTGGCCTTTATCTACTTAGCCATGCTTATTTTGACTTTATTAAGCCAAAACACGTTGCATAGCAGCTAAACACGCGCGTATAAATACAATTCAAATGCCTCGGCTTAGCTCGGGCAACTGGCCCGCAGCCAGACCATACGCAGGATATCCCCTCGGAGGACATATGTATTCAGGCATCCCGGCTTGCATGTTGATTCAGGCTCGCGTGTGTGCGCTATTGGCCAAGATGCAATTTGGCTTGCAATTCAATTCGCGACGCTGTTTACAATTGCAATTTGCCCAGTTTGTCGACTTAGGCGGAATTAATGCTCAAATAATCATAAATTGAGGACACAGCCAAATGGAGTGAGCTCTATGCCAAGAGCATATATTGTAGATGGAATGTACACATAGCCAGCAGCTCGACTCACATTATTGATCAGGTGTGTTTGGTGTATAGAGATGAGATCGCAATTTCTTTTATGCCTTAGATAATCTACAGATATTCTATCTTTAGATAATCTACAGGCAAACAATTTAGGCTATATGTGAGCGCTCTCTCTCTATCTCTCCACTATTTTCTATGAATTTCTTTTAATGTTCATTCTCAACATTGACAAACATCACAGCTGCCGAGGCATACTCAGCTAGCTGCACGACTCCAACAATATTTCACTTCGGCTTGGCACGATCTTGCCGATGAGCTGAGCTAACAAGTGAGCATGAGTGTCATTGAGCACAATATTTATAGAGAAACTAACAAGTTTTAGCATATAACTGATATATCAATTGATCTCTAGGGGCAGAGTGAGGCAATAGACATAAATTTAATCGATTACAAAGAGTCTAAAGACTCAAATAACTTAACTTACTTCTCTTTTGATATTCTGCATTAAATATATTTATAATATTGTGAATAATTATATATTGTGATTTAAAATGATATTATATATTTATGTTATATTGCGTATAAATATAAATATTTTTCTTCACATTTATTTAACTCATCTGCCTATTATCTCCTCTTCTAATATTCACGTCTTATTCACGTCACGTCTTCAACTCTTTTCCTTTGATTTTCCTAAGTGTCAATCAATGGCAATGTACTTAGAAATTTATAAAACTATCTATCTATGGTTAACTATAGGCTCTCATTCTAATTTCTATTATATTGCTACACTATTTAGCTCAATTTATTTAACTTAACAGAGCAATAGAAAATGCCTCTGCAATATGCTTAAGTAAATCTTTCTCTTTATATGTATTTCATATAAATTCTTTGATTGCGCGAAAGCAAAAATAAAACAATTTCAATTCCAATTTCAAACATTTCCTTTCACAAGCAGCTAGAGCTAAGTCGTCTCTATACTGATATGCTCATATTTCCTCTATCTATAGCTATAATATGTCTCTTATATCTTATTTTCTTATATACATCTAATTCTCTTTGGCTTTACCCTTAAATTTTCCCAGCTCATGAGGCATTAAAAAGTATTTATATCGAGTCATTCAAGCAATACACGTTTTGATGCTCTTTATGGTTTTATTATCTCTGATATCTCAGTTCAGTGATCAACAACACTCGTAGTATAATTTCTACAGTTACGTAGTACTTAAAACAATTCCACTTAATGACCTTATAATGGAGCTTACTCCCTGCTGTTGCAGTCTATAAAAAATATATAAATATATTTACCACTCTTAGACTTATCTGCCTTCTGTTTCTCACTCTAATTTTGTCTCTTTGTTGGTCAACTCACATACAATAGCTTCATTTTCACTTGGCAAGGCCTTTAAGCCTGATGCATGCATGTCCTTGCACCTTGCAGCTTGCAGCACTTGGCAGCACTCGAGCTCTGTTCACACCTGCTGACAGAGGCCTGCTGGACAATTTCATTAATCTTGCTCAGAGTTCACAGTGCCTCACAGTGCCGCTGAGCAAATTCGCACGCATGGCTGGTCGCTCTCTCTGTCTCTCTCTCTCTCTCTGTCTCTCTGACTCTCTGCTATGGTCTCTCATGGTCCACGCACGCTAATTTTTCATCATCAGCGTCGAGGCTGCGACAATGGCCATGTTGACGATGTTGCACAGGATCGGATTCTGGCAGCGCGTCTACTCCTGCGGCAGCAAGATAATACTCTACAGCTAGTTGCATATGTTATGGGCTGAAGGGTGGCGGAGGTTCGGGGGTTGTTGGTTGTTGGCCGGGCGTGTTGCTGTTGCTGCTGCTGTGTGGGCGTGTGGGTGGATTTGCGCCTGGTTTTCCATTTCGTTGCCATGTGCAATTCATCAATATCATTTTATCAATTTTCACCGCTGTCCAACAAGGCACAGAGCCACGCCCCATGCCGCCTGCCCAGTGGCAGCTCAACTGTATATCACATTGCAATTTGTTGTCTATTTGCTGAAGGATATGCAGATTTGCCAGCGCCTCGCCCGGACGTCCCGCCCCCGCCCTACGCGCCTCCGACTGTTCTGTTTGCCCACTGCGCCTGTCGTTTTTCATATGCATCGATATGATTTTTTTTCTTACTTCAACTGACTGAGTGACGTGCGTGTGTGTATTGGTGTGTGTGTGTGGGCGTGGCTGTTTGCTCTGCCAACGGCGGCGTCGCAGCTGCAATCGCCGTCGCGTTTTGCAACTGTAATTCAATTTTAACAATTTTTCAACTGTGTTATTGACGTGACTGACGCTTCGACTGTTGATTTGTTGCTGCACACGAATTCCACATACACCCACACACACACACACACACATAGGCCCTGTGTGTGCGTATTCGTTCTTTATGGTCATTTGGTATTTGCGTTGATTTTTCACTGAATTTTTCCCTTTTTTTTTTTGTATTTCGTGTCCATTTCGGCTCGCCCTAGCGTCCACTGCGCCCAGGTAGCACATCACATATCGTTTTCTATAATCAAATATTGTGCTGCGATTTCGGCTGCACAGTTCATTTGCGACGGGTGCAGCGTTTACATTTGATTATAATAATTATTGCTGTATGCATATGAATATTAATTGCATTCAACCAAATTGCAAATGGAATAAACAATGAACGTCCAATTGAGTTATTGCATTTCATCCACACACATATCATATGTGTGTGTGAGAGGCGATCGCAGGCTCTGCTCAGTTAGAGCAAACGTGGTAGTTTGGCCGGGTCAGGAATTTCCTTGTCTTATTTTATTATGTCTGAGATAAATATATATACCATCTCTTTTATATTACTTTATGATTTGTCATCAGTATGTCTCTATCTCTCATGCTCTCTGTGATCAACATTTCTTCTTTGCTCTCTCGCTCAATTTCTGCTCCTTTCGCTCTATCTCTCGCACTATATTTTTTTTAATTCTTTATCTTACTCTTGATCTGTCTCTGATTAATGCCATGGCTTTCTTCTTCTCTCAATATTTTTGGGAATTCTTCTCTGTTTTTTATCGTACATTAATCATGGGCTATTATCAATCGCTATCTTGGGCTATGGACCTTTTCCAATCTGTCGTCTCATTTATCTCACTCTCACTCTCTCTTTCTCTCCATCTATCTTTTGGGAGTCTCTCACTGTTAGTCTATTTATATTCCTTTTTTCGCTCTCTGTTCCTCTCTTTCTGGCTTTCCTGCACAGTCTCTCCCATTCTCTTTCTCTAATTCTGTGGCTTACTCTCTTTCTTCTTGTCTCTCCGTCTCTAACTGTTTGTTGATCATTTTCTGTACTACTATTTTTGTCTAGATCTTTCTCTTTTCTTATGTCTCTCTGGCTGTCTTCCTAAATATTTCCCTCTGCTTCTCAATCTCTCTCTCTCTATCTATCTGTATTTTTTACTTATTTCTCTCCCTCACTCTATCTATCCATCTCCAATGGTCAAATATATAATTTATCCATGTGCCCCGTATATCATTACTCTCCTCAACACTCATTAGTCAGTTCATTATATACAATATATATATATATATATATATATATATATATATATATATTATATATATATGTATATATATATATATATATTTATAAATAGTTTTGTTTATTTTTATATCAATCGATTTCATCTGCAAATTTTGTTTAACGATTCGCTTTAATGATTCGTAAATCATTCGCTTCCAATCGCGGCGTATAAATAGAGCATTGCACATCGCTGGCCCACAATACGAATACTAATATAAATACTAATAATAATATGAACTACTTAATGATGGACGCATTCCTCTTTTTGTTTTGTTTTTTTGTTCTAAGTAAATACCACACAGCGCGATGTGAAAAACAAACACCGCAAAGAGTGAACCACAACGCACCACATGACATGGCTCATTGCATGCTTTGTCCAGTCAAATTTCACGCATCGCTGATGGGATACCTGACCGAGTAAGAGAGAGAGAGAGGGTGATAGGGAGAGAGGGAGCGAGGGAGAGGGTAAACTATTCAACTTCAAAAACGAAACGTCAGCCGCAACTTTGTTGTACAAAATACAGAAGAGAGAATCGTGGCAATTTGTTTGTTTGTGATTTGTGTGCAGGCAGCAGCAACAACAACAACAACAAGAGTATCTGGTAGATACTTTTTAGAGCAGAGTGCCACATGTGGCAGTTGCTGCTGCGCTGCCACAGCTGGGTTCAACAGCAGTTCAATTGCTTTGCCTGCTGCTGATTAGAATAATTAGCTGACTGCTGACTGCTTCTGACTTGCCTCGACTCAACTCAACTTAACTCGACTCGACTCGACTCGGCTGCCACAGTTTGTGGCACGTTCGCAGCGCCCGTTTCCGACACACCGGACGCCGCATTCAATGCCAATCATTAGCCAGCGTTTGGCTGTAAACAACATACAACAACGGCGCAGCAGCGGAGGCAGCGGAGCTACAGCGGCGCCTATTAATAGAACAGCTCGTGGCGCGTCAGAGCGTGCAATTGTGCGTCTCGAGCTATTTATGTATGAATGATGCCGCTGTTCCCATAACCATATCCATACCAATTGCCATTGCCATGCCCATTTACCATGCCACAAGCCACAGCGCAACATGCATGTCTTTTTGCCAGCGGGGAAAATGTGACCAAAAGTCTACTGAGCCTTCCAATAGGGGCAAGCTGTGGGCACACACAGCTGGGGAACCTGTTGGAAGAAATGCCACGAAACTTACGCAGGGGCTGGAGCTTGCCTTAAGGCTGACTCGCAGCAAGTGGGGAAATTTAAGGGAAATATCTTGGCAATTGCTAATAAGACGAGTTTACCCCTGGCAAAATATATTACAAATAAATAATTACATACTTAAATATAGATTCTTTTATACTATTTATTTATGCTAATATTATATAAATTATTAATTTAATATTTTAAATAAATTTAATATTTTTATTTAAAAAAATATACATATTTTAATTTAAATTAAGCACCTAAAAATTATAGAAAATAATAAAAAAAATAATATATTAAAAAAAAAAAATATTATAAAAAATAAAAACAATCCAACTTTTTTAATAATCAATAAAAATATTGAAGAAATTAAAAAATATTTAGCAAAAATTAGAATTTGAAAGAAATTATATATATATTTTTAAATAATTTGTAAGATATTTCAGTTTTATTATTTTATAAATTAAAAGGCAGAAAAATATTTTTTTTTAAATAATTTGTAAGATATTTTAGTTTTATTATTTTATGAATTAAAAAGCAGAAAAATATTTTTTTTTTAATAATTTGTAAGATATTTTAGTTTTATTATTTTATAAATTAAAAAGCAAATACATAAATTTTTATTTAATATTTTTAAGTGCCTCAAAGATCAATTAAAAAAAAAAATATTTTTAATATATTTACATTATTTATTATTTTATATATTTCATAAAATTTTCATATAATTTTTATGTTTTCAATTTCATTAAATATCACGTCTCCGACTGATTAACTTCCTTCCAGGCGCAAGTAATTCGCACTTCTGTTTCCCCACAATTGAATTCGCCTTAAAATGCGGCGAATTGCCTACAAGCTTGACGCCAACACATGCGCACTTTCCAGGCAGGCGCCGCTGTTGTGTTCCAGGCGTATTAAGAGCGTCGCCTCAAAGGCAGTCGATGTTGTTGTTGTTGTTGTTGTGGGCGAATAAGAAGAGCGTGAAAGCGAGGGGCAAAGGCGTCAGCGAGGGGAGGCAGCCAAAAAGAGAATTATATTCAATGCGAGCCGAAAAATGGAAAAACGTGGCGCAAACTTTTTTTGTGCAAAATCAGCGAAAACATGAAACGACATAAGTATGTCAAAATGCATGGAGAGATAGCAGCACACACACAGGCACACACACACAGACTCACACACACACAGACACAGAGATTGAGAGACGAGGGCACGTACTTATATAAAAGGGCCTAGAGTACTTACTTACATATATTATATATATATATATATATGGGCTGTAGGATATGCCTGTGTGTGTGTGTGTGTGGATTCCCTACACACACACAGAGACAGAGATTTACTTTGTATTTGTGGCGCACATAAAGCAGACGGCAAAAGAGGCAAAATGTGAAATGTGAAATGTTTGGATGTTTGGGCTGCCATTCAATGTTGTTGCTGGGTGCCGCCCAGATGATTTGTGCCCAGTGTAGGTAGGTGCCCCAACAAGCGGCTTGGGCAGTCTTAAGGGGAGCCTTTTGGCTGATGTAGCCAAGGCAACGAACGTCAATCACGGCGCAGAGCGTAAAACTGAAAAGAAGCAGCAGCAGCAACAACAACATTCTGAAGGGGCACACACATGTAAGTCTGTATGTGTGTGTGTGTGTGTGTGTGTGTGTGTGTGTAAAAAGCAAAACAAAACAGCGAAAGACAAATAAAAATACGGAAATGTTGAGTTAGGGTGGCAACAAAATACATACAAATGAATACGCACACACACACACACACACACATATATATATACATATATATATATATATATATATATATATATATATTATTCAGGCAAAAATCCATATAATTCAATGGATTGACTCAGAGCGGTGGCAGCGGCAGCGGCAGCACCGCAAATGAACACAACACAAAAAGCAAACCGCAGCGCGCGTAGCATGAGCAAAAATCGAGCAAACTTCGCCCTGTGGCCAGTCAGACATATTAATGGCTAAATGATTATGATGACACTCTGAAGTGGTGGGGGCTCAGCGAGGGGGGTGGGCTCTGCGGGGGCGTAGAGTATGTAAAAAAAAGGATAAAGTGAGTCTAGCTTTAAGAGCGACTGCCGAAAGTTGAGCTTTGATTGAGGATCAATTGAAGCTGCTCCACGGGCGCTTGGGGCCTGACAGAAAGGGGGCGTGGCAGTCGATCGAGACTGAAATCTGCATTCGGATCTGCGCTCAGTTGAGCTTCAAGTCGGGCTTTGCTCAAGCCTTTTACTTTTTGCTGCTTAGCTGGCTGTGGCAGTTGCACTATGCCACTATGCCCCACTGCCCGCTCGAGCACTTTCAGTTTTTCTTTTGGCTGTGGCACCTGCAAAAAAAAAAAAAAGAAGGAAATATAAAGAAAACCAGGCAGCTTCTTAAACGCCAGCAACAGAAGCCGAGTAACCCCATCTCTGTCCCACTCTCCCACAGTGCCTCTCCCGCTCTCTCTCTGTCTCTCACTCTTCGCCTGTGGGCAAACGGCAAAGCCAAGAGCTAGCGCCACGTTAATTAGATTTTGCGGTTTTTGTGCTGTGCAAACTTCAAAGCCGGAGCCGAAGCTGAAGCTGAGGCCAAAATGTTTGCTTTAAAAATTGCTCAGCATCAAATTGGAATTGAAGCCGCGCAGGCGGCAACAATAACAAAATCGATAAATAAAACTTTTACACAATGCGGCAACACTTTCACGCACTTTTTGCCACGCCCACGGCGGCCTTCAAGCAGCAAAGCGCCCAAAAGTATGCAGCAGCAAGTTTTTTACGCAATTAGTGTACAATTTCTTAATTTATACGCTGTCACCAATTTATCAAGAGAGCGAGAGAGGTGGAGTGGGAGGGAGAGGGAGAGTGAGAGGGAGAGTGAAAGGGAGAGGGATAGACAGAGGGCGCTTTAAGTGCTTGTTTTTGCCAGAACCTTCAAGTGAAATATTATGATGAGAACGTGTTGGGCAGCAGCCAAAGGGTAAGAACTACCCGAAAATAAAAAAGGGTTAAAGGGTTGCTTGTCGCTGGCTTAACATATGCTCTATGCTCTATGCTATATGGCAACTGTTCATATGCTATTTATAACTTTATCAGCGAAGAAGCACGAATTATGTATGCATATGTGTGTGTGTGTGTGTGTGAGTATATTATCAAAGCATTGAACGTCGCCTTGGCTTGTGGCTGTTAATTAAGTTATGATGGCAGCCCACAGAGCATATATATATATATACATTTATATATATATAGGCATTTCGGGTGTAGTTCCTGGTCTGTTTAGGCCGTCAGTTTATGAAATTTTCATTAATTTTCGACCACAAGAGAGTTGATGCTGCGCTGCTGCTGATGGGCCCTTCGGGCTGACAGCGGTACGAAAACTTGACGACACAGCAATTCTAATGAAATTTGCGACATCTATGACAGGCATGCATGCATGTGTGTGCGTGTGTGTGTGTGTGTAACCCCTAAAATGTGAAACCCATCAAATGTTATTTCTAACTGTGTCTGTGTGGGTTAAACTTATGACAACGTCAAAAAGTATGCTATGATTTGTCGCACGTTAGTTACGCTGCCTCTCCCGCTCGCAATCCGCTTCTCCTCCTCACTCTGTCTCCCCGTCTCACCCTCCCTCTCTCCCTCTCTCTCACTACTTGTGATGAATGATGACAAATGTAGCAAAACTTTCTTCCACGCTTCTTTCTGGCTAATTATATGATAATCAAAGAGCATCAACAGCCTCACTCAATACACACATATTTATATATATATATATTTATATGTATATACAGTTATAAAAGTGAGTTCATTTGGATTTTAATTAGCTGTCCACTTGAGTGGCCCATATTTGGCCTATGCCATAAGCATCATAACAATGGCCTGGCCCTAACACATTTGCAGTTCATTTCGGTGTCAGTAGCGTCTGGCTTTAGCACTTTTCATATAATTTAGATTTATCGCCTGATTCTCCCATAAATATCGAACATATCTCAGTGTTACAGGGGGGGCGGGGCCGGGCGTTTGGGCATTGTGAATTAAGGCATTGCCTATTACTCGCACTCGCAGTCAGTAATTTTTTTTTTCTTCTTTGCAATGCATAAAAGCTCTTGCTTTGAGTGCCGCGTCCTGGCCTAACGACTTGTAGATACGATTATATAACCTTATATTGCACACATGTAACAACGTAGGTGTGTGCCTGGGTCTGTGTGTGTGTGTGTATATATGTGTGTACATTGTAAAAAAGAAATTGGTATTTAGATAATGCCTAAGCAAATGATCCATTTTGTTATAGACTTGAGGAGTTTTAAAGGCTTCGTGTCTGGTTTATTGAGCAATATATTTGTATAATGAAAAAAAAAGAAAAATTAAGGTTGGTTAACCGTTTCGAGACGTGGTATAAAATTATATGATACATGATATAATACTGTATGCGTCTAGAGCTGAAAATAAGATCAATAATGCGGACATAATTGATTCAGAAGCGATTGGTATAGCAGAAGTAAATTATAATTATCGCTAAGTAATAACCGTTTCATAACCGATTCACAACCGTTTCATTATCGACTGTGCTCTCTTATGAAAGGTTAGAATAAAATGATTGTACTAGAAATAACATGCTCATCCATTCTCAGCCGTTTCAACCCCATTCATATACTCAATTATCACTCCATAACCGATAAAGAATATGTATTTTTATAAAAACTTTATCCATAGATTTTTTCACGCTTCATTTACACCTAAATGACAGTTCCCTTTCTATTAATTTGAGTTTCTTTACCTTAGCTTAATTCTCCAATGACTAAAATCTGTCTCACATACTCAAATCATGTTAGTCTTTGCACTATCGACATTAACCGGTTTATAGCCGATTCATAACCGTTTTCAGCTATGCTTTTTGCCATTCAAATTTCATTCTGTTCACTTACAGTAGTTTCTCCCCAGCTTAAGCTCTATTTCGGCTACTTATCATACATAACCGATTCAAAACCGATTCATAACCGTTTCATATCAAGCTATTTCTAATGAGCATGCTTCAATCTCACTATCTTCTATCTACACTCTGCCTATCTGACAGCTTCGTTCCGTCTTAGGCAATATGTATCTCTTCAGCTGATGCCGTATCAGCCGTTCCATCTTGACAGAGCTGATTCGTCTTAACACTCGACTGCCCCGCCATATTTCGGAGCACAACAATAGAAACAGACAAAAAACAACACGGCATTTAGCATTAAGTACACAACAAGCTAGGACAGTGCGAGAAGCAAGAGAGATGGCGAGTGGGAGAGAGCGAGAGTTGGAGTGGGGAAGAGGTCAGGGGACAAAAGAGCTCCCACTCGAGCTGTCCGAAAAATTAACGCAAAATCAAAGTAAAAATGCGATAAATTGGCGACGACAAGCGCAACGGGCAAACACACTCATACACACTCACAGGCACACGCACACGCACACGCAGCAGTACGGAGCACACACAATAAAAACAATAACAAAAACACAGTTGGCAACGCGTTTTGTGGAACGGCGCGCGCTTTAAATGAGCGAAAATCGGTCGAGCATATCAAATTGAAAAACTCCAAGGCAACGCGCGCTGGAGCGAATGGCGGGAGGAACGGAAGACGCAGATAGGAATGGAATGGGAATGGGAATGGGAATGAGAGTGGGCATGGGGATGAGGCGATAGCGAAGAGTCTCAAAAACGTGAGCTGGCATTGCGGGTCTAGTTGCTGCCGCTGCCGCTGCCGCCGCTGCTGCTGCTGCTGATGCGATTGTGGCGCGTGATGCTTTTTGCGTATCCTAGTGACACACAAATACACACGAAAACACACACACACACACACAGAGGCACACAGAGGCACACAGGCACACGCATCAGAGAGTGGGCAACAGTAATCATAGCGGATGGTTGGGGGGCGCCTGGGCAGCTGCGTAGACATTGATTGCTGATGTGGCAGGTTGTTAGGCTACAGTCAACGTGAAGCCTCCAATGAATGCCCAAACTGATGGATGGAGCATATTATATAGAGGCTTAGCCGGCAGACGGCCAGAGAAATAAGCGTTCATTCAAGAACTTTAAGCAACTGAGTCGCACACTATCTCCTTCTCACTCACTCAAATCAAAAATAGCAAAAGAAACAACGGCACTCTAACCGCGCCTCGTTCTTCAATAACAACTCACATGCTCACACTGTTGTTGTTATTCTTCTTTATTCTTCGCATTTTGTTACAGTTTTTTTTTTTTTGCCTTTGCACTCTTCTCTTTTTTTTCACCGGCTTTAAGCGACGCACTTTTTGCGTGCTGCCGCCTGCAGCTTTTGTTGTTGTTATTGTTGTTGTAGTTGGCAAAATTGTTGCGTTTCGCATATTAATTTCTTCCTGTCTTCCTCATCATCATCATCATCATCAGCAGCAGCATCATTATCGTCGTGCTGATAAGCTGTGTTACAATATTGTGGCTTGCCCCTTCAGTTACTCTTAAAGCGCTCTCTTAATGCTCTCTTAGGCGCTCTTATTGGCGCAACCTTCCAGTCTGTGTGTGTGAAAATAAAGCAAAAATAACACTGTGTTTGTCTGTATTGCTGTTTTACTCTACTTCTGTTTTTTTATATATATTTTTTTTTTTTTTTTGTTTTGTATATCGTTCGTTAATCGCACAATTTGAGTCATGTGCTTAATAAATATTTTGTCTGCTAGTTGAGATGCAAATTCGAAGGCATTTTCCAGTCACAACACAACGGCAAATGCAAAAGCAAAACAAAGGCAAGCGCAAAATCAGGCATCGCGCACATGTTTGCTATTTCTTGCAACCCGCTCGCTCGCGCAATATTTTCAGGCTTCATAATAACACCCCCACCCGCTATAGCCTCACTCTCTCGTACTCTTGCGCGCTCTGTCTCTCTTGGTGGCCTGGCAGGCTGGCAGGCAGGCGCCATCCAGCCAGCAGCCAGTAAGCCCGGCACATGGCAGCCACGCGTTCGCTCTCGCGCTCTCCCACTCAGATGCACTACGCTCAACTATACAAAACACCTTACATAGCTAAGGCGAAACTAAACTATGGCCGGCTCGCTCGCACCCATGTCTGGCTGGCGGAGCCAACACTGAACATGTAGAAGAGCGGAGAGAGCGCGCGGCAGAGCGTAAGATGCGCGTGCTTCGGCTACGACTACACGAAGCCACTCGTCGTGCACTCGTCCCTTAGGCCTCTTGTGTTGTATTTTCCAGCCGCCCGCCGTTTTTCGTTTGGCCAGCCCATGTGCAATGTGCCGCTATTCGTCTCGTCATTTTACCGTTTCACTGCTCTTCGGTTGTGTTTTTGTTGATGCTCTATAGATTGTACGATTGGCATGACAGTAATATCTAATTGGACGTTACAACATGTAACAGAGTTGGCCAGATTCTAATGAGATTTTTTTATTTATAATTTACAGTAAAAAAACAATGACTTAGTAAAAGTTTTGTTAAATACCTTTAAGTACGGCTATTATAGTTTTTAAAATGTCTAAAACTAAAGTAAGTGCACTTTACGGACAATTATAATATATATGTGTATGATTTATCTCTTATCAGAAACTTATTTGATTCGTAGAGCATACGTGACTTCGTGTGCCCTTCGTTTGGCGTTTGTGTTTTGCTTGTTTTGGTTTGACATCGAACCAGACACAAGCGCACACACATGTTCGATGCTCTCACCAATGGCCAACGCGTTGCGTTCGGTTCGCACTGCTCGCATTACGAGCCGAACTGCCACCCACACACAAACAGACACACACACGCATACAGTGGCAACGTGTATTTTGTTTACCGTTACTCGTTCGTTGCCGGCTGTTGCGTTCGCTGGTTCGAATTGGTCGTGAGTTTCGTACGCTCGTATTTGTTGTAAGTTCGTTCGCATCACACGTTCGGCCGCTCGTGTGAACCGTTGTTAACCGTTGGCTCGTCTTTTATCCACTTCTCGCATTTGGCAAGCGCCGTCCTTTTTCAGTATGAAATTGAGTTTTGTGTAGTTAAGTCGGAATATTTCGTATGATTCTCGTCGACTGTCAGTCGTGTGACATTTGTTCAAACTAAATAATATTCAACACAAAGAATTAATACTAATCTAATAATTGCATATGAAATAATAAAAACAAACAAACCAAAAAAAAAAAAAAACAACAAACACAAATTATAAATATATACACCCACACACATATATATATATATATTAAATTCGCTTAAATATTTCCAAAAAATAAAACAAAAATTATATATCAAACCAATTTAATAATCAAATCAAATTCGCCAGCCAACCAAAACCAAACAAATTACAAAAAAACAAAAAAAAAAAAAAACAAACAAAGAGTTTATCAAATCAAGAAAATATAACTAAACTTTATTATTGTTAAACAAAAATACAAATTAAAAAAAAGAAAATTAAGTAAGCAGCGAAAGTTTTCAAAAATACAAATTCATTTTTGTTGTCCAAATTTATCTTTGCACAATTTTTTTCAGACTATTTGAAACACTTTGAATGTTTTAACATTTTTGCTTCACTTGAGCCCAAAATAAACCCAAATTTTGATAAACAAACAAAAATTAATTAAACAAATTGTAAACAAAATTGAGAAAAACTCACTTGATTTTTCTCTCTGTTCTATTTTTTACTTTTCCTTTTCTGAATCGCCTGTGTTTTTCTTCTTCAATTCGTTTTTCAACGTAAACAAACATTGGAAAATAGTTTCACACGAAAATTGTTTTCATTTAATTGCATTTGAGGAAACGTGTAAAGTCTTTTTCTTATTGGAATTTGAAAATTTAATTGAAGAATTCAAATTAAGAATTTTGAAAATTTGCATTTCATTGTGATCTGAAAAGACATTTCTAAATTCCAATTTCACTTTGAACTCTTGGCATATATTTCAATCGATATATTTATATATTTCTGTATATATCTATATTTATATAGATTTATTGAATTTCTACAATTTGCCACTTTTCATCAGGTTTTGGCCAAGAATTTTTCCTTTGGCTTTGTTGCTCGTTTAATATCTTCGTTTTTCTTTAATTTTCTTTTAGCTTGCAATGAAATATTTTCCAAATTGTTTAAAATTTGTGAGTGCGAAAATCCATTAAATTTGTGGAAAATATTTCTTGAAAATTTTGTGTAAAGTGCGAACTCGAATTTTTAATAAATCTTAAAGAGAAACTGAGAAACCTTAAGAGAGAAATTTTGTTTGATCCACATAAACATAAAAAGAAAATTTCTTTGATTTCCAAAATGAGCCAAAAAATAATAAATATTTGAAATATATTTTAGATTAAAATATAAGATTTAATATAACTTTAATAATTGGCTTTTGGCTTTAAGAAGGCAGAAATTTATTTTAAATATTGCCAATAATATTAAGTTCATTCATTTTATATTTTAAATAATATTTCAAATTTTCTAAATAATATTTTACAAAATTATATAGTTTATTAGAATTTGTTCAGAAAAAGTGCTTTGAATTATTTTGCTTCGAAAGTTGTAGACAAATATTTGAACTTCAGTTGCTGACAGTTTGATAGAGATTATTGTTAATAAATATTAGATTAATTCTAGATATATTTAAATAAATATTTTTTGCAATTGCTGCTATATTTCTTGAAAAAAAAATAAAAAAATTGTAAAAAGCTTATAAATTTTTAAAACGTTAATATTTAAATTAAAAAATAATAAAATGTTTTTAAAGAATATTTAGTATATTTTCAATTTAAAAATGAAATACAAATAAATATTCAAAATGTATTGAAATTTAATTCGGTTTGAATAAATTAATCAAAGCTTAAGCAGGGCTAAGGCAGAAATATATTTATTTTAGTTTATTTTATTTTATCTTAGCTTTTTTTTTTTTGTTGAGTAATATAAGCTTACTTAACATTAAATAAAATATTTATGATAATAATATAAAATATTTTTGATTTATATCTAATTTACCAGACTTATCACTTAAAAATCCATTAAAAAATGCTCAAAACGCTCCAAAGTTTCCAATCAATAAAATTTTGTTTTTCTTTTCATTTCTTTTTGTCTTATCATCAAAGCGAAAATAAATCAAAGCACATTAAAGAAATCGCTGCTTAACTGTACTCGATTAGGCATTAGAGCGAGAGTGAGAGCAAGAGGAATAGGAAGGGAATACATATTTGGCAATAATAATAATAATCATATTCATTTTTAGAAGAAAACACAAGCAACAACAACAACAACAACAACAACAACATAAACGTGTGTGTTTAAATACTGGAAAACACAGATAAGATAAATTTACACACACACGCACAACAACCACAACGACAACAAACACCTAATATATGTATATGTACATTAAATAAGAGAAAGAGAGAGAGAGCAGAAAAAACAACTCAAGTGCAAAAAAAAAAAAAGAAAAAAAGAGAAACGAAATCAAAAAGTGTTGAAAATTAGCAAACAAAAATAAAAACCAAACAAAAACAACAACCAAAATTTAAATATATATATGCATATATATATTTAATAACTCAAAATACAAAAAGAAGAAGGAGAGAAGAAAAGAAACAATAAACACAAACTGAGCCAAAAAGCAAAAGCCAATTAACATCGATAATAAATATTGAAAATTTTTCTCGCAACGTTCCAGTGCAAATCGTTCCATATGGTTCATATTATTGAATTGGTCGGCCAGCCGAAGGTTGAGTTTGCTCAACAAGTTACTGTGAGTATCCGCTATAAAGCACCCAGAACCAGCACCAGTGTGCGTACATTTCGCTATAGCAAATTGAGAGACAAAGAGAAACAGAGAGAGCACGCAAATCCATACACACTAGCACGCAAATGATAATAAATCTTGTGTCTGTAGTCACGTAATGACAACTTAATACAAATACATATAAAGACATGTGTGTGTGTGTGTGTGTGTGTGTCTGGGCAAAAGGCAACAAAAAATTACAAACACAAAAACATATATAAAACGAGAAAGAAATTCATTTGCACACACACACACACACATGCAAACGCGCTTTTTATTATGTTGTTTGGGTGTCGCCTTTTTGCTGCTCTTCGCCTCACTTTTGGCTTTGCCCAGCATATTTTGACAATTAATCATTCCGGGACATTGTGCAGTGCGGCGAGCAGCGGCGCGGCGAGACGAGGCGGCGAAATGCCAAAAATCAGCGCCATGTCTCGCTGTTTGTTCACTTTGTATGTGTGTAGGTCAATGTGACTTGTCTGCATTTGTGCGTGCGTATGTGTGTGTGTGTGAGTGCTTGAATCACTGTAAAGCTTAGCCACGCAATTGCTCGTTTTCTTTTTTATTTATTTTTTTTTTTTTTGCAAGCGGCAACAGCTGTGTCCCTTGCTTGTTACCGTTATAATTGCCGTTCGCCAGCAAGTGCATTGACTTACTTTGTCCTTGTGAAACTCCACGAAAGTGGATCACAAATGTATGCTACAACTTGGCCTGGAAGCAACTTTAATTTGAGCGAAGAATGTTTCAATTTTCTTAAGATTTTTTAAAGTGAATCTAACTCAAAGAGAGTTTAATGAAAGTGCTCATTAAAAATATTTTAAATATTCTTATTTAAATAAGTTCTGAATTTCTTTGAGCTTAACATTGATATAGTTTGTATTTTTAATAATTAAATTGTATTTAACAGAAATTATATTTTAGATATAATCTAGTTAAAATACATAATTTTCTACAATTTAAAAAAATATTAAGAAATGCTTTAAAATTAAAGCTAATAAAATTATAAAAAAATTTATTATTAAATAAAAGATTATTAAATATTTGTAAGCAAATATATTTAAATTACCTATTACAAATTAAGTAAAATACGGCTTAAATATTAATATAAGAAATGTTATTTATTATTCTCACAAAGTTTACTTTCGTATTCCACTTAAGTCAAAAGTCTAAATATTCTCATACATTTCTTAAAGCTACTGAATTTCGTATATTCCAATTAGTCTTATATCTCATGTGTCAAGCTAATTAACTTTTTTGTCTATAAACTTTTGTTTAGTGTCCAATTTCGTCTTCAACATTTCTCATACACAATTTGCCTACTCTTGAGGTTTGAGTAAAAATTCTAGTTGCGTTCTCTTCATTGCTTTAAGCTCAAGCATATGCCGTTTCTTATCTATGGATGTTGCTTTATTCTTTTTTCCACTTCCCCCTGCTCGCTGTCCTCGTTTGGTCTATAAAGACTTTCTTAAAGTTGATGCAGAATTTAGAAACTTAAATTCTAATCGGATTTACGTACATTTGCTTTATTTTCGCTATTCTCTTGCAGCTGACTGTGCGTGCTAGAGCTTGTGTGCGTGTGAGTGTGTGTGCGTGTGAGTTGTTGTTACTGTTATTGTTGTCTGCTTGTCACCCTCTTCTTGATTTTATTACACAGTCTCTTTAGTTCTCGGTCTCAGCGACTATTGCGTAAATTTCATTGTGTATTTCACTTTTATGGTGGTTGCTTGTGTGGGTGGCTGCTGTCGCTGCCGCTGCCGCTGCTGCCTGCTGCCTGGCGCTTCTTCTGTTACTCTTGGCTTGACGGGTATTACATCAGGGGGGGTGGGTGAATAAAGCGAATGCGTGCGACGTGCGTGCGTCGACTACGCTGCCGGCGTCGCAGTTGTTCTTTGTTGTGCTTTGTGCGTGCGCCACTCTCTCTACCCACTCTCTCTCTCTCTCGCTCGCGCTGTCTGTCTGTGTTACTTTTATCCCTGCCTTGGGGATGTTCAATGTTCCTATTGCTTTTGCTTATTCTAATGATGACACATGCGTTCTCTCCACTTGGTTTGCTTATTGGGTTATGTTGTTGTCCTTCATTCGTGCTCTTGTTCGTGCTGTCGTTGTTGTTGTTGTCGTCCGTTATTCCTGTTGTCCGCTGCCTCTGCCTTCCCCTCCGTTTTGCTAGTACTTGTATTGTTGTTCAATATTTTTGTGCCACTTGTTTTGAATTTTTCTACATTTTTCGCATCCTTTTTATTCAGCTGTCATTGTCGTATCTTGTTCCTGCTGTTGTTGTTGTTGTTGTTGCTGCTATTACGTGCGCGCTAAGTTGCTCGTTAAATGCTTAAGTGGAGCAGAGTCGTTGACACAGTTTTCTCTTTGCCCATTGCATTCGCATGACTCACACAGCGCTCACTTCACACACGAGTGAGCGGGACAGAGCGACAGAGAAAGAGATAGGGTCAGACGCCGTTAGACTGATAGCTAGAGATGGGACGGCGGGAGCAGAGTCGAAGTTTTTGCGAACTGCTTTTAAAGTTTTATTTTCGTTTACGAGCAACTTTTCTTTGTTGACTCGCATGCAATTGTTAAGCTTGTGTCATAAGGACAATGCAAGTCGGGCATACTTAAAGGCTGAAGCTTCCCCCTCGCCCCCTCCAAAAAAAAAAAAAAAAAAAGAAAAAGCAACCACGACAATTTATTGTTCAGCTGATAAAAAGTCGACTCCATTTAAGTTTCATGAGAATTAGTGTTTGCTGTGCGAGTTACGAAAGGTTGAAAATTATTGAAAGTCCAAGCAGAATCTAAGTTATTTATTTAGAATCAGAATAAATACCCTTATTATTTTTATTCCCATATATCTCACGTTATTATCTAGTAATTCGATCTATTCCCACCTGATTTATGTGATCCAGTTCAAAGTCTTAACTAGATTTGCATTCTTTTGTTACGCCATGCCTTTCGCATTGTGCGCCCTTCTATTACATTCTCATGCAAACGAAAGTTTTATTTTGTAATTCCTTCTCCAGCTGAATGCCTGCTGCAATATTTATGTTTATTAGCCAGGCTATTTCGCCGACTTGGGCAATTACCCAGCCAACAATAGGCGTTGGCGCTTTTCAATATTTATGGGGGGAGCGCGCTAATAACATGTAAATGCCGCACCAGAACCAGAACCAGAACCAGAAGTCGACCACAAACCCGTTATTATTATTGTTGCATATGCCGAGGCGTTTTTGCCTGTCGTTTTGTTTTCCCAAGCAATTTGCTAGGCATGTAATTTAATAGCCAGGTGGCAACCCTGCCACTGCCACTCCACACACCTCTCTCTCCCTCTGTGTGTGTGTGTGTGTTTGTGACAGTGGCTGTTGACGCGCCTCAGGTGGGACAGCCAGGTATGTCAACAGGCAAATTATGCCCAAGGCAGAGCGCAGACAGCGAACTCCTGGACGATTAGTGAAGGGCTTCGCGGCGAGCTGCGAGCTGCCAACTGCGGGGCGAGGCGGAGCTGCCCTGAAAGGCGATTCCTTGGAGTGTTGCAATTACGAAAGGTTGCGCTAAATTGTGTGTGCATAATTGCTGAGAGGCCGCAGGACTTTGGGCCAGAGCGACACACCTGGAATGTGCGGAAATATAACAAATGTTTGCAGTTCGCAGACATGAAATTTGCAATATGAAATGAATGTGGACTGCATATGGAAATGACTGAAGGAATTAAGGAATTTGATTTATTGAATAATCTATAGATGAGTCAGGGGGGGAGGGATAAATTGAGATGTATAGAAAATATGTGGAATGAGTGTTGAATATATGGAAAATAGATAAATGGAGTATATTAAATGAATGTGGGAGATAAATGAATATGAGAATGAATGAGATATATAATATAATAATATATATAACATATTATTTTTTTTTCATAATAAAATAATAAAATGTAATAATTTATATATATATATAATATGTGTAAATATGATACATATAATATATAATAATAATACAATAAAAATAATTTATATATGATAATATTAATTTAATTAATAACAAACTAAGAATATAATATTATAACAAATTATATAGAATTAATATATAATATGTTTTAATCTGATTCATATATATTAATATTGAAGAATAATAATAATATAGCTAGAGCGCAGCAGCTCGCTGCATGTTTTGCTTACTCATTTTACACAACAATATATATATATATATGTATGTAATTTGTATGCGTGTATTTAGATTACCTTATATTTGCAGTGGCTGGGTCACATAGCATGTAGAGCTTTCCTCTTCTTACAAATGCTGAGCGCTGCCTGAGCATGATCGAGCAGTGGCGCCATGAGAAACGCAGTAGCATGAGAAGCAATGAGCGCAAAGCAGAACGAATAAGCGTAATCGTTCTCCCTCTCTCCCTCTCCCTCTCCCTCTCTCTCTCTCTCTCTCTCTCTCTCTCTCTCTCTCTCTCTCTCTCTCTCTCTCTCTCTCTTGCATGCCTTGGCATTGAGCGGATTATCGCTCTCAAGTAAGCTAAGCTAATCGAAGTGAGTTAAGAAAGAGATTTAATATGATCCCTAGAATATAGCTATATGTATATACTATATGTATTCCCTACACACATAAAATATGCCTTTTATCAAAATTATTTATGAATATAGGAAATCGATTAAGAGAAAAGCAAATTCTGTTGAAATTATAGAATAACCTCGAAGCCTCATCACCTGTAATTTTGGCCATATGTCTGCTGGCCATAAACTCGCGCTCAACTATATATTTTCATGTTCCCCAAAGCAACCCAAACATTCCTCTATATATGCAGCAAATATATTTGAGTTTTCAGCTTCTGCTTTCGCCTCTTCTTCTCTTTTATATTAAATTGTTGGCCACGCGACTCGCTCGTGGTGCGAGGTGACATTTTTATAGCTTTGTTAACAGGCCCGAGTTTTTTTTTTTTTTTTTTTTGTTGGTGGAAAGCTACAGGCCTGCTGGCCAAGTTCCCCCTCTCCGGCCGCGGCACACGTTGCTCTTTGTTTTGCTGGGCATGTTTAGCGTTGATTATGCTTTGTGTGCTTTCAGCCAGGACAGGAAAAACTCACCCTCTATCGAGCTGTCGCCTTCTTATCGCTCGCCGAGCTGAGCGGCATTAAAATTACTTGCGTGATTAACGCACACCCTCGAGCGTATCGTGCCGCAACCCCCAACTAGCCCCCTATCTCTCTCTCTCTCTCTATCTGTCGCTCTCTGTCTCTGTGTCGCTAGTTATACCCTGAATCCATTGAAAATGGAAATTTCAGGGTATAATGTTTTTGTGCAAATGTATGTAACAGGCAGAAGGAGGCGTGCCACACCCCATAAAGTATATATATTCTTGATCAGCTCGATGAGCTGAGTTGAACTAGCCCTGTCCGTCTGTCCGTCCGTCCGTCCGTCCGTCCGTCCGTCCGTCCGTCCGTCCGTCCGTCCGTCCGTCCGTCCGTCCGTCCGTCCGTCCGTCCGTCCGTCCGTGTAAACACCTGGATTTCTGCAACCACAAAAGCTAGAGACTTCAAATAAAAAGCAAAATGCTCGATAATACCATACGCTGTACGAGTTTATTTTTTTTTTTCGATAACTCATCCCATTTCTTTTTTATCGATAACTATCGAAAATATCGCTTTGTTTTTGAGGTCTGGCGTGCACACCGTTAAAGATAGAATCGTGCACTAAGTTGTGTTTGATAGCTATATTGAATCCGCACATTTTGTCATTTTTGGATTTTTGATGCCACGCCCCTTTCGCCCACAATTCAATAAAAACGATAACTCACGTATATCAAATACTAGAGACTTGAAATTTGGCAAATAGGTACATTTAGATGTCATAATTATTCCCCGAAAATTTCATTAAGAACATAGGTCGAGAAAAAAAGTTATTAAACAATAAAGTTTCCATAGCACAGCCTCTACTGCAGCCGCAAAACTGCGCAGTGAGCATATTACGTGCATGCATATGTTTGTGTGTGTGTGTGTGTGTGCTTGGGTTGGTTACTATTAATGAATAAATGAAGCTCTTAATGAATGGTATTACAGCCCAATGGATTCAGGGTATCTCTTAGTCGAGCAGTCTCGACTAGAGTTTCGTTACTTGTTTTATCTATGGCTGCCTGCCTTAATTGTGGGTCTTCCATTTGGCTATCGATCGATTTCGATTGCGCTTCGATCTGCACAGCTCATTAGGCAATGGATATATGTAAATATACTTGTATATATATATATATATATATCTTGGGTGTATATATGTTATACTTTTATGACCTTTTGGGTATTTGATCGCTTTCTATTGTTTTGCTTTGTTTTGTTTATTGCCACAGCGCTTCAAAAATAGCTGCACAAATGTAAACAAAAAGCGCACAATTTTTTTTTCCTCTGTTTTCTGACCAGCAGCTGCGTGCGTCATGTGCACAGATTTTCCAGATGCTCCATCCGCAACACACACACCCTCTCTCTCTCTCCCCCTTACTCTCTCACTTTGTATATTTTTCACGCTGCAACGCTGTTCCTTATACTTAATATTTGCCTAGCATAATTTTTATGGCATTGCCAAAGTGCAAAACCGCATAAAGTGGATTTTTTTTGGCTTTCCAGTTTTCCTTTGTTTCGTGCTTTCTACTAAACAATAAATTGGCATTTATTAATGTGGCACAGCAAAATGCTAGCTGCAAATTTGTATATTAAAAAGTTTATACCGATTACACGTACGCGGCCTATGCAGTTTTTATGGCGATTGGATTATTGCCAAGGCGGCTCAATAAAATAAATACGTTTTCCCTAAACTAGTACATTTTTTTTACCCTTTAAATCTATTTTCAATGTAATTTTCGTGCTTGCTTATGAGTTTTCGTGCTCTATGCACTCACACCACCCATCCGCACATCTCTAATAAATACAGTTAGCGGCCAACGATCAGTATTGTGAGCCTAAGAGTGAGGGAGAGATCAGTGTAGTTGAGCAGTCAAGTTGAAGTCTGATTGGTTGAGCGAGCAAATGACAGCATAAACAACAGAGGGCGCTCCACACAACTGGAGAGAACGTAAAACGTGCTCCAAACACTCACAATCGAACCATCACTAAATATCTTACACTCAATTTATTAGTTGCTGTGTTCATAATTGATTGCCCAGGTCCTTGGCCAACTGGCTAATAAATCAACTAAATTATGTTACCGAATAACCAGAAAAAGAAATATTTACATTTGTAGGCAAGGCCAATTTTTCTCTTGTATTTTTTTCCTGTTAGGGAGAAGCCAAACAAACCGCTAATTGTCGATAAACAACCAATAAAATACAAATTTCCCAAAAACATTTATCAAAAATAATATAAATAATAACAATAACCAGGGCACACACACACACACAGGAGCGATAAATAAAATGGTAAAAGGAAACTCGAGCAGAAGAGGACAAGAGACGGACAACAACAACGACAAGAGCAACAAACGACGAAGTGTATGGAAAATAGTGTTTGACAGCTCATAAAAAATAATGTCGTATTCATTAAGGTTGCCAATGTAATGCGTGTGACTGCGTGTGTGTGAGTGTGTGAGTGAGTGTGGGAAGTTCTTGATGTTTGACGTTGAGGCTGTTGCTGGGGTTGCCAAAAGCGAAATTCATTTTATTTACGACAGGAAGCAGGCAGAAAGCAACAGCAAAAGCACTCGAAACGCACGCATGCAAAGAGAGCGGTGGAGACAGAGAGAGAGAGAGGGAGGGAGAGTGGGAGTGCGAGTGGGAGTGGGAGAGAGGTGGGGTGTGTACATACTTATTGAACGCAGAGCGGGCAACGGTCTGAGAGGCAAACGCAAGCCAAAAGTATTTAATTGAAATGCAGCTGAGTGGCAAGTGTGTGCGAGCCAGAGAGAGAGAGAGAGAGAGAGAGAGAAGGAGGGAGAGTGAGCAAAAACTAAGAAAAACGCGCCAAAACAAACGAGGCAAACACCGTTGACATTGTCAGACTGACAGACATTAACTACGCATCTCACTTATACTTGGGCGCGCTCACTCTAACCCTCTCGCTCTCTGCCCGGCAGCATAACGAGCGCAGCTGCTTTGTCAGGGGCGCCAATATTTGTATTGTTGTTGTTCTTACACTTGACGAAAGCAGTGGTTGTTGTTGTTGTTGTTGGCATTACCTTTTTAAAGGCTTGCGTGTCAAAGTTTAGTTGTTGCTGTTGCTGTTGAGAAGGTTCGCATAGTGCTTGAAAATTGTTTTCCATTAGGGTGGCTCGTTTTTAGTTTTTTTTTTTTTTTTCCATTTATGATTTTCTTTTTTATTTCGGCATGGGGTGCGTTTCGTACGTTCACATGCAAATGCTACAAGGTGTTATATTTTATGTACATTTAATTGAGAGTTATTAGGCAGTGAAGGGCGCTGCTCGAACTTCGCGTCGCGGCTCCATTTGGCAGTTGGCTTGTTGATAGTGTCGTGAGCTTGTTTTGCGCTTCAAGTTCTATTAACTCAAATTAAAGACGTGTTGAAATTATTTGATTAGGGCCAGGCTAAATTGTTATATTTTCTTAAACATTATTTTTTATTCATAATGAAAAACTCTTACAATATTCCATATATATATATATTGATTGATATCTTACGTATTTTTTTTCCATTATTTCCCATAAATAATTTCCTTCAATTTGCGATTCCTTTGGGAAATTTGCATCTAAAATTTGAGCTTCAAGTAAATCTGGGAAAATCTTTATGCTTTAGCTACATAATTTCTTTGGCATACATGATGCATATGCATTTCTGTGTCAGTGTCGAAACGTATCTGCATCTGCATCTGCATCTGCATCTCTATCTGGCTGTGCAACTGCTAGATACATGCGTCATGTATTTTTTATACACTCCTCCGACATCATCTTTATGCTTTGACAAAATGTATGACATTTGCATATCGCAGAAAGCCACCCGAAGCAACCCACCCGCACAGCCTTTCAGTTGGCTCTCGCACTTCCCAATAGTTTTCCCATTTTCCCAGCAGCCAGCAGCCAGCAGCTGCTGCTGCTGCTGCTGCTCTTTGGTAGTTTTTCCCTTGAAAAATGCAGCAAAAGCCAACGAACTGTAACTGGACGTCGTTTTCATCAATATCAATGGGCGATTTGGGCGGCCGGGGCCAACGACACGGCGAATGTTGCAACTTGCAACATATGCGAACTGCCTGCTTGCCTGCTGGCCGTGCCACAACACATGGCAGGAGGAGGACACGAGGCGGGCAGTTGGTCAGGGGGCGATGTGTGTGTGGACAGCAGCAGCGCGCAATACAACGCATCATTTTTATTGTTTGTCGGCGAGCAACAGCAACATAACAACAGCAACAACAACAACAACTGGCAACTGACGTCGCCGTCTATTGAAAATAGAAAGCATATGCTGAAAGGCAGCCACTGCGGGGGCGGGGCACGGCAGAAACCGTTTCGTGCTTTGTATTTTTGCACCGAAAATAGAAAAAAAGAAGAGAAAAAAAAAATGCAAGACTCGAATGCGCATTGAAGTGGCGACGTCTAATGTAGCTGAAGTTGTTGCAACATGGGCCAGCAGCGGCAGCAGCGGCAGTGGCGTGTGGCATGTGGCATGTGGCACGGTGGCAGCTAGTTGGACTTGCTGCTGCATACGCAGTGGCTTAGCAATATTTCAGAGTTATTTCAGCTTTGCTTCGCTTATTTTATTTCATTTCATTGTGGCTCAGATTTCATGTGGGTGGAAAGGGGGAGGCGTGGCAGCTGTTTCGCCATGCCCTTTGAGTTGTTTAGATCACGTGGAATTGGAAATGGCAGAGTTAACGAAGGGCTTATCGAGAGCCAGCTTAAAACTAAGATTTTGATTGAAGCATTCGATTTTATAGCAAATATCTTATATATCCCATTATCAATATATATGTTAAGTATCCTATGTAGCCTAAATATTTCATATATCTTATATATATATTTAAGCTAGAGGATGCTATTCTCATCACATTCTCATATAATTCATATATCTCAGATACCTAATATATTTTATAGATTTTGTATTACCTCATATATCTCAAAATCTCTCAGATATTTGATATATTTTAAATATTTTTAAATATCTGATATTATTTATTATAGCTCATGTCTCTCCTTTATCTCAGATATTGGATATATCGCATATAACTTATATATATTATATATATAATATCTATTTTATGTGTGCCATACTTCTCAATATATCTCACATATCTCATATTATATTTTATATCATACATAATAAACCATTTTATCCCATATATATCAAATAATTTCATATATCTCACCTTTATCATATACCCACCCATATATCTCTTAACTTTATGTATTTAAGCTTGCTTTAAAAACAGTTTTTTAGCTAAGGTAATTCGCTTCACGCACGCAGCTGCCATTTTTGCTGTTGTTATTGCCCACTTATTCAATTTGCCAACCCCTCTCGGTGCTTCTCATTTTGCAAAAAGGCATCAACTGCTTTAATTTAACGCTACACGCACACGCACTGACGCCTTTTGCAATCTATGAGCAGCATCCAGATGCCCCGCCTGCCCCCAAGCCCCCTCCGGGCCTCTTCGATGCATCCACAAGAGCTACCGCTAAATCGTCACTAATACGCCGACTTGTGCTCAGCCTGGCGTGCGTGCAAAAAAAAAAAAAGCCAACTATTTCGCTTAATAACTGCCAGCAGCTGAGTTGGATGGGGAGGAGGAGGAGGCAAGGGGGATATGCACGACGCGTCACATGTGGCAGTTGCATGCAAATCCCAGCTCACAGCTGCAACTGGACAATGCACAATTCATTCAGTGGCTCCTCCCACTCCACCACTTGGAGGCCAACCCTCCTCGCGTCCTCGTTAGCCGACAATCGGCTTGCAGCTCCTACATTTTATTTTTCTTCCTCCTCCTCTTGCATTCCTTTTTTGTGTTTTGTATAAGCCTCACTTCGGCTCCTTCTCTTTTTTTTTGTGTATTTTTTTTGCAAGTTTGTGTAACTATTTTCCATGCGCATGGGCATTGCAGGCCACCACCAGCAGCAGCTGAGTGCAGCGGCGGGTCGTAGGGACGTTGGGACGTTGGGACGACGGCACGACAAGCAGCCGGCGCCGGCTGGATAACCAACCAGAACGAGGCGCTGAGCAACTGGAGCATTTCTACTATTTATTTGTGCCGGCTACTGTTCTTGTTGTTGTCATGCCTCTCTCTATGTGTGTGTGTGTGGGTGTGTGAGTGTGTGTAAGACTCAACCCTCAGCACAGTTTCGCTGGGATTTTTCTATTATGCGCACGTTTATTACACGATTTTAACACGATGACAGCGCCACCTAAAAGTATGCTACGCTATACTAAAGCTGCTCTGCTTCTTCTACTGCTCTTACTTACGTTTCTTGCTCTCTGTGTAGCTGTATTCTTAAATTTATAGTAGAATTTAACGTTGGTAGAGTCAGATTTTGTTATGTATGCATAAGATGAACTACTGAGATGATGAAGAGAATGTAGAAAAGGTAACTCAGTAGATAAGTTTAGTCAATGAGTATTAAATTTGTGGATATATATAAATAATATGCATGAGACTTATTGAATAATGTGAAATAAATAATTTTTTTTTTTTTTTTTTTTTTTTTTTTTTTTTTTTTTTTTTTTTTTTTTTTTTTTTTCAAAAAATTAATTTACATTTATTTAACAAGTTTTCTGCTGCCCAATTGGCAGCTTAACAAGTTGAACATAAAGATACAATTATTTACAGTAGAACACTACAGAAATTAACAATTAATTAATAACAATAACTACAAAATTAACAATAACAATAACAATTAACATAAACAACAATAACAATATATATATATATATATATGAAATATTATTTTATAGGAACCTCGCAGGGAGGTCCTGTGGATGGCACTTCTTAAGTCTTCTTTTTCTGGCTCCTTTGTTAAGCCTTCTCGCCAAAGGGTTTGGGTGGCCTTCGAGTCTTGCAAGGTAGCTAGTAGCTACCTTTTGCATTACGTCTCCAACTTTGGGGACCTTGAGATCTTTTTCAATGTCCCTGGTACGCATGTACCAGGGAGCATTGCAAATTTGCCGGAGGATTTTTGCTTGTGTAACTCTTATTTTATCGAGGTTTGATTTTGCCGCAATTCCGTAGACTTGAAGCGCATATCTCCATATGGGACTGAGTATTGCTTTATAAATTGACACTTTACTGTACAGTGACAATTTATTGGTCGGCTTAAGAAGCCATGACATCTTTGCGCTTTTTGACATTACAGTCTTTTTGACCATCGTGGTGTGCATTTTAAAAGTAAGCCTTCTGTCTAACACTACGCCCAGATATTTGTGGCTTCTTTTGTGCGGTAGCGTTGAACCCTGCATGCTAATGCGACCACAGTTTAAAGTCCTTGTGGTAAACGTAACGTTTGCGCATTTGCTCCCGTTAATTCCAATGTTCCATTTTCGAGCCCAGTCTTCAAAAGTGTTCACGTACTGCTGCAATGACTCTGTAGCTTTATTGATGCAGGTACTACTTGTCAGTACGGCTGTATCGTCGGCATACGTGGCTATCAGTCCATTGTTCCGGTTTACTCCTGTGATGTCACTATGTGACGGCATATCGGCTGTAAACAGAGTATACAGGGTAGGGCCGAGAACGCTACCTTGAGGCACGCCTGCGCATATTGGCCTTTTTGACGATTTTATGCCATCAACGTCCACCCTAAAGCTTCTATCTCGTAGAAAGCTGCTGACAATTTGGTATAATTGTGGAGTGAGAACGTTTCTAAGTTTGAACAGTAATCCATCATGCCAGACTCTGTCAAACGCTTGTCTTATGTCCATAAAGACAGCAACTGCATACTTCTTGTGTTCAAAAGCGTCCAGGATAAAATTGACCACACGGTGAAGCTGCTCCGGAGTACCATGACCTCTCCTGAATCCAAATTGCCAGTTAGGGATTCTTTGCTTGACTGCTTCAAGTTGCAGTATCCGGTCAAGGATCACTCTTTCGGCCATCTTTCCTAAGGCAGGAATAAGACTTATTGGCCTATAACCATCTATTTCACTAGGACTCTTTCCAGGCTTTGGGATCATTTTTATCTGCGCTGTCTTCCAAATGTTTGGAAAGTATCCCAGCCTGAGCATACTGTTTAGAATTAGCACTATAAACAAGAGAGCTTTTTTGGGTAGGAGCTTGAGTGTTCTGTTATCCAGCCTATCCTCTCCAGGAGATTTTTTAACCCTCAGATTCCTAACAATATTTATTACCTCTTCCAGTGTGACAGGCCGTACAGGCAGAGTCATCTGGAACGGCATATCCAGCTGTAGTTCAACAGTTCTTCGCGTAGCAACGTCGGTGAAGTTGAACGGCATGAATCGCTGTTGTAGGCTGTCTGCAAATGTATCAGCTTTTTGCTGGCTGGAGTAGCACCATCTACCTGCCGTATCCTTAATCGGTACTTTAGGAGCCGAAATTTTTTTGAAACGACTCGTGAGCTTCCAAAGGGAGTAGTTAGAAGACGCATCCGGGCCAGCATTTTCCAGCATTTGATCAATACTGCGTTGCTTGATTTTAGCGAGGACTTTTTGTACGCGATTGGAGATTCTTTTATAAATCTGGTGGACGCGTATATCTCCCGTTCTCACATACTCTTTCCTCAGCCTTCTCTTCATTCTCAGTAATGCAGCAGCGTTTGGGGGCAGCACATGCTGGGGGTGCTGTCTTGTATGACGTACATTTTCTGGGGTCGCGTATGATGCAGCCAAAGATATGTTTCGCATAAATATTGCAATAGCATCTTCTATGTCAGCAGCGCTGTCTATTTGAGTGTTAAGATGAATTCTGCTCTCTAAGTTTGTCCTAAATTCATTAATGCGAGCTCCAGGTGCAAGGATGTATTGCCTCATAGGTCTAAGCTGTGGTGATTGATGCAAAGTCGCTACGACCGGCAAGTGATCCGACGAAAGCTCATGATGCAGCTGGACAGATAGCTTGTTAGCAGCGAACCCGTTAAAAATGAAAAAGTCCAGTGCAGAGGGAGTAAGCAGGGTGTTGAATGAATAGAAAGTAGGTTTTCCCGTTGCTAGGATTTGCCACGTACCACTAGCAATGGCCTCTTGCAGCCGCTTTCCACGATAACAACTCCGCACATTACCCCACCATTGGTGTTTTGCATTAAAGTCTCCTCCTGCAATGAACCGGTTTCCCAGGGACCGAAGTAGTACCTTAAAGTCATTTTCACTCCAGGGTTCGTTAGGAGGAAGATAGATCGATGCTATTTTGACGCTTCCGATGTTTGTCATCAAACTCAAACTAGCCGATTGAATATTATTGTTTGAAATGGGTTCATTTGCGTCATGAACAATGTTAGATTTTATTAACACAGCAGATCCTCCTTTCGCGGTACCACTGGGGTGATTTGCGTAATATTGGTTGTAGCCAGGTGTAAAAATTTTAAGGCCTGGGCGCATGTGCGTCTCTGTGACCAACATCACATCAATTGATTTAGCATCAAGGAAAAGTCTCAGCTCGTTATTGCTTTTGACCAATCCTCTTGCGTTCCACAATCCGATTTTTAAAATCGAATTGATCATTTTGAAATGAGTTTCTGAACCAGGACACGAAAGGCTTTGTTTGCTTCCATTGTTTCCTGGATAAGTTTGAACATTTGATCCATTCTTGCATTTAGATCTGATATTGCCTTTTCTAAAAGGTTAAATTTGTTGTCGTATTCTCGTTCATCGGCATTGATGTTCGACCTGGACACTTGTGTTCTGGAAATATGTTGCTGATTTGCTTTGGGCCTGAAATTATCCGCATAAGAAAAGCCTTTCTGAACAGTGGCGTTTGAAATAAATTGCGCTCTAGAACCCTGAATGTCTGCATGGTTGTTATTGTTTGGCAGTCCGTGCTTGGGCAATCGTGCATCAGGCTTTAGCTTACTGGTTAGCTTGATTCTGACTGTGCAGCCTTTATAGCTGGAAATGTGGTTGTCTCCACAATTGGCACAAATGGAAGTCTCACTAGACTTTAGCTGGCAATTCTCAGAACCAGTAAAATGATCACCAGAACACTTTCCACAAACTGGGTTTTTGAGGCAATAATTTTTCGTGTGTCCGTAGTCTTGGCATCTGAAGCACTGGACTATTTCCCTGTTGGGTTTTGCTTTTAATACTGAAACTCTGTGCGTTCCGATATGAGTTATTTTAAAAGCCTCAGCAACATTTGGCGTCTTCTTTAAATTAACAAAGAACATGCTTTGTCTTGTCTTAGCATCATTCAATTCATCATCCTCTTTACTGATCTCAATATTGTGCCAGTCTCGTTTCCTGGGACAGTAGATGTTCAGTACTGTGAGGTTCCGATCAGTAAAAGCGCGTTCAATTCGCTGTTTTGATACGTTGGGGTGTAAGTCTTTAATGACTACTCTAAATGGTGAATTTTCTTTTAGTTGATGATGCCAAAATTGACAATTTTGCTTTGTTAACAGGTCAACGACAGATCTAAAAGCGTTTGAATTCTTTGTGTAAATACGTGAGATTCCAGATCTGGATGTGCGTATATCATACTCAGTATCCGCGATAACAGAGTTTAACGCTGCCTCAAATTTCATCATATTATTAACCTGCGGCACGCAAATAGCTGGAGGTTTAGGTATTTTCTTTTCCTGTTCCTCCCGAACAGGTTGTTGGATGCTTTCATTTTCCCTCTCTTGAACTTCTTCGTCCATATCCATTAGGGATTCGGCTTCTTCAGCCAAAGCTGCAAAGCGATTGCTATAATTAGCTGCCGAGGAGGCAGCAGGGCTTTTGGTTAGGCTCCCAACATTTGAGCTAAGTTGGGCTGGCTTCATTTTGCGGATTGTTTTTGACAGTTTGTCCGCTTTTTTATGTTTTTTCGAGATAGTCAGCTTAGTAGATTGGAAAGTGCAGTCTTTCTTTTTTTGCGAAGGGATAGCAGCCACACTTGCGCAAGAAGATGCGGCGCTAGAAACAAGGACAGTAGAACATATGCTCCCAGAAGAATAGCTAGCAGTGCAGCTAGTATTAGAAAATGATAGTGTGGTCGTGGTGATGGTGTTTGTGCTTGTTGCGACCAAACCCATTTTACTTCTTGCCTCTTGAATTGCTTTCAATTGCTCTTCGGCCAGTTGGGTGCGCAGCTCTGCAGGCGACGCACCAGCTATTTTCCTCATCATCTCAGACCTGTCCTGCTTGCTATTAAGCTGGGGTTGATTAGATGAGCCTCCATCCATTTTGGGCAAGATTCACAAATTTGGTGCTGCCAAGTTTGCGACTTCCCAAGAGTATGTTGACCTTCCTTGGACAACAATCAGCCAGTGCGACTTCCGTGGACACCAACCAGCGGTCGCTGGCAAGCGGCCGGAGCCCGACTTACAAATTTCACTTAAACAATTAATTTGCGAAATGCACAGTATTATTGTCTTCACCGTGTCTTTAAAAAGACACTGTACAAGTTTTTGCCACTAACGCGGCCTTGGTACAATTTTTATTCACGATTTAACAAAAATTACAAAAACGAGTTTCAGATAAGCTGTGTGCTTGTCAGCAGTCGAAATAAATAATAAAAAATAAATCTTATATATGTTATAATTAAAAGGAAATTAGGGTGAAGCAAGATAATATTTATTTGATTTTATTTCACTTATAAATACATTTCATTTAATTTATAATAATATTTAATATAAAGATTCATTTCATATAAAGATGCAGATCGAAAAATTATTGCAGAAAGATTCCTAAATTAGAGTAAGTAAACAATATTCTAATATAAAGATATTAATGGCTGCCTGAAAATGTAAACAGAAAAAAAAATTCATTAATTATTTACCCAAAAAACAATAATCCATAGCTCAGTTCTTTCTTCATTAAAAAAATTCTAAAAATAAATTCCATTCCCTCTCTAAGCATGCCAAATCAGAGCAAATTATGCCGAGCTTCATTAAAACGACTTTAAAAACTAAATATAAATCGTACATAAATAGAGCGCAAATTATTCAGAATGTAAATGCCATGAGCAGCCATAATAAATGCTGAGAACGTGATCAAAGAGTTCACGGAACTCACCTGAACTTTCTGGTGCTTTCTCTTTTTAATTATATAAGCCGTTGAGTCTATTGTGAAAAAGTTGTGGCAGATATCTTTGGCAGACTTTGCTTCTAATTGCTACAAAATGCACAAATTAAGCAACTCGGCCCGGCGCCCGGCGCTCGACGCACGACGCCCGACGACCGGCGGCCACGGATTGATGGCCAACTGTCAATTGCTAAGCTGGAGTCGCAGTCAGTGCTTAACCCAGTCTATGGATGTACTTAGATTGAAAGTTGAGTGAAAGCAAAAGAAAAAAAAAAAAAAGAACTGAACGATAAAGGCTAAAGAAAAAGGAAAGCGAGGCGAAAACGCCGGCGCACAGAATGAAAGAAAGAAATGAAACTTTTTAATGATGTAAAAAGTACAAAGTTTTGTGTCTTGTCGTAACTTGAGTAAACTTTGAGTTATGCCTTGGATGCGACGCGAACGCGAACGCGACGACCTCAAAACGTAGCCGGGACTTTGGGACGACATCCTTTTAGCTAAATATATATCGATCGAAGCCGAGTCGAGTCGCGAGTATTGGCTGAGCGCTGCGGCTGTGACTGGAATTTATTTTGTCGTTTTGTTAAAAGTTTTCAACACTCGCTTTTTATTATGACATACGCAAGCGCGCAAATTAGTGATGGGGCCGTTGTGGGGCAGCGCAGTGGGGGATAGGCTAATAAAATGCCAATTTGCTGCATTGAATGGCTGCTTTATTGGCCGCCATTACAACTCGTACGTACATAAAAAGCCGGCCAGGCCGGGACAGCCTAGGCCCGGCCATGCGACCTCGCACATGCGTTGGCCATGCTCTCCCCCTTCCCAAAAAAAAAAAAAAGGGGAGCACAAGCGAACGTGGAGTGGTAGCCGCAGTCTTTAAGACATTTTATGACGGCAACATTTACACGCATAAAATATGCATGATAAACTTTGTTGTTGCAATAAATCAGCATCAGCCGAAAAGTATGCAACGCTTTTTGCGGCCTCCAATGCGATTACGAAACGTTCAAAGTCTCACATGTGTGTGTGTGTGCGTGTTTGTATATATATTTATGTTATTTGTAATGATCGTAAAGAACTGCGTGACCCAACTATAAACATTTTGCACAGCAAAATCTAAACTAAAATTCGATTGCAGCTGCTTTTACGAGCAACTTAAGCATTTAGTACGAGGCGCGCCTTAAAGTTTATGTTTTTGGCAAAGTAAAAGCTGCAGCTGACTAAGTTGGATCAGAATTTAGAATTGTATTAAGTGTGCGGCACATGTCACATAGCGTTTTGTTAGTGATATCTATAGGAATGTGAATTTGTGCTTAGACAATAGGATTTATTTGGATAAATAGATATGGATCGTTTTTCTCTCTGTCAAAAAGTCTGACTATCTTTCATATATCCAGCTATCTGTCAAAATTACTAAATATAATATAATAATATACATAAAATAATATATAGAAGCACATGGTATTAAACATATTTAGCTAAATATCCATATCATAAACTGTTTATTAATTTGACAATGCCCGGTTAGTGAGCAAACAATATTATTATTTTAATCATTTATATATCTAGTCATCATATGCTATCTTATTAGATACTCATCTATGTTTCAATATAATTGATTAATTATCTGCCTGCCTATCTATCAGCTGGATGTATTGGCTAATCTATCTATCAATCTATTGATGTATTCTTTTCATATGTTTTATTTATTCATAAATACATACATATAGAACTAAAATATATTTTATATATTATTATTTGTTTCTGCCTGTCGATCATTCTCTAAAAATGTTTCTTTGGTCGATATATATCTTATATCGATATATGTAAATATTCATGGTTCTATTGATCAACCTACTTTCTTTCTCTTTCTCTCTCTCTGTATCTATCTATATATTTAGTTATCTGTGCTCTAAATCTGCTTTATTGGTGGATCTAGCTATATGTTGATCTCTCGCCTGCTATCTAACTAACTCATTCATATATGTTATTTACTCTTCTTTCTGTTCGATTCTTTGAGCAGCTGTCATATAAATATTTCTTATCATTACGCAGCTTGTTTACAGTTTTTAAGAAGCTGCTGTGCCTGCGGAAGCGTTTGCTATCAAACAACTTAAACTGTCATTAAACTTTTGTTGTGACTATTGAACCGAAAGTTTTCAAAGCTGCCTCAATCAGGACGCTGCGACAATGCAGAAGCGTTGCCTGGTCTTATAAATTGGCCAAACAAAACTTTCTGCTGAGGTGCAAATGCGTCTGCATAAAGCAGGACAGACAGAGAGAGGGATGATGGGGCGGGTGGGGGAGATGCTGATAGAGCTTGGCAGACAAACAAAACTCTGTCTACATCTGGCCATTGTGTGTTTTGATGACGCTTTTGTTGCCTGCATGCATAAAATATTTATGCGCCGCGAAATATGCAACAAAAAATGTGCTCCAGCGCTTATGCCATTTCGCTCGCACCCGCGCGCGTTCTTTCGTGCAACTTTTCGCACTCAAATGAAATTACGAACAACAACAAGTTAGGGCACAAAAAGTTTGCTACTTAAATGTTACGCTTTCAATTTTTTTCCTCCATTTGTTGTTGTTGTGTTTCTCCTCTTTCGTTTTGCGCTTTATCAAGCATTTTGGTATGGCTCAGCGCACGCTTGTGGGTGGCAAACTTTTCATTAATAACGATTTTCCATTAACTATCGATTGATTTTGCAACGCCCAGCATCGAGCATCCAGCAACAGCTGCAACAATGAGGCAAAAGTAGCAAACCGAAACGCACTTCAGACAATGCCTGCAAGCGGCAGCAGCAACAACAACAACAGCAACAACAACTGCTCTTGAGTCTATTTAAAACGCAAACAACAATAACACAAGTGGGCTGCTGGGCGTGGCAGGCGGCGGCGACGGCGGCTCATAACCGACGCCGACGTTGACGCCGCCAACAGGAAAAACTCATTGAAAAGTTTTTCTTTTGCACTTTGCGTGCAGAGACCCGCTTACGTTTAAAGTTCTCACTCTCTCTCTCTCTCTCTCTGTCAGTCTTTTTGTTTCTCTTTCGCTCTCTATTTGCACCGCTTAGGTGTATCGCAGGAGCAAGTTTTTAATTTTTTATCGCACAGCGCGCTTTGCCCTTACTGCAGGGAATTGCGAATTGCTGATTGATTTTGCACTTCACTTCCTCAAAGCTGCTTGATATTTAGATGGATATATAGTTATAAGATGAGTTACCAACTTGGAGCTGTACTTGAGTGGAGGAGGGCGTGAGGCTTGAGTAGAATATATATATATAATATATATAATAATTGACTGATTTTAGATATATAATTAATTATAATTATATATTAATATTAATATTAAAAAATATATCTTGAATTATAATTTTTATTCTCTTACTCATATTTTTTATTTACCAAAATAAATTTAGGCCAAGATCAGAATCAAAATTTCTATTAGCAAGTAGTTTTATCTCTATAATCTCTACTTCCGTTTTGAGTTTTCGCAGTTATTTAATTTCTATATATCTATAGCATCTAAAGGGCATTCCAGTTATATAATAATCCTTGCTTTTTTGTCCCACTCATTTTTTTGTTGCTTCATGCGTTACGTTTGCCTTTGTTGCTGTCACGTCTATTATGTGTATTGCCTTTTGTGTAGTTTGGCATTATGTGGCCGCTGCTGCTGCTGCTGCTGTTGTTGTTGTTGCTTTTTATTATTATTTTGTATTCCTTTTCTTGACTGGTTTTTTTTTTTTTTTTTATTTATTTATATAGCCCTGGCGAGCCGCGTTGCGCCCAATATATATAAATTATTGCATAAAGTTTGGCGCTAAGTTGCAAAAAGTTTCCTTTTCATTGCTGCGGCTGCCGCGACGAAGTCGAACGTTGAGCACGACATGCTACAATAGTCTATAAATCTTTATGGTCAACAGAGATTACATGGGCCAGCGTCGACGCCCCGAACCCCAAACACCCCGCACCCCGCACCCCTTACACATTTCAATGTAGTTTATTGCCCCGTGCTGTTTGGCCTTAGCAGCGCCTTTTTAGGCGCTGTGCTCAGTTTTGATTTGTGTTCCTGTTCGCGTTCGTGTGGCTCTTTGCGCTTTGTGTGCTGCAGTTGCTGTTGTGGCTTGTCCAGAGTCCAGCATATGGCCATAAAAATGTGCAGAGCTCGGCAGATGCGCTGATAAATCATGTATTAAACCAAGAAACTATGCACGAAAATACATATTTATTTACTATTTGTATACATTTATCTATGTGCGAATGAGTCCGAGCCGGTTGTGAATGCATAAAAATGATTGTAGCAATGGCAACAGCTTTGCCAGCGATAACAATGCATTCCCATATGGCTTTGGCGCATGAATTTTGATAAGAAATGACTCGAGAGTGTGTGTGTGTGTGGTACTTGACTTATTAAAGTTTTTTGAGTTCCTTAAATTATAGTTTTCAGGAATAAAGACTTGAGACTTATTGCGGGACATTGTTAATTATAAAGTAGACTTGATTGCTAGATTGCAATGTAGCTTGAGTCATATGCCAGGAAATATTATAGCCATAGGTTTCACGATCAATATTAAAGTGTATAGACATTGCCAGGGAGTAAAAGTGGAAGTGGGAGTAGGAGAGAGAGCGAGAGAGGGCAAGCGATATAGAGAGGTTGTTAAGCAAAGATAAGATATAAATTGACATAGCAAAAATCAGCTTAGCTCAGCGTTTTGATTAAGAATAAATAAATAACATCAGGTCTTCTTTTGCCTCTCACTAAAACATGCTCTCAGAAACATACCCCAACTGTAAAACATTTAACTGAGCTAATATCTCAATTCCTAAGCTAAGTCTTAGCTACGTTCAGCTGCTGCATTTTCCTTTTATATATTATCAGACTAAGACAGCGTAAAAATTTCCCTATCACACAATCTGAATCGTAATTCTTTATTGTTTTTATATCGTATCTACCTGCACACATACACACACACACACACACACCCATACTGGCTGCTTGGCTGTAAAGTATGCCATAAAATATATCCCCGAAATGTCTTTAATTGCGTAAATTTGGTCATTGCGTGGGCGGCATTTTCGATTTACGTATTACGTATTACGCTCTTTGGCTCGTAAACAACTTGGCAGGAATGTCGCCCTTCTAAGTATCTACACAAAAAAAACAAAAAAAGAAGCGCGCGCCCACACACAGGGAAGAGTGGAAAAAGTATAGCATACCGCACGGCGCATTTTACATAAAAATGCAATAAATAGCTACAGAAAAGCGTTTGGAAGCGCACCAGAAATTTATGTGGTCGAGGATCTTTACTCGAAACTGAGTCGCTTCCTACTTGCACTGTCTCCACTCGTAAATGTCAAATGTCGAGCTGGCTGGGCCAAGGAGGGAAGGCGCCTCAAAGTATGCTTATAAATTGCTCTAAATAGCAATTTTTTTTTTCGAGCTTGCAGAGCGTCGCGCAACGTCTTTGGCTTGCTTATCGTGACCGGGTCTGGGTCCGGTTAACGGGATTGGGGTATGGGGCCAGGGCCCTATGTCCGGTACGGGGGTCCGTTGGCTGTGGCGCGCAGCGAGAATCGTGTCATTTGTTCGTTTTCTTTATTAGTGTCATGTATTTTTATAGTTCAAAGGACATTTGAATGATTGAATGAACTGTATGTATGTGTGTGAGAGTGAATGTGTGTGTGTGTGTGTGTGTGTGTGTGGCTGCCCTACGGCCAAGGACCGGACCAAACCGAACCGTACCAAAAACGAGTTGCGCGCATGATTTCATCCCTTGCAGCGCTGGGATCGCACCGCACCGGCGCCCCCTCGCTGGCCCTTGCGTGTGGTCGCACTGGTCAGCCGCCCAGGCACGTTTCATCATGGGTTGCTTGTTGGTTTCGACTATATCAAATAACGACTATTGACTACGCCTGTCGCGCCCCTGACGCCCCTGGCGCCCCTTAGCTCGTGTCGTGTCCAGGGTCTTTATAACTCTCTGTGTGTGCACGTGTAGGGTTACACAACGCGCCCAGCTCTAGCTGCTGCCGCGGCTGCTGCTGCTGTTGCTCCTGCTGCTGGTGGCGCTGCTTTTGATGATGATGTTGTTGTCGTCGCCAGCGTTGACGTTGTCGATGACGAATGAAAATCAATATTTATTAGATTACTTTCGAAATTTTATACGAAAATAGAATTTTTATGACATTTTATTTTGCCCTCTCACACTATCTATCTCTCTTCCTCTCTCTCTCTCTCTCTCTCTCTCTCTCTGCCCTCTTTTGAGCATTTGCTAACTGCCTCAACAAACATTTTCCAGTTGCTTTAAGAATTGTTAATCAATTTTTTAAAGGCTTGAGCGACATGGCCAGCTGGCAGCCGAAAAGCTTTTACTTTATTAAGCAAAATGTTTGAGAGCTGCTCAACTTATGGCTGTTTTCTGTGTATCTATGTATCGTGCTCTCCTGGCAGTTTTGTTAATAAGCTTAATAGCTCGGCCAGCGTGCGCGAGCATCCCATTATCTCAGTTCCAATTAAAGTTATAATTCCTCTTACACTTTTATTTGTTCGAGCGAGCTGCCATGTCGAAGCATGTCCCTAATGACTCGGCTAATAACATAAACCAATTACTTGAATATCTGTTCAACTGCACATTTAATATTAATATCCTGCCTCTCTCTTTCTCCCCTTCTCTCCTCTCTATTGCAGGTAAGTTGCCATCATCCATTAATACCACCAGCCATCAAATTAGTAAGTACAGAAAACGAGCTGCTAACACTTTTATGTGCGTCTCTTAATGTATATGTCTATAAGTGTGTGTGTGTGTGTGTGTGAGTGTGTGTGTGTTTGTGAGCATGTGTGTGCGTGTGTGAATTCTACACCTATGTGGAGGGTCAGGCCACTGAATTTTAGTGGCCTCCGTTGACCTCGTTTGGGGCTCGCTTTTATGGCCAAGAGCCAAGCCCTAAGCGCGCTGATGCTTCTCACGTGGCTCAAAACTAAAAGCTCCCCCGAGTGCAGGAGACAACAGTGGCTGGCAGCCAGTGGCTTGCACCACACCACCCACTCAGAAGCCACTTAATTATGAAGCTGCACATGAAGTAAAACGTCATAAAGCGTCGAGTTGAGCTCATGCCTTTAGCTGCCTTTGCCGCTTCCACTTCTTGCCACTTTTTTTTTTTTGGCAGGCTGTGGCAATTGCTGCCTTGGGTAGCATCATCCGTCGTCTGCCTGCCTCAGCATTGTTGTTGCTGTAGTTCGTTCGTTCGTCTTTTTTTTTTTGCCTGTTGTCGGTTGTTGCTACATTTTGCAGTTAATTTTGCGTTGCTAAATAAACTGTTTATGGCATTTATGCCAAAAATTTTTGGCCAAGCGGAGCGGAGGCCAAGGCAGCGCCAGTGCCAGTAGCTGGATGAAGGATGACGATGAATGAGGCGACTAATGGCTGCTGTTCTGAGTGCACAACTGAGTGTGTGTGTGTGTGTATGTATGTGTGTGTGTGCATGTGTGCATTTTTGCATGCCCAACAAGCGCTGTGCAGACTTTCTGCAGGCTTCGCTTGCATTTTAATTGTAATTTTTTGCATGCCTCAGAGCAGACAATGCGTGTGACTGGGCCTGTGTCATTCCAGCCTTAAAGCAAATTGTTGTTAATTAAGATGAGAAATGTCAAGAGACTTCTAAATCATATAAGGCTTAGTTGGGAATTTTCTGTATCGAAATGAAGTTAAATCAGAAAATATATTTAATTCTTCCGATTTATTGCATAATTATTTCATCAAGAGCATTTGCAGCTAATTCAATTTTCAGTCAACTTGTTTCGCTTTGGTTAGCAAATTTTTTGGCTTACTTTGAGCTGGCGTGGTTTGGGCGTGTGTGGGTGCTTTGACCCGACAGACACAGGCACACTCAAATGCTCACATATATTAATGAATATTTACATTTTATGCAGTCAGGCGCAAACACACACACACACACAAGCTCTCCACCCACGCTAAATTCCCAAACCCCCCACCAAAAACTCACGCTCAACCACTGACAATTTGGCAGTCACCGCAATCATAAAAATTTCACCCCAGTCGCAAAAAAAAAAAAGTTGCCACACACATATACGAATATGTGTATGTGTGTGTGTGAGTTTGTGTGTTTGTGAGTTTCTGTTTGGTGCCCGTCCGTCAGTCGCCTCTGCGCCTCATTTAAATGCAAATTTTGACGAGCGGTTTTACCGTTCTTCAGCGCAGCGCTGCTGCCGTTGCGGCTGCTCTTCTGAATGAAAACATTAAAGTTAAAAATAAAATAAAACAAGTAACTAAACTCTAGTCGAGACTGCTCGACTAAGAGATACCCTGAATCCATTGAGCTGTAATACCAATCATTAAGAGCTTCATTTATTCATTAATAGTAAAGAACACATGCACACACACACACACACAAACATATGCATGCACGTAATATGCTCACTGCACAGTTTTGCGGCTGCAGCAGAGGCTGTGCTATGCAAACTTTATTGTTTAATAACTTTTTTTCTCGATCTATGTTCTTAATGAAATTTTCGGGGCATGATTATGACATCTAAATGTACCTATTTGCCAAATTTTAAGTCTCTAGTATTTGATATACGTGAGTTATCGATTTTGTTGAATTGTGGGCGAAAGGGGCGTGGCATCAAAAATCCAAAAATGACAAAATGTGCGGATTCAATATAGCTATCAACCACAACTTAGTGCACGATTCTATCTTTAACGGTGTGCACGCCAGACCTCAAAAACAAAGCGATATTTTCGATAGTTATCGATAAAAAAGGAATGGGACGAGTTATCGAAAAAAAAAAATAAACTCGTACAGCGTATGGTATTATCGAGCATTTTGCTTTTTATTTGAAGTCTCTAGCTTTTGTGGTTGCAGAAATCCAGGTGTTTACACGGACGGACGGACGGACGGACGGACGGACGGACGGACGGACGGACGGACGGACGGACGGACAGACGGACAGGGCTAGTTCAACTCAGCTCGTCGAGCTGATCAAGAATATATATACTTTATGGGGTGTGGCACGCCTCCTTCTGCCTGTTACATACATTTGCACAAAAACAATATACCCTGAAATTTCCATTTTCAATGGATTCAGGGTATAAAAATAAGAGCAGAGCCCAAGAGAAGACAAAATACTGTGGCCCGCTTTTTAGGCGGGGCCTGAGAATAATTCAAGGTGATAGCTTAATTGAAATATGCTTTTAGGCGCTTTGCTCTCGCTGTGCCGCGCTCTCTACACATTTTGCATACTTCAGCGTCGGCTTTTACTTTGTTGTGTGAAATTTCAGCAAGCGGCGGGTGCATATTTTATGGCGCTGCGGTCGACCACAGAGAGTCAAAAAAAAAAAAAGAGACAGAAGAAGAAAATATAATGAAAAACAACAACAACTGGGCGAAAAAAAGAAGAATCGACGCAGCTTAATGTTATGCAAAGTGTTTCGAGCCTGTGGGCAAACAGAGAGAGAGAGAGAGAAAGAGAGAGAGAGTGAGTGGGGAAGCGTGAAGAGTCTACGTCCGGTCTCGAATGCAGGAGGCGTCATCATCTTTAATTGCTAGCCATTTCAATTCTCATTTCAACTTCAATTGACTTTCGACAGCAGACGAAATTAAAATACAAAAAAAAAAAAAAAAGAGGGAGGAAGAGAACCTGGCCAAAGGTGGAAAGGGAACTATTTAGCATAGTCGAGTGCGGCCATAATAGAAAATATATTAGATAAGCTCCTAGCAGCTCGGTGGCCAAATTGTTTATAAAACGCACAAGTAAAGCCCGCAGGAGTCTCAGCAGCGTGGCTCAGTTTCAATATTTTGCCATTGCTTTAAGAGCGAACGTTTTGGCAGCAAAAATAAACCGCTTAAAATGGCTTTGAGCAGTGCAAATAGCAGAAGCGCATCTAACGCATGCAAATGACAACAAGGCGAACACACACACACACACACACACACACACACACACGAGCACACAGACAGCTGTTTGTTTGTGTGTGCATAAGTGAAGTGGATCTTTGTAATCTGAAATGCTCAAGGCGTGCAAATATTCAATTTTAAATATGCAGCCAAATAAAGTATAAAACAAAAAGAGACAGGCAAATGCGAAGAGAGCGAGTGAGAGAGAGAGAGGGAGAGAGATGGATGCCCGCATCTGCTGCTCACACTCCATGTCATAAGCACAATGTCATGACAACTTTTGAAATTTGAATTTCAAAGCAAAAATGTTCTCTCATTTATTCATTTGCTCAGTCATTCATTGTCATTTATTTTATTGCTAGCACACAAACACACACATATATACATATATATATATATATATATATATATATTTATATATATAGTAAATTGGTACATGTTCACATTCCATGCGCATCTTTTGATCTCTGACAAACTTCGACTGTCAATAAATTTGCGACCCAAGGTCCTGTATTAATTTGCTTTGCATTTGGTTAGGCGTTTTGTCCTTTTGGGTCGATAGTTCGTGTCCTGCCGAAAAACTTGCATTTTATGATCAAAGCCTAGGCCCTTCTGTCTGCCTGTCTGACTGTCCGCCTTCTGCTTGACTTGTTTCTCTTATTTTTTTTTTTTTCATTTTGTTTTTAAAGTTGAAGACGCGACGCGTTTTATGTGCCCATAAAATTTGACTAGTCCCCAGATTTTCATTTAGCTTGTATCCTTTTGATGTGTTGGTGTGCGTGTGTGTGTGTGAATGCTTTCATTATCAGCTGAGAGCTTGTACATGTGCAGGGTGGATTTCCTAATCCCGACTGGAGTCTAGTTTCGTGTCTCCCTCGAGGGTTGCAATTCGATGTTTAATTTTTGGCCATATTATTATTTTAATAACCAATTTGGCTGTCGTTGGCATAAAATGCGAACACGTGCTGCCACCCCGCCCCCCGTCAAGGAAGTGTCTATTATGCATGCGTAATTGCTTTGGCCGCCGACGCGGGCCCGTGAGAAATGCAGCGTGTGCGCCTCACGAAACTATATCTGCGATGTCTTATCTGCTGCATGTGGTCAATGGCAAAAAGTGACCAGGCGTGTTAATCAGCTTATGTGCGAGCCCAAATTACTGTAGCGTGCCTCTCAGCAAATGATGACATAACAGAATGTTTGCCCACAATCAAGCAACTGTTACCTTGGAGGTCGACTCACTCGTATCATTCGCCCGCTCTAAAAGTTTATTAAATACGAATTTATAACGCACATGTGAATAACTCAAGCAAAGCAAACAGAAATCAAGTTTCTCTGGCGTCTCTCTCTCTCTCGCTCACTCTCTCATTTGCCCTTAGGGCGCTAATGAAACAACAAGCCAGATCGAGAGGTTGGCGAGAGTTTGGGTTAAGCTTCGAGAGGTCGTTTGTCAGTTCAGGGGTTCACAAGCTCTGCGCTCAAGTGCCACACACACACACAGTTTGTTCTGTTTTTCCTTGGTATTTTGCCATAACTTGAACAAATACGCAAACATTTCAACACATTTAAGTGCAGCAGCCCCGCATCTCGACACGACTTTTAATTTAAGCCCACTTAACACCTCATAAAACAGGCAGCGTTCCAACTGACTGAATGAATGACTGACATGGCACCTTCTCGCACTCCATCTCTCTTCATCTCTCTCTGCATCTCTCTCTCGCTCTAGCATTTGGTTTAATATAAATGATATACATTTTATACATTTTAATTTTTACAATTTAACTGGCAGCGTAACAACTTCCATGCAATTAGGTCGAAAGGGTTACACACACACACACACACACAGTTAAAAAATCAACCCTTGTTGTTTTGCTGCCTGCCTGCCTGCCTGCCTGCCTCTTGCTTGATTGCTACTTTTGGCAAATTAAACTTGAAAGTTGTAAAATTTCCCTTGTCATTGACAAGGACACGTGCGTGTAGGCGCCCGCACAACCCTTCACATCTCACACCCACACACACACACAAACACACACTTACAGCAGTCAAGTCTTGTCTGTTAAGTGCTGCTCGAATATTGAGTCAAGTTTTTATTTTTAAATTTTTGTTAATTCATAAGTGTCTTTGACTCTTTGACTGGCTGTCATTGATTGGCGGCATTCTCTAAGCTGCCGCTTGCCACTGCACACTGTGTTCCATTCACAGGCCATAACAATTGTCGTTTATGCTGATTTTTATACGGCTCGAAGCTGGCCGGGCCAACAGACCTGACTATGAATAAGTAAGTGCGTGTCGGTAGCAACATTCAAATGTCCTCGGCGCTGCTTATTTGCTCTGTAATCTTAAGCGACAGGCATTTCTTTACTTATTTATGCACTCTCGCCTCCCTCCACACACACACACATACACACACACCCACACACAACTTAAAAATCACAATGGGGGTTTTTTTTTTCGGGGAGCTCAACTTAGATAAGCAGGCAAGTCGTGAGACCTGAGATTCGAGTCGTTCCTTTGGCTGCTTCTTCTCTGCTTTATTTTTATGCGCTTCGTGTAAGATTTTTATTGTGTATACGCCGTCGTATATGGGCCGCTATCTGGCGGCTGCTATCTGCCACGTTTGCTTTTATTATTTAATGGAGCACAAAATGCATTTTACTCGCCATTGCCTACACGAGACTCTGGCTCCCCGGTAACTGTGTGTGTGTGTGTGGCTGGGCATACAAAATTAATAATTTATATATGAAAATGTGCGTTAAGAGCTGCCGAGTCGAGTCGAGTCGAGTCGAGTGGAGTCTGTTTGCCAAATTGCTTAAGAGAATGCGCGTTAGGCTGTTTGCCAAGGTCATAAGTAGGACTTGGGGGGACGCCGTGTCGAGATTTGCTCGTCTCTCGTAATTTGCTTAATAAAACGCGGTTGGCATATTGCATAAAATATAAGCAAATGTTGTCCTTTTGTTTCATTTCCCTCTCTCTCTCTCTCTCTCGCTCTTTATGTTTTCTTCTTCTATTTTTTTCTTTGTTTGCAATTTATAAATTGCAAGGCAGGCGGCAGCAATGCTTGACTCTGTCGACTCTCGACTGTCGCTTTTCATTTGGCGTTACTTTGATATATGGCAGATGGGTAGAGCGACGCAGACCAAAGCAGATTGCACTTGGGGTTGGCTAAATGGCAAAGAGCTAAGGACTTTATACCCGGCTGGCGGCTAGAGCGGGATGCGTGCATAAATTTGCAAGGCGCGAGGGGCGAGTCAAGGAGTTCTGCAAAGCCTCGGGGCGACTGTCAAGTGGCTAAAGCTGACAAACGGCCGTAGCTAAAGTTGTGTATTTTTATTCGCTCTCTCGCTCACTCTCACTCGCTCTCTCTCTCTCTCTCTCTTTTTTCACGGGTGCACACACTCCAAATTTATGCCTGTGCCCTAAAAAAAAATATAGAAAACGTGTAATTTGAATAAATACCAATAAGCACTGCAGGCCGTGTATGAAAATCTTCTAGAGGTATGAATTGTCAGCTAAATGGCAATGTGTAAGCTCTTAGATAAATTAAAATGCAGATGTAAACTGAGCAAAGAAGAGTAAGACTCGCTTGAAATTATCGCTAAAATGTGGAGCAAGAAATGCCATTTGATCGTGAATATTTAAGTATATTTTGAATAAATAATTGACCGCGTTATTAATAGACAACGAGATTTTCGTTGGGCAATAAACAAGTTTGAGCAAGAAAAGTTTTCTTCAGACAACATTAAGCTGGAGATTGGTATGAAGCGTTCAGCATTAACCATGAAAATATTGATTGCCAAACGTCTCCAAGCAGAATCCCATTATGAGACATTGGCCGTCATAAAGTAAACTTTGCCATCAGTTCTTTAATATATCAGCTCGGTTAACCTCGACTCTTAAGCGTTTGGGAGCTGTAATCACAGCGGCTCACTTAATATGCAATGCGTCTTAAATTTAAATATTAAACGCACGTAAATTTCTGCAGCTGTGCATGAAGAGCGCGAGTGTAGCTTTAAGTGTGTACACACTGGCGCAGAGGTTCCAATTGCGCTGAGATATATGTGCGCGATGCTGTTTGCGAAAACAACAGCAACAACAGCAAAGCGGCGTATACAGCACACGATTTTCCAATTGAACTCACACGTGTTTAAACACACACACACACAGAGAAAGAGAGAGAGAGAGCCGGCAAAGATATATCTATAGAGAGAGTGGGAGAGAGAAAGAGAGAGAGGGAGCAGTTGCTATTTGATGCAGTCGTGCATTCAATCGCTGCGTCGTCACCTCCACGCGGCCAGCCCGAAAATCATTTCAAGTTAATAATAAATGGAGCATCATCATCAGACATCAAACTCGTTGAGCAAATAGACGACGACTCCACGACTATCCTTTGGCCACGGCCAGCTCTTTCACTCGGATTGCTTGTTTGTCTGTTTGTTTGTTTGCATTGCCTGTGAAACGTTGTTGAAAGTGATTTCGTTTTTCCTCTCTCTCTCTCTCTCTCTCTGCCTCTACCTCTCTCTGTCTTTTTTTTTTATGTTTATTCTTTTCAATTTGTAGCCCTGGTTTGGTCATGTAATGAGCTGCTTCAGCTGTGCGCACAAATCAATTAAAATACGTGCCAGGCATTAGAAAGGCGCCTACAACTTGGGCTGACTAGGCAATATGTCTGTCAGTGTGTGTGTGGGTATCTATGTGTGCTTATGCGCATTTCATATTGAACATAAGTCAAGAGACTGCCAACATGCCAACTCAATTGACAGTTGAAGCCAGAGCTATATATACATACATATATATATAAATACATATATATACTTATACATACTATATATGTGTGTCCATATATACTATATGAACTGTCATCCTGTTGACAGCAAGGTAGCCCTATATAGGACACACATGAGTGGAGACTGTGCGTGTGTGTTGGCCTTAACAGACATTTTCACAGTTGAGTGCTTTGTTGGAGCAGGCACAGCAGCCGCTCGCATGCCATCTCTGGCTCTCCCGCTCCAGCTCCCGGTTGCTCTTGGCTTATGTAATTTATAAGCATTTCTTGCGTGCGTCCCGTTGGTATGCAACAAAAATGTTGTATTGGCCATTATATAAGCCGCTTTGAGTGGGCTTCAGTTTGAGCAGGTATGCTTTAAACGTTGCTTTGACTAGGCAACCAATCAATGCTCGGCCCTCGAGACACACCCGCCACGCATGCTTTAAATGTTTGCCCAGCATGACGGGCCGAAATGATATTCTTTAAATAATATCAGCTCGAATAATCGATAGACTCTCATAAATTTCATGTTAAGCCGAGCTTCAAGAATGCCTCATTTAAAAAATAGATATAAATATATATCTATATATATATATTTACTCGTTCGGCTTTATACATATATTTATGTACTTTATAATTGAAGCTTTTCATGTATTTCGTGCTTAAGCCGCCTTTTATATCACTTCGTTCTTTCAAGTTGTTGTTGCGCTGCACGTGAATCCAACAATCAAATCATCTAAGCTCATTTCGTGTGCTTCGGTTGGCTTTGGCCCCATTGTGGCCCACGGGCAGACGCCATTTGAAATCCATGTGAAACCTTTTCCGCTATTCAATTATACTTGCCTTCATCCAGGACACCTGTCCTGTTACAAGCGCTCACACTCCGGCCGCCCGGCTCAAAATTTATGTCTTCCGAAAACGACACTTGACTGACTTTTGTGCCCGGCCAAGTTGACACAAAAGACACACACACACAGCACGCTCAACAAGCTTGAATAGCAGCGGCAGCTCCAGGCGTGTCCATCAGCCAGGCTGCCTGCCTGCTGCGCCCACAGCGCCCGCACCTCAAAATATGCAAATAAATTACTAATAACCCCTGAATGTAACCCTAACACGGATACAAAAAAAAAAAAAATGATATGTATATATACGTATATCCAGAGCAGCAAACAGTTTACGTATCTGTGTGTGTGTGTGTATGTGTATTCCTATTCATAATTCAAATTTTACGCCACAATAAACAAAAATGCCTAAAATTATGCAACACGGCACATGCCGCAAACACACTCACACACTCGCACACACATACACACTGGCACAATTTTGAGCTGAGTAAGTCATAAATTATGTAAATTTAATTTTACGCCCCGCATATAGCAGCAATATATTGGATATACTATATGCGTACGTATGGCCAAGCCAAGTCAACCACAAAAATTTACAAAAAAAAAAAAAAAATAGCAGAGAGAAAAATGAAAGAAGATGACGAAAAATGTTATTATGTAAATAATTAATGGCATGTAATTATCTAAATTTTAGACAATTAGAAAAAATTAACACAGCAGGGCACAAATAAAAAAGAAATGTATATATATATATATGCATATATATTTATGACATTTTTATTATGCGAAGCGGCACACAAAATGTAAAGCGGTAAAAATAAAAATGGAACGAAAGAAAACGGGAAATTTATGTGGCATGTCCTTGCGTCGAGTTTCCGTTACACATTTAACGGCATTTTAACGCATGCTAATGACTCGGCTGTCCAGGAACATATCGAAATACTTTCCCCTAGGCAGAAAAGCAAGGTATAGCCCCTTGAAAGGTTTGCCATTAATTAGAGGCCATTCGACACGACGGCGTCTGACAAAACATTAGTTCGTTTAATTTATTAGCTTGACTTGGGCATGGCTTACACACATACATGTCATATATATATATATATATATATATATATATATATATATATGTATATATTTATTTATTTATAGACAGCTACGAATCAGCTAAATAAGCCAGCCGCTAGAGAGCTGGCAGGAAAGTATTCGAATGTGTGTATAGCAGAGTGACAAGATTTTGGCCGCATGTGGGCTGTCATTCGAGACAGACATAAAATAATATTGATTTCGCTTGCGTAATGGGCGTGCCTATGAGTGTTTGAGTGTGCGTGTGTGAGAGAGAGGATTTGTGTTTAGGTATGTTTGAAAATATTAACCTCAATAAATACGTCGTATTTGCGCCAAAAAGCGAGTTGCAAGCGAAGCAAATATTTTATAGCATTTTTGAGCGCTGAATGAAAAATCGAAAATTGTGCATATTAGGGCAAAAATAAATATATTATGCGAAATTTAATATGATACGTATATATTTTTGATATTTGATATTTACAAATATTATATATAAAAATATTTAATTTTTAATATTTTCATAGGGACGCATTTAAGGAAATTTAATATATAAATTACAATTTTTATTATTAAAATGAATACAAAAATAAAATGTTTAAATATAATTTAAGACTAATATATTTTACGTGAAAAATAATTTAGTTAATAAGCAATTTTGCCCTATATTTTTATTCTTTAAAGTAAAAGTAAAAATCTCATTTAAAAATGCAGTAATGTATTTTTCCCTTGCAAAACATATCTATTGGCGACGTCTATTGTCTGGCGCTCTATATAATGGTCAAGCAATTGTCTGCTCATACAATATGGCATTAATAAAGATTGCAGTTATGCCGCGCTCAATGCCAATGGCTCAATGTATCTTTGGTCTGGCAGACCAACTTTAATTGCCACTTGCTAATTGCAAACACGAGCATAGCGACCATTATATACAGCTGTTATATATCATATATCAGAGATATAGAGAAAAACTAAAGAGAACTAGAGAAGAGAGAAGAGAGGAGTGAGAGTGAGAGAGTGCAGAGTGCTTGCAGCCGCAACAAACGTGTGCAACATGGGTGAGAATGAACATAAAAAGCAGCCTCGCATGAGAAGCACCACTGATTAGTATCAAAAGGATGCCAAGGATGTGGATGTGGATGTGGATGTGGATGATATAGTGTATGTGAGTACGGCTGTAGCTGTGTTAGTTGCGGTTGATAGTCGCCGTTGCCCTACAGCGCAGTGCAAAAAACTTTTGATTAAGCTACAGTTATGGCAGGTTGTAACGAGAAGACACACAGACAGACGCAGCAACAGCAGCAGCAGCAGCAGTAAAGCGTGCTTCAAGTGTAGGTGAGATGGATTGCGGGGCTGCTGCTATTGTTTTGCTTGCTAGCTCGTTAGTTTGTTTTGCTGTTGCACGCTCGAGGCGCAACATTGTCTTTGCTTTTAGCTGCCAACCCCACACCAGCTACTGCTGCCGCCTGCCGCCTTCTGCTGCTGGCTTTGCCAGTGACAAAATTCCAACTCTCAACTCGACTCTCTATCAGCAGCTGCACACAAAAAACTTTTGCGCAAAACTTTGATGATTTTTGATAAATTTTAGAAAGAAGTAAAACCATATACTATATATATATATACAATATATATAAACTAAAGGCAAGCTGCGTTTTCAATAAGCAAACATTGCTTAGAGGAGTATTACTATTCTATCAACAGAAACTTGCAGCGCACTCAATTCGAAGCCATTTTCCAAGCTGCAAGCGATAACGATCATTGCCAACAGCAGCAGTATCAGCATCATCATCATCGTCGTTGTCGAAAGCATAATAAAAATCGCTTTTCACTCGCTCTAGCTCTCGCTCTCTCTCGCTCGCTCTCACTCTGTTAGACTTTGCTGCTGCTGCTGCCATAACAAAGCCATAAAACGTAGTTTTAATTGCATTTTCGTTGTTCCATTTTATGTAGTTGAGTTGGCGAATGCATAAAAACAACAAAGCGCAACTGACCAGAGACAGAGATAGAGAGAGCGAGAGCGAGAGCGAGAGGGAGAGGGTGAGAGTTGGAGCATGGGCAGTTGTGACTTGGCTGGTTCAATAGACGGCGCCGCATTCTAATTGCAGCAAGGGATGCAGATGTAGGCACTTATGGCTTGACTGGCTACTCCTACTTTGGCGCTGGGGCATCATAAACTAACGCAGTTTATGTGCGGCTCATGCACTCTCGCACAAATATAGACAGAGTCAGAGTCAGAGTCAGAGGCAGAGACAGCGACAGCGACAGTCGTCGGGGCAGTTGTTGGGCTGCCACATTGGCACTTGCCACTTGCCACTTGGCACTTTTTGGCATTGCATACGCGTAGGCGGCGTCGCCTGGACTAGTCCGCCACATCATGCACGACTTGTCGAGGCGCTAAAATTTGCGGTTTTACGTTCCTACTGGCGCCGACTACACAGTCCCAGCCCCAGATCCAGTCCCAGCAGCTCAGCAGCGATTGCTCTTTGTCAACGGCTCAACACTTTGTCATAAGGCTAATTGTGTGCTGAGGCGAAAAAAGGAAGAGAACCAAAAATTGTTGCTGCTTTATTTCGTTTTCTGTTCTTTTTTTTTTATGTATTTTTGGCTCGCCAGCAAAAGATTTAATTAACATTTTGACTCTCAAAGGCTTCCCCATTTTTGGCCACATTTAAATTTCAAATTATGTGCGCTAATTACGCTCCCAATATCCACACACACACACATACACACAAGCACAGAGACACAGAGAGGGAAACCTTTTTGCTACCCATAATTAGCAGGGCCTTTGTGCAAAGCGAGCGCAAAGCCTGCAGCCCAAAAGGCGAACAAGCAACCGCAGATGAAGCTACAGCGGAGTCGGCGAGCATCTCAGATGCCTTAGCAATGTTGTTTCACTTAAGTTACACTAAACAGCAAGAGGGATTGCGACGCTTGATGAGCCCTCGTTGACTTGAAATAAATAAATTGTTTTGGCTTGCGATTCGTGTCTGTTAACTGATATGCCTCAAGGCGAATCATTACAGTACATGGAACCATATCGAATTGAGGTCAAATAGAGCCCACGAAGCGAGGGGGGGGCAGCGTGAGTGTATTGAGTTCATTAACCAACGATTGCAATCAAAAATGCAGCATGAAAAACTGCACACAGTAGCCAGACAATTATGCCACAGACTCCTCGGACCTCAGCCAGCTCATGCGTGCGTGTGCGTCTGCCTGTCGAGCAGCAGCTGCGGGTGTCGACGTTGATAAAGCATACAAAAGCAACGGCAGCAGGCAGCAGGCAGCCGCCAGCAGCCAGCAGTCAATGCATTGCAGCCCAGAACTGAGCCAAGATGCTGCTGCTTGAGCTGTAGAACGTTTTCCAATTTATTACCCCGGCCACATCAATCATTTAGCAGCCGACCCAAAAAAAAGAAAAACAACAGCAGCCAGTAAGCCCCTGCTGTCAGACCGCAGAAACGTAGCCAACGAACGTGCGACTAAATGAACATTTTTGGTTAAACATTGGTTTAAATTTTGCGGCGTCATCGCCAGACTCACTCCTAGTAACAAGAGCAGCAGCAACAACAGCAATCGTCGTCCTGCATGCTGTCACTGTCAACAACATGGTGGGCATCGGCGCCGCTGTATACAAAATCAACAAGGCTTCAGTTCATCGACCACTTAATTTATCCAGCTGAGCTTTGAGTAAAAGGCAAAAGCGAATTTATGCTCGACGCCAATTGTGGCGCGCCTGTGGGCAACGAGGCGTGGCTGGCATGCCTTTGGTCAGACAGAGAAATGCACTTAATTGCCATCAGCAGCCGCCCACTCATTGACTGTTTAGCAACAGCTCGAGTTTTACAACAACAAAAACACAAAAAAAAAAAACACAGACACACACACACACACACATGAAATTCAGCCAGGCTTGCAGCCTGACGATGCATTTAGGGAGCCAAGTCCAGAGGAGAGCTGAATAGAGTCGAGCGAACCTCTGCGTTCATTCATTATGCATTAATGTAAATACGGTAAATGTTGTCCAATCATTAACATAATTGAATTACAAACAAGCGGGCGCCCAAATTGGGGTCTTGTTCATGCGCATGCATAAATCGCAATTTTAATTACTTGCCCGCCTAATGGATCGTGTGCTACCAACTACAACTAAAAAGAGTTACTATAGCCGAAAATTTGGGTAACAAGCAATAACAATTCCGGCACAGCTCTATGCGCTGCCACCCGAGGCATTAAATATTTTACGACATGACGAGAGCCGAGGCGGACCGTGGCGAGGCTCTCTATAAAGCAATTGAATTTTGCAGTTAAAAGCTTCAATCATTTTCAATTGCCGCAAACTAATGGCTGATTATAAAATATGCATGCGACAGGCGGGCAGCTCAACCTGGCCAAGCTGTCGGTCCTCAACGAGCCTTTTCGTACTAATGACACGAGCACGAACACGGCCAGTGCCAGTGCCAGTGCCAGTGCGAGTTGCTGATGACCCAATCTAAGACCGAGCGCACAGAATGACACCTGGTTTCATATAAAAAGCAATCATCAAATGCGAATTTCGGTACGAAGTTTATTGATTTGCTCGGCTCGGTTCGGCTTTGCTTGGCATAAAGCCTTCAATTAAGTTTTATTTTAATGCATTTCATTTCAACGTCTTTTAATGGCATTTTTCGTATGGCTACCATATAACTCATTTGCCATAAACCCAAAAGGTGACCACAACACGTAGCCGGCTGCAGAGCCACAGCGTCGCTGGCTGCCTTTGGGGTTGCTATCCGGGTCGGAGTATATGGCTCTGAATGTGGATGGGCGTTAAGTGTTGCCCGCCAGTCGACATGGGTCGCATGGGTGAGATTTAAGCTTTAATGATGCATGAAGCGGCACAGGATGTGGCTACCCAGTCGTGGGTAAAAGGCAATGAGCGAAAATGTGCAGCGGTGAGACAGAGACCGAGAGAGACAGAGAGAGAGAGAGAGCGATAGAGTGAGCGAGCGAAAGATGGGCTTGCATATTGAGTGGCATTTAAATGCTCGAAATGCTGCTGTTTGTAGGTGTTTATGAAGAGTGCTACATCATCGAAATAGCCAAATTCAATTTGGCGCTGTTTATGGGCTTTACTTTGACTTGTTTTTAAACTGACGCGCAAATAATAATTATGGCTGAAGAGCAACTCGTTAGCAAAAACTTTTCATCACAATTCTTTCTTTTCTTCCTTTGCAGATGAACCGTGCTTTACAGCTGAAGCCAGCTGAAAATGAAAGTCGCAGCGGTAAGTAATCAAATCCAAAGTTGTATAACACACATACACACATACATATATATATATATACATAATTTTATTTTGCCATTTGGCAATTCAATTTGCCGCTCAGCAATCAAGTCGCCATAGGTGCCACAGAAATATAATTACTTTACTGCCAAACACATTTAGAGCTAGCCAAAACTTGACCCGTCTCCTTATGTAAGTTAAGTTTCTTACCTTGGCCAAAGTGCAGCGTCAACGAAACTTTTTATTCACGCCTTGTGAGTGTTGGTGTTTGTGTGTGTGGCATTCGGGCACGAACCCAAAACTGGAATCTCGTCCTTTCTTTCTTATTTTCAACACCTACAACACACGTCAGCTGAAATTACGTTTGCGCTTCGATAAACTGTCAAAACTGTCTGCAAAAATTTGACATTTAACAAAAAAAAAAAAATTGTATATATATATATATATGAAAATAAAAATAAAAATACCACCTCTAAAAGAATATGCGGCAGTGCTTTAGAAATCGTTGGGCTGGGGCCTGGAGGACTAGAGAGAAAAAAAGTTAGAGCAAAACAACGTAGAACTGTCAAAGGCAGGCAATGGCTGCCGGACAAGGGCGCTCCGATCTGCCTCTGGTCACTGCGCCATATTGTTTTTACTGAGCTGCCCCGCTGTTGTCATGTTTCACGCTTGTTTCTGACAGCCCAGCGAACAGCGTCCCCAAACCCTCGCAACCTTTTGATATACACAGCGAAGGGGCAAAAAAAAATGGGCAAAGATTTGCATAATTTACACAGCACTTGATTTTTTCTTTTTGGGTCATTTCTCGAGTAGTTCTTGCATTGATAAACTTATTGACAAGCTCATTATGCATGAGCCAGCAAAATGCTGTTTTAAAAGAATGTCAATTTACTGTTATAAACAGAAAACTCTACTTAACAGACGGAGCAGACGAAAAAGCAGAACAAGAAGAAGAGGAAGGAGAAAAATACAACTTCAATTTGATGGGATTTATTTAAGACAAGAGGAAGAGCGTAATGCACAGCAGTTGTGGAGTAGTGCTTAACGTAATACGCGTCTTACGTCACGTAAGCAATAGTGACTTTCGGGCAGAATATTAAATTTGAATTCCTAATTATGGCGTAATGTATTAAATATGCATCTATAATATAGTTATATATCTTACGTTACGTAAGCAATAACCATGTCTGACGCAACGTAAGCAACTACGTAATCCAGTTATTCAACGACAACGTGATTTATAGCTCTAACTACGTTACGTTAGCAATTACGTAAACGACAACTTACGTTTGCTGCTGCAAAAGAGTCTGCGCTCGAAATGCAGCTGTCCCACAGGCAGGTGGCAGCCGCAAAAAGTCAGTGCACTGCGCGCAATCTCTTAAGACATTTTCAAGCTGGCAACGCTTATCAAAGCAGCGCAGCGCCCAAAAATGTCCATTGCACAAATTGCTTCTGCACACACACACACACATACGTATACAATGGGTAAGAGAGGCAGAGAGAGAGAGAGAGAGAGAGAGGGAGGGAAGTGTGAGAGGGCAAAGGAAATGCAGAGCCATTGCTCATAAGAGTCGACGGGCAACGGTCGACTGTCGACTGTCGACAGTCGACGGTCGCTGTGGCAAAAACTTGACAAAGTTGATGTGTCAAATCAGCAGAAGGCGAGCCGAGCGAAGGCAAAGACAGAGCTGAGAGCGACGCAGCGAGGATGCCAACAGCCATACAAACGGATGACCTTTAAACTTTGCCAAAGGACATGAAAGCACTAATCGTTACGTTGCTCCCTTCATTCATTCGACGTTCATTTGCCAGTTGCTTCGATTTTACTTTAGCTTTTCAGCGCTCAACGCTCAGCTCTCAGCTCACAGCTCACAGCTCTCTGTGCTCTGTGTATGTTGAGCTCTGCGAGTGCTTGGCGGCAACAATTTAAACTTTTCTAATCCGCTGGGGATTGAAACTTCAAGCTGCAGCAGTCGCAACTCGTCGGCAATCTGTCCGCACAATTGTGTGGCTCTGGCTGCTGCGATTCGCTGATGCCGGGGCCACTGTTAGTGCCACAGACCCATCGGCCCATCGGCCCATCAGCAACGCAATCAAGTCGACATTTTTGTTTGTTGCTTTGTCTGCTGCCTTTTGGCCAACAAATTTCGAAGAAATTAAAGCGCTCAACTTTGTGGCCGCTATCAGCAGCGCACTTGGCAACTCAACAGCAGCCGACTTTTGACTTTGGCTTTTGTGCGGGCCAAAAAGCCTAGGCCAAATGCAATTATACAAGGACAAGTTTAATTGCTTGGCTGAGAAGGCTCTGGCTCAGGCTCAGGCTCATGCTCCGACACTGGCTCAGCCACGCAGTCAACTGCAACTTTGCCGCTGACATTTGCATCGCCAGCCGCAACAAATTTCTCCCCTCCTTCTTCAACTATCTTTTCTCGCTCTGTTTCGAATTGTTTACTTCAAACATGAAATCAAGCAGAAAACGAGCTGGAATTTCATCAAATTTCTGACCAGTTCCCCCTTCCCAACTCTTTAAGCGAAGCGAAATTGTTGCACAATGTCCTTTGTCGCCTTTTGTCTGTGTCGAATACGCAATTTACTCTCTGTGCCATATCTAGAGTCTGATGACTTTCATTTCATTTGCCCCAGCACACACAAACACACACGAATGCACACGTTTCGTTATTTATCTTGATATTCTCTTTCACACACACACACACACACACACACAGAGAGACACACATATACACACTCATGTTTCATCATTATCAAACTCATATTGTCGGCAGCTTCGTCTTCGTCGCTCGCTTTTACGCGTAATTTGTACTTGTCTAACACGTAATGATGTCACGTAAATTGCATACGTTGACATTACGTTGCGTTGCGTATTTTAAAACTGCACACACACACACACACACATAGACACAGACAGCACGAGCAAATTGAGCCAAGCGAGCGAGCGACTTAAAGTCAAATTAATATTACTCATACGCAGCGTACCTTAAGCAATGTCTGTATGTGTGGACAAGAGCTGACATAGTCCGTATCTTACTTCTCTCTCATTCTCGCTCTCGCTCTCTCTCTCTCTCAGTCTGTCTGTCTGTCTTCTTCTTGCATATAAATAAATTGTGAAATCCGTGCCATTTCCTCGAGCGCAACACAGATTTATGTTTCTAAATGCGCATTAATTTCCTTACCTTTATCCTGAGCTGTCCCCGTGTATGTCTGCCTGCCTGTGTGTCTGTGTGTGTGTGTGTGTGTGTGTTTGTGCTTCGTGTGTCATGCATCAGTAAATCAGCTGACTGCTGCCTGCCTACCGTCTCGCTTCATTCATCATACTTATAAATATTCATTTCCTACGCCGCGCGCTGTGCCCAAAAATGATTGCAAAAGATTAAAAATCAACTCTATAAAAATATGCGCGCACACACAAACAAACAGCGTTGATAAATTACAAAGTAAATTAACAAAAGCAGAAACAGTAAGATAAAGAGCGAGAGAGAAAGAGAGAGAAAGGGAGAGATGCGCACACAATTGCGCTGTCAGTCCATCCATCAGTCAGTCAGTTGGAAAGCGTATGTGAAACTGCGCCTTACGGTTCGCTCTGCTTCTTATCGCTGGCAAAGCAAGAACAAAAAAAAAACTTTGAGCGGCTCATTTTCTGGCTGCGCAGGCAGCCTGATTATTATAGACAACGCCTCATCAAATTGAAAAGCAATGAACTATGAAACAGCTCGAATAGACAGCGAGAAACTAACCCTTACAACAACACGAGCAGCAGCAGCAGTCGCAGCAGCCGCAGCAGCAGCAGCAGCGACGCTCCTAATAAGCGCAGGGCACAAAACTTTTCTCGGGCAGTGTGAGAGGCGAAAAACTAATAATAATAATACGCAGCGCTGGCTGCAAAAACTTTTCTCATTTGTGCACAGTTCTCTTCTCTGCTTTTTTTTTTTTTTTTTCTTGCCTCGCCCCACATCTGCGCATATCTGTTAAGGGCTGCTGTTGGCAGTTCGCATGATTACGCATTTGAATTGTATTGGCGCCTATTGGCATTGGCAGGCACTATGTTGGCCAATTTCATTATCGAGCCGAGCCGACACATTACCTGGGCCGGTTCGCTTTTTATGTGGCCTCTGCAGAAAGTTGGCTTATTAGCGTGCAGCTTGGCGAAATGTTTATGTGTATCTGTCATGGGCGCAATAAAAATGAAAGGCGACAAATTCAATTGAATTTATATTGTGCTCCAATGCACAATGGATATATATGAGGCTCGGGGATGCAGTAGATTGGAACTTGTCTGCCGCGCGACGATGATTGGCTGCGACTGGCGTGCTTGTGGGCCGAAAGCAGACGGCGCAAATTAAAAAATTCACCACTAAGCCCAATAACAAAGCCGCACACAGACAAAAGGCATAAATAAAGGCCAAAGAGGCTAAAGGCAGCGCCTAAAAGCAGACATCAATTCCTGCCTTCTTTCTGTGCCATCTTACTTGCCCCGGCCCGCAGTCATCGCAAATTCTTTAATCAGCTTAAATTCACACGTACCGAAAGCGACGTATAGCCATTGATTGGAGGCTTACACGCCGCCCCCAGCCCCCGCACGCCTCCGCTAACAATCTGTATATATTCCTTTTCCTTTTGAGCTGCTGCCGCTGATGATGCTGCTGCCTCTGCCTCTGCCTCTGCCTCTGCCTCTGCTGCTCCAGCTTTTATCAAAGCCAGTTCAAAGGCGCGTATGTGTATTTAGGCTTTTATTGTTTTTGACCTTTTCTTTATTTTTTTTCGCCTAATTTTTTTCTATTTTTTTTGACAACACAAAATCGATTTTCACGCACAACGGAAACGCAAAAATGTTGAGGAAATACTTTTGCCAAAATAAAACTAAATCAGCAAGGAAAAAGCGATAATAAGTATTTATATGCCTGAAATAAAAAAAAAATAAATATATGTATATATGTGGGCAGCAAATTTTCTTCTTCTGCTCCTTCTTCTTCTATGTATATATATGTAGCAGAAAACAGGCTGCTAAATGCGTTTTAATGTTTTCGAAAAGAAAACAACTTTTAGTCTGGCAACGGCGCTTCTTAAATATTTAAGCACACTTTTAGGCTGGATTTTTTGTGCTCTCTTCGTTTCGTTTCATTTGGTTTGCGTAGTTTGGCTGCGCTGCGCATCATTTTTCTTACGTTGCTGCTTGATTTTTTTTTTTACGAGCGAGTGAAGCCTGTCAATTGGCTGAATGCCTCGTAAAAATGCCAGAGGCCTAGACGGAGGCACAGCCAGGCAGCGGCAAATGCCAGCCAAAAACGATTTGTAATGTTTTCTTGGCCGCGCCGGAAACGGAAAAGCACACACACACACACCCACATACAGCTGCTGTATGTGTGTGTGTTGCTTTTAGTTTGTTATTGTTTTCTTTCTCTCCGAGGGCTGACTGTTTAGGCCTGCCAAATGTCATCATTAGCGTTTCAATTGGTATTTTAGTCCGTGACACTTGAAGCATTTGCATAAAATTCAAGTCAAGCTGTTGACATTGATGGCTGACGCTCTTTGATGTTTGCTTTTGACAACAAAAAAAAAAAAACAGGAAGAAAAGCCAAAGCTCAAATACCCTGCAGCTGCTGCTAAGCGAAGATTATAGGTCTGGGCGCGAAATGCCACAAAGATATAAACTTCTAATATGAAATAAGCCCGAGCAGCTGTTCGCGGAGCAACATTAGTCGTCGTGCCCCGGGCATTTCAGGTCGACTTTATTGAATAGAGCCGCGGGTGGGTCTAGCCTTGATTTACTCGTCTGCTGTTTGGTCTGCCACCTGACCCGCTGGACAAACATAAAAAAAAAAAAAAAAAAAACACTTTGCTGATCTTATCAAGCCGGCAATTGTCTGACGCTTTGGCCGCGGCCTTTGTGTGTTTGCTCTGTCTTCATTACCGCAGGAGACTGTGGACGGGGCATGGATTGGAAGACAGCTTACGATAAACGACACGCGAGGTGTGGGCAGGGGTTGTGGTTGGGGCTGCGGCCAGCAATCAATAGTGTCAACAGGGGAACGGCTGGCGGGGCGTATGTGTAATATAAAAAGTAATTATTTCTTATGCAATATAACCCACACGGCTGGGGGTCAACAAAGGGAGATGTAACCGGCGCTGTGGCGGAGGGCGTGTGATAAGCATCTGGAACAGCATTTTATTGCAAGCGGCGCAATGTTTTAATTGTTTGTCGTGCCAGGGCTGCCATTCAGTCGCTGTGGATCCTTTCTCGCCCCACCTTGCGCCGCTCTGCCGTTTTTGTTGTATTTTTACAAGCAAAGAGCTCAGCCATAAAAGATTGTAATCTTAATTGCATTTAGAGTGCCTTGCATTGTAGGTTAATAATCATAAATGTTATGGTAATAGTTGCCACATGAATGTGTCGAGGCATTTTGTTGTGGCTGCAACAAACTCTCACTCTCTCTCTCTCTCTGTGTGTGTGTGTGTGTGTGACTGTGCTCCATTTGGCACAGCACTCGAAAATATACTTCAAATGTAATGCACTGACATTTGCGGCAGCTGCAGCCAGAGCAATTACACAAAATTGATATTGCGCAGCATTAGAAATTATGAGCGGGAGAAAGGTGAAAGAAGAGAGGAAAAGAGATGGAGAGGGAGAGGGAGAGGGAGTGAGGGAGTCTCTCAGCAGTGTCATCAAAATTATTGTTTATATACACAACTTGGCAGATTGAGATAGTAGTACTTTAAGAGCTGTCTCCAGACACTGTCAACATTTGACTAGCTCAAGGATTTAAAGCAGTTTCTAATCTGCTAGAATATATAGTATGAAATATATATATATATATATATATAAAGTAAAACGTCGTAAACTCTGGTTAGCCACAGATATCGTCTAAAAGTCGGTTGTTGTTGTTGTTGTTGTTGACTTGCCAACACGCCATCTAGCCATATCTGGCCACATGTATAGCGCCCCGCTTGACGTCCCTCGACTGCCGTCCTTGACGTGCAAAAGAGACAGATAGCATTTTATGCGAATGTTTTTGCACTTGGTCCCCGCCGCCACAACTGTGCTGCCGGCAGCACACTTGAGCAAGCGAGCACAATGCAAAGCTCTGGCGTTTGCTTGGCTCATATACTTTACAAATCTTGATAGCTTAATAGCGAGCAAGACGAACTGCAGAGCGTGGAGCTGAGCTGGGTGGGATGTGAGCTAAAAAGCAAAGACATGTTTTGGCCAGCGGGCGAGCCAAAAAGAATTCTGCCACATTAAAGACCCAAAGCGTAAGCCAAAAAGCTAAAATAATATGAAAAGTCATAAAAATAACAGCGGGACGACTGCAGCCAGCAGCAACAACAAGCGACGACTAGGGAGCCAAACGTTTTTCATATGTGCTAAATCGCACGCTATCTACCTCTCCCTCACCCTCTCTCTCTCTCTCTCACTCAGTCAGCTTAAGTGCTAATTTAGGCGAAATCAATAGAACCCTTCGCAAGTGTCGAGCGCTGGCCGCTGCTGCTGCTGAAATTAATAGAACGTAGGTGGCGACAACCAAACAACGAGAATTTATGTTAAGTTGAGTCACCACCGCCAGCAGAGACAAAAACTATAAAAATTAACGAGCTGCAAGTAATGGAGCATACTTTCTGGCATTTCTGGGCCGCCGAATGGGCATAAAATGCGCTCCGCTGCCTCCAATGCTCGGCCATTGTTGCGCAACATGCCCGGCACAGCACAGCTCAGTCTGTCTGCCTCTCCCGCTCTCCCTCTCTCCAACTCTCTCTCTCTCTCTTTGTCAGTCACTATGTGTAGTATTATAATGCCATTATCATTTTATTATTGCATTTTAAATGCATTTATATATGTATATACTATATGCTCTGTAGAGTCTTCTTCTTTTATTTTGCGCTGCGTTCCATTCATAATTTTTAATGCTTGGCCAGCGCACAGCTCATTAGGCAGGCAACAACAATCGAGGAGAAGAAATTGTAGAAAGTGTCTGCTGGCAAGACGCAGGCGTAGACAAGATTAATGCATTGTTGCCACAGCACACGTATCCTGCCACAAACACTGGGCGCTGGAGTGGGCCAGATCGTCCTGTCTGTCAGCTGTGCAGCGCATTTAATTTTTATACCCTGATCCCATTGAAAATGGGAAAAAAGGGTATAATGTTTTTGTTAAAAGTATGTAACAGGCAGAAGGAGGCGTGCCACACCCCCAAAAGTATATATATTCTTGATCAGGACGACAAGACAAGTTGATTGAGCGCTGTCCGTCTGTCTGTCCGTCCGTCCGTCCGTCCGTCCGTCCGTCCGTCCGTCCGTCCGTCCGTATGTATGAACGCGTCGATCTCAGAACCTATAAGAGCTAGAGACTTGAATTTTTTTTTGTTAGGCGCGTATATTGGACGCGCATATCGAGTTTGTTTCAGAAAATCGATAACTATTCCTGAATATTTGTTATCGATTTAAAACCATATGAAAAATCAGTTATGATTTTTTATCTTTTTTATCTTAAGAGCTACAGACTCCAAATTTCGCATGTACCTTTATGTGTATTTTTACCAATTTCGGTTTTTGTTACATTTGGATACCGGCCCCAAATTTCCCCACAATTTTGAAAATTATTTTCAGTTGCAATATATATGGTGTTTGGTCTTTTTGAAAACTAAATCAATTATTTAAATCATATGGTGAAAGTTTCATCAAAATCCGTTGATAAACACAAAAGTTATTAAACAAAATGTTTGGCTAGATCAACAGCGATTGAACTGCAAAGCGCACACAGACCAGGTGGCGCTTATACATGTTCAGTATGTATACATGTGCACACATACATGCAAATGCTCGCGAACAAATTTTCTAAGAACCGCAATTGCCTTTGAGTTTGGGTCGAATTGTGTTCGAATTGTTTTTGCTACCTACTTCCAATTGCCGCTCGCCGCTGTGTGTTGCAGTCGCAGGCGCTGTGTGTCGCTGTGCGAATATGTTTTTGATCTTCTTCTTTAATTGTAACGGAACAATTCTAGTGAGCTGTGTGGCGCTGTGTGTCGCTGTGCGAATATGTTTTCGATTCTTCTTCTTTAATAGTAACGGAACAATTCTTGTGAGCTTGCAAAAGTGTGCGGGTATAATCTGTGTGTCGAATTTGTTTGCATAATTCCTCTTTGATCGACATTCTTAGTACCATTGGCACATACTTAAGTTGCGTGATATGGTTGTACATACGAGTTATTGACTATATTAAGAAAACTAAGGGGGGGTGGGATTAGGGTATCCCCTAGTCGGGCGCGCCGACTAGAGTTTTCTTACTTGTTTTTATTTTTTTTTTTATTTTTTATTTTCTGCTGAAAGTCGCCTCAAAGTCATGTGCACGTCTCGCTGAGCCAGCGCTGTTAACTGCATTTAAAGTAGTTGCGACTCGAGTTGGCCAAATCACACGACTGCATGCAAGCGAATGAAGTTGAGTTAACATGCCAAGAGGAAATTTCAGCAAGCATAGAAAAAATAATAAAGAGGAAAAAAACTGAAACTATAAAATCACAAATGTTTCGAAAGCAGCTTTGATGCATCCCTTGGCAACTCTCTGGAGCATATGCGACCCTTCACAGCCTCAACAATAGCTGTTTCTAATTCCTTGCACCACATTTGTGGCATGACCCGAGGCACAAGATGCTTATTGTTATTTAAAAACAAACTTAAAGCACTGTGAATGCACTCGACACAGGCTCAGATTTTGCTGCTGTGTGTGTGTGTGTGTATGTTTGCTTGCCTGCAACAAAACAAGCGCTGGCCATTGGCCTGGCCGTAGCCATATGTATAGCGAGTCATCCAACTATCCATCCATCCAGCCAGCCATCCATCTATGCAATGCAGCAAGTCATGCAGCGCAGCGCGCTGACCCGCACGATGCCTTTGTCTGCCTCCAACTGGCTCTGTCTTGCTCTATCCACCTCTCTCTCTCTCTCTCTCTCTCTGGCTGATAGAGTCTGTCCAGCTTGCATGCATTTGGCTTTACAAACAATATTTGTTGTTGTTGTTGTTGTTCTCTTCGCACAGAAACTACATCAAACTCAGGACTCCCATTGAGCTCTGTCTATTTTGAATCCTCTTTTTCACTTTTGCCCACCGCTCGCCATCGGCTCCGGCTCCAGCTCCAGCTCTGGCTCTGGCTCCGACTCCGGCTCCCACACCGAAGACTAAACAAACTAATATGCTATGCTTAAAGCGTACATATTGGACTTACAGTTGTTGTTGTCAGTTGCTTGTTGTTATTTTTGATGTTGTTTGTATACAAGCGTAGTGAGGGTAGAGCGAGACAGAGGGCGAGAGCAGCTTCTCTCTAGGTTCAGCTGCAACCGTTTGCCGGCTACTACAAAAGGCCGCCCGCTGCTCTTCTGTGCTGCCCAGTGTGTACCCAGGCTGTCATATTTCGTGCTCTCACGCTGCCTACATGACACGCCATTGTGTGCCGGCCGACCCGCTGAGCGCTCTGCAGCTGAATTCCCGAGCTGAGCTCACGTTGACGACCTCGCCTCGCTTGCCCCTAGCTGCAGGCCTCTGCCTGTCGCACGCTTATCATATAAATTCTCCGGCTGCTTGTTATTCTTTTCTCTTTCCATTTTTTTATACCCTGAATCCATTGAAAATGGAAATTTCAGGGTATAATGTTTTTGTGCAAATGTATGTAACAGTCAGAAGGAGGCGTGCCACACCCCATAAAGTATATATATTCTTGATCAGCTCGATGAGCTGAGTTGAACTAGCCCTGTCCGTCTGTCCGTCCGTCCGTCCGTCCGTCTGTCCGTCCGTCCGTCCGTCCGTCCGTCCGTCCGTCCGTGTAAACACCTGGATTTCTGCAACCACAAAAGCTAGAGACTTCAAATAAAAAGCAAAATGCTCGATAATACCATACGCTGTACGAGTTTATTTTTTTTTTTCGATAACTCGTCCCATTTCTTTTTTATCGATAACTATCGAAAATATCGCTTTGTTTTTGAGGTCTGGCGTGCACACCGTTAAAGATAGAATCGTGCACTAAGTTGTGTTTGATTGCTATATTGAATCCGCACATTCTGTCATTTTTGGATTTTTGATGCCACGCCCCTTTCGCCCACAATTCAACAAAAACGATAACTCACGCATATCAAATACTAGAGACTTGAAATTTGGCAAATAGGTACATTTGAATGTCATAATCATTCTCCAAAAATTTCATTAAGAACATAGATCGAGAAAAAAAGTTATTAAACAATAAAGTTTGCATAGCACAGCCTCTTCTGCAGCCGCAAAACTGCGCATTGAGCATATTACGTGCATGCATATGTTTGTGTGTGTGTGTGTGCATGTGTTGGTTACTATTAATGAATAAATGAAGCTCTAAATGATTGGCATTACAGCTCAATGGATTCAGGGTATCTCTTAGTCGAGCAGACTCGACTAGAGTTTCGTTACTTGTTTTTTTTTGTTTTTTCTGTTTTGCTCTCTGATCCTGGCCATAACAAAAAGGCTAAAAATGTTGGCTTGTTGTTGCTCGGACTGCAATTGAAGGCTTAAGCGTCAGTCAGCCACTCAGTCAGTCAGTCAGTCAGCTAGCTGGTTGGCCTTTGCCACAGGCCGTGCTAAGCAAACAAACACACACGCACACACAAACCAAATCAACGCCAGACAAAAACAACAAAATAGCCTAAAGTCCACATACATATATATATATATATATATATATCTAAACGTTGTTCGAGTTTTTGCCCCCTGTCTGCAGCTGTAAATGCATTTTACACTTGACTGCTGTGGCGAGCCTGAAAGCCTAAAGCTGTTGCCAAAAAATTATTCACTTGTTTTCGCTAGGTGTTTGCTCAAAAATTGAAGGCGGCAATGATGCCCCAGACAGATTTATAGCTGGCTTTTGACTCACTCAGAGCTCTCAGTTCTATGCGATATCTAACTAGAGAGTCATGGAAAAAGTTTAATTTCAACTCAAGGCACATCAAAACACTAAATAGTCCTTATTATTATTATTATTGGCTGAAATGAAAGACAACTGCTGCATATTGAAGCGCAGACAATTTGGCAACACTATAAACTCATCAGCGTAATGAAAACAGCTTCAGTCAGACAAATACAAGATGATGAAGCAGAAGCAGCACAACAACCACAACAACTGTTGCCTGCGCTGCCTTTAAAACTCTATCAAAGTGCGCGCGCGCATGTGTTTAATTACCCACTTTGAGCAGAAGAGACGACGTCACATTGTCGGATAGTAAAAAATTTACTATGATAATTAAAAATTGTTCAACATAGCGAAGTAGAAGAGATAGACGGATAAAAGGGAGAGCCACAGCCAGAGACAAAGAGAGGGAGAGAGAGAGAGAGAGAGAGGGAGGGAGGGAGATATGGAGTGTGGTTGACTCTGTCATGTGATGCGTTTCGTATAAATTTCGAAACGTAAATACGAGTCGTGGCGGGTAATTAATAACTGTGGCAGCAGTGCCGAGAGCCGTGAGCCGGGAGCCGAGAGTTGAGTTGCGCTTGCCCATAAAAGTATGCTATACAATTTTCAATGCTGAAAGCGCGATAAAAATGAGATTTTATGTGCTGCTTAAGGGCGTCGCTAAAGGTTATTAAATTTGTGGTTCGTGAGGGCGAGAATGGGAGCACGAGTCGTCAGGGCTGTCTGAGCGCTTAAAGCTATCTCGAACACATAGTTTAATTGAAAACTTTGCTGCATGCGACTTTCAAATGACATTCAAATGTGGCCAGCCACAGCAACAGCGAGAGCTACACCAATGTGCAACTGCAGCACATGGTAGCAAAATTATGATGTAGCTTAGGGGCGTGAACGGTGTGAGTGGGGTAAGCAGTCGCCGCATTAAGTGCCATTGTCTGCCTGTTAACATGCTCATTACTAGGCAAAGGCAAAACCAAAAAAAAAAAAAAAAAAAAAAAAAAAAGCAAAAGACGAAGCAAGAAAGGAAACTGAAACTCGCTCATGACTTCGCCTTCAATTATAATTACGTCAAACAGTGCAACAGAAGAAAGTGCGCAACTCGAGGCAAACAGCAGATAGAACGTAGACCAAGCTCAGCACTCACTTACCCAGACAGACTTGTCGACAACACAAACAACTGGCAAGTGAGCATTTCCTTTAATGCCAGCATTGCTTTTTCTCCGCTCTGTTCGTTTTTGCTTCCTTTTTTTTTATCCTTTTATATATTACATTACATTTGCTGGCAAAGTGAAGCTGGCTCCGGACGACGACGATGATTGTCATTGTTTTTAATGCCAAAGAGTTTTGCTCGCGTGCAGGGCGGAGGGCAGGGAAGGCAACATAATACGAGCAGCCCAGCACGAAAAACTAACTGAAGAAAACTCATAATTGCGCTCCACAAATTGCAAGTTATGGCCGAAGTTAAGCAAAGAGCATACATATGATCCAAACTAAAAGCATTCATCACGTAACCCTAGACCACGAGCAGGGTAATGGCTCCCAGCCGCTGGCAGCTGCAACTACTTTTACCTTGATGCAATTTACAAGATAAATGCGCCAATGAGCGCAGCCAGATAGACTGGCTAAGCGCCGCAATTGGTCAAGCTTTGAAGGATAAGAGGCAGATAAAGTTTTCCAAATATTTGCAAATTGACTTATTGTAATTAAGATATTTTTTTGCAGCTTTATAAAATACCTGGCAGTAGCTTAAATAATTCCTGCAGCTGCAATTTAAATATCAGTTAAAGCCTTTGGCTTCGCTTTTTGTCTGCTGCCACGCGGCGGGCCACCATTTTATTGATGTCTTTTGACGCCCAGGACACGCGCACAAAACAGTTGGCAAACAGAGGAGCAGCTGGAGCCGGAGCAGGAGCTGTGGCTGTGGCTGTAGCTGTAGCTGGAGCAGACAACTGCCCGCAGTCCGAGGCAGTTTTCCATTGAAGTCAGCTGAACGTTTGTCTGCGCGTCACTCACTGTGATAGTTCGGGGCCGGCCGGCAGGAGGGCACCAAGAGTAGCTGCTCTGTGTTGTCCAACTTCAGTTGTAATTTATTTGGGCGCTCCGGCAACGTTTTCTTTATTGCTGCTGCTGCTGCTGCTGCTGCTGCTGCTGCCGCTGCGACCGGGCAAAACTTATTAATTTAGACTTTTTGTTCGCAAATTTGCGTCTGGGTCGTTGCCCAACTATGCAACAAAAACAACAGCAACAACTACATTGGGCGCTGTAGTTGTAGCCAAAGCTGACAGCAGCTTTTTGGTTTGCTTGTTGGTTTTTGCTTTGCTTTGGCAACATTTATGCAAATTAGTTTTGATTGTCTCGCCCGCTCGCTCTCAGGAAATTGAAAGTTAATTTGCATGCTGCATAGTTTAAGGCGCCGCACAGTTAAATACACAACAATAACTGTCGACTCTCGACGCTCCACTGTCGACTTTTGTATATTTTATTGTATTTTATTATTGCATTATCTTTGCGCCTGCACACTCATATTTATTTATATATGGCCAGCGCTGTGCTGTGCTGTGGATGGCGCGTCCGTCGTCTTATTTAATTGCACGTGCATAATTCTTTTAAAATACAATTATTACAACGCCTGGACGCAAACGCAGACGCAGCTCATGCAAAATTGATGTTCATTTCGGTTCACTACGGTTCATTTCGGTTTATTCCTTATGCTGGCAGCACAGCTTAAAGAAGCCCCCCCTCACAGCCGGAGCCCCACGTATGCTGCGCATTATTTTTAACAAGTTTTCACTCTGCCCAGCAGCACTCTTCTTTTTTGGTCGAATGCGCCTTTAAGGCGCTTACTTGCATATTTATGTCACTGTCGGGAATGTTTCGCCTCTCGAACGTTACATAAATATGAAGTACGCAGAGCAGCGACAAGGCAGTGCGGACTCTGGGCTGCTGTTTGCTGCTCGCTCATGTGTGACACTGGCCAGCTGGCTGTGAGACAAGGCAATTGACAGTTTTGTTGCATAAATTTTGTGTGCGTATGTGTGTGTGTGTGTGTGTGTGTGACAATGACAAGTGAATGCTCTGATAGTGACAGGATTACAGCGATGCGTTGAGCAGCTATGAAAGTATCTGACAACAACAATTTCAACTGACACGCTGCTCATCTGTCATAGTTATTAGCATAATATGGGTATTCCTAATGCTAATAATCTTCAAATAATGCCAGCAGCATAACAATTTACTAGCGCTTTAACGTGTTGCCAAATGTTCAGCAAATGTGACAAAAATCGACACAGCTCGACACGGCTCTGGTTCGCTCGCTCTCTTTTCGCTCCGTTCGTTTTGGGGAGCGCAAAAATTTCACAACTAATTGAATATTTAAAACTGCCAAACCGCAATTTCAAATTTATTACCCAGTGCAGCAGTGCAGCCGACCAACCCGCACGTACAAGTGGTGCAGCCAGTCAACCAACCAGCAGAGCGTCCATTCAACGGCCATTACCTTTTGCGTGTGTGTGTGTGTGTGTGTGTGTGTTTGTGAGTGTGTGCCTCCCTCTTGCGCTGTGCTACTGGTATAAAATGTCACTTAATTGCAATTTAGTAAATTGTTTTCCATGTTGTATAACAACGGCGGCAACAAGCAACTACCCCATAGTGCGCCCACTTTTCCTGCACTCTGCCTGCCCATGGGGCACACACATATTAAAACCATAAATTTTGCGGTGATTTATCTTAATTTAAATGTTGCAACAATGCATGCGGCTGGTTGCTGGCGACGTCTGCTGCCTGCCCCTTTGTTTAAATAACAAAGCAGCTAAAAGTATGCAACAATTTTTACACACACACACAGCCACACTCATTGCAGTTTTTCTGTTGCCAGAATTGCTTTTGTATTTTAAATTTTTTATGATATTTTTTGTTATTTAATTTAATTTTTTTTTTATTATTATTTTTGTCGTTTTTTTAATGCCCGACAAGGGGCACACTGTGCGCGAAAAATCAATTAAAAATTCATCAAATAATTAACAAAAGCATATCGCAGCGTTACGAGCACAAGAAGGGGTTAAACAATAGCATCTACCAGGTCTGCTGCTGCTGCTGTTGCTGTTATGTCCTCAGACTCTGCTCTCTGCTTCTCAGGGGAGTGTTTAACTTGGCTCGCTCAGGGACGTAATTTCAATGCCTGCCTTCATGTGTGCGACTGCGACGCGCAAAACAAATTAAATTCAATTTAGTCAACAGCAGCAGTGGAGAGGCCTTGTAGTGGGGCCATTTTGCAAGAAGGTGCAATTTTGATGGATTGCTTTGGCTGTCGGCCTGCCTGCCTGCCTGCTTGCCAGCCAGCCCGCCAGTCGAGTGCCAGTCGAGTGGGTTTCCACAGGAGTTGGCTGTCTTGTTTGTTGCTTAGCTGCAAAGTTTACGAGTTCCTGCTGCTGCTGCTGCTGCTGATTTTGTGTGCTTGTGTGCGCAAATTTACATATGTGTGCTTGCCTGAGTATGTGCGCTGGACTAAAGTTTTGGCCAAGTTAAGGCAGCTGCACTTAAACTTTCTACGCACCCAAGTAAAAATGTAAAGCCAGCTGAACAGAAGAAAAAAAACAACAACAACAGCAACACCCCCATGCAAGAAATTAAAAACTTTGCCAGCAAATGGCATTAAGCATTAAATTTTAACATACTTTCGAGTGCTTCTAGTAATTTGCTAAAGGCAATAATAGCTAAGAAAATAATATAGTTTTCTAAGGAATACTGAATAGTTTTTATTGTATTAAATAATATTATTTTATTGTTATATTTAAATATTATTTAAATAAAACTTATAATAAATGTCTACTAGTGATTAAGATTCGAGAAAAATATGTGAACCTGCAGTAAGACAATTTTGCTTCGCACTCACTTACTTTCAGTTTATATGTAGAAGTCTGCAGTAAAATCTCTCTATCAAGATCTCTCTCGCTCTCACAATATTTTTCATCCTCTCTCTATTTCATTATTCATTGCTCTCTCTCTCTCGTCCTCTTGAGCTCTCCATCTCTCTCTCTCTCCAAAAAATTTCCAAGTATCATTTTTCGCACACATCTACTCAAACAATAAATCATAAACTGTACCAGAGACATTCGAATTTTAATTATTTAAGTGAGCACAGTAAGCAGGTTAAATCAAGGCCTACCTGCTGCAGTCAATGCTTTGACTTGAAGCAATTTCTCTTCTTGTCTGACGTTCAAACAAATGAGTGAGCCTTAAGCCCGGCCACAAACAGGCAAACCAAAAATCACAAATTTCCGCTTTTTAATGAATGCCAGTGACAGCCGCTGGCTGGGGCACGCCCCGAAGAAGGCGTGGGTCAAAGCGATAACACGTCGTGCCGGCGACAGCGACGCTAACTGCGACTGTAACTGTAACCAGTTTGAAAGTTGGCGGCGTGACATGTCAGCTTTTTGGGACACTAACTCGACTCTCGCTTCACATGCAACTTCATTTATATAAAAACCCCTTTTCAGCTCTTGTTGTTGACTGACTTTTGGCTTTTGTAATTTATACGCGCTTAAAGGCGTCATGTCGAGCAACACCTACAAATTCATTGTTCCCATTGTTTTTGTTATATTTCTTCCTTCTACAAATTCTTTTTTCTTTTTTTTTTTTTTTTGTGAGCTTTTGCATAACGTCAACGTCTGACAAATGTGCCATAAGCAGCAGCAGCAGCAGCAGCAGCAGCAGCGGCTGCAACAACAAGCGGCAACAGCTTTGAAACTTTTGCGTGCGGCTTTCGGTTTTGGTTTCATTTTTGTGGCCGGCGGTTAAAAAAGTTGTGGCCAAATAAATGGCCAAATGGTAGAAAATGACAAATGACCGTCAATCATGACAGGCCAGACGAGAGCTGCGTCCAGCTGCGGACGACGGTCTGCAACTCTTTGGGGTGGGTCGATAAGGCTAAGCGGTGTCTGCCACAGTTCCCAGCCAGCCAGCCAGGCAGCCCAGTGATGGTGGTGGGCCGAGGCCAAACACACCTGCGCTGGTCAATGACAGTCAAAGCTCATCATTGGCTTCAGCACTAGGCGGGCGGCGGGCAACGGGGCGGGGCTTGTGGCTGCCATCTAAATGAGTGTTTTGTGCCAGATAAGTTGAACAGCTCATATTTTTGTGGATTGCCCTCAGTTGAGGCCATTAAATGTGTGGCTAAAAGTAAAATATATTAGCGAGCCATAACTTGAATAACTGATAAATGTGACGCCAGTGTGCAGCAGTCACCCAAACTAAAATAGCTTCGATCTAATTTTATCTAGCTTAAATTTAATTAAATACACACTCATATGTAAGGCAGAATTCCATTTGCATTTAGGTGGATGCCGTAAAAATGCCAATACAAAATTGACAAATTCCTTTTTGGCTTGGCCAATACGGCGTATGCGTAATAAGCGTGCCATAAACTTTGGCTAGCACAATATGCTTGCGGGTAAACAAAATCGTTTGGCTCCAAGAATTTACAATATAAGTTTGCAATCTGACAAAGGGCTACCAAATTGCTAAGACGGGCAGAGAAAAATCTTATCAATTTTTTCATTTTCTTTTCTTCTCTTCATTTTTTTTTTTGGCCAAGTTTCAGCGAGTTTTGGTTGGAGCAGCAGACGTGGCACGAAGTGCCACTGTAAAATATTTTATTGAATATAATAAGCAGCCAAAACTTTGGCCAGCGGACACAGTTGTAGTAGACGCAGTGAGTGCTCTTCCTGTTGCCATTTAATATGAGCGCAAACAATTTTGTGCCGCTGTCTCGAGTCCCGAGTCCCGAGTCCAGAGTCATTTTCCCCGTTCACCCATTGCGCTGTGCATTTATTGCACTGCGCTCTTGTGCCATATAATACCTGCGTGTGAAATAACGCAAAGTTTATGCAGTGACAAAGAGAAGGAAAAAAAAAAACTTTGCCCTTAAATGAAAACTACAAAACATTTAAGTTTCGAGCAGAGAGCAGAGCCAACCGAAATTTAAATGCCAACTCCCAATTGGGCAGACCCTGAGGCGCTGCAGCTGCGAGCACTGAAAATGAATTTGAAATTTTAAAAAGTCTTCTTAGTTCTTTCTCTGCTCGCCAAAGTTAAGACTTTGTAGTCGCGTCTTTGAGGTACACTGCCAAAAAAAAGAAGAGATGAAAAAAGTGTCAAATTAAATTTAAAAGTGATTTGCCGCGCTTTCTATCTGTTTATTCTGTAGCCCAATGCTGCCAGGCAGGCAGACTAAATGCCAAAGTGAAAATTTGACAGAAATTTGACTGAAATTCATGCTGTGGCTCCCTCGTCCATAGCGCAGCTACAAATTGAATTTGCCTTCATATACCCGAAAGTTGTTAGTATCAGATTTATAAAGCGAACTTACTCCAAACTTAGCTCCCCACTTGAATAAGCCTCAGATAATTCGATTTGAGTTTGAGTTTTTATACACCTATTTACATAAGTGGCACAACTATTCGGCCCGGCTCAATTAAAGTGGTTGCTTGTGATTTTTGTGCCGCGGCTCCCGCCGAGGCCGCAAGTCAACAAATAATTTCTATGCAAATATTTTACACTAATTATTTCAAATATTTTCCGTGCGGCTGCCAGCCGGGTAGGAGGGTGCCTGTGTGTCTGTCTGTCTGCTGTCTGTTTGTCTGCGCCCAAAAATAGTTATTTGCTCAAATTAAATATATACATTTGTGTATTTGTTCAGCACAAATATGTCTCTGTCTGATCGGTGTGTGTGTGTGTGTGTATGTGGAAAACAAAATTATTTTATGGCGTTTGCCTTGGACAAACAAACGAAAGTCAGCCAAAGCCAGAGCCGCAGCCAGAGCCGTAGCCAGAGCCGTAGCCAGAGCTGCGGAGTCATAGTGAAAAGGCAACTTGATGAGTCACTTGACACAAGGCACAGTCACCGCTGTCAGTCAGTCTACACTCGGTCTATGCTAAAACTAAAACTATGCAGCGCACTCGACTTTTCGCCTGCGTGTGTGTATGTGTGCTGTGTCTCCCAGTGCAATTTTCGTTGCCTTTAGGTGCGGCCTTTGTTTGGACACAGGCGCCGAAATTGATTAAGTTTGTTGCCCGCCAATGAAAAAGGCACTCAATCAAGCCCGGACACTCCATGGAATGCAAAAATCACAAAAAGAGGCACAAGAGCAGGAAAAAGAGTGCCTAACCGAAATAAACGAAAGACTCAATGAATGAGTGATTGAGAAGCGAATCGTGAATCGCGTATCTCACTGAAAAGCCATTATATGACGTTTCGTATTCAAGTCAAGTCGAACGTAAAAACGTTGACTTTACACTCATATGAACTTGAAGAGCACGCAACAGCGCCATCTATTGACGGCAGTTAGATATCTGCGACTTGCATATGAAAAGTCATTCGCTGCGCTCAAGTGGCGCATATTTTATGGACGAAAGGCTCACTCTACTCCTTTGTTATTTAAAAGTTTATTATTAGAAGCAAATATTTTATACAATATTATTTCAATTTGGCTTTCATTTAAACAAAAGTCTTTATATCAATCCACAAACAAATGCTGTGCCCAATTGGAATGCCGGCAGTGTAGTCACTGTGGCTAGGATTGTCAAGACCTTTTAATTAAAAACTATTTTGCTTGCATTTTTAGGGCCTGTGGCGCTGGGCGTAGTCCCAGATTCCTCTCATTTGCCCATTCTTTCTCCCTCTCTCTCTCTCACTCTTCTTCTGCTCTCCGCTTTGCCACAGCTTGAGCGCAAAAATTTTAGCATTTTAATTTAAATTTAATGTGGGCGTGGCAGCATTGCATGCAACAGTTTCAGTTCGCTCATTCTCATTTTTTGTACGTTTCTCTCTGTCGCTCGCACACTCATTGCATTAAGTCAAACGTAATCCGCACATGGCCCAGCCACAAAAGGCAAAAGCATACACACAAAGAGAGAGAGAGAGAGAGACAGAGACAAAGCAGTCAAAATGTCTCCCTAAATCTCTAGCCCCCATTGTGCTCTGGCCAGTTACCCGGTTACCCTCAGCCGAGTCTGACTCTTTGACTTTATCGTTGGTTTGCTTGCTGTGTTGGTTTTCTGGTTAGGTCTAGTCTCTACTCGCACTTGGGCAACGGCTTGGGGCTTGAGGTTGAGGTTGGGCAAGTGGCATTGGATTGGTTTGCTTTGACTGGTTGGGCTGCTGGCAGCGTTAACGCCAACGTTTCATTAAGTTATACAATTTAACGCCCTTTCAGCTGGGCAACGTTCTCGGTCGGAGTTCTATTTACATTTGCTTTGGGTCAAATTACACAAAATTCTACGGGTGTTGCGGCGACAAAAGCCATTGACTGCCAGCCGGCGACGTCTGCCATCAGCTTTGACCCCAGCCCTGCATCTGGCTCTGCATGTGGATCCACAGCTACAGCTACAGCTACGGCTACAGCCAATAGCCTTAGCTTAATAAATTTTATACACAATGTTTACACGAGTGTCGCCAAGCGTCGTTGGTAATTTAAAACTTTGCGCTCTTTTGTTTTAACGCCATTGCAAATATTATTGAACTCAGATCCGGCTTTGGTCTTGCTCTTGCGACTCTTTGCAACTTTGTTGCCCTGCCAATTTAAGACTTTATAACTTTAAACTTTGCATGCATTTCCGGCTTGGCAGCCAACTTAAGGCTTCTCAGGCACGTCCAAAGCTGACCCAATTAGATGCAATTGCTAACTGTGAGTCACCTGCCCGGCTTTGTGTGACTTTCCAATGTGTTCGGCCGGCACAAAGTTTGTAAGTTTGTGTGTGTGAAGTTTCTGAGATGCTGCTGCCCCTCGGCTGCCATTATTAAATTGAATTTGGCATGCAAATTGTTTTTGGGAAGCCGGCTCCAAAAAGCTTTTAAGTTTTATGACACGGAAATTGGCTCATAGCAACTTGCCGTTCGATACCCTGGACCGAAAGTGTAGGCCACAAGTGCAGGCAGCATGCTCTATATCAGTGACAAAGGCAATGCTTGGGAATTCCTTGGGGGCTTTCAAACTCCTTTCGCAGGGTATAGCCGAAGCACATTTTAAATTGCTCCTTAAGCCTGCTGCTCACGTTTTGGCACTCTTTGGGCCTGCCATGACTTGGTTAACCGGCAAAAAGTATGCTCAGCTTTACTTTTTCTGCTTCTTTTTTCGATTTTGTTCTTTTTTTTTTTTGCTTTTATTTTTATTTTTTTTGTTTTTGGAGCCGTTGCACTAATTCCAGGCAACGGCTAATTATGATGTCTTTTACGTGCCAACAAACGTTCAAGTGACTTCCCCGGGCCCACTTCAATATTTATTTTACTGTAAACTCAACCTAAAAAGCAACGTCGACTGCCAACGAGGAGTGCAAACGTTGAAGCCCATTCAGAATTCAAGTGGGCGTGTTTTGATGACATGCTGCCTGGCTAACCGCCCGCCCGACTGCTTACCTACAACAGCACGTAATGCGCTAGGGATTCGTCAGTATTAGCTACCCGGTAAAAACAATATTAATAACAGCACAACAGCGGCAGCGGCGGGGCCATAATAATACATCAGCTGAGCCAATGCCTCCGCAAGGGTTTTCCTTCCACTTTCCACTACAGGACAGCACTAAGAGAGACAGTCAGACAGACAGACAGACCGGCTGACTGACTGACATCCCCAGCAGGCAGGCAGCTAATAGTCAACGGCTTCGTTCGACTGACGAACGCTTCATTGAAAAGTTTCCAGCGTAATGGCTTTTGTTTGGCGGCATCGTTGCCGTCTCTCGGTCGACTCACCATGGATGGGGCGGTGTGCGCGGGCGGGGCGGGCTTCTATAGCATTAAGTAATTGATTACATCTCAAGGGACTTTTAAGCAAGCCAGCAGGGGCTGGCGGGCAGCGAACGGGGCAACAACAAAATGAAATGGCACGCCACTATAAAGCTCATAAATTTCTATATAACCTGACTGCTGTGCAGCGGCTCGGCGCAATATAACGTAAATAAATTTCGCTAAATAGTACACAAAAGCGCAAAAGTACAAAAAAGAGGTAGACACCAGCGTCTGTCGGATCTGTCCCAAAAATAACCAGTCGAGGCCGGGACAGGCCACGCCAACCAGACCGCACCGGACCAGTCCAGTACAGTCGCGTCCACTCCGACCTTTACCGTGTTTTTACCATAAACAATAACCATAATTTAACCCCAACCAAATGTGTTCCGTTAATGTGGTTAGGTGGCTGAGCAAGTTGTATGCTAAGTTTAGCGCAAACTTCCAAAGAAATGGCTAACAGAGCGCGAGCCACCTCGGGTTGGGGCTTGTCTATTTGCTAACTGAATTTATGGCGGCAATATGCACAATGATATTGTAAAAGTTGGACAAGCTTCTGCCGTCATAAAATGTACCTTTGAAGACCCTATAAACGAAAATTCTATTTCATGTTTCGTTAATTATCCGCATTCATATACAAATCTCTACTGAGTCGGCCATAAATTACTAGAGTACTTAACTCTTTGAAGTTGCCACTCTGCATATGCCTTGTCTTTGCCGCCATGCCATGCTCTTTGCAACTCCCCTCGTCTCTCAGCTCAGATATTTATGTGTGTGTTTGCTATAGCTCTACTCCCTCCACTGACCGCAATTTTCACGCGCATCACTTTTTTTTCACGTTTCGTTGTGGATTTTAAATTAAAAATACTGCCGTGTGCGGGTTGCGGGTCTGCAACAAACATACACACACACACACACACACACACAGAGAGAGACAATAACAGAAGACAAGAAAACAAACAGCAAGCTCTTTTCGTGCTGTGGCCGTGCCACGCCCATCTGGGGGCTACCAGCCATTTTTATGGCGCCTAATTGCGCAGCGCTCTCGCTCCCCAGACCAAATAGAACCTCAACTCACACCCACGGCCCGCAGCGCCCGCCTCCTGGTCCCGGCCTCGACCGGGCCTCGGCTGTTATAATCATAAAATTGCTTTTGTGGCATACAAACCGGTTATATTGCTCCCGTGTGATAGTCCGCCAATGTTTCCAGTTGGTTGTCTCGTTGCCGCCTCCTGGCTCCAGCACCGGCTCTAACTCCAGCGCCAGCTCTGGCTCTGGCTCTGGCTCTGGCTCTGGCTCTGCTACTTCTTCATTTCGCACAAATGAAAAATGTTGCGGTTTATTTTCATTTACAGTTTTTCCGCTGCGTCGGCGGTGGTCTAAACATAATTTGTTGCATTAATGTTGGCCACATGCATATGAAAAATATCACACACACAGACACACACGCGCGCACGCACATAGTTTTTGTTTAATTTCAATGTAAATTACTTGAGCAGCGAGCAAATGGCTTTGCGTCCGTGTGTGTGCTAATTGCTTAGAGCCCTTGAGCTAGAAATTTTGCGCATAATTAGAGGCAAATTGCATATGGAAAACGGTCCGAGAACTGTCCAAAAACTGTACGCATGGTCTGTGTGTTGGCTAGGTTAAAGCCTGTTTGGGGAATTGTGACATGGATAGAACTAAATTCTAATTTAGCTGAAATTTATACACAAAATAAAAAAGCGCACACTTTAAGCACATATTAAAGCAGAATCAATAGAAGCAGCATTAAGCATTGTGTGCCGTGGAAGTACTTTCGTAATTCGTTTGGCTGTCATGACATAAACCTACATTTAGTCGAAATGCTAAATGTCCCATAAATATTACTATCCGAGAGGTGGACACAAAAGTGTGATATAATAATGCCATTGACAAATATAAAGCCATAAATTATAAATGCGAAGTACTTACTTATACACGGAATCTACTTTTCCACAAAGTAAGCAGCGAAATAAACTGACAGGCAGCAGGTAGTGTGGGGGGAGCGAGAAGCGGGAAGCGGGCATGGCATTGGGGGCATTTGAGTCTGAAACTGAAAACGTGGCACAAAACAGAAAACCGCAACTTGTTATAAAATTAGTAAAATTTTCTCGGCAAACATTTACATTAACTACAAGACAAATCCCCTTTGCCCGACCCGGCCCAGCCAGCCTGCGCCTGGCACTTCAAAAGACCCATAGAAACGTAGCAAAAGAAAAATAAAAAATTATAATAATAATAAAAATAAAAATAATAAAAAAAGAAGACGAACAAAATATGAATGCGAGGCGGGCAAACAGAGCCTGTCCCAAAAGTATTAAGAGAGCAAAGCAATTAAAATATGAAAATGTACAACTTTCATCTTTTTGAGCTCATTGCATAAATCATTCCGAATGCCTGAGCCCACAGTTTTCGGGGGGGGCGGCAAAGTAGTCGTAGTAGAATTTACTGTGACGCTTTTTACTAATCAGCATAAGTCCCTCCACACACACACACACACATACACACACACGGACACAGGGACGCACACCCAGTTGGCAGAGAGCAGAAAATGATTTATTTCAAATTCTACTTGTTACCTGTAGCTACTTTAATGCCACTCCGATTGTGAGCTGGTTGGTGGTTGATGGTGCGGTGTGTGTGTGTGTGTGTATGTATGTGCCAGTCCACTTGCCAAACCCACCAAATGACAATTTAAAACATAATTATAATCATTGCGGCGGTGGTCTCAATTGTAATTACAAGGCAAACTACGTGGCACAAAGTGGAAGTGGGTAATGGGATCGGATGCGGGCGCCATCATTTTTGGTAATGCCCGCGAGGCAACTCAAAAGTGTGTGTTTAAATTTACATACAGCAACGCCCACAGAGACATACGAGCACCTTGCTGCCTGCCGTCTGCTGTTCGCATGGGCGGAGGCATTAAATAGGCTATATACGAGTGCGAATATAGACATTTGTCGTGTCTTCTGCAATTAAAACTTTGTACAAATTGCTGGCGCGACTCGGTTAATTGGACTCGCGCAGTTGAACAACTTTTCACTGGAGTCGCTGTTGTTGTTGTTGTTGTTGATGTTAAATATGTCATTGTCTGAGTGAGCAAAAGTGGAAAGTGAAAATAGCCCCCACAGCTATGAAATGTCGCATTGAGAATTGACAGATGCTGTCCATGTGCTATATATAAAACAATTGGTTGAAAACATTCTATCTCTGACTGTTCCTCGCGCTCCCTCTCTATTTTATGCTCTCTCTCGGTGTCTCTCTAGATCTAGCGTTCCTCATCTCTCTGTTTCTCTCTGCAATTATTTGTTTCTTTAAGTCCTCAGGCTCTCACTTTACTCCTCTCTCCATATATGTCTCCTGCCTTTCTTTCTGTCTATATATTTTTCTCAACGTATCAGCTCAAGCCTGCTCTTCTCTCTCTCTTTCAAAATTTGTGTCCCTCTAAGTCTTGAGTCTCTCTCTCTCTCTCTCTCTTTCAAATTAATTCTCTCTGTAAGTCCTCTCTCCTCTCTCTCTCTTTCACATTCTCAGAGCAACCTTTGTTTAATACGAATTTTTATAGGCTTTGCATATTTTGCCGGCCAAAGCTTTGTTTTAGCCTCTGAGATTTTGTTGTAAATTGACAACTTACGGCATGTCATTGCACAACAAAATACTGAACAAAATCAAAAATAAATTGACCAATAGAAATTTAAAAAAAGAAATTATAAAGAGAAACCAAATAAAGGAAGAATCCACAAATAAATGCGTTGGGTGTGCAGGGGCTCGATCTCAATGTAGTCGGCGAGTTGTGCGTATATAAACACAAGTATAACCAATCAAAAATCCAATTAAAATTGAGGAAAATTCGATTTGCATGTAAAATATGGCACAGCAAAATGCAAAAAAAAAAATAAGAAAATCAACAACAACAATAAGCAGAATGAAAAAAAAGAGAGAAAATGTTATGAAGAACAACATTTCGAGTAGGTGGGGGAGCACACAGTGAGAGAGAGAGAGAGCTGGAGGGAGGGACGGGGAAAACATAAAAAATATTTGCTATATGTGAAATTGAAAAGCCTGCAAAAAGGGCAGCCTAACAGGCGAGAGAACTCAACATTGGATTGATATGCGCGTCTGCTGGCAGAAAAATATATAAAAAAGCAGAAAGATAAGGGAAAAACGGAGTGAAAAAAATGGGCAAATAAATAATAAAGTAAAACAAATTTGGTTACCTATAAACGTGTGGCATTTACACACGGCAAATATTATTTTTTATTGAGTGTAGTTTGTGTGTGCGGGTGTGTGGCACTGACTGTGCGGCTAACCCAGCCAGCAACACGTTGCATAAATACAAATAACGCCAGCCGTGTCAAATTCTTCGTACAGCTTGTCACGCGAGCAAAGGGCCAAAGGGCCAAAGGTGGCATGCGACACACGCTGACAAAACACACATCATCAATTTCAGTTGTTTGGCTTGAAAACTATGATTAAACAAAGATCGAAATGCAACTTTAACTAAATCTTTTCTCTTTCACTTTATCTCTTTCTAGGTAAGTGATGTTCCATGCTGATATGACTATATCTATATATCTATATATATGTATATGTATAATAAATTAAGTTCACAGTAAGTTTTGTTATGTATACTATGCAAAGAAAAAATGAAATATTTTATTTAAGTAACCAATGAAAATATGTTTAGGTTAGTTCTATTTAATTTGTCGATTATCAGTTTGCTCACACATTTTCCTAATGAACAAATCCAATTATATATTGTTCAATAAATATGCACACTATCGGACATAGTCGGCGCCACGCAGATTAAGACGATACAAAAGGCCTTTTGCCAGCGACTGTTGATTTAATTAGTTTATTATTTCGTTATTGTCATGGTGCGTGCGTGTGTGTGTGTGTGTGTGTGCGTGCGGGTGCCAATATGCTATATTATTATTGTTTATTTGTCGTTAATAATTTGCGTCGCGATTTTTAACGCGCATTACAAATTTAATTGTAAACTTTGCCATACAAATCGCATAAAGAGTTCTGCGTGTGTGCGTGCGTGTGTGTGTGTGTGTGTGTGTGTGTGTGTGTTGGAGAGTGTTAATTAATTTTGCGCTTGAAGCGATGTCAGTTGCATGCAATTGACTGCAGGCTGGCGCTGTACTGGCTGTCGCACACTTTTAATTAGACTTCAATTTCCAATTATATAAGCTTTTACATTAATTAAATTTCCATTTTTATTTTCGCCTTGCCATCCATCGCCCCCTCGGCCAGCCTTTGGCCGGCAAGGCTGTGTAATTTGTACTGAATTAATTAGAAATGCCGACTTGGCAGTGCCCCACCTTCGCTGCCTAGTCCAATATCAAATTAAATAAACTCTGGCACGCAAAATCAGATCAGAGCGCGATGGCAAGGCAACAGTGGCCACTGGCTGATGAAATAACTCAAGGTAAATAAATAATTGAATTCATTAGGCAAATGAAAAATGCTGTCAATGCCCGGGCGCACGGCCAATGGCAATGGGTTTTGCGCTCTAGCCGAGACGCAAGCATAAATTGACCCAAATCTGTGCTAACAATGCTTGGCAGTCTGTCAATGTCTACATGTGTGCGTGTGCGTGTACGTGTGCATGTGCGTGTTCGTCTGCGTTAGCGTGTGCGTCTGTGTCGGTGTGTTGAAAAGGATAACGGCAACCTGTCAAAGCTGTTAAAAACGTAAATACAAATAAAAACAATGTTTACGTAACTCCCCCAAGTCCTAGAATGTCCTTGGATTGACCGACCGACCGAGCAAGCGACCATACGACCGTCTGTCTGTCCGTACGCCCACCTTTCGTCACGCCCTTCTCGAGTTGGCTGCGCTTTTACCGCTGCTCATTAGTGACCAAAATCGAAGAAGACGAGCAACAACAATGGCTTCAACGACAACGCAGAGCAGCGCAGCTTAATCAAAGCGAACAGACGAGGAGACGCTGTCAAAAAAACAGAGCAACAACAACAACAACAACAACAACAACAATGGGAAGGCTTCACATAAGCAACAACAATGGCGTCGACAAACGGAAGGAGAAGCAAACAATGCGACAAAAATAATACACGTATGTGTTCAGAGCGTTGAGAGCAGGAAGAACGAATAACAACAACAATAATAATAATGAAGCCCGCACACACACACACACACACTCATATGGGTGCGCTGCGGTTTACATGCGTGTGTATGTGTAGGTGTGTGTGTGCTTAGATTTTTGTTAGTTTTCTGTGGCGTCATGTTAACAAAAGCTAGGAAACAGGTAAAATACTCATGGCTGTGGTACGGCGCGACCGTAACGAGCGTGGGCAAACAGGCTTTGGCTGGAGCTTTAAGTGCGATACGTCTAAAATGTATTTAGCTTTAACAGATAACAGAAAATGTCCTGCAATGATTGAGGTAAATGTCAAACCAGAAAATAGACAGCAAGCGGCTTGATTGATATGCTATTAAGCAACATATCACTGGAATAAATATTGCAGAAGTTTATTGTAATTATAGAAAGCGAGAAGGAGACAGCGAGAGAAAGAAGAAGGGAGACATATGTCACTTTGAATAACCAATTTAGTTAAATAATATAGTAGACAGATATTGGGCAGCAATATATTATTTATATTAAATTATCAAGGGAGTTTCCAGTCTCGCAGTTTTAACAGTTTCCAACATATTAAAGTTAGAGAGATTAGAAATAAATTTGACTAATTTTCATAGTAAAACACTTCCGGGGGCAAAATGATTTTCCAATACAAACCCTGAATATATTTAGCCTATCATAACTTACCCAACACTGTGCAGTGAGTAAGAAAAACGTTGCACTCAATTGCACAACGTGTTCCGGCTCTTTGCCCAAATTGCTTCCTAAACAAAACTTGTACATAAATAGGGTTACAGAAAAGTATTGCCGCACAGACGACTGCACGCTTAATTATGCAACAAATTAGGCCCAAGACGCTGGCAAGTTGAGTTAAGGAGTCGTCGACTCCACGCTGATGAAACGAATTTATGCATAATGCATGTAAATATGCGAGCTTGCCTTCGTCTTCGCTATGCAGCTGCAACAGCAGCATGCTCCATTACACGCCAAGAAGACGACGACAAGGCAGCCGCACACACACACGCACTTCCACAAGCTCTCAAGCAGGCCCAAGTTTATTATGAAATCCCAAAACTTAAATGCATGTGCCCCAAGTGCAGAGAGTGCACTCAGGGCTATACACACACACACACATACACGTGTACACCCTTCCATGCCTAGAGAGGCAATCACACACAGTGAGTTATTAACACGCTTTGCCACATTTGCTGCCGAGCTAATGTGGCTTTGGTTTAGTGGCTGCCGTGCGGCAACCACGACATGTTAAGGGAATTGTGATGGGGAACCGGCAACGGCAACGCCAACGGCAACGGGAGCTGGTTCTGGAACTGGAACTGGAACTTAGATTGGAGGCGTTCGTTCGCTGCAGCTATGCCTGTCATTATGCTAAACTAAGCGCAGCCAGCGCTAGAATTTGCACCCGAACGCCAGTTCGTGGGCCCAAACTGTGCAGTGTATCTCCACCCCAAACTAGCGCAGACACCGCCACATACATACTCCCCACCTGGCCAGCACGTGCTTTGCAGGTAACATTTCCGTTGCAGCTTCCGCTGCGAGCGCTTTATAATTATTTCGCCTGGCGGGCCTTCGTGCTTGGCATATGCTGCCTGTTGCCAGGATTGTCAGGACGTGTACGTGTTGCATGTGGGCCAAAGGGAAGCAGACGACCCAAGTGGGAAAGAGAATGGACGATAGAGGAAGAGAGTGAGAGAGAGACAGAGTAAGGGAAGGAGCAACGAGACGTCGAGAGTTATAAGCTTCATTAAGCATATGTACAGCACGTTGTAAGCTGTGTGTATGCTTGAGTGTGTGTGAGTGTGTCTGCATGTGTGTGTGTGCATGTGTGTTGCATTAAGCATATTTAGCATAAGGATTTGTCATTTACGCTAAAGCGCACACAGAGAGATAATTAAATGACGCTTGGCGAGTCAAGTGAGTTAATGAAATTTTTTAAGCGCTCTGGGGCTACAAATTTATTTTACAATTTGATGAGAGAACATTTTTAGCAAGCATTAAATGGAAAGAATTTTCAGTATTTCAAATATAATTATAAAGACTAAATCGGAAATATGTGAATGAATAACAGCTCTTACCTAATATACAACCAATTCATATTTATATATATATATATATATATATATATATATTTACACATAAAAATATATATTTTATTCAATCAAGTCTGCTTGGCTTTCACTTCAACATAATCTGCAGCTCTTTGGCTTTAAAGCTGTTGGCTTGCCGTGGCACCCAATTGTCTGACATTTCTATTAAAAGCCATCGCCCCACGATGAGCGCTTCAAATTGCTTTGACCTTTGCACAACAGCTGCGACTCTCCATTACACTCCAGTTCCACGCAGCGAGTAGCAGCAACAGTAACAGTAACAACCGCCATCTATCCCCGAATCCCTACGCACCCGCACATAACTCTTATGGAGACGCAAAAAAAAAAAACGTGGGAATGAGACAAGCGAAAAAAAAGAAGCAAATTTTACACACGCACATTAAGTCACGTTTTCGCACCATTAACCCATAAAGAACGAGACTCGCTTCGCAGTGCAGGCGCAAAAGAGTCAGCGACATCGAGTGTGTGTGTGGCCGAACGAGAGCGAAGAAGCAAAAGATTTACAAATATTGAACTTTTTTTTTTTTGCTGGTTGCCAGCTTCTGGCTTTGCTCTTAGCTTTGAGCTTTCAAGTCGTAAAGCAGTCATGAGCATATTTTATAGATTTTAATATGCGAGCAACATAACAGGCCTCCGACCCACCTCCGCTCAGCTGGCTCAGCCCCGCCTGGCTTGGCAGCCTTTTTAAATTCACGCCGAAAAGTAGGCAATGCTCTTTGGCGTCGCTCACCCTCGTCAGAAAAGGTCTCTACATTTCGTTTAGTGACTTTTTTGTAGCCCTATGACAATGTGTCAACGTGTCGCGCAGCGACGTCTGTATGCGTGTGCGTGTGAGTCAGAGTGAAAAAAAAACCCCACTTGATAAGGGTTTATCAATGCGACACAGTAACTTAGTGATTTACTCGTGTGTGCGTGGAATTTTTTTTTTTTTTAATTTTGAAAATTGAAAAAGTGACTTTTGCTTTCTTGACTCCATTTACAATGGCATAACGGCGTGTGACAAGCAGACAGCGACAAGCGACCAAGGGCGCCAGAGAGCAAGAGCGTGCCAGTGTGCCATGCTAAGTGCGTGGGCGTTCTAGAGACCTTGACTCGCCTTTCAAATATAGATTGAAATTTCTGCTAAAGCTCAAATTAAGTTATGCTCAGCTTTGATAAAACTAATGCAACCAATTTTGAGAATTCCCTGTTACCTATAGCAGCTGCACAGATAAAGTTGACGCCTCGATTCTCATGAAATTGAATACGGAATTCAAATTATATACTTATTTGCTGGTCTCTCTGTGATATTTGAAAATGTATGTGTGCTTAGAGCTGGATTAAGAAAATTTCTGGCAATCTGTGATTTTATTAAGAAATAATATTTATATATTTGCTATATATATATGTATATATATATCCCACTCATTACAACATTTCTGCCTTAATTGTCTGCATCTCTGATTTCATTTACAAGCCAAGTTTAGCAGTCGCTGCAATCTGCCAACTCGGGAAGCTGCCAAAAATATACATATATATATATGTATATATTTGTGGCTTATATGTGTTCAGCACCTCCCTCATGGCCTCTTCGATGTATGCCAGAAAAATGTGTGCGAAAAATCGCTTTTCATCTTATGAAATCATTTCTGGCTTTCAAGGATTTTTGAGTCAGCGCTGCCTGTGCTCATCGCAGGCTTACCAGTTACCTGTTTAAAATAAATAACAACGTTGCATACAGACACACACACAGAGGCAGCCACCCGCACACATATACAAACCAAATAAATTGGTTTCGTAACCGCAAAAGCCAAAAAAAAACGAGCAGAGACAGAGACAGAGTGGAGTCTGAATCGAGTCTGTAGAGTCACAGCAGGCACTCACATCAATTCAATTCAATCAAGCATCAAGCATATATGAGTATACAATTTTCACTCGCAACACACGAATCATACAATCACCCAACCAACTTCAGTGCACTTCGCACACCTCCACTCACCTGCCGCCGTCCCTCTCTCTCTCTCTCTCTCTGTCTCTCTCTCTCTCTTTCGCTCTTGCTTTTCGCCTTTTTGCAAAGGGAAATAAAATGCGGCAGGCACGTTGCAACACTATTACTTATTTGGCATAGCATTCAGACAGACGCAGGCGTCGACGCCGGCGTCGCCGTTGACGTCGATGCCAGCTGAAATGAACTACATTTGTTTGTGATTGTGTGTCTGTGTGCGTGTGTGTGTTTGTGTTTGTGTGTGCGGCTCAGGTGAGTAAGCTTAACGGGCGGGCTCTAAAATGCAATAATCTTTCGGCGCCGACGTCGTCAGCGTTTAAACGTGACTTTTAAGCATGATGTTGTAATATTTTAACCTGGCTAAGAATGGCTGCACACGGCGCCGCACACAGAGGGGCGCGCGCACACAACAGTTGCCATTGTTGTGTGTGTCTGAAAATTGTTACAAATGCCCCCAGCGTGCATTTTATGGCCAGTGCGATAAATAAAATGTTGCAGCACACCTCACACACACACACATGAGGGGCATAGCAAAAAAAAAAAACAAATATATATATATATATATATATGTGCAAATAATATGAAAGTCCTTGCGACTGTAAAAGGTACAGCCAGTCCTAGTCCAGGTCCGTTGCCAGACAAACAATAACATAAATTTTGTTAGCTATTTGGTGTGCGAGTGTGTGCCAAGTAATTGTGCAATATGTTTTAGAGGCAGCATTGGCAACTACTTAGGTCTTGCTGGGAAGAGGCCTTGACCACAAAGTCGAAGCTGTTGCCAGCATTACGAAGGCTGAAGGTGATTTCCTTTTGTAATTTCAAGATGAGTGTGTAAGCAGAGCAGACGAGCTGCGCCCACGCTCTGACTTCATCCAGCTCTGTCTCCTGTTTAATTTCCCCTTCTTCTATTGCTCATATTCTCAGACATATATCTTAAATTGCAAAGCTATTTCTTATTCGCGAATTGCTTACAAAATCGTTTCAATTCTTTTATTTTATTTTTTTTTTGGCAAGTGCCTAAATATCCGTTAGATTGCTAAATGCTTTGCGTACTTTGTCAGCCATTACAATTACTGTTCAGAGCATTCTGCTGCTGGTACTTGCTGCTCTCCTCTTTGTTATTTCCGTTTGCTGTCTTCTATGCGTAATTGTAATTGCAAAAACCCGCCAGTCCCAACCACTTGGCCTGCACTGCGCTTTGCCCCAGCTTAGCCAAGTTTGCTGCTAAGCCAATATAAGACCCGCAAGCGTTTCTCATACAGAAACAGAAACAGAAACAGCAACAGAAAAGTAGATCCGCAACGAGAGGCAACAAACTATACAACTTGTTAGTGTAGTTGTCGGTTGTTGTTTCAATTATTGTTGTTGTCGCTGTTGCTTTTGCTGCTGCTGTTGTTGCTTGGGTTACTCTGTTGTTATCGTTGTGGTGTTTGTCTTAGTTAAATTCCGAAAAGCGTAACGGGTAAACGAGCAGAGCAGAGCAGAGCAAAGGGACGTCAACTCTGGCTGCATTGAGTGCGGCTTAAGTGTTCATCGACTCAACCGCACCAATACACAGATAGCGCCACTCTCCCTCTCTTTCGCTCTCGCTCTATGCCCGCAAATAGTCCAGACCCTGAAGGCTGTCAATAGTCTGCAGCTCTGAGACTGAGAATGTGCCAGAGTCGGAGGCATGTGCTGCAAGTTCAATTAATTGCGCGCAACGAACAAACAAAAATAAACAACAACAGCCACCACAAAAATTAAATTAAAGTCGAGCAGAAGCTGCTGCGCGCTCTCTCGCTCATGCTCATCATTTCTTTCTAGTGCTGAGCCTCAGCCACAGCAGCCTCAATGACAGCAGCTGAAAGTGAGCGCAGTCGATACAAAATGAAATGAAACAAGTTTAATTTTTGAGGCTGCTCACGAGAAGATTTCTGCTCAGAGTAATTTTATTTTCGATATTAATAATTTCAATAAATTGTAAATATATATAAATATATATTTATCTATGAAAAATTTCTTTTATATATTTTTCTCTTCTTTGATCAGTTTCTTTAGCTTTTCGCTTCATTTAATATTATCCTCGGCCAGCAGATTAATCCAACAATTAAGTGCCTTATATCGCCTGGCATCATTCGAGCTCATTCAATTGCTCTTTTATCCAAGTCTGTGCCCTTGGCGCTCCCTCGCCCTTACGCCTTTCGTGTGTGCTTGTAAATGAGTGATGTGCATTGAGAGCGCTAAAACACTTTTGTTTACTTATCCTGCTCTATGTGTGTGTGTGTGTATGTGTGTGCATGTTAGACGAAGATGTATGGTTATTGTGATGACTCTTGTTTTTGCCGCCCCCAACCCGAGTAAATTGATAAATATTGCAGACGCACACACATGCACTGACATTCACACACACACACACACACACACACATGCATAGCGACACACACAGAAAAGTATATAAAATATAATTTAATTAAAATGTTTTATGTAAGACATGTTTATTGAAGCCTTACCCTAACTTGCCTGGCAATTTGATTGACGTCTGACTGAAGGTTGTTGTTGCTGCTGCTGCCCTCGTTGTTGTTTTTGTTGTTGTTCTTCATCGGTTCATTTGTTTGCTTGTGGCATTTGCTGTCAAGGTGTTGAGCTGCTTTCAACCAACACTCGACTCGACTCGGCTCGGCTCGGCTCTAAAGTTTTTGCATTGATTTAGGTATTTGCTCAGTCAGGCAATATATTTTCAATTAGTTGCAAACTAAATGGCAGAGGCCAAAATACTTTAATTAGTGTCTTCATGAAGATACAATCTAAATACAATCAAGTTCATTGCAAATGCAATCAATTTGCTGCACTCAATACACACATACATAGATATTTGTATTTAGGTCTTTAAATTAGTTAGTTTATTGAATAAATTTAAGTTTACGAATTTAAAAATGTATGAAAAGTTTTTTTTTTCATTAAGTGACGTGTGTTGATGTCGTCTATTTTATATATATATATATATATATATATATATATATATATATATTATAATTATATACGTATTTCCTTATATAAATATATGTATATATCGTGCGTTCTTCATAGACATTTATGTATATATATATATATATATGAATAAATATATATATATATTTATTATATATTTAATTAGTTATCAATTTAATGATGCTTTGAACAACTGTAATTTAAAAACCTTTAATTAACAACAATATTTTCATTTGTCTTGTGTTTGAAAATATCATAAAGTTTTTATATCTCTGTGTTGTTGTTTCCTTGATGTTGTGCGTAAACAAATTACAAATTACAAAATAAAAAACAAATTTAAATTAAATTGAACCTGTGCTCAATGTTCTTATTTACCCCAATTAGGCATTAAAACAACATTGAAAAGAAATCAACGTAAATAAGTTAACTGCAAATTTGTTATTGTTATTGACACGTAAACAGTTTTTGTTGTGCATAATATGCGATGCTCCAATTTTGTTGTAGTCCAAATGAAATCAATTTATATAATAATAATAATAAATTATAAAAAAAAACAACAAATTAAAAATAAGCAACAACATTTACACTGTCCCCACAACAACCACAACAACAACAACAACAACAGCAACAACGGAGATTATAAAAATTTTATTTATTCCTTCTTTTTCTCTTTCTTTTTTCTCTCTTTTTTCGCAAAACGTCAAAATTGAAACGAAATTAAAAAAAAAATAATAATAAAATAAACGCAATACAAACGCAAATCGTAATCGCAAACATGAACACAAACGGAAATCAAAATTCTAGCACACGACATCACATATGGCAACAAAATGGCGGCAATGAACTAAAGACAGCAGCCGGGCAACTGAGCAATGGATGCGCTTGAGGACATTGATTGGAATGTGCTATAAGAAAAGAAGAGAAAACCAAAACGAAACGAATAACTAACACTAATTAGCTGTTGAAATAAGCCTTAGGACTTCTGCATATTTAAATAGATTTAGCTAAAGATTACACGTAGTGCAAAGAGTTTCATTGAATCGTGATCAATTAGAACTAACAATTAAAAAGCTTAGTCTGCAAAAGCGTGCCTCAAATGTAGCTTGAGCTCTTCTTATCTTTACACAAACATTAACCTGAAGCCACTGAAACTACTCTCCTAATGTGTTAAGGCCTTAACTTATTAGACTACAGGATTAGCAATTAAACCAGCTCATTGTAACTACGTAACTTACAAACTTTTAATATAAACACAATTGTGAAGCAAAGCCTCAACATTCCACTTGCTAAGCTGCTTTCGCGAAGAGAGCAGAGTGCGGTAAACAAAATTTCTAAACGTAAGCAAATCAATTTACTAAACTGTCGTGTGTGTGCCATGAATGTTATGCATAGATGCCGTAGACTTAGCTTAAAAAGTGCTTTGTTATCAATATATATATTTATATTTATAGATATTTTCTTTCCTGCTTGGAGTTGATTTACAGCCTTGAGTACTTCTTCCAGTTTATCTTTACTTTCGACTTCCCAAGTGCTGAGCTTTTGCGCTTGTCATTTCCAGTCTTCAGCTTCTCTAACTGTTTTGCGAGAGTTTTCATTGCTCAAATTTATGCGCGTGTCTATTGCCTATTACAAGCCATCAGAGAGCCACAAGCCGGGCTCATTTCATGGCTGCTGGGTCAAGGCACATATAACATTTTGTTGAGTTGTAAAAAAATGCCGGCCATATAATTATAAAGCATACGGTAAAGTCTCTCTGTCTAGCTCATAAACTTTAAATTCCACTTTATCGTGAGAGATATTCGACGCTCTCCTTATTATATGCTCACACACATATACAAATATATATATATAATATATATATAAAAAAAAAAATGGAAAATCTGCGCACATAAAGCGACTGAGCCACAAAGAGCCAGCGATGCGCGGTGTTGAGTGGGTGGACATTTCTTTTGCACTGCTTTCGAAGCACTCGCTCCCCTCTCCACGCCTTCACTCCACCTCGTCGCTCTCATATCGTATACCAGCTCTTTTAAGCATTTCCCGTGGACAGACATTGGACACTTTTATGCGTTTGAAATGAAAATGCTATGTGCCATTAACATTATCCCTGACGCGTCACTACTTAAAATAAAAATTTCTATATTTTTTATAGAACGACGAGAAAATGTTTTGGGTTGGGCGTGCATAGACTGTGAGAGAGTGAGTTTTGTGGGCGGTAAGACAGCGTGCGCGGCGAGCACCTTTTGGTCGTCGCTCTTTGCTTTTATAGCCAATTTCTGGTTACCCACAGTGCAGCCAATTTCATGTCAAGCTGCAGCGCAAAATGATAATCCCGAGGTCATAAAAAAATTTTACTTTATATTGACTTTTAGTGTGATAGTCAACGCCGGCTGTGGCTCCGGCTCCAGCTCCGACTCCGGCTGTGGCTGTGGCTGTGGCTGCAGCACAGCTTCATCGTCTTTGGCGGCTGGCAAAAGACAACGAACGGCAAGGTGCACATGAAATGTTAATGGCATGTCAAGATTGCCTGCTCCATTGAGAGTCATCCGCCCACTTGCCGTCGCGCTGCTGCATATTTATTGCGCCAGATCCACCTTCAGCTGCTGTCCAAAAATGCCAAAGAAAAGTCTGAGCTGTGCTATCTGACAGGCGCTCAATGTCCTTATGGTAATTATAAATATATATAAGAAACAGCTGATGTATGGATAGCTACACAGTCCGCATTTGCTCTTAACCAACTTCCGTTCTTAAGCCAAAACCGGGAGGGGGGAAAACACTTTAAACTGAAGTCGCAAACTAAATGGAATTCATGAGCAACTGAAATTTATGCTGCGTTCTTTGTCCCATCTTTGTGCCTCTCCATGGATTCCTTTTCAATTTTCATTTGCCCGGCTCTCACAAAGCCAAAGACACACAAAACTTGATCCTTTTCAATATTAATTAACACTTCAATACCACAGAGCAGAGAGCAGCGTCTGAAGACAAACTTTTGGCGCATCTCTGGCGCTGACTTTTGTACAATTTCCGTTGTGCGTCGAAAACAAAAACTTCGGCTTGCCATGTAAAATGCCTAAAACACAAAAAACAAAAACAAAAAAAAAACGAAGAGCAAAAAAATGAAGTAAAGGCGTCCATTGAAATGTTCTGTGAACTTTCACCCCGACCATCCGTCCGTCCGTCCGACTGTCAGTCTGTCTGCTGCCACGCTGTAAATACTAATTCACGCTGACACTAATTAACAATTAGGCGCATTTTAGCGCTCGTTTTCGGCATGCCAATGCCTCTCAAAACTCTGCGGAACTTTTGAACTACTTAGATCCTCAGCCAAAGGAAGCTAAAGTGGCTGGGCCGTGGCTGTTGCCATGCCCGACGCTACATGTCAGTTGCACGACATTGCCGTTGTCATTCGGGTCCCCAGCCTATGCTCAACTTTGCGCTTATTACTGTAAATTTCAAACTGACAAATAAACTGTGCGCTTTAAGGCCCCAAAGACACCCAAAGGATTCCATGGCATCATAACAACAAAGCGCAAAATGAGACACGAAACACAGGCGGGGACAGCCGACGGCCGACAGGCAGCAGCCAGCAGCCGGTTGCAGTTGGTGTCAACGTCTTGGCTGACGCTGACTTATCACTAGTCATATATAAACGTCAGCGCAAGTTTAAACGACTCGGGCTGAGCAGAGCATAGGAGAATGGGAGGATAGGAGCCACAAGGGCAATTTCTGCCATTTGACAGAGCAGACTTTTGACAATTGCCACACAATTGTCTGGCAACGTAGCCGGCACCCACACTCACACTCACATTCACATTCGTATACGCATTCTCATTCATCCGCCAACTGTTTGCCCCGTTGTGGGAGTCATAAAGGAAAAATTTAGCTTATTTGCTGTATAAATACTGACACCTCGGCAGCTCGAGCGCCAGCCAGGATGCCAGGCAGACTGTCATAAAAATGGTCTCTGAGTGAGGCAGCATCAGCTTTTGGGCATGCCAGTCGAATATATATATGGAAAATGATACGCCAAGGAGTTAGCTCGTATTTCTTTCAAAATAAAAACATATTTTTATTGAACTCACTTCGATTCCTTAATCAAATTTAATAGTTAATTTCATAGTTAATGCATCATCAATCACATCAAAAATTAAGTAGCTAAAATGCACATGCGAAACCCGGCAACTAATTAAATATGCATTAGCAGAAAGGCAACAGAAAAAAGTGAGTGAGATAACAACGAGAATGATATTAAAATGCTGTCAAATGCCTGCCTATAATGGGTACTTGCTCATTTCGCCCACCTGCGTGGCCTAAGTAATTACAATTTCAATAATTTATGGCAAAGCAAACAAAATGCAGACAGCCGCAAACACACTCACACACACACATACCCACACACAGCTAGAGAATGGGGGTTGTGAGCCTCTCTGTTTGTTTGTGTTATTCCTGCTCATATTTCAATCAATTTTTGCTAAACAAATGTTATTGAAGTCTTCACTGCACTGACCAAGAGATCTCAATTTGTAATTAGAAAACAGCTTTCGGCCTGTCCACAAAATAATTAATAACTAAAATATATTTACATTGCATTTTGAGCTCCAGCCTGGCCTGGACTCTGGCAGCCATCCATCATAATCTGATTAAGAGTTTTCAATATGAATTGGTCGCATTACGTGCAACGTTCGCTTGAGTCGCCTTTTTCTCTGCTAAGCTGTGAAAATTAATGGACTATTTATTTGTTTACTTAATGATTTATTAGCAGCAGCAAGCTGTTTGTCATGTTAAAGGCTTTTCAAAGCAAAATATTGCTAAGCTGACTTAATTCATAAACTAAAGTGTCAGTTGTTACTATTCTGCTTTACACACATATATATATTTCAATACAATTTATATATGTATTTCTCTGTCCATGTCTCAACAAAGCTGCTTCGTTGACTTTCCACTCTTTGGCACCTACGTTTTTTTCTTTTTTCTATAGCATTGTCTGGCTGGCAAGCAGCTAATCCTCAGACGCTCATTAGCAGCCATTAAATGTCAATTTACATGTCAATTGGCAAAAGTGCCCAGCCAAAAGCCAGCTGCAAAAATAAACCAAAACAAAAGAAGTGCAAGAAACAAGCAAAGGAACCTGGCCAACACATGAGCTTTGACAACATTTTATTTTTTGCCGTTTGTGTTTTTTTTTTTTCGTTTTGTTTTTTTAACCATTTCTTGTATAATTTATAGACGCGACATTGCTGGCTGGCCTTTTCACCTTTGGCTAACATTTAAAATACAATTACTTGTCTAGGGCGCAATTTCGAGCTGACTGGGCTCGAGGCTAGCCCCGAAGATAAGCAAAAAACATAACATGCAACAATTAGTGGTACCTGCCTTCAGCTGTCTGTCTATCTCTCTCTCTTTCTCTCTCTTTCGCTCTCTCCTTGTGTGTCTCTTGGTAGACAAAAGTTGCCATGTGGTTAACTAATTTAATTTGGTTTTCTTTTTGGTTTTGTTGCTGCTCGAGCATCAAAGACAACGACACGTTAATGACTTCTTTTGCCTTGGCAACAGCCGAGGCATAAAATAAAATCTAAAAGCAGCCCACCCACACACACACACACACACACACTCAGCTGCACACTCATATGGCGCACATGACAACGAGCGCAGCAGCTGAAGCAGTCGGGACCAGAGCAGAGAGAGAGAGAGAGAGAGAGAGAGATCTAGTGTATGGCAGGGCACACTAAAAAGAGCCACTTAACTTGTCTATATGAGCCTAATGGCCTTTAATATTATTTTCACTGCTTTTGCTTTTGCTTTGCTCTGCCTTTGGCTCGTCCTTCGCCTTCGGCACCGGGCCCTGGACAAAAAGGAATCACTGAAAATTGTGTGCATTTTATGCCGTCATGTTGCCAACGTCCTGTGGCTCGCAGCACACCTGTGCCCCCGGGTAATGCTAGAAAATTGCTGCAACAGCGACTAAACATTGTGCAAATCCCTTCTGTTTTTTTTCTCTTTTCATTTTGTTTTTTTGGCCTGCTCGGGCCGTGTCCTGTCGAGCGAGTGGTTTCTTTGCCTTTGCTGCTGACTTTTTATTCCACATTGTCTGCTTTTTGGCGCCGCAACTGTTAACAGCCAGTTGAACTATGCCATTTCATATGTACGTTGAATGCTGCACTATTTCGCCTGCACCTTTAGTCCCAGCTACACCTGGGCTGCACCCTTTACCTTTTGGCCACGTGCTTTACATTTTTATTAAGCTCGCCCCGTTTTGGACCTTGTGCGGGCAACCCTTTCGGCCCCACATCGTTCGCACTCGCTCTGCCACTGCCACTGGGCCCCCTTTTGCTATGTTGTTTAGCATGCCAGTGGCGTTGTTTGGCTTATTGCACGTGCTTAGCCTCAGTTGAGTAGGTGGAAGAGGTAATGGGCGGCTGAGCAGCTGGGGTGTTAGTTCAGTTGAGGACACAAATGCCATTAGGCTTACGGCCCGGCAAGACAATTGCCTGCAGCCCAGTTGAATCTGCACGGCCGGCTAACGTGTCGTATTAGTTATTTTCTACTTCGATTGCTTTTGCCACTTTGGCGCGACAACAGCAGCAGCAACAACAGCAAACACCTCTTAATACTCTATATGTACATGTGTGCGTGTGTGTGCCAAGTGTTTTGGCAATAATTGAACGCTCAATTTTCGATAAGCGACACGGTTGGCATTCTGCAAATAAGTGTGACATGGTAAACAGTCTAGCGAGCAGGTTTTTAGCGCATAAGAGTGTAGCATAAGAGTTTAGTTCTTAAGCTTGTGTTAATTAAATATGCTCAACTATTGATCACTTTCCCATTATCTAGCCATTCGATACCCACACGCTATGCTCACTTAGATGCTAAAGTTCTCAAACATATATATTTAATATATATATATATATATAAATTACACATTTTTCCAAGTAGTGGCTAAAATGTTATTTACCTTTTAATGTCTATATTAACTTGTAGCATCTGTCACTTCGTATGTACGTACGTATGTGTGTGCGTGTGTGTGTGTGCGTGTTTACGTATTGTGTGTTCCATATAAACATATATATATATATAAAAATATAAATATTTAGCTAATTGTTATAATTATTGTTATAAGAAATTTTCCATTTTGTAAGTTGTAAGTTACATAAAAAAAAAAACAAAACTGTGCGACAATTTTACTAAATATCACCCATTTTTATCTTCTTTTCTTTCCTTTTTATGTAACACTTGTTCGTGCTCTTTATAAATATATATATATATTATATATATATCTATATATATTTATATATATATATATATATATATATATATATATGTATACATGTTTTCACGTATATATAAATAATTGAAAACAAAAAAAAAACATCAAAATTGGCAAAATTGGAAAACTGACAATGATTTCTTTATATTTTTATTGAATTTTGATTTTTTTGCTTTTCAATTTTTGAAACCGAAATTCTTTTAATGCAACCCCTGCAACAAAACACAAAAATAAATTTGATAAACAAAATTTTATTCCTTGGCGCGTTGCCAATTCCGAACTTCCGAAACTCCCAACTGTTCCCCAAATTAATGAATGTTGTAATTGTATTTGCTCCTTTGGTGTCGATATCAAAAACCAACACCAATAAAAAAAAAACCAAAAATATAACAAATTTCGTTAAATAAATGTTGTTGCTTTCAATTTCAATTAAAATTTGTTTCGTTTTCATTTCTTTTTGGTATTTATGCGCTCGTTACGAATTTTTGAAAAAAAAAAAAAATATATAAAAAAATACAAACAAATAAATTTAACTAAATTTTTATTCAATGTGCCTGCTGCGTTTGTTACTCGTTACAAAACTGTTGCGTAATGTGTAACTTTGTTGCATTTACATCTTTATATATGTCACAATATATATATTATGACGCTCATATGGCCTGATTTTCTTTCTCGGTATTAACTTTCTTTACCATTTCCGTTTCCGTTTCCGTTTACATTTCCGTTCTCGTTCTCGTTTCTGACATTTTTCGGTAACTTTCGCTTGATTTGCATTATTGGCCAAACTTCTTTTTAATGCTATGGCTTTTACAATTTGATTTTCACACATGCCACTCTTCCATTTTGCTGCCTCTTTTGATACAACGACTACAAAACAAAAAAAAAAAAAAAATAAAATCAAAACGAAAAAACCAAACAAAAAAAAAACAGAGCATCTAGATCGCAAGCTGTTCGTTGGCATGCTCAGCAAACAACAAACCGAAGATGATGTTAGACAAATATTTCACCCATTTGGCACTATAGAGGAGTGCACCATATTGCGCGGCCCGGACGGTGCTAGCAAAGGTAAGTACGCTCCCAAACCTTTTCTCAGTAACAGTATGTACTTAAATAATATTATTCAAATATTACGTATACGTAACGTGTTGAGCTCGTTATTTGTTGTTTGCCAGTTTTCATTGTGTTGACGTTTTAAATAGTCTCCTATATTAATTTTCATTTATTTTCCTTTTTTTTTTAATATGTAGTGGTAAACAATATATAATGCTAAATACATAACACCTGTAATTGCAAATAAGTAAGTTTTGCTATTGACAAAGTGAATCATTCAGATATGTGAATTAATGAATGGGAAAGTTACATCGCCATAAGATACAAATTCAATGCGCTCAAAAGTATGCTTCACTTTTTTCAAGACAATTTAGCCAAAGGTTATGCGCACTTTTGAACAGCTGCACGCAGCACACGACAGCAAATGATGTTTCCATAAGCTGCTAATACCAGTTACTGCATTCCTGCAGGACACACTCACACAAACACACACGCACACACTTCTGCCTTTATGGCCTGCGCCTGCTTATGCAGACAGTCAGATAAAATGCTGGCTGAATGGCCAGCCAGTTAACATTGTAGCAGCTGTGCAACGAGCCAAATAATCATCACAAACATAACCATAACAATTATACAGCTTGGCGAGCAGGCAGCGTATTCAGAAATTCAAATTCGTGGCATACATAAAATAAAAATCGGGTAAACAGTTCAATTAAAGTTGTTTGCTCTTCCACAGCGTTGCTTGCACGCTCACACGCTGCCCATTTGCATTTATGTGAATGTTGCTGTGTATTTGTGTGTGCACATTTACACACACACTCACACACATTCACACGGAGTCCCACAGAATAAACAACAAAGAAAGTATAAAAAAAAACCGTTAGCAAAAAAGTTGCGTTTGTTTTAATATGCAAGCAACTTTTTAACAATAACATTTCATTTTATTATGTCAAAAGTTTTGGTTTTGCGCGCGCACACACACACACACACACACACAGCGGGTGGGTGTCCGTGTGTGTCCATACACACACACACACATACATTTATTTTGCTTACATTTGCAACATTTGACTGCCGCTGTCGGCGTCGCATATTGTTGTATGTTAATGTTTGTTATTGTTGTTCTTTTGTTGTCGTTTATTGTTGCCATTTTGATATGCATGAAAAGGCGCCTGGACCAGCGCCTGTGAGCGAACAGCTGGGCAGCAAACAGTAGGCGTGGCACTAGCAAAGCGACACTTTTCCATGCAGCTTGTTTGCATTGAAGCTTTTTACTTTACTTTTGGGACACATTAGAATAACATCAAACTGAACGCAAAGCAACTACTAAAAAAAAAAAATAAAAAATAAAAATAAAAAGTCGCATATTCAAATCTGGCTTGCTTAAAGCCAAAAAGTCTTTACTCCAAATACAAATTCTCTGCCAGCTTCGACTCCCCTTGCTACTGAACACTTTCCTGCTGATTCGAATCTGCAAATCATGTTATTATCATATAACATACTCTTATAGGCTTATTGGTTCGCTAATCCAATCATTATCTAACAGCTAAATCAAATTTCTGTCAAACTCCCCAAGGAAGAGCCAATAAATTTATGTTAAATCATATTTTATTTAGCTCAGCCTACAAAAGAGAAAAAGCTCAGAGAATGGCGGGTCAGGCGATGACAGCACAGCTATAAGAATAATTTGTCGATCTCTATTGTTGCTGTTGCTGTTGCTATTGCTGTTGCTATTGCAGTTGATGTTGCTCGTGTTGGAGTTGTTGTTGTTGTAACTCATGAAGACAAGAGAAAAGTTGTCGATGTCGCCCATCGACAGCGAAAAGTTCAAAGCCGCGAAAACTGTCAGTTGATGTGGTCTTGCGGTCCGTGTGCTTGCGGCTGTTGTGGCCTCTGATGGGCTCTGATGTGGTCTGATGTTGATGGCAATGCGAACATATCATTCTTCATTAAAATGCGCTTCAAAGTCAGTCAGGCAGGCAGCCAGGCAGCCAGGCAGGCAGTCAGGCAACGAAGTTTTTGGCGTAGTGACAGGGCGCTAGTCTTCTGTGTAAGTGCCAAAATCCATCAACGTCAATTTTTTCTCGCTGCTACGAATTATATTCAAAGAAAATCAAGTCAAGCAGAGGGGCGACCGGCAGACGGCAGGCGGCAGCGGATGGCAAATCAAATGTGTAAACGGCGCAAGCAAGTAATGAAGGCAAAGGACAAGCAAGAGTTGCCTGACTGACTGATGGACTGAGTGACTGAATGACTGAATGACTGACTGACTGTCTGGCTGAATGACTGACTGGAAATGTATGCAAATGATGATGCATGTGGCGGCAAATGTGGTAAATGTGGAGGTAAGAGCAGCAGCACCAAAAGCACCAGCAGCTCTAGAAGGGGACGCACAACAATAACAGCTGGGCGAAGAAAGCGGGGGCTCTCAGCTCTGTCTGACAGGCAACAGGAATAAGCGCAACCATCATGTTAAATTATGCAAATTCGATTTCAGTGAGTGAATGAAACGAAACGAAACGTAACGAAACGAATGAAGCGGGTCGAGAACTGACTTTGAAACTTTGCCCAGCCCCAACAAAACACAAAGCATGTGGTTGCCGAGACTAACTGACTGACTGACTAACTTGACTAACTGGCACAAGAGGCACATACACACACACACACACACTCACACACACAAGTGGTGTGGTAATGCAAAAATTGTACAGCTTGACAATGGCTCAGGCCCAGCATGTGTCAGCCGGTGCAGCAGGCCAGACAGCCAGACAGCCAGACAGCCAGGCCGGCTGGCAGGCAGGCTGAGTCGGGCTCATTTGATTAGAATATTCATGCATGCACTTCATTGTCATCAAGGCGAGCAGCTGCCGTTGTGTCATCTGCGCAATCAACACGATTGTGCAGCACAGCGAGAGATGGGGTGAGCGAGAGAGCGAGAGCTGTAAGAGCGAGACGGAGCATCAATCCTATTGCTCACACCTCAGCGGGGCTCTTTGGGTGGCTGCCATGATGGCGGTAATCAAACTTTCTATACACGAGCGCAACAACATCCATCAAGTGGCAAGTGGCAAGTGGCAGTCGTGCTGCGAAGCATTTGCATAAGTAGACGTAGCAATGGCCTCAGCTATTGCAGCCCTGGCCGAATCCTGTTGCTGACAGGCAGCTGGCATAAGTTGACGTCGGCCGTTTGTTTGCGGCCTTGCCTGGTGCCCCGAGGCTTTGTTGCAGTCGGCATTGAGGCGACAATTCAAACATTAAGCCTTACCACTTGGCCGTGCCCCACCTTCGAGCTGTCATTAAGTAATTGCATCACACGCACTTACACGGATGGGCATCAAGTGGCCAACTGACGGACAGCACTGATTGAGCAGCGACTAGCTTAATTATAGCTCAAATCGTGCAATTCAAGGGGCACACAAGTAAATAAATAATAAATACATAAAAATTATATAAATATTAAAATCATATTTGATCTATAATAAACAACTTGAAAACTTAGCAAATATCCAATTATCTGTGGCTAATTGACTAAACGAAACTATGCCACACACAGAGAGTCGCACCTGAAGCAGCTTAAATGTTAAAAGCAGCCACATAAATCAGTTGTAAATTGAATTAAAACGCTGTTTACACCCAAAATTAATTTGAAATGTCTCGCTTTGTCAAATTAAGTTTTAATTGACGCAAAATGCAAACTGCAGAGACAGAGAGAGTCACAGAGAGACAGAGAGTGATTTTCCCAGAAGCATCTTGTGTGCAGCTGACATACAAAAACAAATTTCAATTAATGCCATTCACACACACACACAAATGCACACACCTCAAACACAGATGACAACAACAACAACAACAACAGTCAGAGTGAATGCTCATCATAAAATAGACTTGAATTTCTCGTGCATTGTTTGAGCCCCTCGTCGCGTTATATCAAAAGCATCGGGGCAACCCCATAAATGCGAATAATTAATGTGACATATTCGGCGTAATTGAAGCAGCTATGCAGCAAACACAACCACATACATTCTACACACGAGTGTGCGTGTGTGTGTGTGTGTGTCGATGCTCAAAGCATTCCCAAAGCTGCAATGCATGCCGCATGGCAACTGGCTTGAAAGCGTTCCAGCTGCGCTTGAGGCCAGCTAATTGAATTTGGCGCATTGCTGCGTAGCGTGGCACGAACCTGCGGCTCGTCGCTTTGTCAGCCAGCCCAAAAGTATGCAGCTCCAATTTGTTTCGCTCGCACGGGCTACTTAAATTTATTGCCAGTAAAAAGAGCAAAAAAAAAAATATATAAATAAATATAACGAGGCAGCGAGCTGCGTAATTGCTCTGAGAGCTGTGCACAACAAAACTTTCTTAATACCTTGCAGCGGCAAGCGCAAACGTAAACGCAGACGCGAACGCTTTTTGCCAACTTTCCAATGACAGTTTAAGTTGTTTTCGCCATGGCCCAAACTGCAACCTGCTGCCTGGTCTGGCCTGGCCTGGTCTGCTCCGGTTGCCACTGGCTTTCCTGATCCACTTGTTGTTTGGCCAACAATTTTTATAACTGACAGCGAGCGGCATTGTGTCTTTCGCCTGATAGGCACACACACACACACACTGATATATACATATATATATATATATAGCTACTGCGTGAACTTCCGCTGTTGTCAACTCTGTCTCTTACATATCATCATTTCATTTCATTTCAATTTCAATTTATATGAGCAAAGTTTTATGAAGTGCATGTCATGCCTGCCTGTCGCTTGCCCACACTACACATCTCTCGCTCTCTCTCTCTCTCTCTCTCTGTCTCTCTGTCCCTGTCTCTCTGGCTGCATTTATTAAATTTCATTTCATTTTCATGCCATAAAAACTCAGCTCATGTTTATTTTACAGCTCTCAACTACACTGAAAGTTCTAACAAGTGCTGATTGAGTGTTGAAAAACTGTCAAATAAATGTGCACAACAAAACGAAGCGAAACGAAATGAAATGAAAATGAAAATGAAACAAGCCGTAGCGTTTTGTAAAAACCAAATTGAATTTTACGCTTATGACACGAGCTTAACTCTAGTTGGCGGCAGTAACCGAGCGAAAGCGATTTGCATTCAATTTATTGCATTTGAAATGATGCTGATTGATCGTCGCAGCGCAGCTGCTAAATGCTTAATCATAAATCAGACAAGTAAATAAGATATTTATGGCCAAATGATACATTATTGCATCAAAGTAAAATGACAGAGGCAAAATTATAATTAAATATATTTTATTCACTCTTGACGGGGTCATCATAATTTAAGCCTTAATTAAAATGAGAGTTCTAACTCGCAACTTTAACGGCGGAGAGCAACTGCAGCCACAGCAAGTGCTGCACATAACTATTTATGGCGAACAAAAATATTAAGAAAAAATCTCGGTAATAATAATAATGTAAGTTGTGGCATAAGCTCATAAGTGCCATTTAAGCCAGTCGCTGTTGTTGTCGCAAGTCCTAGGCAGACTGCAAAATGGCCCACAAGCTGGAATTAAAATACATATCAAAAGGCGCAGCGGCAACTTTTGCCATAGACCAGAAAGCCCCCAAAAACTTTGTCGTCCAAAGTTGCTACCCTACCTCCGCCAGCTCCCCCAGCTGCCTCACGCTCTTTGTGTTTAAGTATTTGGCTCAGCTGTTTAATGCAGCTTAAATTTAATTGCAATATAGCCAAAAGTTTCATATAGAGCTACCGCAGCACTCTTGGCAGCAGCTAATAAATTTTTATCACACACTCGCTCAAGTGACAGACTTGACAAAGGCCTCGCCTCCTGCTTAATGCTAATTAACATGCAACATGCCCGAAAACTATGCAACACATTTCAAAGGTCAAAGCAATTAAACCTATACGCAGACATGAAGAAAGCGAGACAGAGAGCGACAGAGATAAAGAGAGGGAGACAGAGAGCAGGCTAAAGACTGCTGAAATTCGAGACGACTACAAACAGCGACAAGGCTCATAAAAGCCACAATGTTTTCAACTTATGCCAAAAGCAAAAGCTCTACAAAATCTAATACACTCGTTCATGTCGAAGGCTGAATGCTTTGCAATGTGATTTTTGATATGAGCCGTATGTGAAATACTTGGCTAAAAATTGAAAAAGTTTTACATATTGTGGGTAATACAAATGAAAAAATACTTTTTACTATGAATAAACTAAAAATGTTCAATTTCTTAATGTATTGCTGTGCCTAATTCATCTGTTGGCTTAAATATGCATAAAAATTACAAATTCTCTCTCTATATCCCCTTGTCTGGCAGCTTGAATTTTCATAAAAGAATTTCATGTGACAAGCAAATAAAAAAAAGAAATATAAATAGATATCAATAATTCATATAAGAAGTAATTATTGATATCTCTTTATGCCAACTTTAACTCTTTATTTTTTAATAAATATATCCCGAATATATATATATATATATATTATATATATATATATATATATATATATATATATATATATATATTCTTTAATATGCCAGCCGACTTCACTCAAGCGTTGCAACTAAATCTCACACGGAAGTAACATACTCTTCAGGGGCCAAGCGTGCCCAGCACGTAGCTGCCACAATTTTGTTTCATTATGTGGCAAAGTGGCAGCAAGTGTGCTTTATTAACACATTTCAACCATATGCATACGTGTGTGTGTGTGTGAACTCACATTTATAGCACTGTGTGTGCATGTACATAACTTTTTTAATACCAGTCGCCGCTTGCTGCTTGCCAAGGCTTTAGTTGTAATAGTTTAATAAAGTAGTAAAGCTGCGGAAATTAGATTTGACCGCACACCGGCATCGGGCGACCTCAGACTTGGCTCCGGCACAAAACAGAAGTCTGTGGGCCCAGCTTATTTCCGCCGCAGACAAACTTTTCACAAGCACAAGAAAAATAAAAAGAAAATTATACGAGTACAAGGCGAAACCCTTGTTTTGAGGTTTTCCCTGCCTTGTCAATAAAAATGTCCAAAAAGTTGTGTGTGGCCTAAGCATTAAATAAAAGTCGCTTGAAAAGGGTTCGAGAGTGGAACTAATATATATATAATACAAAATATATATATATAACTGTGTAAATGTGCGTGTGTGTTAGTATGTGGCATAGCGAGCGCCATAACTCTAGAGTTTGCTGTTTGGCTAAAATTTAATTAACTCACTTGAGCGAATTCTGTGTAATAGGAGATTATCGGCCATGGAGTATGCCACTTTAGATATATGTTTCACTTGAAGGAATTATTGAAAAATTAATGCAATAAACGTTAGAGCGGAAGTTTCAATACCCCAAACACCGCCACTCCATAGACCACTCAGCTGTGCAGCCATATTGAGCGCAATTAGGCGAAAATGAAATTGACAGCCCGGCTTGGCTAAAATGGATATTGATGCGCACACACATACACACATATACACACACACACACACGCACCCACATACACACTCACGCACTTAATGCCTTATTGTGTTTATGAACAGCTGGCACATAAAGGTAGGCTTTAATTTTTTTTTCTTATTTTTTAATAAACGTCTGCCGCCTTATTTAATGCCAAGGGGGGCGATCTGGGATCTGCCTTGCCACCTGTCAGCAGCACATATTTTGTTATTATCAGTTTAGGCAGCCAAGTATACACACACACGCACACCCTCACACATAAGGCACATATTCTGAAGCTCATTTTCTAGCTCATTGCCAGAGCGAGTCGGGGCAGGACATGCGCCAAATTAATTTATTCCACTTTTGTTGTTAGACAATATCCTTTTGACTTGAGCGTAACGGGATACGAGGCAGCAGCCAACAGCCAGCAGGCAGCGAGGCTAACAAGCAGCAGCCGTCGCGCAGCCATTTAATGAAAATGAAAATGTCTAAAGGCATCAGCAGCCTGTGCGCTGCTGTTATCCTTTTCCAAAGCCCAAACACGAAATGGAGCAAAATCATATTAAACCAACTAGCGGCTGGCTCCGAAGCAGCAGTAGCAGTAGCAGTAGCAGAAGCAGCATCTGCATCAAGTGTCGACAGCCAACTTACTGAGCTGTCAGCCATCGTTGCCGGCCATAAAGCAAATAATAATTTGATATTTGCGCTCAAAAACAAGCACAAATGAGGCTTAAGAGCTCTCCAGTATCCAGCTTATATAGATAAATATTTAAGCCAGGAGCATTTTAGCCTTAGTTAAGCCCATTATAATATTTAACTAATTTCTGTGATTTATGTCGTATTAATTTATTGCATTTTCTTGTCGTTTTAGGTAAGTGCACTAGGCTTCATCCTTACAACAAGACACGTGCTCCACGTGGCGGTAAGCAGTCGTCTTACACTAACTATATATCATTATTCAATATTTTATATAAAATGCTAGAGTCAAGAGTAGTTCAATTGAATTCCGTACACGTAGTTGCCAACTGCCAGTGTTGGCCGCAAAAAACCGAACTGAAAAACCACATTGACAGCCAATGTTGCATAATAATGCGAGTGAACAGGAAAAGCTTTAATGATAGCTCACACACAAACACACATACACACACACACACGGTCAACTGTAGGCCTGTGATATTTTAACTGAAGTTGACTCAAAGAGTTCGCTTTGGTTAGCCGCAGGACATGCAATTGCCATAAATAATATGCCATTTGCTCGACTCTGAGAGTGCACAAACAAGATTATGCATGAAAGAGAGAGAGAGAGAGAGAGAGAGAGAGAGAGAGAGAGAGAGAGAGAGAAAGAAAGAGGAAAATGTATTTTCTCGTATTTGCGAACAACATTTGCGCCAACATAAGTAGAAAATTGTCTAAGACTCGTTGCCAACTCTTAGCTCCATCTATGCCTATTTCTGTGCACTCAATCAAAAATCACACACACTGATAGAGAGTGGGATAGAAGGAGCGGCAACAGCAATTGCCATGCGGCAGTCGCATGCGAAGCAAATGTAATTAAAATTCGATATACTTGTTTTCACCCCAAACAAAAAAAAAAAAAAAATTACCCCCCGAGACTGAGCGAGATGACAGCGATGCTGAGTGAGGGCCAGTGTTGAGTTGTACAAACACCCTAACTGCATGAACAACCACAACACACACAGATACACATGCAAACATGCATACGCATGTGGATTGAGATTTCATACATCATCATCAGCATCAGCCATTGGCAACAATATTTGCCAGAATTTAAACTTCAATTTAAATTTTTGGTCAGATTTGCACGTACTCGACGCTTCGTGTGTTTTTGTAATTGCATGCACACACACACATACACACACACGTACACGCACACACATATATATATTTCATGCAAATTGATGTTGCTTTTAGCACACACAAAGGGGAACCTGGTCATATGGCTCAGAAAAATAGCTGCTGCTGCCGCTGCTGCTGCTGCTACTGCTGCTGGCGCATTTGGTTTGTTGTCTGTGCTACTTTACAGCTGGCCAACAATGAAGATTTATAAATGCATCACACCCACAGCCTCCCTGGGCCTCTGGCCCTCCGCCCTCCGCCCAGGCAACATGTGGCAGTCTACTTTAGCCTCTGTCAAGTACTCTGTATGGCATAATAGCCATAAATTAGGGTAGAACAACGATTTGGCAACAACAATAGAAATGAGGGCAGCTATATACGAGTGTGCGTATATAGAGCGAGAGGTCGTTGATCATTGCCTGATGATTGCAATCATCCTTTTAGCAGCAGCAGTAACAGCAGCTTATGTAGAGCTCGTGCAAGCGTTCATAATAGAGCCAATGTCCTTTGATGATAGATGAAAGAGTGAAGCACTGAAAGAAATAAAGAGATTATAGAAAACTCGAAATATTTATAAGCATAAAATACAAATAACTAAGTAACTCTAGTTGAACAATTGAAATGAAAGGAAAAGAGAAAGATAGAGAGAGAGAGAGTTAGTTAAGAGCACAATATAATTCCCATAGAAACCCAAAAACTTTTAGCAAACAAGCATAAATATATATGCTGCTCGGAATTCTGTTTATATATATATATATCTCATAATTTGAAAGTTGTTGTTTAGTTATTGTATAACTTATGCCAATCACTAAATGAAATATATTTTAGCTTTTACTCAAATTAAATAAACGCCACAGAGCGGCAACGGCAACAGCAACAACAACAACTCAAGCGCATAACGTAACAAAATTCAATATCGCTTTTAATTGCATGTTTCCCAGGCAACAGCGACAGCAACAGCAGCAGCAGCAACAACAGCAACAACAACAATTGACAGACATTGTAAGCCCCATTGCAGCCTGAGCTGTTGAGTTGCGGCTGGGATTTCAGCGGGAAAGCGTCAAAGGTGTGGGCGTGGCTGCATGGTTGGTTGACTAACTGACTGACTATCTGTCTGGCTGGCTGGCTGGCTGACTGACTGGCTGGCAGGCCACTTATATAAGCCAGATACTGTTGGGGCCAACCTGTAATTTAGCAAAATGTTATGTAAACTTTAAATCGAGTTATGCATTTTAATTGGTTGTTGTACAATTTGCAAGCGGCACGTTTTGTTTGCCACATCCACACAGGACACGAGCAGAGCGCATATTATGCATATGGATTCATGGATCCATGAATTGAAATACGAGCACACGTTGCGTGCACCAACAACAATGCAATTACATTGGCTCACATTTTTGCGTAATGCATTTAGGTTTATAGATTTTAAAAGGCTTTACCGAGTGGCAACAATTAGAAAACTGAAATTTAATTGCAAAGCTTTGGGCCAAGCAATCTCTCTATATACATATATAGACATTTGAGCTACAAATATTTTCACTCTTTAATTTTCTTACAGTTTTACTTATGCAGTTTTCATTTCATTTCATGCTCTCGTCTGACAACAATTTAGAGCTGCTTTGCTAAGGTTTCGGCTCTTTTTGGCTCAAAGCATGCGCATTTGTTCGCTGCTCAAGCCGTCAAACGCAAGAGGCCAAGAGGCTTGTTGGCTCTGCTTGGCGTAGCGCAGCGCATCGCACCGCAGCTTAAACTTAATCTACCTCTTGGCTTAATTGCTGCCACTACCTGAAAATTGCACCCAAAAGGCCAGCAGGCAGTGCGGCCAACCAGACGCAACCAAAGACGAGACGGACTCCAGAGTCTCTTCTTCTGGCTCGTCTGGCTCTTGTTCTGCTGCTGTGCCCACAGCGCTAACTCATTTTAATGATGCTTTGCCCCCTCTCTCTCGCTTCCTCTATCTTTGCAGCTGCCAGCTGCTGCTACTGCTACTGCTGCTGTCTTAAGTGCAGCAATGTCGTCTTGTTATTATTCTAGCCCCAGCCCTGGGCTTCTGTATCGAGGCAATTATGGCCAAGTAGCTGTGCTTACATGTGGCCAAATTGTTGTGGTCGCCTCACGGGCGCATTAAAAATGAATAATGTGCGCGACTTGGGCGCACAATTTATGCACTGGCTGCCAGCTCAGTTTTGCCTGCCAGCTGCTGCTGCTACGGCTCCTAGGGGCCATATCTCTTAGGCGCTGTTGTTGGCTTTACCTTTTGGGCTACTAGTTGCCCTTTTCAATCATACAAATCCATGCAATCAAATTCCTTTGCGCAATACAATTAGCTTGCCCCTCCCCTCACCTGAGCTGATATAAAACAACGGTGGAGCAGCAGCAACAGCAGCAGCGGCAGCAAGAAAATGTTTTGGGCGCGCACTTTATTAGGCTTAAAGCGTATTGTGCTTACCTGGTCATGGACCTTGACTACGGCAGCCCTTGCCATGTCCTTACGCTTTGATGTTCAAGTTAAGCCGAGCTAAATTGATTTTTCTTGGTCTGCTGCGAGTGGATCCTTTTGGTATTCCCTGCTCACACACACATACACACACAGAACACCCGCACACCCAGCAATAAACTTCAAATGAAGCGAGCCGCTATTAAGTTATGCGGCTTTATTTGCGCAGCTTTGCTCTGCTTTCTGCTAAATAAGTGCACAAATAAATCGACACAGACAACCAGAGGGCGAGTCCGAGCCACACAAAACAAGGACAAAAACTGTAGCGAATGCGAAGTAGTTAAAAGCAGGTATTCCGTGCAACTAGCTCAGCTAATCTAAAAGGACTCCATCCCTACAAGGGATATCTATTGCCAATTCAATCTTCATAGTAGCACTTTTTTTAAAATACATATTTCCTGGGCGGAGCATTAAATGAAAATATTTTCATGACTATCTTTGTGACTTTAAGGCTTAACTATAAATCTAATTGGAGTATATTTTGGCATTTACTATTAGAATTAATATTATTTTAATTTTAAGTATCTTAATAACATTTTAATATATATTTTAAATTTATGTCATATACAAAAAATTATATTAAAATTAAAATTTCATTTAAAAAACAAATTTTCATTATAACTAAAATTTAATTGTGAAAATATTAATTGAAATTAAAATTATATTTAATTATTCTTTTCTATATTTCTAATTATTTTATATAATATATTTTTATTTGTGATTCTTTAAATTATTATTTTGTTCATTAAATTTATTTATACTTTTTTAATTAATTTCATTCTTAAGTTTCCGTCCTTTCCATAATGACAGCTTAACTTCTTGACTGCTGAGCAACCAGCAACCCCCTTGAACTGTCTTAACCTTTTTTCCAATTTCAGTAAGTCGCTTTAATAACACGCGTTGCTTTATGGAAAGCAGCCCCTAACACCAAGCCGGAACCCAAACACAAGCTCAGCCCCAACCCCAGCCCCGAACCCAACCTCAACTCTTTGCCACCCAAACTGTGCTCTGCGGCTTTAGTTGCATTTGACTTTGCGGTTTGACGTTGTTGCGTTGGCTGTTGTTGTTTTTATGTATTCCTTGTTTTTGTTGTTTTCTTTTTTTTTTTACTGCAACACACGCAACAGCTTTTGTTCACACTTTCGCTTGGCAAAACAATTTTCCTGCTGGCCGGGGCACCAAATCAGAAAACCTGCAACCAGCCGAGCCGAGCCGAGTGAGCTGTTGTTGCTGTTGCTGCTGCCCCGCATGCATTGCGGTTTCTGTTGCATAATTATTATGTTGCGGTTGCAGCCCCACCGATCCAGAGTTGATTTTGTTGTTGATGTTGTTGGAAAAGCATTTACCTTGTTTGTGGTGCGTTGAGCGCTGGCAAAAACTGTTGGCCAGGCAGAAAGCTGAAATTACTTTGGTTTGAGCGGCTTTTAAATCTTTGCTGTGCGAGTTTATTTAGGCGGTTGATTTTACGCTTTTTCCCCAAAACCCACATCAGCTACGCAACGCCCCCTCATCCTGCGCCCTCTGCACATTTTGTGCCCTTCCCGCATTCGTTAAGCCTTAAAGCGTATTTAAAGTCTGTCCTGCTCGCTCTGAGGTTATTCAAAAGCGTTTGCAAATTGTGTTTATAAATGATTGTTGATTGAGGAATTCGCATCTAATTGTAGATGCCAGGGAAATGCTACTTATATAACAGTGTACACAGACATCTTGCTCTGCTTCTTCGATACATTTTAATCCTTTTACATAAGAGTGGAGCGGAAAAGGGTTAACAGCCCATCAGTCAGCTCGAACCGTTGCCCCAAGCTCCACAGCATCCTTCGACCAATGTTGCAAACAAAAAGGACACTTTTACGTATAAGTCAACGAAATAGTAAATAACAAGTGGAAGACAACAACTGGAGACGGCAACTGGCAACTGGCAACTAAACAAGAGCAACAACATTTTTCGGCTGCGCTTAACAAATGTTACACAAAGCGTCGCATCAGACGGGCGGCCGGCCGGACAGACGGACGGAGGACAACAACTGAGCCTGACTATTTGGCCAACTGGCTGGTTGACTGCGTCCGTCCTTCGAGTTCTGCTACTGCTGCTGCTGCTGCTTGTGCTTCTGTTGGTGTCATTTGTTAAAGAGGCTTGTCAACATGCCTTATAACAAGCCGGCTACGCTTTGCTCTCCAACAGTATCTCTGCTTCGCCTGTAAAGTGGCCGATGGCAGTTGAATCTTGCCCAGTGGGCGGCTCGGGTCGTGCTGGGCATTTGCCAACCGAAAATGCCCGAAAGCAATAATATTTTAGCTTTTGTTATAGGTTTTTCAAGCTGGCAGCAGCAGATCGTGGCGAACGCCTGGTTGTTTGTATTTTTGTAGCATACTTTTGTGCATTATTTGCAAAGCACTTGCAGAAAAGCAGTCCAACTTGGCTTTTCAATTTGCCAGCCAGGGGAGACATTCTGTTTGCCTGTATACACAAAATATTATATTCTTAATTGGTGTTTATTGTGTGTCACACACACACACACACACACGCACACTTATTTGTATTGTAAAGGCCAAACACGCACACGCACACTCACACTCTCAGACGCTACGCACTCGAGAGTGCCATAAAAATGTCAACGCTGCATTCTGGCCAAGTATTAAATTGTTCGAGCCACAACAAAAGCCATAGACAACTTGCCTTTGCCTTGTTCAAATGTAATTTGCAGCTTTCCTTTATCTATATGATTTTTGTATTTTCGAAACATCCGCATCCCTGCGGCCAGCAAGTGCAATGCCAGCTCTGAATGCCGAATGTCCAGCTGCTCTTTTCATATACATATACATATCTCTCTCTATCTCTCTCTCTCTCACTCTCGCTCAGCTACTCTATTACCTTCTCTCTTTGTTTCGCTCGCAGGCAAATTTTATTCAAACAAAAAGTTTTGTATCTCCCTTGCCGTGTGTGTGTGTGTGTGTGTGCGGTAAATTGCTTATGAAATTGCAATTTGAGCTCACTCTGTGTCTGCTGGTCACTGATTTTTATTTAATTTCGCCTACGGATGCCACAAAATATATATATATATATATGACCAACACACACACACACACAGACATTCAGAGTGCAAAATGTATTACATTACATGAGACACACGGCATAAATTTCAACTATTTTACATATTCAGTTCAAGTGGACAGCTGAGCCACATTCGCTCACCCACTCAGTCAGTCAGTCAGTCACTTAGTCGGTTTGACAGTTTATCAGTTCGTTGGGCAATAAAATGTATTATGAACTAAATTTGTATGGACAGCCCGAGCTGAAGTTTCTTTCATTTCATTTTTGTTTTTGCCAAATGTTATTAACTGTAGTTGCAAATCCTGGCTAAATCCATTGGCTCATGCCAGCTCTGTAGGCTTTCGCAAACTTTTTACCTTTTGTTTATGTGCTAGCCAAAAAGTTTTTGCTCTTTCCCAAAATCAAGAATAATGGTCCCATTGCAGATTCCTGATAGTGTGTGTGCGACTGTGCGTGCGGGCGTGTGTGAATCTCATATGTGTGCTGTCTTTTTGATTTGTATGCAAAGTGTTAAGGTTCATGCTAAGCCAAAAAAGGAGTTCGATTTCAGCATCACCATCAGCATCAGCCTGAGCGCAACGAAAGAGAAATTGGCTTGTTTGTCTTTTGCCAGTTGAGTCTATTTGCAATTGTAGTTGACCATATTGATAAGCTTCCACAGACTTCATTAGAGACATGCGTTCCCCAAAAACTTTTGCGGCCAAAAGTTCAAGCCGAAGTCATAAATTGAGCTCCAATGGATTTGCGACAACAACATCATATATCAATTCTTGATTGGAGTTCCCTTAAAGCTGAGCAAATTGAAGCTGTGCCAGAGATAAGATGGGCTATGGCATTACGTAACTAACTCATGTGTCTGTCTTCTCTTGTGTCATATGAAGTACAGAATTTTCATTCTTACACTTTAAGCCATTTCTCTTACCATAATTTATTTGTATTTTCTCTACGACTGTTTAAAGCCATTTATCATTGGTCTTGCAAGCAAAAGTTAAAGCAACTAATTCGCTTTTGTCAATCTGATTATTTGGCCCTGTTTTTTTTTTTTTTTGTTTCTTTCATATGTTGAGCATGTTGTTTGGTTGAGTTTATTTGATTTTTGTGCGGTACGAAAAATGTTGTCCATTTATGGTAAAATGCATTCAACTGTAAGTGTCATGAGGCAAATGCAATTTGCAGAGCTGCAATTGCAACAGCAACAGTAGCGCCAGCAACAACAACTGGTGACATCCTTTGCGTATGGCATTACCTTGTTTCTGTGTGTGTGTGTGTGTGTGTGTGTGTGTGTATAGTTGATATGGTTGTGCGTGTGCGTGTGTATGTGTGCCAGGGCTCATCATGGGTGCACAGTGGCACATGCATCAAACAAATTCGATAGCGTTGCTTTCTGGCTACTGGCCAAGGCTGCTGCCGCATAATAAGCGTAAACGTTGGCTAACAAGATTCATGCAACGCTGTTGTGCCCCGGAGGCAAACATGCAATGGCCATCAACGTGTCCTGTATAACGTCGACTGTCCAGTGCCACACTCACACACATGGACACACACACATGGACACATGTACAGTCAAGCGTCGACGCGACTGAATGGCAAATTGCGAATTGCGAACGAAGCGCGCTTAATGCAACTTTGTTGCTCGGTTGATGTTGCTGCTGCTGTTGTCAGCTTCGTTGGGGCAGCAGGCAGCGATTGAAAAATCCCACTTGGGCGTTTTTAATTGGATTTTAAAATACTTGTCCCATGCAGGCTGGCCAGAGAGCTACAGCAGCCAGCAATGACCATAGCCATAACACGAGCATCAACCTCAGCTCTCTCTGTCGCTCTCGCTCTCGCTCGCTCACCCAATGCTTTAGCAGCAACATATCGACCAGCAGACGTTGGTCAGCAGTCAGGGGCTCAACACGCTCGTTATCCTTGTTTTCTGATGCTGCCGCTGCTGCTCCTGCTGCTGCTGCTGCTGCTGCTGTTGCTGTGCACAATTTGGTTACGTGTTTGACCTGCGGCGATTTTTCATAGCAGAGCCCAGTTTATATTTTTGTTTTTGTTTTTGTTGTTGTTGTTGGCGGTAGCGGAGAGCCCATACATTAATGGCATTGCGAAATTTGTATTGCAAATGTCACTAAGGGTCTGCCAAATGAATCCCTGCCATAAATATAATCACATGTGTTTTTCCTTGCCGCAAACACAATCGCCCAGCTTTATTTTCATGCCATCCATGTGAAATGTGATACACAAATTGTTGTTGTACTCGAAGGCAAGGAGAGATCTAACTTAGCTGATTTGTTGCCTGACCTCGCTCATTATTTGCCGGCTCAGCTTAATTTAAATGAGAGCTCGACTCGCGTTTGCATAATTATTATAATTAGCATATTTGATTAAAAAGTGCCATTAGGATTTGAGTGCTGAGCACTCGCGCTGACAGTTGGCTGCATCGCTTCACGCTTCAGCGGAAGTTGCTTAAGAATAACAGGAATAAAAAAAAATTGAGACAAACCTGTCGGCAGTGAAACACATTTTAATTTCAACTAATTGCCAAGACGCTGCTACAGTTACCTGGCAGGTAAATAGCTAAGCAACTGCAGCGTGCAGCCAGGCGTTGCTTAAGTAATTAAAGCTCGCAGTTCGTTAGCTTTAAAGGCCAAGAGTGCTTACGGACTGTCTTTTGCCTAATTGTAGCAAGTGTCCGGCTCTCGTGCTTGATTGTATGTAAATGCAATCCAAATGTCTTTGCCTCAAAGCAAAAGTTGTCTTTCAGCTCGGACTTTGCCTGTCGGTGCCTGTCTTTGCCAGGACTAATTTACTTTTAATTATTATAATGACTTGAAGTTCGACAAATTAGCCCTAATGCGAGTTAGTGCCTCGGCGCAGACAAATGACGTCCTGCAAAAGGTAAATAATCAGCCGAGCGCAGGGCATCAAGAAGAAAGAGTTCAAGCTGTCCATGTTTAATGAATGTTCAAGTACTTTAGCTCAGGTTAATCAGTTAAGCACTCGAAGGACTTTGATTTGACAAATGCCTCATATGGCAAACAAATTGCTCAAGTTCTGTTACTCTTAGCTGAGTGAAACTTTTCAGCTCTTTCATTACATTGTTATCAGCGAGAGCGGACAATTAACGAAGGTGCCTCTGGGATTGCATAACTTACAAAGTCCACGGCACGACCCTAGAAAAATATTTTTCTTTTGCGCAAGTTATGCCAAGAAAAATAAATTTCACATAAACAAAAAAATAAAAATAAATAAAGAAAGAAAAGAAACAAAGAAAATACAGCACAAATCACAAACAAAAGCTGAAAAAAAAGGAAAAAATGTACAAAAAACATTCAAAATCAACTTTGATTTAAGTTTACAAAAATGCTTAGCAATTGCTTTGCTTTTTTAGCTTTTGTTATTTTTATTTTTATTTTGATTCCTTTTTTTTCGTGCTCAGCCTGGCATTCAGAATTTTTTTCCCCTACTCCGCCGTTTTGAGCTCTTTTTCTGCGTCGCAATGTTGCTGGATTAACAGGCAACAAAATATTTTTTATTTTTATTGTTTAGCAACGCTGATTTGCACCCCAGCCTCAGTCCCAACGCCCCACGCTTCATGACCAGCCTGTGGGACTGTCCAACTGTTGTCTGTGCGGCGCCGGATTTTGTTGTCACTTCAACACACACACAAAATACAAAAAATAAAAAATAAAAACAACAACAAATGCAAAAGTGGCAGCAAAACAAAAATCCACTTGAATTTTTTACACTGTATTTTTTGTACATTTGCAACACGATAAAAAGAGAGAAGGAAAACAAAATATAAAAATCTTGTTCCTGTTTGCACGCGAAATTTGCGCTTGTCTGCCTTACGGCTTGTCAGCTCGCATGTTGCACGGTTTTAGGCGGGATTTGTTGCGCGCTCGCACTGCATGCCACATGCCCCAGCGACAACTACAAAGGCAACAACAGCAGCAGCAACAGCCGCAGTCGCAATTTAGGCAGCGCAACTGCCTGACAAATAGCTAGGGGAATGGTATTTCTCTTTCTCTTTCTCATTTTTTATTGTTGTTGCTTTACTTTCCTAGAGGGTCTTAATTTTTGCCATTGTTGTTATTGTTGCCGCTGTTGCTGTTGCCTTTGTTATTTCCCCCATGCGCCAAAGCCCTAGTGAAGGTTAAGCTCTATGTGGAGATCAACTCTCAAAGGCCTAGCTTAATTCCTAAGACTTTTTGTTAGACTTTCAAAGTGTAAACTTTTCGTGAATGGAGAGCTGAATCTTAAATGGAAAAATACAAATTTGCTCAAGTTTTTAATCAACAGGCATTACACCCATGCTAGGGTATCTTCTAGTCGCGCACAGCCCACCAAAAACACTCTCATTGTTTTTGGTAATCTCTTGTGGTTATTGCCTGTGTATTAAATTAGCATAAATGATTTTTAATAATTATGCTCATGAAGCCCCGTTGCAGCGCTCATCATTGTGGCCTAGCCACGCCCCTCTTTTGGCAACTCCCACTGCCCCCACTGCGACCAGCTGGCGCACAAATTACAAAATAATGAGCGCCAAGTGCGATGTTTTTTTTTTATTATTTATTCTTCAATTTTTTGTTTTTGGTTGGTTTGAATTTAACATTCACCGTCCGGCCGACTATTATTTGTATATAATGGATGCTGCGGATGCTGGGGATGATGGGGATGCGAATGTTTGGCTGACGCTGCTCCACATTGCCATTTCGTGGTGGAGAGCGAAAAGCAAGCGAAAATGTTTTTTAATTGCACTTAAAATTTTATTTAAATGCGGCGCACACATGCGCCAGCTGGCTGCCAGCAACAATTCGCAGATGATTCTTGTCATTCGGCGAAGAGTCAAGAGTCTGCACAGAACTTATTGAAATGCTTTTGATAACGAGCGCATGCATAAAGAAATATATATAAATATATTTAAATATTGTATTATTCGCTTTACTTTCAGGCTGCGCTTTCGTTAAATTCGGTTCCCAACAGGAGGCTCAATCTGCAATAACCAATTTACACGGAAGCCAAACTATGCCGGTAAGTTTATGATATCAAGTACATCATTGTAATACGCGCATGATTCCAATTAGACAGACAGTCGGACAGACATATTTGCCCTGGCAACAGCAATTGAATTTGAATTGAAACTTAAGCTGTGAATGGACGTTGATGTCGAAAGTTTTGTTGGCGCTGCTGTCAATTCCCACGCCTCTTTGTGTGTTAGCTGACCAAGTTTGGCAAATAAAAAGCTGAAGCCTTAAATATATATTTTTCTTTTACGTCTCATTCACAACTCAAACAATTTTTTTCCATTTGTCAAAAACATGCGCTTCTCTCAGTGTGTGTGAGTCAAACTAATGAAATTTCCAACCTGAAGTACTTAAGGAGCTGCCTTGTTGTTTGTTGTACAACAATTGTTGTTGTTGCTATTGCTGTTGCTGTGGAAAAGTACTTAACAAACTTCATTTAAGCTTCAAGTGGCAGGACCCCAACTTCACTTTGGCCGCGTCTTAAAAATAAACTCGAATTAAATTAAATAGCGAGCACAAATTATTATTATAATATGCTCTGCTCGGCGCCACTTCAATGGGAAATCAAGAGCACACTCGGCTCTAATTTTCTCAACGGAAAATAAAATAAAATAAATATACAAATCACGGCATTAAATTGTTTGACAACCGAGAAGCCGCCTAAAAGTTTTTTTTTCCCGTTTCGTTTCTTCTCTTGCGTCTTTGTGCAACGATTTTGTTCCGACGACTGACTTCATTATGCAGACATTTTGTAAGAAAATACCATATAACTACATATATATATTTAAATATATATTTGTATGTATGTGTGTCGTGTGAGTGTGTTGCTCTATGACAACGTTTGCTCTGCTCTGGCCTCATCGCGGTGCGGGAATTATTTTTTCTTGTGCGAAAATAAATGAAATTTGCATGACACTTGAGTTATTTTGCACGTAAATTGCTTCTTTTGACAAACAACACAGGCAAATATACAAAACCAGTCAACGAGCGGACAGCAAGGGGGCGTGTCAAGGGGCGGGCGGGGATTAAAGCAAACTGAAATGGTTGCCATTGTTGTATTTTTGGTGTTTACATCAGTGCAGCGAACAGTTCGTTGCCAAGTCAACTTCATCTCACTCTCGCTCTCGGTCTCTCTCATTCTGTCTATCTATCTCACTCTTTCTATAAGAGTGCACGAGCATCCTGTCCGCTTGCTCCTCCATTTGCTCTTGCTTCAAGTTCGGGCGGCTGCTTTATTTACCACTCAGATTGTTGCCTGGCTTTACGCAGGCGAAGGCGAAGGCGAATTTTCCATTTTCGGTTCATGTAGCTATGTGTGTGTTTTAGTGTATCTATTTGCCGCTCTACGCGATTCTCAGTCGCGTTGCCCAACTCGTTGTCGCATTTAAATTCAAATTCAAATATTGTTGATGAAATTTGTTGCTTAATTTGCAATTTAGATGCGTTTTTAAACAAACGACCCGGTTTACCCAGGCCTCACCTCCTCCCTCTGCTCCTAGCCCTTTAGCCACATCATGTGTTTACTTAGGCGGAACTTTCTCGCTGATAATGAAGATGCTGATGATGATGACGTTGCTGTTGATGCTGGCGCCATTCGCGTAATTACAGCTGCCTGAAGCCGACGTCGACGTCGAAACCAACGCATAGCATTGCCTCGCTTAAGAGGAATAGCAAAATCAATGCATGCCATGCCGCAGGACAAGCACACATTTTTTTTTTTATTTTTATTTTACAATAACACAACTTTCCGGTAACGCAACCCTAAAATGACGATGTCTTCGGGGCAAACGCCCCCTGCCGCCTTTATATATGGATAAAAACTTCAAAAACATAGCCGCAAGAGAGGCGCAACTAGAGGCCAAAACAAATAAGACGCAAATACAAATCCAAATGCAATCCAAATCAGGCAAACAGTCGCCGCCCGGGCCCTAAGTCAATTTCAATATTACACAGAACGTCACATTTTACAGCTGATTGCCGTCAATCCAGCAAAAATCAAAGCATGTCCCGAGGGTGTATATGTGTGTTTCGGTTACCATCTGAAAAGGCCGCTCTAATGCAATGCTAATTTTATACTGCTTGTGGCGCAGGCACTTATTACTCGTCTTCCTTCTCTTTATTTTTTTTACTGTAAGGAAAACAGTTTCCATTTGCATTTTACATGCTCTGCTGGCTTTGCGGCTGTTTTCTAATTACCGACTCATGAAAGTATGCTACACTTTTTGTCTCTCGCCCAAACGAGACACTGACTACTCGCTGTGCACTGCTGCAGGCCTACAATCAACTGCACTTCACTCGGAATTATGCCCAGCTGCTGCCGCTGCCATTAGATGACAGCCATGTCTCTGACCCGCCACGCCCATGTCCATGTAGACGCCCAGGGGCCGTACAGCTTAACAGCGACAGCTGCAATTTTTCACCTGGCCAATTTTTAAGATGAGCAGATGAGCAGCTGAGCGGCAGCAGCAGCAGCAAGAACGCCCCCAAAAAGACGCCAACGACTCCAACAAATTGCCAGCTAGCGTGAAGGCAGAAAAAAAATATACAGCGGAGCCGAACGAGAGTTGGCAGGGCAAGAAAATGAACGTAGCAATTTCTGTTGTTTTTTTTTTTTTTGTTTTGTAATTTTAAGAGCGCGTATTTTTCTTCCTTTTTTTTTGAGCTGCCTGCACATTAAGCATTTTAATGTCAGTTAGGCATATCGCAGCGTGAGGGGGCGGGGAGCGGCGGTAACTGTGCGGCTGGCAAGTTGGCAGTTGTAATTGCAATTTGGCATTACGACTCTGCGTCTGGTAGCAGGTAGCCAGGTAATTAGCGCAAAACGACGCGCCAGCTGTTGTATAAAATTTTTAGTAGCTTGCACAGGAGTATGCCACACTTTTGCTCCTGCATATATTAATTATACAACGGGCCGGAGCCAAATTACTAAGTGCAACAACAGCAGCAACTGCAGCAGCAACAAAAAATTGATTACCTACCTGCAGGCGTCAAAGTTGGCAGCAGCAGCAGCCGAGGCAGCAGAAGAGATGGCAGCAGACAAACCGCAAGTTAATTTCAAGCTTAACAAAGTTTTTTTTTTTTTTTTTGTTCGGCCTCCGCACCTAACGTCTCTCGGCTGCTCGGACGCTGAGGCTTGGCTTTCATTTTGATGTACCACAAAAAGCTTTTAAAAAATTTTTGATTACGCCAAACCTTAAGCAGCTTACGAACGCCCCCAACCACAGCAAGGGCCGCACATGGGCAACCAGCACTCATTAAAAAGGAATTTACAATCGTGCGACCAGAATCAGCTCGCCAAGCTGCCCAACGTGGACAGTTTCCACTTTGGCTCGGCACAACATGCACATTCGGTTTTGCTGTTAATCCTCTGGCACTCAACATGTTATAAGTCGCTTTTAGTGCGGTTTTGCAAGCGTTTTCTAAACACAACCACACTAGAAAAAAATTCAAAGAAACAGAAGAAGCGAGCTAGTCGAAACATGACATACTCTACAAAGAAGGTGATGAGAGTGAGTGACATGAGTTCCAGTTTTCATTGTGAACTCTGAATTGCAAATATGTTTCAACTGCTACAGCTAGTCAGCTAGACTCTGTTGTGCCTGCAGGGTATTAAAAAAGTTTACAGTTGTAAACAATAATTTCGTATTCACTCAACACAACATTCGCTTTTTTCCACACATTTGCATAAGCCGCTGATGCGATTCTTTTTTCTCCCACTAGGTGAGTGTTTTGCGTGTGTGTGTGTGTGAGTGTGTAAATGCGGCTTAGAAGCGAGAGCTCTTTGGCAGTGGGCGTGGCTGCTTGTTAATGAAAGCGCGCGCATGCATTAAAGCTGCTCTCTAAATGCTTTTGATTGGCGAAGCGCAAAAGCGCCCAGCAAAAGCAAAAATGGCCATCAACAGCTGCGTAGCAGTCCAAGAGACTGACCGAGACGGAGCTGCGAGAGCTGAAATCAGAGGCAAATACATAAATAAATATATTTGAAATTGCAGACAAAGTGACATAACAACTTAGACTGAGAGGCCCGCACAACACCGAATAAATTAGGCAATTAACATTTTTTCTCTTTACTCACTTTATTTTTTGTTGTTTGCTCTTTCGCTGGGCAGTAATTGTTTGCACAGTCAAGTGGGGCGGCGCTTGACATTTGCATTTGCCAGCTGGTTGAGAGTCAACTAACTAACTGTTTGCTTAGATGAACCGGAAGAAAACAAAAAAAAATATATGTTTATGTCAAACTCTTTGCTTAAGCCACTTCATGCTAAGGTTAGGAAACACGAAACTGCCTCAAAGCACATCAAAAGCAAAGTTCTGTAAATTAATAAGCGTGAATCTGAGTCAAGCCTTAGTTATATACAATTACAAGACAGCAGAAACCAAGGCTTACACAACTGAGCAGAATCATTAGCTGAATGGACACTGTTGCTGCCCGAGTAGATCAGTGAATTAACTATAAGCATTCTTTCAGTTACAAGGCAGCTTAGAAACCCCAAGTAAAGTTAAAGGTGGAACAGATTTAAAAATTGTATAAGCGCTCATATCAGTATGCTTTGAAGAGCTACAAGAAGAATGAAATACACACACACACACCTGCACACATTCAGAACTAACAACAACAATAAGGCCAACGATAACAAGAGCGACAGCAGAGCCACACACACACACACACAATCGGGCTGGTTGGCAGGCGAACAGCGACGCGTTGCGAGTTTTTCTACTGTTTTCTATTGTTCGCAGCTGCTGCACATTAGAAATTCAACTTTAGGCGCTGAACAACAAGCAACAACAGCAGCAGCAGCCAAACAATGGCGTGTGAATTAAAATAGAAACAGAGTCCGGGCGTCTGCTGGTCGTCATCTTCTTAACACAGCCAAGGTGCGAGCGCTGTGTGTGTGTGTGTGTGTGAGTGTGTGTCGGTGCTCAAGCGTGAAGACAGGCGGCGGCGCCATATTGGACGCCATTTTTGTCAAGTCACATTAAGCGATGCGTCTGCCTGACGAAAATTGAACGCTTTCGTGAGACGAGAGAGAAAATTGTTGTATAAATAAAAGCATAATTGATGCGAGCCAAGAAACAAAAGCAGCCCAACCATAACACTTGGCGCTTGGCATATGTTGCGCCAATTCAGCCATGAGCCATAACGAAAACTATGGGGTTAAGCGAATGATGGACTAGGAGATGACCTGTAGTCAGTTTATTGAAACTATGCATATGCTCATAGAGTGTGCCCAGGTCTTATTGGGTCAATAACATTCGCCTGCGAATTGCCAACTCCCACAATTATTCTGGCTGATCACATGCCCTGTTCTTAACTTGATTGCTGGGTATAAAACAGTAAGAAAAAAAAAATAAGCGAAATTTGTTTCTTTTGCATATTTTACGGGCGCTGCGAAAACAGGTTGGCAGCGCGCATATCATTTTGGCCTCGTCGCAACGTATTTACGTGCCGCGATGCGTTGGCATTGGCATTTTTCACTTCTTTTGCTGCTCAGCTTGAGTTTCTTTTATTGCCCCGCAAACGATGTGCGCCGTCTCTCTCTCTCTCTCTCTCGCCAATTCCTCTCTCCCGTGTGTTGTCAGCTTGCAGATTTTGTTCTCTGTTTTTTTTTTTTTCTTACACATGACGATGTGAAATTAATTTGAAATTTAAATGCGCGTTTTGGCAGCTGCGAAATGTCTTTGATGATGGCATTTCGTTTGCCTTTAAACGGCATGTGTTACACGTATTTGTATTTGTATTTGTATTTGCACAAGTATCTGTGTCCGTATTTGTGCTGCATAATGAGCGTGGCCTGACGCCGAATTCCTCGCCGCATATTTTCAAGGTGTCGCCCGTTATGCTTCAAAGGAAGTCTTGGAATGATCGAAGAAGAGCCGAAGCACATTAGTCAAAGGTGAACTTTACACATATAGAAATTTATGACTGCACAGAACTCTATACGAAATCAATATGAAAATGATAATAAATGGAAAAATCAACTTTCGTTAGCTTTCCTTTGCTAGCTTCTGCTCTTCCGAAACTAAAAGCCTCGTAACTGTTATAAATCGATCAGTTTTGCTCGTGTCTCTGGCATTTTCACAACTCATTTGTTGCTGCTCAACACATTCGCCAATAACCGGGCATACATATGCTGCCGCGGACTCGATACAGTACATAAGTCTTGCGGCATTTGGGCTGCAGGGCCTAGTGGGGAGTGGTGGGGCCAGGCCATTACCACCACTAAATCAGTGATGCTTAGCATATTAGACACATGCACAGGGGCCAATCTGTTTGCTCTGCTCGGCTGCCTCTCTCACTCTCTCTCTCTGTCTCTCTCTCTCTTCCACCGGTTCTCACCCTTGATATTGATTTGGCAGCCCAGCTCAGCCTGCCATCAATTTCAATTTTGCTCCAGCGGCGCAAATCCAAACACCGCCTGCCTGCCACACACAATTTTCTGGCAATGCCGGCAGACGCAACGCCGCTCCAGCTACCACCGTCTGCCTAAAGCCACTTTTTCGGTAAACTAATTTTCTTGCTTCAATATCTTGACAGTGAAATTGGCACGACGCTGGCGAAACGCAATCAAACCAACACACATACGCAGGCTATGCGTGTGAATGTGTCTGTATTGGTATATAAATAAGCAGTGTATACTTTTAAGGTGGCGATACCTTTGCTACCTTTTGCCCAACTGTTTGCTATTGACATCACGTTTCGTTTAGGTAAAAAAACAAAAAAAGAGGCGCCACGCCCAGCTCTTCAGGGCGATCCTTGCCACAGCCGCAGCAAGCTGTGCCATAAATTTCTGGTTTAGTCACCGGAAATTTAAGCCAAGTCACCAAGTTGCTTATTAAAAACTTGTCGCAGCACACGCAAAAAAAAAAAAAACAAACTGAGAAAAAACAGGAGAACTGCAGTGGTAAGTGTCCTTTTGCGCGAAATAAAAATCTCACATTTCCTAGGCGCATAAAAGGCACATCGTAATGGCTGCTGCTGCTTCATCGTGCCACATAAAAATCTGATGGCTGCTAAAAGCGCAAAACTTCCGGCTTTTTGTGCTCGGAAACGGGCTGCGTGCAATCATTAAAACTGACATCGCAACTGTCGCGTGCGGCGGCAGCCCCCGAAAAAGTATGCAACATAAAAATGGTTGCAGCTGCGCTGCAATTTGCTGCCATTTTCTTGGACGACCTGTCTGTCTGCCCAACTTGGCAAACAGCACGTTATAAACAATTTTAATAGACTTGCTTAAGACCCGGCATTGGCCACACACACAGCCAATCCAGCTGCAACTCCACACCGCTGGACAACATTGTCGACTGTTCGCCTCACCAGCTGCGCGGCTGTGTTCATTGTCTTTTGCATATTTTGCCCTCTCATCTTTTTTTTTTTTTTTTGGCATTTTCTTCATCTTGCGCTGGTCGTTGTCGTTGTCTACGTGCTGCAAGTGGCGTCCAATGCGACGGCTACTTAATTTAATGCACGTCTGTTTGCATAAGCCCAAACCTTATTGAATCGACAACGGCGCACGCGGCAAATGGCGGACGCATCATCAATGTATGAGCACGTTCCACTGCCTCCAGCCGCCTCTAGCAAGCTGCAAACTGCAACTGCAACTGCAACAGCAACAGCAGCCGAACTAGCCTCGCAAATGATGAGCAAACTTCAGTTCGACTACGAATGCAGACAACGTCTGGGCATAAACTTTAATGAGCCACACGAATTTGCCAGAAATTGAAAGCTGACGTGATTTGTCTAAGCAAATAAAATGAAGTGAAATGCGGCACATACTTCGAGTCTATAATCTAACGGCCATCAAATGCAAGTTAATTGCAGCAGTAAACGAAAACATTTCAATCTTTAAGATCGAAAAGAATTTCTCGTTTGCTTTGAGTGGAAACACGTAGAACTTTGACGATATCATTTCCGGCATAAACATTTTATTTATAGTTGAAATCGTCTGGCTTTTTGTTCCGATTTACTTTCACACAAAAAAATGTTGTCAAATTCTGTTGTTATATATATATTTTTTGTCTTTATTTCTGTTTTTCTTTTTTTTTTTTTTTTGTTGTGGCAAAAGTTTTGCGGCGTTGTCTCTGCGCTGCTTGTCAAGTTTTGTTGAGTTGTTTGTTTTGCTGCTGCCGCCGTCGCCGCCGCTGCCGCTGTTGCATACCTTGAGGCGTTGTCAGCTGAGCTGGCTTTGTGTGGCATTGCTTTTAAGTTAATAGTGCTGCATATTTTGTGGCAACTACTCCCGCAGGTATTTCGCATGCTTTTAAAGCTACCAACTGAGCTACCCAAGCTCCTTTTCAATTCCCCTGCTCTGCATGCACACTGGAAGTGCATGAATGGGGTTGAGTACAACTATGACACTGTTTGTTACAGCAAATAAAACTTGCTTTTGACATAGGGAAATTTATTTATATAAAAGAGTAAGTGAAGGCTTTATTAATTAAATCAAGATATTAGGGACTTAACACTTTAACTTAGAATAGATCAATACAATCTTTAAGCATTTTATAAACATTCTAATTGACATTGAAGAAATGGAAGCTTTAATTTTACTCTTTTATTTTATTTTAGTTACTTACAATAATTCTAAAATATTAAGCCTTAACACAAAAGTTAATAGGATTTATTTTGATTACCACTTAAAACAATTTCTCTTCATTTATATTCGAAATTATTTCTGAGCTCTCTTAAAACTTTGTGGATAAGAAACTATAATAAATTTATATTATTTACTCGATATCACACTTTATTCAAATATTTCCATAGCCAACTCAATTCAATATTTAGTAATATTTGAAGCACTTATTCACACATTGCCCTGGCCAAGTCACACAATTGGATTCGGCTTTAGGGTATCTTGCAATCAAGCGCGGTTGCTGCTAGCTAATTTTTGTTTGGCTGCTGCTACAGATGCTTATCGCACAGCCAAAACACTTCAACTTTAAGGGCCAGCCTTTTTCCGGTCTTCCGCCAGCCTGCTAGCTGCTAGCAGCGAGCGTCTTACCTCTTCCTATCCAGTTTCGGCCACGTTTACGTGCCAATGATGACAATTGCTTTTCTTGCGGGCCTCGCGCGGCTTCGATTTCGACTTGGGCTTGGGCTTTGCCTTTGCCTTTGCCTTTGGCCCGTCTTCTTTCATTCTTATTTTGACTTCTATTTCTCTTTTTCGGTTTCTTTTTGTTTTGCACGTCGTCGTCATCGTTTTCGTTGGTTTTTCGCCGCTTGTCTACAATTTCAATAAAATTTTATTAACGAATTCCGGCGACGGTCGGCGGCGATGACAAGGCACGACTGCGGCGTCCATGCGAAATTTTTATACCTTCAGCTCCGAATGCCGAATCGATATTATTATTACAATAACAACAACGAGCTGCAGCAACAACAACAACAACAACACCAGCAACAGAGGCAGCAGCAATAAGAATGGGAACGGCAACTGTAGCAATTGCCTGTCAGCATTGTACTTGTCGATTTTGCAGCTTACTTTGCTGGCATTGCATACTTTTAAGGCGCTTTGACAATTCTTTTTATCTGCGCCAGGACGACGTCGACGACGACCAGAAGGAGGACAAACGTGGCTGTGGAGGCGGACGTCGCTTGTTTGTTTGTCATTTACGCCCCACACCACAGCTGTTTTCGGGGGCCCCTGGTGGGGCCAAGTTGAAAGCCCGCAGTTCAATTCTCAATGGCGCAGCAGTTTTCTTTCTTTCTAATGGCGGCATTTCCGTTCGGCAGTCGTCGCCAACGTCGTTCCGTTCGCTTCTCTCAGCTTACCGAAACTTGACATCAATTTTTGCTCAATTTTATTATTTTCATCTTCATTTTCGCAGCGACCGCGCTCAAATCTATAATTGTATTTATGTCAACTTTTTAAATAGATGATGTGCTTAGTGAGCGCACGCTCCCACTCTCTCTTACTCTCTCCCTCTCTCTCTCTCTCTCCCTCTCGCGGGAATATTTGGCATTATAATAATGACTTTGCCTTTGTGATAACGACTTACGGAAACGTTTGGGCATGTCATTAGCATTGGTCCCGCACTACAAATTTGTCTTCAAATGATATTATTAATAGAGTGAAACACATCGAGGGAATTTATTGGGCGCCACGGCGAGCCCTGCTATGCAAAATAGCTGGCAAAATTTATGTGCAAAGTTCCTAAGTGCAATATAAATTAAAAGTGTAAGGACAAAGCTTAGGGCTGCGTATGAGTAATGCAACTGAATAAAAAATGCGAGAATTAAATGGGCAAACGGTTAAGACCTTTGCAGAGCTAAGGAAAATAAATGGCATAAATATATAGCAAAGAAAAATAATTGTTAAATACTAAAAGAAAGATGAAATTAACTTAAGTCTTATATTAAATAGCCAAGCTCTTATATTATTTATACAACTCCTCTTTCGTACAAGCTGAAAAATATTCATGGCATCATTTGAGAAACCAAAAAGCCGCAGCCACGATTTGCCACGTTCGCATGCAATTAAAGTCTCTGGCACTATCTGGCCAGTAAAGTTTGTGTTCAAAAACCATTTTTGACTTTTAACACACACACACACACTCAAAAAACAACAGCAGGCAGTCCAAAAACTATCAACTGTAATCAAGTTGTGTAGCCTAAAGCTGAAGCACACTAAAAGCAAAAGCTGCTAAAAAGCATTAAGGCGCTGCTGCTGCTGCTGCTGCTGCTGCAGGCAACAACATTGAGCCGAAAAAAAAACTATAGACGGAAGTCGGCAGACATTAGTGCCAAAAGTGCGTCACAAACAATATTTCCGTATCAACAACAACAACAACAACAATGGCAATAGCTAAAGGATGCGCTGGGCATAGCCTAGACACTTTTTAAGAGATTAAATTTTGGGGAGCTCTCAGTGTCTGTGTCCAAAGCTCTACAGCAACATTTAGCGTAAGCACATTCACATTCACACACACACACGCGCACATAGTCGCACACACATATGAGCCGCTCGCAAACTTTTGCCAAACAACAATGGCTGCCAAGTGGAGTGAGTGCGGCAGCATTGGGTATATGCAACTAAAATAGCCAGCAGCATTTTTGCGTTTGCGTTGTTTAAACATGCGCAAAGTTCAGGGTTTGAACTTTTATCAAACATACGCCATGCCAAACCAGGCACAGCAAGCATACTTTTAGGGTTACAACAAACGCCAACAACAACAACAACAGCAGCTCCAGCCATGAACAAGTGGAACAACAGAGCCGAGCTATGGGAACGTCCCATGTAAAGCAACTATCAGCGCCTGGGGCAGAGCTTGTTATTTCAGCTTGGCTCACTTCCTTGTTCCATAGATACCAAAAAAAGAAGAAAAAAAAAGAGGACATTAAGGAAATTACCCAAAAATTAGTAATAGCACAGTATAAATTACTAACTCGAAAGGCTCAGAGAGACAGACGGAGACACTATTTGAAAGAAAGAAATATTACTTGAAATCTCTTTGTATAAAAATGCCATTTTCATTAAGATTCGCAGGCGATTTGAGCTGCGGCCAGTGGCGCGAAATCATTTAGAAATTAGCTGCGGGAGCAACTCAAATAGAAAATTAAAATAATTTGCCGTTTTACGCATTTTTGCATGCCATAAATATTTCATGAGGCGGCAGCCGCAAAAACTGACAGCTGTCAAAACGCGCGACTGTTTCAAAATGTAAAATGCGAGCACAGTGCGCACGGAAACCAACATGGAATACATTAGTTCAAACCCTACGGGATATACTTGTCAGTATATATATATATATATATATTTGTATATTTCTATATATATATATATATATATATATATATATATATATGTATATATCTGCTTTCAATTTTCATTTAGACAAGCTCGATGATTGTCAAATGCTGTTTGTGTCTTGGGCGCTGGGAGTGTTTCGCAGGCGCCGCAAAGTATTCAACAAATAACACAAAATTTTTAACACGAAATCTTTTAATCCCAATGAACTGTGGCTGTCCATTCGAGTACCTCCGCCTCGACTCGACCAGACAGCAACGTGGATTTCGTTTCGTGTCCAAAACAAACGTCGCAGGCATTTACTTAATCGACAAGGGATTAGGTTGCAGCAGCCACCAGCTGCACAGATTGTAGATTCTAGAGGGTGCCGCGGAGATGAATAGGTTGTGGCGGTAGGTGGAGGGGGATAATTCTAGAATGTTTCCATTTGTGTGTTGGCCACTTTAAATTGAGAATTATTGTTGCAAACAACTGTCTGGGCACACGCACTGGCACTGGCACTGGCACAGGCACAGGCACGGGACAGGAATCGCAATGCTGAAGCACTGAAGCAGCGGGCCTTGATAAGGATATATTGTGTCTCACGCAGTTGGACAGCTTTAATCTGGGGTTACGCTCGGACCCCGGATCCACAGAGCGTACGTGCTTAATTTTGTTTGCACTTTTAAGCCCAGTCCAGCACAGCTGCTCTGCTGCTCCGCTGCTCCCTTTTGATACACGCCGCCTGCAGTTAGGCTACAAAAATCACGCAGCAGGCGTTGCCGGGTCACAAGGATACGGAGCGCAGGATACGATGCCAGCGGCCGCATGCGCTTGCCAAGGATTAGCGCTGATTGAAATTGCAAATGAAAATTTATTTTTACTGCGTACTCCACTCTACTCCCCACCGCTCCCCCCCGCTCCCTGCTGCTGTCCGCTGCCAGGACAAATGTTAGTTTAGCTCAGGCACTGAGCTCTCCCAGCTCTGGCACTGAGGCAACGTGGCACCCCGGGTCAAAGCGCATTGTATTAAAATTTAATTGAGTAACTGACATTTTATTTTTGTATAATTAAATTAAGCCCCGGCTTAGCGTTTGATTTTAATTTGTGCGACATTTGTCTGCTGCATGCGCCGCACAACAATTGACCCAGCCACGCCCCGACCCGCCCTCAGTTGTCCGCTGTCCAGACGCCTGGTCTCCATTATTTTGCCATTAAAATTTGTTTATATACATATCAATACGGCTCCACAACTGGCCGCAGGATTAGTTGCAAAAATTATGTTAAGTTCGCTCGTTTTATTTTTTATTTACATAAAGCCTAGGCGCAGGCGTCGCCACATAATTTATTGGCCATCCCCAGCTGCGCAGCTGCTGTGCTGTCCGTGTTCCAGGCATTATTGGCCATCAAGGGCTTAACAAATTGATTGGCCAGCGGTGCAGAAAGCGGAGTGGGGCTGAATAATATGCAAATTAATTTGATGAGCAGACCAAAACAAAGCAATAACACATTAACAGTGTTGCAAAAACATTTGAATCATATTTTAGTTTTGATAAAATACATAGTTTATAATATATAAATATTTATTGATAGTGCTATGCTATGAAAATATATATGATAGTTCCCTTTTTAAAAACTTTGTGTTGAACAACTGCAAGAGACTAACTGACAGTGAACTGCGCTAACAATTTAATGCCGCTTCTGCTTATGCCAACAACTGTGAAGCTCGTTTGGGGTCGAGCGCGCTTTGCTGATTAAGTAACTAAAGCCACATCGCACACTCATTAGCTCATTCGACTGTTTGAGCTATGGATAACATTACAATGTAATGTCGAGCATTTGGCCCTTTGGTGAGCAAATATTAGCAGCGTTGCCCACTTTTCTTCTGTTTTTTTTTTTTTTTTTCATATTATAATAAAAATTTCATTATTTTAACAAACAGAGCGCGCAAAAATTATTAGCACACGCGACGGGGTAGGTAGTTAGGTAGGTGGCTGCTTGGTTGAGGGGTTCGACGGCGACTTACAATGTTTTTAATTAAAAAATCCTTTGGTCAATCAATTACGAGCTACATTAAAACAAACACGAAGGGCACCCCAAACACAGTGAGCTAGAGAGCGGCAGAATGGAAGTGCGGGAATGGGGAAGAGCTGGAGGGGTGCCACATTATTAACAGCAATATGTAAGATTCTTATATTATATATTAATAGCGGAGCTTTCATCTCGGTCCGTGGCCTGACCTAAGTAAATATTAATAAAACATATTAATAAAAGCGGAAACTGGGACGACGGTCCGACCCGACGGCTATTTGCATGTAATCCCCGTAATGCATAAAACCTTTGCAGACTTTTAAGCGCCGGCGCCATCAATATATATGCGAGCTTAAGACAATTTGAAATATTTGCATAGCTTTAACTGGGTCTTAAGCTGCACCATGTGAGCGAGAAAACGGGAATAGGCATTCTGAATAGGAGCTGGAAGCGACTGGGCGTGTGGGAAGATACACATATCTCATGGGGCCATTATTTAAGTGCCCGGCCACACCTTTGAATGACTTTTGCATTAATTTATTGCATACTTTTAGGTGCGCTGTCATTACAATTAAGCCCAGTTCGCTAAGTGTACGTGTGTCTGTGTGTCTATGTGTCTGTAGGCGTAGGTGAGCAACAACGTCCATTTCGTAGGCTTACTTAAAAATTACATAAATTTTGCTTTATTGTACGCTGGAACGCAGCAGACGTAAGCCAAAGCCGTAAGCCTTAGATGAGATCTTTGGCAAAAACCCCATACATAAAGTATGCAATTAAATTTTCACTTAAACGATTATCACATAAATCCAGAGGCCAAGCCAAACGTGTTTGCATTTAAATTAAAAGAGCCATTTTTCTTCCTCATGTGTGCCGGCGAGTCTCTGTCTTTCTATCTGTGTGTGTGTGTGTGTGTGTGTGATGCTAGAGGCTGTAACCACAAAGAACCCGCCCACCTTATGATAACACCATTACAGCAGCAAGAACACGTATGCTTCATGTGGCTGGCAGCTATCTGCCTTGAACCGCAAACGCCTAGCACGTAGGCACACACACGCACACACTCAGGCAGTCACATGTCTGTGTGAGGCGAACCCGTTGTATATATTTGCTTATGTTAATTGCCGTTGAATCCATTTCCATTAAGATGCAAGTCCTGCCACTGACGATAATTCCGCACTCACCCCGCCGCACACACACACACACACACACACACACTGCATAATTGCCATCCTGGCTGGCAGGATTGCTGAAAGTATGCCTTGACCACGCCAACGTTAAGCTGCGTCCAATGCCTTCATCCCGCTGTTGCTTTTCAATATGCACAGCAATATCCTTTGGTAAACACACGCACACACACCCACACAGACACAGATGCAGAGAGTCCTGCCATGGCATAGCCCCGGCCATTATATTATACAATAACAACACAGAAAAAACCATAGAATACCAAGTTGGGCGCTAATGCAAGGCAAGTTTCTTGTGCGCCCCCCTCTGCCCCACTCTCTCGGTCGCTCCATCACTCCACTCTAGCCGCCCACTTTGGTACGTGCTCTTACATATTAGTCAACTTCATAATTTTTAATTGATACATAAAATTTCGTTCAAATATTAGCGAAGTAGTCGGTCGAGCTAGCTAGTTGAGTGGGCAACAGCAGGCGGTCGGCCGGGGGCGTGTCCGCGGGCATCTTGAGTGACAGCTTAACGTTGTAAAGCTCAGTTTATTATGCATGGAAGGACGCGCCGGCTTGGGCTTGGGCTTGGGCTTGGGCTTGCGCCTTGGATTATCAGCAAGCCTCAAAGCGTACGTCTTGCTTGGCGACGCTCAAAAGTTGTTTGATCTGCTGTCACAATTTAGGCGAACTTTTCAGAAAGTTGCCAAACAGTTTTGTCTATTTTTAGCCCCATCTATCAAGCTGCAGAGCCCATGTTTATCTAGGCCCATAGGGCTTATACCTACAGCTCATGTGGTAATATAAGGCTTGCCTCACTATTAGCAGAATCATAATGCATATCTATTAAATATCTCTCTCAGCTCTGCTCAGTGTATTTGCCCACAATTTAAAAGCTGTTGCATTTCTTGCAGCCGTTGGCCCGAAAAGCAGACATTTCTACTGTTTGCATACATTTAGTCCGTCGACAGGCTGCGACTCAAAAGCGAATCTTTTTTTTCGCCTTCAGTTTTAGCATTTTCATCGTTTCTTTTCAGTTCAGTTTTTTTTTTTTTTTTTTTGGCACTCTCGCAGCATCACAGTGCTTGGCACTCAACCGCAAATGCATTTCAACGTAAAGTTTTTAAACAAATATTTGCTCAACTTGCTGGCGAGGGGCTGGACGCGGAGGGCGTGGCATCAGCAGCAGCAGCAGCTACACGGTTGATTTTCTTGTGTGTATTTTTTTTCGCAACATTTTCTGCTGCGCACCGGCATTCAAACAATGCACAGCCAGGCGAGCTGGCGTCCAGGAGCTGCCTGCTAGCCAGCCATAAAATGAACAACGGTGCGCCGCGCGGTGTGCAACAGTTCTTTATTTTTTTGTACTGTGTCTGTTGCACAGCCTTTCATATTTACGCCCGGCAGCAGGAGCTGGAGCAGCAGCAGCCACAGGAGCGGCAGTGGCAGTGGCAGCGGCAACAGCGAGGCAAACAAATGGCACAAAAATGTATTTGCAACTGTTACCTAGCAGGAGTTGGGCACTGGCAACTCTATAAATGAATGTCCTTTTGATTTTGTTCAACGAGCCTAGCGAGTGACTCAATTCAGCGGCGCAGTTCCGGTTGGCCTTTTGTTTTGGCCATAGCCATGCATTCTTTTGAGCCAGTGTGTGGCGCACGGCCATAAGGGACGTCTTCTGCTCCTTTTGTGTGTGCAATATGTATTTCCTGTAAGTGTGTGTGTGTGTGTGTCTTGCAGTTGTATGTTGGTGTGTGTGTCCCGCCCGGCGTAGGAATGTTTTAATTTGTTTTCCTATCCGCTTCGCTCGCTTCTTTTTATTGCTTTGCCGCAGGCTTCGTTTCGATTGTTTGCCGCCTGCCACTTGGTTTATTTTCTCCTACTTCGACCATTTTTGTTTCCCACTGTTCTTGCCTTTGCATTCATGACACGACATACGCCCTCAAGTATGCAGCGGCTTCCGCTTGCCATTTGATATTTGTCGCTTGGCTGACATAAAATATGAGCATATTTCTGTATTATTGTTTGCCATGATGATTAATTGAAGTGTCATAATATTGTAAGAATTTTCATTGCTTCTGCACAAATAGAACGACCCACACACATGAGTTCATATATGTATGTGTATGTGCCACACTAAAAATCATTTAATTAAAACATTTTACTCAACTTTTCTTCTCTCCCCTTTTTTTGTTCTCTTTACAGGTAAGTGTACTTGAGCTTGTGCCGTAATAAACCGTAAGCAGTAAGTCCTTTTGCCTAATGAACAAATCTACTTCAGCTAAGCCACAGTTTGTTCCGCTGCTTCATTCTGTGGCATTGTCTTGTGTATTTAATTACAAAGCAACTATCTTTCAATTATTTACACCTGCTGCAATAGCAACAACCAGCCCAGACACGTGCCCCAGCTGCGACTCAGAGCTCGCGTCTTGCTACTCCTTCTCCTCCTCTCTCTCTCTTTCTCTCTCTCACACACTCTGTTCGTGTCCATGTCTGGGTCTCTATGCTGCACTTCTTGGGCAGCCAAAACAAAATATATATCCGCTCTTTACATTGATTGCCCTGAAATTCGCGCGGAGCCGCCCACGTAACAGATAGCCAAGCCCATGGAGAGCCACTCACTTACTTGCGCCCACTTGACGACCGCGCCCACTTTCGATAATTAATTGCAGACATCAGTTGCAGCAGGAAGATTTGGACAGGGCTTGCGGCTTTTAGCAGCACCAATAGCAATAGCAATAGCAGCAAAAGCAACAGCAGCGGCAGCAGCGACGGCAATGAAGCATGCCATCAATTTGTCTCTCTGCTGTAGCATACTTTTAGGTGCGCTCGCAATTGTTTTGCCAGACAGCCAGACGAGCAGCTGAACCCAACTGAAGTTAACTGAAGTAAAGTGCAATTACAAATGCAACTCAAGTGCCAGTCACACAAGCGGAAAAGCAAGTCCATCAACGATTTACCTGCGCGAAATCTAGACGAAACTGACGACGGCTCAAGAAAATGCTTTCAGCCAGCTCAAGTGACACTGCCAAATGCAGCTGCCGTTAGAAAAACAATTGATGAAATAGATAGAAATTAAGTGAAAAAGAGGTTCAAATGATCAAGAACAATTCTCTTTTTCTGGCAGTTCCCTCTTTACTTGTTGTGAATGAATTTAAGTCTGCAATAATTTGAGTTGCTTGACAATTTATTATTTGCTTATACTTTCAGTAGCCCAAGCAGAAATAAAATAAATAACAATTAATAACCATTTGCATTGCATTTGTTTGCCAAAATAAAAGCTACAAAGTGTCTTCGCTCTTCTTAGAAAAAGTCTGCCCCTCGCACTGCATTTGTCGTTTACCATTTAGCTTGACTTCTTTTCTTGGCTAAGAAGCTTTAACATGTTGGGCATACGCAAAGTAGTCGGAATGCTCTCGAGCGAGCCGCTCTCCCTTGCTGTACCTTGAATTTAAGCAGGAATTTCAAATTATAATCACACACACACACACTCACACCCACATACACTGAGCGCAGCTATAAAACGTAGTCTACTTTTGTGCGCTCGCGGAATTTAATTAAAAGAATTGTAAATGTCTTTTAGCTGTTGTTCTCTGCACTCTCCTCTCTCTCACTCTCTTCCCCTCTCTCTGTCACTCCTTTGGGTAATTAAAGTCAACGTATATAAATGCAACTAACTCATGAGCTCATGAGCACTGCCTTCGCCTGCTTGCGCTGACTAATTGTATTTTATGAATATTGTGCTTGGCATGTGACGTGGCCGAAAGTAGATAAATGGCAAAACAGTTACTCTTGGCCAAGTGGCTAACTAGCTGTCTGATTCTTGTCTCAAAAGTCGCTGCCCAGCTCAGCCGCTATTCCCCAAGCGATCACTGCATTAAATTAATGAAATACAGATACGAGTGTTGCCTGTGGCTGTGTGTGTGTGAGTGTGTGTGTGTGTAGAACCCTTTTTTTTCCAATAAATGCCAAATTAATTAAAAAATACATCGCAAAGGCAAACGCAGGGACCGAAAGTAAAGAAAATCAACTCAAGCAACCCAAAAATAGAATAGAAAAAAAAATGAAACTTGAGACACAATGAGCAATTTTTTTCGCATCTTTTCTCCTTGCTGTCTTTTCTTATATCGTATCTATGAGATTTTTTTTTTTTTGTAATTTTATTTATTTTGTTTTTTTTTTTTTTCATTTTTCCCAACTTAAAAGTGTTAATTAAAAATTGTTTCACAGTTTAGCTGCGAAAATGAAAATTGAAAAAGGGCCCAGCCAAGCAGAGCTTCATATTTTTTCTTTTATTTATTTTTTTTTACCCCCCACTTTTTTCGTACCCCATTCTTGGCCTTTTTTCATTAGCCGCTTCAATTTAAGCCAAAGTCCAAGTGTATTTATCTTAGCCCCCGAAACTTGTAGCTGTAATTGTAACTGCACTGCCCACAGCCCCGGAAACGTGGCTGCCCTTGCACAGCAGCTCCTGGCTGGCCGCTGCCCAAGTGGGTTATCAGCTTTGTCTTGGCTGTGAACCTGGCTGCCGGCCAGCACAGCCAGCACTGCAGCTTGTTAACGCAAGTAAGCATTGAGTTCTGAGCTCTCCATGGCGCTCTCTATCTGCATCTACGTAGTAATTGCACACACTTAAACCGCTTCGCTAGTCGTTTGATGGCCAGGCCAGGCAATTGTTACACAATTAGGTTGCTTCTTCTTTAAGTTTCACTATCTTTTTTCCACAGTTTCCACATTTTCTCTTTAAGCGGCTAGGTAAAGTGAGAAAATTCATTAAATTTCTCATGGTATATGCATAAGAGTTATATTTTATATATGCTTATATACTTTTGATATATTTTTTATGTTATACGATCACACTCTTCATAGTAAACTTCAGTGTGCCCAAGCCAAACCACACAGAAAAAACACGAAATTCTTTAACAATCTGCAGCAAAAGTTTTTATTTGAGTTTTTCATTAAAAAGCAGAATCCAAAACAATATAAATATATATATATATATTTATATATATATATATATATATATATATATATATATATATATATATATATATATATATATATATATGTATCTCAGCTGTAGCTGTAGCTTTTGTGAAGCTGCTGCTCTTTAGTTGGCATAGTGGGCGTGGCTTTTGGTGTGTTGTTTGCCTTGCACTGCTGCGTGTTTTTAATTTTGCGCGTTTCGCTTGTTCTAATTGAAAGCCGCGCTCTGTGTACTTCATATATGTGTGTGTGTGTGTGGTGTGTGTGTGTGTGTATGTGTGTATATTGGTTGTGTCTGCCTTGTGTTTGTCTTAACATTTACGACTGCCAACCAACTGGCAGAGTGTGGCTCATGCCGCGTGCCTCGTGCACTTCCAATTTCCTCTCGCTGTTATACATATACTTGTAGATAAATAATTTACTTTTTGCGCACTAAGGCACAAACAAACAGGGAACGGCGGCAACTAAATGCGACGATGTCGACATATCTCACACAACAGCATAGCAAATATTTATAAGTGTATATACATAACTCTATATACATACATATATATATATATATTATATGTGTGTGTTTGCTTATAATGTACAGCAAACGAAAGGCAAACGCAGCAACAACAACAACAAATAACATTTTCTTCATTTTTTGTGTTTGTTGATTTTGCGCCAAACCAAACTTTGCACATGAACCCTTTTTGGGGTTGGCAAGCACCAGCACCAGCACCAGCCCCAGCCCCAGCTGGGCTAGCGGAAGGGTTAGCGGAAGGCCCTGAATTGCGGGACTCTTGCCCCCGAGGGAGTTACGCAGTTTTCTTTGCTTTCACTTTGTTGTTGGCCATGGCTAAAAATTAAAAATCCAGTTTGCTTAGCCCTGGCAGCGGCTGGCTTCAATATTCAGCTGTGCGCGCGCTGCCCTTGAGCCATGACCTTGTGGGCGTGGCTGGTCACATGATTGTTCCCACTTTAAACTAAGCGACTATGCCAAGTATGCAAATGTTGCAGGCCACACACATACACTCACACACACACACAGAGGCAAGATTCAACAAAAAAAAAAAAAAAAACACTGCAGCAGCATAATTTATGGCGCTTGTGCATAGTTTTTTGTCAGCGCTGACAATTTGGCCCTGTTGTAAAAGCGTGTGATTTGTCTTTGGTTGCAACAGCCGGAGGAGGGCGGCTTGGTCTGGACTGCTCTGCTTTGTTCTGCTCTGCGGTAGTTTTTGGCTGGCAAATGTCAACAGCAGCAGACGTCGGCGACGGCCCGAAAAACGCCTGTCGCCCCTTTTGACGAAATAGACAAATTTGCGTTTGGCTGCAACAAAATGCCCAGAGACAGCAACGAGTCCATGTCCATGGCGCACATGCATTTCCCTGCAATAAATCATATGCAGAGCGACAGCAACAATAACAATCCCACAACACACAGTAAAAAACAAAACTTTACTGTTGTTTTTTCCACACTTTTCCTTTGCCATTTTCCTACACATCTTTTACTCTTTTTCTTGATTTTTTTTCTTTTTTGTCACATGCCTGACAAATACATAAATTTGGCAAAAATGTCGCCGCCTTTCACAAAATTTGAGCTGGCAATTGGAATCCAAAGCTCTGTTCCCACCTTGACTCGCAAAACTTTGCCAAACGCCAAACGCCTCATAAATCATATGGCAGAGGCGCTAAGTTTTGTTGTTCCAAACGTTTTGCCAGCAAGGAAACTCATCAATTTTTTAGCATTTAATCTGTGTGAATCATTTTGGGCTGTTTTCTAAGTGTGTGAAAATGTGGGCAATAAATACGTGAAGCAAATCGTTTAAAATTTTTAGAATATTATTAATTTGGATAACTATACTGCAGCAGCTGTTTAAGTTACATCAATTTAGCGATGTCAAAATAGGCCTAGACCTAGGCCTGAGGAAAATGTGACGATAATTTCAGCTTAATCTTGCTTTTTTCCATGGCTCCCATTATTCTGGTCGAACTTCCCCAATATCTTCCTCTCACCCACACTTGAAATACTCAAATCTCATGACAAATTCCATGTCAATTGAATCACTTTCTAAATCCCTATCAAACACGACTTTAAGTCAACATAATAATAAATCATTTTGCAGATCATTGAGCGCATGTTTTGCTGTTGCGCTACAAAGTATCTGCAGAGTTATCTACTAAGTAGTCATGCAAGCAGATTGCGCTGCATTTGGCTGCAAGCATTGCAAGCAAACATTTTGCCAGCTGCCACAACTTTTCATGCTTGCGTTAAATTAAGCAAAAAATAATAATTTTTTGTGACGTTCACAACAACAACAACAACAGCAGCAGCAAAATAACAAAAATTGCTGATACATAATTCACATGGCAAAACAGCACGAAATGTTTTGCATAGACGCCCACTTTGCTGCGTGTGGTGGGCGTGGCCGGCGCGTTGTATTCCTCGGCAGACGACAACAAAGTGGAAGCCATTAAATTTCATGCACATACACAAAAAAAAACCGTAAGGGAAAGGCAAGGAAAGAAAAGGAACGTAACGCAACATATCTGCCACGCCCACTCGCTTGCAGCAACAAAATGAGTTTGCACTTTGTTATGCAAAAAAAAAAAAAAAAAAAGAAACGCAGCGTGAGAAGAAGTTGTTGCATAGCTACACCTGCAATGTTGCACCTTAAGGAATGTCTGGCAGCGAAATAAGAGAAATAAACAGAGCGAGAGACAATGGCGGGCAGCAGAGGTACATAAGCAGGGCGGCATAAGAAATGCTGCTGAGACAGCAGCAGCAGCGGCGGCACCAGCAGCAGACGCAAACTTTGCATGTTTTTCATATTTATCCTGGCAGAAGATGTTGAGGCAGCAGAAGAGTCAGCGCATTCCAGACAGCGCGACGCACTGCTGTCCTATCATATCCAGCGGCGCTGCCATTCCCTATATATATATATATATATATATATATATAAATATATAAATATATAAATTCTGCATTGTCCTGCCCTGTGCTGTCCTGTCCTGCAAAGGGGTTAAAGGATGCGTGTGTGCAAATTATTTAGAGGCCATAGTGTCAGAATGCCAGTTACCTGGGCTACAGTCGCGTCTTGAAATATTTCAGCTGCCTTATTTATGGCACGCACACAAACACACACTGGCACAGTGTCAGGTGTCAGTGTCGGAAGTTATGAAAATACTTTGTAAACATTTCCTATTTCTATTAGCGCCCCAGCGTACTGAAATGCAACCGCTGTCTCTCCCCCGCAAGCCCAGCCAGCAGCAGCAATGCAATGTTGGCCTTCAAAAAACTATGCAACAATGTTTGCTCGAAAGAGCAAACGAGCAACTTTTGCAGCCATAAGTGTTTTCCACGCACACACACACACAACCCTAAAAGGTATCTTACGTATGCTTTGGCCCTAAAAAAAAGTATCTTTTACCTTATCGACACGCCGAGCGCCCGCGCTCGTTGAACCCGCGGCTATACAGCAGGCCATAAATTATATTTTTTGGAACTCACAAGTCTCAAAGTAAGGCAAAAACAAAAAACTTTCTGGCAGTTATTACCAAGTGTTTTGTCGTCGCAGTCTACGAGAGTCTCCGGAGTCAGTTGAAGTCATTCCTCTCTCCCACTCTCTCTCCCTAGCTCTCTCTCTTTCTCAGCTGCACAACATATCAGTAAACATTTTTGCGACTTTACAACGACTTTGAAGCGCACCTGAAACGAAAGTTTTTGCCACCTTCGAGGCTAGCCCCAAACCTAAGAGTCGACCATTCGACTGCAGGCTAAGTTTGGCTGCTCTTTTTCAATGCACGATTCAGCTCTTTAATTATTTTATGATAAATGATGACATTCGACTGGCTACATTGGCGCTGTCTGCACACACTTCATTAGCACCTGGCTGTGAGTGGCGCCCAGCCATCCTTAAGCATCCTTAAGCACACTGACAAGCCGAACATGAAAATATTAGTACATGTCCCAAGCAAACAGCAGCAGCTGACAATGACAAGGCAGCTGAAACAAACAACCCAAATGGAAGGAAAACAATAGCCAGCCTAAGTTTTTGTATAGCCTGCCCTCCCGCTCCCCCTCTCTCTCCCATTCCGTACCCACTCACTGTGTCTCTGTCTTTGGCTGTAACTGCTTAAAACTGGTGCTTTAAACTGGCAACAGGCTCAACGAGCGTCTTGGCCAAACAAAGGATCTGCTGTCGTCTGCTCCTGTCGCCTGTCGCTTGTCGCCTGGCTGAGCACAACGTGGACGCTGTCCTTCTGCGCGTCGATGATTGATGATGGCACATGACACTAATGGTGATTGTTGCTATTTTATCACACACACACACACACAGCTGAACACACATGCACACACATACACAGAGGCAAGTGCAACACCTGAGCTGAGGGCAACGCATACATTTTTAATAAATTTTTTGTAGCGCCTTTCGAGTTGAGTTCGGTTCGGTTTGGTTTAATTTTACATTTTAATAGGGTTTTATGAGCGCGCCTAAAACTATGCAACATGATTTATGATGTGCCACGACATAACCCCGAACAATTACTCAAATTTCATATTTTCCGCTGCTTATTTAACAAGAGCCCGAATCAACAGAAGAAGAGGTGCAGGAGCTGGCACTGGAGCTGACGTCGGCGCTGCAGCAGGCTGTGTTTTTAGCCAGATTAAATATTTGCTAGGTGCGTCCCCTTTTGGCCATTTGATTAATGTACAACAAAAGAGCGGCGAAACCAAACTCTATCAAAACAAAAATTCTATGAGCTTAGAGCAATGAAATATTTAGGGGGTAGCTTAGCACTAGATCCCAGTTATTATGTTATATTTCTCTATCAATCTTCTATGCTTAGCCTAGGCAGTACTTGATAAATTGCAACTGGCCGGGCTTAAAGTCGTAAGCCATTTAAGTGCTGAAAACTCACAGTTAAACATTTTTTTAATAGCCCATAGAAGGAGCGGAGAATTGCATTTGATTGCACCACATTAAAGTCATTGTTAATTAACTTATAGTCGAGCGTTTTTCAGCATTGTTGCCAATTGGCTGAGCACTGCAAATGCCAATAAGCACACAAACACACGCGTATATATTGCAAATTATAGATATGCATTAGCAATTGAAAAGCAGCAACAGCAACAACAAATGAGTTTAATGTAATTTGGCATTTATTTATGCATTTTCATTAAAACAAATAAACGAGAAATTATAATAATAATGGAAAATCATTTTCAACAGCAATGCAAATGCAACCATATATATTTATGTATGTATATACATATATATTGTTATTTATGATATAAAATTGATGAGCAGCTCATTTAATCATTGTGAAATGTATTTAATTTCTTGCCATGCAATTCTTTTTTGTATTTTTGCTTGGCATTTTATATAATTGCTATTGACAGAGAACGGAAGCTCATTTTATTATCTATGCTGGGAGTTAAATACATATATATATATATGTATATGTGTGTACATTGATTAGCATTACACTTTACACTTTAGTTAACAATTTTTGTATTTAGCAGCTATCTCGCTCCTCACGCGCTCCTCTCTCTTTCTCTTAAATGCATTTCGTTTGCTTGTGGCCATTGCATTTTAATTAAAAATCAAAAATAATTAGCTATTTGTTTAATTACATGAAAATCATTTACGCCATTAATATTTATTCGAAATGTGAGTGCTATCTAGGAATTATCTATGTTATGCTTTGCTTTGTAACTTTTTACAGAGGGACTGAGAAAGAGAGAGAGAGAGTGTGTTATGGTAGCTAGTCTGTTCGGTCAGTTCGTATATAGATCTTTTTTAAAACGAGTCTGAATTCTCTCAGCTAAGCTCGAATGCACATAGAAATCTAATTTCTATACTCAAATATTAATATCTGATTCAATTTATATTTATTGGCCCATGAACGAGTATTAAGCATTCGACTACATCCAATGTTTTCAGTAGCTCACACAGCATTTGCATTATTTATTGACATTTTAAACATGTGTCAACATATGCACGAGCCAAATATATATGCAGATGTATGAGTAAATATATATAAAAAAAATGAGAGCTACGATAAAATAAATATATTGAAAATGACATAAATAAATATAGCAAATGCATAGATAAATAGTATATGCTACAGCCCGTGCAGCATAAATGCATATTTAATTACAAAATTAATTAACATGAAAATACAAGAAAAAATAGCCATAAAGAAAAAATCGAAATTAAATTAAATAAAATAATTATAAAAATGTGTGAAGCGTAACATAGAAAGAACAAATAGAATTCGAATTTGCATAAAGAAAAAATATATATAAACGGAAACTCTTTAAATGTAGTTAGTAAATATTGATAGGGCCTACTTTAAGCATAAGTACTCAAAGCTCTTAAGGGAGACTCTTGCAACAAATTAGTTCAATAAACATGGACTTTATTACATTTGAGGTCTGTCAATGCGCTGTGTTCTCTGTGCCAAATGTGCTTCAATCAATTTTAATTTAATTAATTCTCTTCAGCAACCCTCTCGATCTTGCTCCAACAACAACCGAACAAACAAATAATACAAACAAACAAACACACACCTATAATGAAATGCTTCAGTGTCGAAAGTTTTTCCAGTAATTTGTGCCGCAGCACGCACTTAAACCGAAATGAGTTAATATTTGGACTGGCATGTAAGTTGATGCCACGTCCTCGTCGCACTGCCTTTCACCGCTCATTCAACCAAGTTGTGTGCCCCGGGCAAATATCACTTACTTATGTTTAGTTGTTGCTAATAACTTTTGCAGGCCGAGAGCTGTGGCGCCTGCTGTTAATGACACAACCGCAAACAAAGTGCACGCACACACAGGCATACACATCATTACATACATAGAGAGAGAGAGACAGATCGAGAAGGGGCTGGCAGGAGCTGAGGCTTGTTGTGTAATGGCAAAGCTCATTAGCTTAGCACGCAAACAAGTTTTAAAGCATGCATTTAGGCGCGCTGCGGTTTGACAGGCACTGGGCGACATGCACACACACACAAACACATACTTATATATATATATATAAGAAGCACCATACACTGCCTGCAGCCTCCAGTGCGTATGTGCGTGTTGACAGAACAATTAAAAGCATTTAAAATAAAGCATAGCCTAGCAATAGATGCGCTGCCAGCCACATGCGTTCTGCGGCCTCAGCAAATGCATAAATTGTCTGCGTGCATGTGGCTGTGTGTGTGTGTGTACGTGTGTGTCCCACTAATTACCATGTCTTTAGCTTTGCCATGGCTAATGTCATTGGCACTCACAGTTGGCGACATTGTACATAGTTGTTGAGGCCTTTTAAGTGGAGCCTCACAGCTGCTTGATGGGGCTTATGAATTGACAAAGCTGTTAAAGTAGGCTTCTACTTCTAATATAATTATATATATTCAATTCAGTATTTGGTAACTATTTCTAGTGAGGGCAAAAAATTCTTGTAATGTTGAGTTTGAAGCAGATAAGATTGTGATATAAGAAAATCATTTACATATTACAAAATGGTGTATATCCAATATCTGTTTATAAATCGGAAATCAATAAATAATTTATTTTATATTTCTTTAGACATTCTTTGAGTGTATTCACACTTCGACTTTCACTAGCTTCGACTTTCTTCTGCTGGCTTGTTATGGCTTATGCCAAAACCAAATGTTATGCTGCCTTAATTATGGCCTATTCTCTTGTCTCCTGTCTGCTGCCTTCCGGCGCCTTGCTATCTCCATCGAAACTTTGACGCCGCAAGGCGTTCAGGCATTTGCCAGCTAAACTAGTTGAATGCATTAAACTTCAATGTTGCGCGCTGACAAACAACAAATTTTACTTCAAACAAAAGACAAATTGCTACAGGGGGCAACAAGGATTTTTATTCGGTCTTATCAGACGTCGGCGATCTAACGTTCCTGGCCAAGGTGCACTTAACCGAACGTCAAGTAGTTGTGTTTGCCCAAGGAGCCAGCCAGCAAAAGAAAAAGTTCGAGCTGTTGAATCTAGCTGACTGACTGCTAAATTGCAAACACATGCTGCTCTACACGCACACACACACACACAAACACAAAGAGACTTTGGACAATGCCGGCGACAATGGCCAAGTTAAATCAGGCGTGAAATCAAGCAGGTGTTTCAATTTTTACCAAATTGACTTGACTTTCAGTTTACCTGGCTGGCAAACAGACTCTTGCCACTGACAGTTGATAAATTGTGTTTGCTGTTGTTGTTTGCCTCTCTTTGTTCGCCGAATGGCTGTGATCGTTGTCAGCTCGTCTCATTAAAATGTTTATTATGCATTGCATTTCTGATTATAAAACCGAATTAAAACTTATTTATGCAATGCCTCGCACATACTACACGCGCATATGATAAAATAATCATTATTATTAATATTATTATTTTTTTTTTATTGCTATCATTTTTCATATTTACTCTCTGACAACGCGCAAGACGTCAGCTCAATGTAAAATTCTCTATACAAATATCTGCAGCAAAATTAATGATATACGAAAAAAATACAAATACAAATATATATGCATATATATAATTTGCATAATAATAACAATAATCTGGACACGCATTGATTTCGATGTTCAATGCATAAGTAATTATTATGTAATTATTTTTAAAGAATTAATGCCGCTTACACTGCCGCCCGAAGAGCATATATGCTACAGTAAGCTCTCTGCACAGCAGAATTGAGTAGAAAAAAAAAAAGCGTTAAGACTCTTAAGAAAAAAAGTATTTAGCAAATATTTTGATTTATGTAATGAAAAAAATGTCTAAAATAATTTGAAGAGTTTTTAACAAATTTTTTTATTGTCTTTAATTTGCTTCAATGTATATTAAATTTCCAATATATATGTATCTTTGTATATTTAAAAACCCAATTAAGAGCAAACCCAATGCGTATTAAGCTGAATATATTAAACTGAACAGCACTGCGTGCTGTGCACATACATCTATGTGTACCTCTATACATATATACATACATACATGTAAATACATACATGATTTTTTTTGTTATTATATGTCAAGCATAAATTGGCATTTCAACTGGATTTGCATGTTAATTAAAATGCTGCACGCACCAACAGCTGAAAACAAATGCAGAGACAAGGGCATTAAAGCGCCTAGTGGAATGCAATATACATATACAATATATATATATATATATATATATATATATATATTTATATATGTATATATAGAGCTGTCTATATATGGCTAGAGTATGCTCGTAATGCAGTCTGGTACTACAACGCTTAACAGCTGACCGAACATTGTAAGCCTTTTGTGGCGCCCTCGCTACTGGCCGTTTTGACTCTTGGCCAGATCGATGTCAGCCCAAGGCCCGAGCACTTCAGTGCTCAATGGGCGCATTTCATTTTGAACTCTATTTACTTAAGTGTTCGCCGAGCAGCGTAAAAATGGAGACGAAACTCGGTTCGAGCAACAACAATCAACTTGATGGCTTGTGGCAACGTGGAGCTGAGGGCTCCAGCTCGAACTCTATGCGACCCGAACAACGACCTACACTTGACTTAACCAGCATTGTCGATTGCATTGTGGGCGGTACACGCCCACAAAAAAAACAAAAAAAAAACACCAACAGAGAGAGAGAGAAAGAGACATAGAGAGAGGGAAGTGCACGGAGCAGCGTCAACGCCTACACTTTTTGGGCGGGCACAGGCGAGACTTTAATGATGATTTCCTTGGCGCTTAAGTCGTTTAAACTGCGACCCGATGACGTCCTCCTACAACTCAACGAGCGCCTTTTTTGTGTCTGACTAGGCGAGTCGGGCGTGTAGCATGCTTTTTTATTGCTTCAGCTGCCACGACTGCCTCGACTGAGTGACTACGTCTGCTGCTGCTGCTGCTGCTGCTGCTGCTGCTTTCATGTGCATTATGAAGCACTCGTCATCTGCTGCTGCTCCTTCGCTCTCTTGAGCTGCTTTAAGCACTTGACTTTGCCTAGAGTGCAGCCCATGGAAACCAGCTCCCACACACACACACACACATATACACACAAGCGCCCGTGCGTATAGAGCAGCCCCAGCTAGATAGCTCTACCACTCAGCCTCGGCTCAGCCTTTCTGCGATGTTGGCTTAAAGATTTTTCTCAGCTGATGGAATTATGACAAGTGCCACGAACGAGTGCTGTGCCATAGTCGTAAAGTTCAATATTTTTATAGCGCACTTCACGGCGTCTGCTGCACAAAATAATAATGCCTAAGAGCAGCTGCAACTGCAGCTAACCCAAGCTACCTTCCCTGCACCTTATAATTAATTGCATTTTTTAACATACCAAATGCCGAAAATCAAATCCCATTTTAGATATTTACATTAAATATTTCGTCTGGCTTTTAAGCGTTCCATAAATTCTCGGCAACATTTTTGCATCAAATCTAATTCCGATTTCCTGCCTAACAGTAAAAAAAAAAAAAACAGCTTTATCAACTGTGCAATAAAATTTGTTGCATTTGTTTAATTCATTTGCCGCTTCGCAAAATGTTTTATAATTTATTATAAACAGCAGCCGCCAGGGCGTACTGTCAGCACCACGCCCTCCGCCTCACATGCCTCCTCAGCAGCTCTTTTGCGCTTTTAATTGACATATTTAAAATATTAAATTGCATCCGTGTGCAAAAATTGGTTTGCCTGTTAGCTATTTGCTCTACTACAATATATATATTTTATTTCATATATAGCTGCGACGTTTTGCATGCAATTATTAATTTTTAATCAAGTAAATAACTGCGCACACACACACACGCACAGACGTGTGGACAGCAACTCTAACCGCAATGTGCGTGATTTCCGCTTTGCGTTGCACAAAGCCAATGACAAAAAAAAAAATAAAACAATAGAAAAAAATTGAACTGACAACAGGCAATTGAAAATGTTTAATTAAAGCCGACACAGCGTATGCACTATACTGCTAGATATTGCTGCCTCTCTCTGTCTATCTCTTTATCTCTTCTTCTCTTTTCCTTTCTTTTTTTGTCTTAATATTTTTCATTTAATATTTCATAGACTAAATCCTAATTTTAGTCTATTCAATGATTTACCACAAAGCTTAAACTTTTATGCACTCTCTTTAATGAGTTAAATAATTTAGTTAACTCATAATACCAAAATGCAAATATTTTTAAAATAGGAATATATTTATTTCTTAAGTAATTTAAAATATACCGCACTTTTATAGATATTATTTATATATTATATATTTATTTATGATTTTTTCCATGTCATTAAAAATTCAGTAAAAAATAAGTCAAATTTCATTAAATTGACATTCAAAGCAAACCAACTATTTTTAATTAAAAAATATCAGAAAAATAAACATTTCATTAAAATCGCTTATTTATATATATAATTTGATATATTATATACTTATCTTCTTTACTTTAACATGTAATCTTTCTTCCTTTTGTCTTTAAAAATTGCTTAGCTGAAAGTCAATTTCATTTATTTATATTTCTTAAGTACTTTTTTTACAAATTTCTCTCCACATTTAAAGCCGTATTGTTTCTATACGAATAGCTTGAATACTCTAGCCTCGAGCCAGCTCTTTGTTGAAATTAATAACAAAATATTAAATAACAATTGCCGCCGTTGGGCATTTGGGTGTTATTAATTAAATGTCGCTTAGCACACTCACACACACACACACACACACATGCATATATAGATGAATTTAGCTTCGTTTTTTCGCACAGCTCAAAATTTATTATCAGTGACAGAGCAGACAGACAGCAGCAGGCTTTGGGCACAGGACTCGTTGACAAAAATTAATAATAAACTAAAAACCGCAGGATATTTACACTGCACTCGATTGTTGGCTCTCTGTACACGTGTGTGTGTGTGCTTGACATTTCTGGCTTTTGGGCGTAATGTAAATTAGTTTGTCTCTCTAATAATTTTTTCCGCCAGCCTTTTTTTTAGCTCTTGTGCAGCCAAATTAGTTGGCTGTTTATCGCAGACGCGAGTTTCTGTTTGTTCAAGCGGAAAATGCGCTGATTTGTGTTGCATAATTTTGTGGGCGCACGTTTGTTTATTTAGCTGTTTTTCGCTGATGGCCCCAAAGGTAAACACACACGGACTCACACACACACAAATAACTAAAACGCTTTGATTCGTTATGGAGGGCTCATGTCACCCCGCAGGCCTTCAATAAATGCTTTGCTTTAAAAATTTAACATGAGAACTTTACGCTCAAAGTCTCTTCCATAAGTATATTGATAATCTAGGCGATTCTCAAGCACTTAACCAGAACAAAATAAAAATTGTGACATATCGCTTGAATTATGCAAGTGGGCCTTGAATTCCATTTTCACTCAGACTAAAAGCTCGCTTCAAAATGCAAAATGCTGAAATGCTTAAAGTTCTGGCTTGCAAATTAGGATATGCTTCATTGACTGCCAAAAGGTACCTAAACTACACGAGTGTGTGTGTGTGTGTGGGTGTGCGTGCGGACCTCCCCTTGCTTGGCCTTACCCCTTATTTTGTTTCTCTCTCTCTCTCTCTCTCACTCTGTTATTCTGCCTCTCTCTTGAAGCATGCCCTGCCATCTAAATGCTTGCTTTGTCATTCGTTCCAAGTCATTTCATTTTCACTTTGTTGTTGCCTCAGCTACCAGCTACCCATGCATTGCTCCCATTTGCTTCTGCTACTCGTGCTGCTGCTGCTGCTCCATAGTTCCAGCTCACTAGTTACCCATGGCACTGCCTTAAAATGACAAACAACATTCGGCAGTTCCCTCGCCCAGCTGCTTGAAAGCGAAAAATGCTTCGCAGCAGCCGAGCAGGCAGAGGCCAAAAGCCGTCCGAGGGGTCAGGGGCAGCGCGTACATGCCATTGCACAATCATTGGATTCCGAAACATTTCTAGAATATTTAATAAGAAAACTGAAAATCGTTGAAATGCCAGCAACACTCATAATATCAAGAACCGATGCCCTCCACCCGACGGCCCCTTAAGCTAGTTGTGCACGGCTTGAGGCTCGCAGCTCCTAGTCAAAAGTCTAGCTCGTTTATCTGTGTGTGTTTGTCAGTCTGGCTGTCTGTGGGTGCTTAAGTGTGTGGGTGTGTGCGTGCCGTGTCACCGCCCCCCACAATTTGTGCCAATGCATTTTCTTGATAAAAGGCTAAGGTCAAAGACAATATTGAAATGCCAATTGAACTTTTTGCTATTATTAAAATTTTACTGCCTTGCCAACGATTGAAGAGAGCAGAGCTGGCGCTCAAACGAATTTAAAACTGGCTTAAAGGGGGCTTTAGCAAATTAATTTGGCAAGGCGAACATTTACGGTTGGAGAGCTAGAGCTCTTTAGACTAGAAACTTTAAGCATATTAAAGATGAGACAGAGATTTCTTTAAAATTAGAATCTATATAAATCCCAACTAGAATTGGGAATCTTACTTATTGAAGCATGAATCAATATAGCTAACCCTTTTAGCCAATTTATTTTATCTGAGCATCAACACGCATTATACAGTTTAACCCTTAGAGCTGCCCAGACAACCCTTAATCATAAAAAAAGTATCCACTTACTCATATCAATTCTCTTCTTTCTTATCGTTGCAGGTATGTACCAACAACAAATTTGCATAGCAAAATGCAAAAAATAATAAAAAACCAAAATAAAAAATAAAAAAAAGAGTAAATCAAGAGCAAAGAAAAAACCCTTTCGAGGGGCATCCTTTATGTAAGTGCAGTGTCGCAGACAAATCCCTGGCAATCCTTGCAATCTATGCACGAGACACTGAAAAATTTGTATAGCTTATTATTAATAACTTTGGGGTGGCGGAGATCAAGTAGCTAAATCTTGAGAACCATTTAAGCAGCATGTCAGAAACAAAACACGAGAGCGAAAGAAACGAAAGGATGGTCCACATTGACAGTGATTACAAGCTAAAAGTATGAAAAACAGCAAAAACTACTTAAGCACAAGAAATAACAAAAGACGACCAGCCGGACCATAGACAGTAGACAAATTTTTTGCATAAACAGAGACGACAAAGCCAACTAAGGGACTGCACTTAAAACAAGAGCCACTGCACAGCAGCAGCGGCAGCAGCAGCCCGGGCCCAAGTCCAAGTCGAAGTATCGAAGCCAAGCGAAAGTCATCGAAGCTCAGATGCCCAAAGAATTTTCTCCATTTCAATTTTTTTTTTCGCCTTGCTTTTTTTCTGCTTTTTTACTGCTGTGAGATGCGAATTTTTCAATAAGTGCGTCGGGACGCAGGACCCGGGCCATAAGTATAATAATTTTGGGCGGCGGGGTAGTCGGTAGGACATGGTGCGACGCGACGTCGTTTAAAATATGCCGGATTGTTGGATCCTGGCTAGCGTCAGGAAGCATACAAGTAGAACGGCTCAAAATGCAAAGTAGACGACATCCGCTTTGAGATTGGATGACGTTTCGTCCTAGCCATCGTCAAGTATTAAAAGCAAATAAGTAATAAAAATAATAATGGAGCATTTTTACCATTCCTGCTGCTCGCCCGAAAAAAAAAGAGAGAGAAAAAAGAAAAGGAGAAAAAAGGATAAGCATCTTAGCGCAATTTCTTGCTGCCTTCTCAATATAACAAAAGGTCCTTGCGTCGGGCCAAATGTGCCGAAAATGAAGAAGGGGCTGAAGCAGCGGCAGGGCTGGTGGTAAAGGGGGGCACGTACGCAGCTGAGCTGCTGGACCTGGTCTGCTACGGGCCATGCTGCTGTTTTGTCCTTTATTTCCATTTATTTCTCCATTTCTTTTTTGTGTTTTCCCATTGCCTTTGCCTTTTGCCGCTCTCATATTTCTGGCCGCGTCCCCAAAGGACAACAACATAAATGCAGGAAATTTGAATGGACGAGCGCAGTGAATGAAATTTGCAAATATTTTTCAAAAATTGAACTTCTCTGGCAAATTTTTTGCGTCCGCAGGACATGAGAGCGGGAGCCGCGCCGGCTGGCGGTTTATGAAAATAAGTGAAGAAAATTGATTTGAAGTACTTTGAAGTGCAAAAACGCATAGCGCCGAATCAGTGAAGAATGCTTTGGCATATTATTTCGTTTTGACGAACAGTTTTTTTTTTCCTCCACTCTCTCCCTCTGTGTCTATCTCTTTCTATTATTCTGTTAGTTTCGCAACTTTTGTTATGATAAGCAAGTCAAGCAGAATGGGCACAGGGCCGTAGAAATTGAAAAAAACTAAAGACAAAAATGAATGCAGATCTGCGTGCAGCTTTAAATAAAGTTACAACAACTGCAGGCAATCCCGAAAAAAATGTGTTTAAATAATACAAAATACTTAAATATCTTCCAACGTTAAGTATTTGCCAGTAGAATCATATACTATTCGCTCTTAGCTCTCAGCTCAAATAAAACTTGAAGCTGATTCGATCAGTCACAGATGCATACTCGACTGAAAAGACAATTCCAGAGCAGAGCAAAGTCTCCGGCTTGCCAAATTGAAGTACTTTCTCTTAACTTCTTTAGTCAGCTTGAGCCGCTGTCGGAGCCGCGCAATCAGACAACAAAGGAACATGTGACTGTATAAATTGCCTAGAAAACTAGTTACTACCGACTGCCGTCTATCATTTCCGCTGGCAATTTGTGAGCTGCAAACTTAAACTTTTCGGAGAAAAATTGTCAAAATATAAACCGCCAAACCGTCTACGCCGACCAGGAGTCTGGCAGGTAACCAAACGCGTTCTACTTGACGATGCTCGTTTATCAAGCACACACAGAGCAAGAGAGAGAGAAAGGGAGACTGTGTGGAGTCGAGTGAAATGTTTTACGCCAGCGCCTAGAAGTATGCAATGCGCCAGGCAGACACTCGCTTTGGCCAAATATATTCATTGCAAGATTTGTTGCCAGTGGGCGGAGCTGGTTTTCATTTTTTTTTTTTTTTTTGCATAGCAGCCAGCCAGGATGTGTGTGCGGCACACTGGAGACTACTAGACTTATGCTTGAATTGCAAATAGTTAGAAAAGATTTGCCATGATTTTGATGTTACTTTTCGGTTGCATTTCTTTCTGCCACAGCAATTGGCAAGGCATGCCAAAGCGATTTGTGCTTACTGCATTTGGGCGTAACACAGATTTCGCATGATTAAATTAAGGCATGAGTCGGTCTCTCTCCTTCCCTGTCTCTCTCTGTTGCTGTCTCTATCATTTTTTAGCACGGCTTAAACTGGGCATTAAATGAAATGTTATATAACAATCAGAAATCAACGTACATAAAAATATATATGTCTCTGTATATATATATATTTGTGGCCATTTGCTGTTGGCAATTGCACACACACGCACACGCAAGCACACATATTAGTGTGCAATTTGGCCAAATGTCGCCAACGTGGCAGCCTGTCCCCGGCTCTTTCGCTGCTAGCCGTTTGGTCTGTCGAACTGCTGCCGGTTCGCCCCGAAAAACTTTCACAATATTTCCGCAAAACAAATTGCGCGTAAAAATGGCAATGCAATTTTTGGTCGTTTGTTGCGGCGGCCGTTGCCAAATGGACGCCATGCTGCATCCACATATGTTTCTGCTGACCTAACCCATCCCCATTACACACACTCTCTCTCTCTCTCTCTCTCTCTCTCGCTCGCTCGCTCTACCCCGCTGTGTGCGTGCCTGTCGCATGTTTCTGTAATGTTTGCCCAATTGAATTTAATAATATTTTCATTTGGATTTTAGTTTTTAGTTTTTCCCAGAATATTTTTGCGCAATTTTCAGCAGACCAACTGCAGCTGCAACTGCCGCTGCAGCTGCAGCTGTGCCCTGTGCCTGACGTGTCCTTTGAAATGTTTTGCTGTTTGCGGCTGCCAATTGGCACGCACTGGTCGGCACATGGCAAAACAAGCACAGCCCAAAGAAGGCATTGGCTCAGTTATTGCAACTAATTGCACCTGCCGGCGCGTGTTATTTAACCCATTTTCATGTTTATTTTACGTTCCACGATTCATTTGCTCAAAGAGTTGCAGCAACGGCTAAGTATTGGCGAAGTATTTAATAAAAATGAGAAATGAGCAGGACAAAAATGAATTTGTCTTAAAATCAGGCTTTACTCGCCTAAGCCTTACTCTCGCTCTTCCTCTGCCCTTCACTCAGCTGCTCTCTGGCTTACTCAGTTATCAGCAAGCATATGTATCATAAATTTTGTTGTTATTGTTATCTTATCTTGTCTTGTAGCCTTAACAATTCATAGCATGCCAAGGTCTCTCTATTAAGTTGTTATTTCGAGGAGTGCTTTAATGGCAGCATAGTGCTGGCACGTGACTCGTAACCTGTTTAAAGAGTTACGCTTTATGTGAGTCTCACTGTTTTGGCACTGCTTGGCTGAGTGTGGGCGTGGGAGTGGAAGTGGAAGTGTGATTGTGAGTGTGAGGCGGCACTTACTGCTGTGCTTATCCGTAAAACCAACTATCGCATCAACAGCTCGTAAAACCAAAGCAGCAAATTAAACTGCGAGCATAAAAAGCCAAACGAATTTGGAAGTTTGCGGGTGTCTCTCGACTGACCATGCTGACCATAATGCGCACCCATAAATATAATATTTGATAATTTTATTAACAATTTGGACTGTAAATTGTTTACGACTGCGATTGCAGCCCGAGTCTTGGACGCTTTTTAGGCGTCTGTGCGCCTTTTCATGGCAACCAACTGCAAATGAAATATTCATGCGGCAGATTCTCAACAGAGATCCTCCTCCTCCTGCTGCCCCTTCTCCTATCTCACTCACTGAGAGTCGTAAATTAAATTTGGCCCTGGCAACATTCTGTTCAATCAAGCACAAAAAACGCAGCAGACAGACGGTCTAAAGGGCTGCCAGCCTGGCTATGTCGGCTATCCGGGTCGTCCTTAGACTCGGTTTAGTTTAGTTTAGTTTTTGTTATTTTATTTATTTTTTTTCTTTTGCCAGCTGTGAACTGTGTGAACGCACTTTGATTTTAAGTGCATTAGAGAGGCGCAGTCGAAATTCAATTTGTTGCAATCCTATGCTAAAATCAGTGGGCAGCAAAAAGAAAAGAAAAAAACAACTTTTTTGCCAATATTAAATTTATGAAATTGTGCGCTTCCTCTCTTTAGCTGGCTGGCTGGCTGGGTGGCTGGCTGGTTGGCTGTGTGTGTGTCCTTATGCAGGACGAGAAGTGCTCGAAACTCAATCATGCTTGCATGTAATATCCTGCCAGTCCTTTGCTGCCGTGTTGAGCCAGCCATTTGCTTGAGTAAACTGTGCGGTCCTCACGACATTTATACCCCCAACAACAACGACAACAACAATGATAACAAAATGCCAAGTTCTTCGCAGTTGGAGCTCTGTGAACTATGCAAGACATGTGCAACAAGGCATGCGAAGGACAGATACGACAAAATGGGGCGTACTCAAGGCGTTATTTACGAATTGTCCTGTCCGAGTCAAGTCCCTCAGCTGCAACAACAACTTGCATTAAAACTTTGCTGTCACATGCCAAGCATATCTATGCCCCTATCTCGCTCCCGCTCTCCCCCTCTCGCTCTATATAGCCTGTTGATTGCTTATTAGAAGTCTTTAACTAAACTTAAAGCAATGTTTATAAAGTATTTAAAGTGTGTACTTTCCAGCTCTGTCAGTTTTTCAATGCCTTTTCTTTAGACTCTGCTGCGCTTGATTGTTTTTTAGGCCTGCGCTCACTTTAAGCCTTGGCTAAGAGTACTCTCGGCGACTAATTGAATTAAATGGCTGGGCTGTGGCAAAAAGCAAAGTAAATTAAATAAGTTTTTCATTTTGGCCATCGTTGGCAAGTTGCATTGTCAACGCCGTTGTTCGCCTCGCGCTTTTTGCTTGCCCGCATTTTACGCTTCGCCTGCGGCTCCATTTGGCTGCCTTTTGATGCCGACCCGGACACGGACACGGACACGGACACGGCCACGGATTCGGTCCGGGACTCAGACTGAGACTCGGGCCAAATGCAATGAGCCAAAAGTTGTTTAATGTATGCAACGCCTGTCTGTCTGTCCGACCGTCCGTCCGCCTGTCCGCCTCGATCCCTGCGGGCTGCGGTTAACAGCGCGTCGCAACTTTGGCCCCGAAAGTAAGTAACTTTTCGCATGGCTCGTACATTTTTTAATGCATAGCATACTTTTAGGTAGCTTAGTGGCATTTTACACTAATTTGACTCGCAGTCAGAGTTCTTTATAATTTTTTGTCCACTTCACTCCACTCGCCCAGCTCGATGGTGTGATTTATTTGGCGGAAAAGATTACTTACTCGGCTTGCGGTCGCTCTGAGTGGACTTCGCTCTCGTTGACTCCCCAGCTATCGCAATCAGTTGAAGAATTGTTTTGACTGATGCTGAAGCTGCAGCTGACAGCAAAATTAAAATGTGGAAATGAATTTGTAATTAGTTTCACTGCTACTTTTTCTGCCCACTTTACAAAGAGTTTGAGACTTTAAGTAAGCAGATATTAATTGGAAAATTCATTAGCTATCAATTGACAACGGCGTGGAAAGAGAGAACCTTTTATATTCATAGATGACGCTAAAAGATATTTATTGATAGAAAAATATCTATTCATGAGTCAAATCAGCTCTGTTAAGAAATTTCTTAACTAAGCTGAGATCTTCTATAACTAATACTAGCTAAAAGAAATTTATATACTAAGCCATTTATTAATGCAATTATAACTAGAACTGGTATATTTCATATAAATAGCGAGCTCTTCAACAATTTAACACCTTTAAATAGCACCTGCTATTAGGCTTATATTTATTAGTGCCAAATCCATTTGGCTACACAATTTATGCGCTTTTATGTTAAATAAATAAATAAATGCATTTTCTTGCTGGCGCTTTAATTGATATATAAAAATGGTTGGCCATTAAACAAATGCTCGCGCCCAGGCCAATTCATTTAGCAATTAAAACAAGCTGTGGCCGACGGCTGCTTAAAAAACTCAACAAAAATATAATAAAAATAAACTATTATATGCAAATCATGCACACATTCCATACATATATATATATATATATATATATATATATATATATATATATATATATATATATATATATATATATATATATATATATATATATATATTTACATATAATTCATTTGTTAAAACCATTTGCCGCCCATTTGTTTGCTAGTATTTCTTTTGCATTTATTATAAATTTTTTCTGATTGTATTATTTTCTTCTGTTAGTTTTTTTTTTTTTTTTTGTTACGCTCTTGTTGCAAATTGAGAGAGAAATATGTTGTCCTTTTAGGCGTTGACAAATCGACGCTCGCAGTTGTTGCACACAAAAAGCGGCATCGAGGCGGGAATAATAATTTTTTGGCACGACTGCCATGTTAACATGTCCCCAGACACGTAAAGGACTCCAGCTCCAACTCCAGCGTCAGCGCCAGCGCCAGCGCCAGCTCTAGCTTTAGTGCCAGCTCCAGCACACGCGTTGCAGTTTATTATGTGCATGTGTCCTGGCTCTCGGTGCTCGGGGCTGGAGCTCAACGCTTGCGGCTTGTAGCCACCATTAGTGAACACGGCAATGGCAACGGCAACGGCAACGGCAACATGACTGCCAGTCCGGGTAACTGTGATTACGGCCATGTCTGAAGAGAGCCCCAAACAGCCAACAGGTTTATCATGTGCACTTGCTGAACCCCTGGCGCCTGCTCCCTGGCCCCTATGGCTTATGTAGCTCGTGTCTGGATCCGGGTTTGGTTGCATTTGCATTTAAATATAAATACGTGCAGAGCTTTTGGAGGTCGGCTGGCAGACAAATTACTTTTTAAATGCACTGTAAGCCTTCAATTGTAATTGGGCAACGACGTCGCCTGTGCTATTGGCTTGCTGCGGTTTGAAACTTTGCCAAAAAGGCGAACAAAAACTTTTGAGCGACGCGCATTAAAAAACAATAAAGCGAACCAAAAAAATATATATGTATGTGCTATATAGATTGCCAAGTGCCAAAATGGTAAAGCCTGCGCTTGCCGCCTAAGCGATTGGAAGAGTGAGTGACGGAGTGTGAGAGTGAGAGAGTTGGGTGAGGCACAAGCTAATGGCATCACGTTTGCAGGACCGTGCCGCAAAGCAAGTGGCATGCAACATGCGATTGCTGCCAAAAGTGCCGCCTGGCACAAGTCCAAGCCTCCCGTTAGTATAGTTTGGCTTGTTAGTTGCCAGACGGCAAACGGCAAATGCGGCAAATGCGGCATGTGGCAGCCTGTTGCACACACAGTCAGAGTCAGAGTTAGAGTCAGAGAGTCAGTGCCAGAGTTAGTCAGAGGCGTGCTGCCTGCCTTCAGCGTCGTGTTGAATTTTTCATTTCATTTGGCGCAGCAATTCACTTGAATGGGAATATCGTGTCGTCGTCTTCAGGAAGCGGAAGTGCCAGCCAAACAACTGCACACATAGCATATAATAAACGTTCATATTCGAGTCAACTGACTTACGACTACTACTGATACAGGCATCATTTCATGCAGGCTTGGCTTTTTTAAGGGGCCATCGGCAAGCCGCCCCCAACACACGCACAGAGAAGTGGGTGGGACTTGCGGTGCGGGATTATAAGGCTATCAAATTGACGTTAATGAATTAATTTATGAGCTCTTGCGGTTCTAACCGAGCCTGTTGCACTATTTGAAGAGGAGTGCCAATTAGCGAGGCAGTAAGATATTGCTATAATAGCATAATTGGAAATGACAGAGATTAGCTAAGAGCAGGCAATGGAGTTGATGAAGTATTTCGGTTTGCTTTTGAAGCTAAATGAGAAATAAGTTTTAATGGAGTGTTTTTCAAAGGAATTTAAATAAATGGAAAATTTAATTAATGGAAGAAAATTGAGTTATTTCAGAAATATTTTTAAACAAGCTTTTAGTCGGTTCATTTATAATTTAAAATAATTTGAATAATATTAATATATGTTATCTGTAGTAATGTGTAAAGTCAAGTGTAAGTTTGATAGTGAGTTGAGGGTTTTTATGAAGAGCAGAGCATACAAGTTTTGATAATTAATAATAATAATAACAATAATAATAAAAATACCACTTAAGAAATAGACTTTGTCTATTGCCCATCAATATAAATATGAAACTTATATTACAAAAAAGAGAAGAAGAGCATAACTATAAAGTTTGAACTTTTAAATGATATATTGCATAGGCACACCTATGTATAATAGTCATGTAGTTTACCAACCATAGATAGGCATCGTTACGCCGCAGTTCGTTATGGCCCATTCTAGTTATGCCACACGCTACACTTCCAGTTAGGCAGGCGCTGGCTGCACTGCAATTTGTCCACTGCAATTTTCGTGAAACATGTCGAAAGATTTACAAGAGCAACACGACAGCAACAGCAACAGCAGCAGCGGCGGGGATGGCGACAACGTTGAGCGTTGCGATTGGGGCACGTACTGAAGCCTGGCACTAAAACGCCTAATGACGTTTACACGGCCAACATAATTACAGTAATAATGTGGCTGACTCTCGACACTGTTGATGACATTAGTGAGGTGTCATGCGACAATTTAACGAGACGCCACTGCATATGCGCGAAAAGGATTCGCCTTTTGTGTGCCACACATGCAACACGGGCAGCAGCAGCAGCAGCTGCTACAAAGCACATTCGTCACGAAATGAGGCAACAACTCTACAGCGTGGAAGCTCGTGCGTGTGTGTTGGCCACCATTTTGTATGCTTTTAAATTAGCCAATGTGTGAAAGTGTCATGTTTCGAAATATGAAATTAACAGGCAGCCGGGGTGCGAGGCGACGCCAACATTGTTGCTGCCACATAGCAGCGTGCGTGTGTGTGTGTGTGCGAGTGACAGTGTGTGGCATGCTGTTGATATGCTATAATTTGTTGGCGAAAATTGAAAGGAAGTGCACTTCAATAATTATGTGTTCTCGCTGTTTTTGCTGCTGCTGCCGCTGCTGTTGCTGCTACTTTTTGGTCATTCATTTAAAATTTCACGAACAGCCGCAGCCAATGAGCTAAAGTTTCTGAAATGGCAGCAAAAAATTAAATCTTATTTTCAACTGAGAACATAAATTGTAGCAAAAAAAAAAAAACTTTAAGATATTTAACTTAAAGGGCTTTTTTCTCTACAATTTATGTTACCTCAGAAAAAATTAAGATTTATTTTATTTGTCATTTTTCTCTACTTTTTAAAACTTTGTAAATCTACTTCCAATTTATCAAATATTTATTTTAAAATAATTTAAGTTTTTAATATGCAATGATTTAATTAAATTCTTATTTTTCTATATTTGCGAGTTTTATAAATCATATCAAATATTTATTTAAAAATAATTTAAGATTTAATTAAAATTTGTTTTTGAATTATGATTTAATATTATATATATTTTATTTCTATATTTTTGCAAGTTTTATTCAATTTATTTTTATCAAATATTTAATTTGTAATATTTTCTTCACTATTTACAATTTATTTACTCTGCGCCCGCCTACACTTTGCTACTTTAACTCAGTTGCAGCATTCGTAGCCTAAAGTTCTTGGCTCGCATTTGAGCAGAATTGGTATGTTTGCTAGTCATAGACAAAGAGCAAATACACATGATACACATAATTATGTAATATGCAATGTTCATTGTTGGCTCATTAAAATACATTACAAAGATGCTCTGCGCTGGGTGGCATAGGAGAATGGCCTTCGGCTGCTCTGCTCCCTGGATACTTTGCTTGGCCTTAGCATAAGCTTGAGTTTCATATTTCATTAATTAAAATTGTGTTTGCTGGGGCTGCTAACTATGTACATGAAGCACCTGTTTAGCTAAAGTCTCATTAACACACACGCACTGGCTGGACGACCGAAATTATGCAATATAATATCATTGTTACATTGATTAATGATTTGCGAAATCATAAAAGCCGCCCACTCTTAGGCGACGTGGCCAGCCTCCGCCCGTTCCGGGTTTTGTATTACAAAAACAGTCAACTCATCTGCAAAACGTCTTAATTATAACAAAACAAAATGCCAAGGCACATGAAATGTTGTCGCTTCAATTGTCATACGGCAGCCCCAAGAAGTGTGGGAGTCGAGGCGGAAGTGCGAAATGTGAAGCGTCCATTATTATGCTAATTAATTGACATCAAAGAAAGCAACAAGGAGAGGGAGCGACAGAGAGCGATAGAGACTGAGAGTGAGAGAGATAGCAAGGCTGGGCGGCATCTTTGTTGCTCAATGTTTCAAAATCAATGACAGCCGACAATAGATAACATCATGATTCAATGTACTTGACTGTAGATAGGGCGCGAGGCAGACAGCTATATATATATATATATATATATATATATGGATAGACAGAAGCAGGTAGGTAGGTAGCTTGGTAGGAGGTACTTATATTATATATTATAAAGAGCGCGCAGCTTGTAAGCCGATTTCAATGGAAATGCAAATTGAAGTGCGTTGCCAATTATTTTGTTATTTACGAGTATTTTTGCTTTTTATCATTGTTGCTGTGTCCGTTGTTGTTATTGTTGTTGTTGTTCTTGTTGATCACAAAGGCATATAAAATGTAATATGATAATAATGAGCAGTCCGCTTCGCATAACAAAAGCCAAGCGCCAAAGTGCACAGACACACGCAAGAGCAAGAGGACGGGAGATGAGGAGAGACGAGACTCTGTCACACAGGTAAAAATAGGGCACTGTTGCCAGCGCTGTAGAGTGACAAGGCACAAAATAATGGCCTGTAATAGGATTTGCCATTGAATGGTGCCATGCGCTGAAACGGGAATCGGGCGACGGGTGTTGGGTGATGCGTGATGGGTGATGGGCTATGGGACCGGGCTACGGGCAACGAGAAATGAGAAACGGAAGAGCCGCCAATAAATATGCAATGCCACTCACTCAGCTCACGATGTGAATCCAATTATTTCCTTTGCAGGGTGCATCCTCCAGCCTGGTTGTCAAATACGCCGATACGGAGAAGGAGCGACAAATAAGACGCATGCAGCAAATGGCCGGTCATATGAACCTATTGAATCCGTTTGTCTTTAATCAATTTGGACCGTACGGCGCCTACGCGCAGGTAAGTAGCCCGCCCACCCTCTACAGCCATTTCAGTCTGTTTGATTGCAATCCTTTGTGCCTCATTAGCAACAACAGCAGGCGGCTCTGATGGCCGCTGCGGCCACAGCACCGGGTTCGGCGGCTGCCTACATGAATCCAATGGCCGCCTTGGCAACGCAAATACCTCATGGCCTCAATGGCACCGGCCAGCCGCCATCGCTGCCCTCGCCGACGATGCCCAACTTCAACATGGGTGCCAATACGCCCAATGGTCAGCCAGGAGGTGCTGCCGCCGCTGCTGCAGCTGCCTCAGTGGCAGACGGTGTCTTCACCAATGGCATTCCACAAACGGCATTTCCACGTAAGTAGTCTCAACAAATTACAGAGTGTGTTTCTAATTTCCTAATGATCACCATTTATTGATATTCATATGAAGATCTCACACTCGCTCCAGATCCGCTGCATCTGACCATACCACCACAAGGTTTGCCAAATGGCGATGCTGCTGCACTGCAACATGCCTTCCCTGGTTTGCCACCATTTCCAGGAGTTGGTAAGTTCCCCAGCTCTACGTAGTCTAAGACACACACACTCTCTCAAGCTCTCTCTATATACATAAATATATTATGCATTAGGCTAAGAGAAGTACGTATCTGATTGTGCCCAAATGAAATTATTAATAATAGTTAGTACAAGTCCCATAGGCACAAAAATGTCAATTATTTTCATCATAAGTCCACATATCCCACCCAATCCCCCTCTCCCACTCTCTACACCACTACCTTTTTATCTTTCTCATCTCTCATCATTGTCTTCAAAAATATAAAAAAATAAAACTGAAAATATAATGTAATTCAACAACAACAACAGACAGATTAAACAGTTCAATCATTCATAATTGTTTTTATTGAAATAATTAATAATTGTTGTGTCATGCCATAAATATATATATATATTGTTAGTAAAGTGTTATATATAACTCTAACTTCTATATATACATAAATATTTAATTTGTGTACAACAGAAATACAGAATTTAATTCAAGCTCAGCTGCGCCAACAACCAATAGCGCTCTCCTATGCTCTCAAGTTAAAAGTTAAACTCAATTCTATTGCAAGCTACGCTTGTATCAAAATCTGTATTTCTTTGTTTTGGCTTTTATGTTGAAAACTTGTTCTCCTAGTTCTTAATTATATGTTGAATATATGCAGATCCAAAATTTGTTGTTCAATGTTAAGCGTTTAACATTTAACATTTCTTTGCGAAAACACGAAGTGAAATTCGTTTATTTTGTATTCTTTGTTTTTATAAAATTTCAATATGAACCTTGATATTGTCTATGAAGCTCGTATTCACATTAAGTCAAATGTACTTCACTCTGGAAATCCAGTTACCCAATTTGGCTGGTATATCTTAACTTTCCGATGTTGTTTCTGAGTGAATCATATAACTATGTATTCTATTGGTCTGATCTGGTCGTAGCCTAACTATCATCTTTAATTGTTCAACTTTTATTGTTTTTCTGTTTTGTTCATTCAAATATTGTTAAACTGAAAACCAACAACAAGAGAACTTACATAATTTAACATAAAAAAAAATAATATATATATACGTATACTTAATTGTTGTGTTGTCTTTATAAATGTTTCGGATTTTGTGTAAAAACCAAAAACAAAAATTATTTATATATAATGCAGCCTTTCCCGCCGTCTATGGACAGTTTCCACAAGCTTTACCACCTCCCCTAGCGGCGGTTGCACCCACTCAGCGTGAAGGTAAGCTTTTCATTATTATTTTGTCGGTTATTCTCTTTCTCTCTCTCACTCTCTCTCTCTCTCTTTTGTTTTTCCTTACTGTAAATTAATATTGTATTTGAGTTATGTTGATGAGTGATTTGACGAACAGCTCATGAGAAGAGCTTTTAATTTTACAAATGAATGTTTTGGACTTATATAGATAATATATATAAATATATATACTAATCATTCAGATACACACCCACACACACATGCGCACGTTTACACATAGAAATTGAACTGAAAAGCCCAGCAAAATAATTACTTAGATTCTTTCTTTATTTCTATCCTTTTTTGCTTTGTATCAATTTCCGTTTCAAAAACCCTTTCGCGAAGGGTTTGCAAAGGGCGTAAATCGTTTTTAATGGCTGCATTTAAGAGCATTTTATGGGCGATCGTAAAAATTGCATATAAACTGCTTAAAATCACATAAAAAAGAGCAAGATATTTGCCGGAAAGGCTTGCCAAGGCACATGAAAAATCATAAAATTTTATGTTCGCTTTGTTTTATATATATTTTTTTATATATATACATTTTTTATTTTCCTTTTGTTTCCAGTTGGGAAACTATGTAAACGTTGTCGAGACAAGATAAAAGCAAGACAGTATATATACTTGTCTCTCTCTCTCTCTCTCTCTTTCTCACTCTCTGTGTATCTGTGTGCGTGTGTGCGTGTCTTACATTGCTATGTGTACTGTGTATACTGTATCTAATCCTAAGCCTAACTTGTTCGTAACGTGTTTATTATTTATTTTCTCTATATATTTGTTGCGCGTAGCTAATTGTTAGTTGTATTTTTCAATACATTACTTAGTACTTAACCTGCATGCCACACATCGACACACCCACACACACACTCACACACTCAGCTCTGCTGAGCTCATCTGACATTTGAGATCCTTGTACCAGGATTTGCGAAATTCGGGACGAAATATCATAAGCTTAAACTTTAAGTATATATTATTGCCATAGAACTAGAGAACTGGTAGCTCATTAAGCATTTTTAGCATATACGACTATGTCTTATATACATATATACTTTAGCCTATGCAAGCGTATTTTGTTACTGTTCGTTCATTTTGCTTTTACGTTTCCCTCCCCCCCTTTACATATAAATATATATATATACGAGTATATTTTAAATTTCATTGTTTGTCATTTAGTTTTCGAGTTTTATGCAACTCATTAGCTTTAGTTGAATCGTCTACAAAATCAGCCACAAAACACAAAACACACAAAAAGACAAAAAAAAAAAAAATGAATCTATTAATATTTGAAGAGAAACTGAAGAACAGCCAAAAAAAAATCTATACAGCAGACAAACTCATAAAGTTCGAATTTATGATTTAGCTCATCGTTTAATTTGTTTTCTCTACTTTGTTTCTTTTCTTGTAATGTCTTCTTTTAAGATTTTCTGATGTTCCCAGGATGTTCTATATCCGGCCCAGAGGGCTGCAATTTATTCATCTATCATTTGCCGCAAGAATTTGGTGATGCTGAGTTAATGCAAATGTTCCTGCCATTTGGCAATGTGATCAGCTCTAAGGTCTTCATCGATCGTGCAACAAACCAAAGCAAATGTTTCGGTAAATGCCAAATACTCTTCGATCTACTTAAAGTTCTTTTATTGATTTTTAATATTTAAATTTTTCACAATTTGTAGGTTTTGTTTCATTTGATAATCCCACCAGCGCTCAAGCGGCCATTCAGGCCATGAATGGCTTCCAGATTGGCATGAAAAGACTGAAAGTTCAATTGAAGCGGCCAAAGGATGCCAGTCGACCTTATTAACAATCGGAGTTCCTCAAGCGTAACTTACATCAACAACAACAACAACAACAAATACAAATACTACAGCAGCAACAACAAATACAACATCAACAACAAATTCAACAACAACTGCAGCTGCAGCTACTGCATCAGCAGCAGCAACACCAACAGTTGCAACAACAGCAGCAACAGCAACACCAACAGTTGCAACAACAGCAGCAACAGCAGCAGCAGCAACAACAACAACAACAACAACAACAACATCAACTATATCAACAACATCAGCAACATCATCAGCAACTTCAGCATCAGCATAATCAATTCAATGCCACAACAACAACACCAGCTACAGCAACAATAACAACATCACCCAACAACCCCAACAACAATTTTCGACCACAATTAACAAACGATCGCAATGCAAATCGTAATACAATGCCCTATACATTTGCAAGCTGGCGCAATGGCACCTATTGTTATCGCTACAGCGCCAACAGCAGCAACAACAGCAATGCCAACATCAACAACAACAACAACAGCAACAACAACAACAATAATAATAATAACATCAACAACAATAACAACAGCAACCACAATAGCAGCGAGAACATTCCCTGCGCACATGATACAAGTAACTATTCCAAAGTAGAGCTCGTTGAGAAGCTGTTCTTGTGGCAGCAGCAAAAGCGAAAAGCCTAGCAGCGACAGCAACAACAGGAGCAACAGCAACAACACGAACCACAGCAACAACATGGATCAAATTTTTATTAGGGTGAGCTAAAAACTAAAAATGAGACGATCAAAATGAGATAATACATCAAACAATGTTTTGAATTTTTACTTTTATCTAGTTTATATTATAATTTTGATCACTTCATTCCATAATTGTTTTTATCAAATTAAAACATTTTTTCTTATCACTCGATTAAAATTATATTATATTATATATATTTTGCTTGAACTTATATATTGTTGTTTCCCATTTCAGATGGACTTGAAAAAATGAATTTTGCAGATGCTAGGTGAAGCAAAGTCGCAGCAAACAAAAAAAAACAATGAAAGAAAACCTAACAAAATAGTAAACAACAAAATGTAAAAAAAAAGTATAAACAGAAGAATAATATATATATATATATATATATACATATATAAAAATTGGTATATATATATATATATGGATACTATATACAGGCAGCTGAAAGCAGTACTTAAAAAAAAATAAATAGAATACAAAAAAAAATTAAAAGAAAAATGAAAAAAAAATTAAAAAAAAAAGAAAAACAAAACAAACACACACACAACAATTTTTTGCCAAAATGACGAATATATGTATACATATGTACATAAATATATATATCGACATACATATATATATATATTTATAAAGCAAGCAAAAAGCATTGATATTGATAGTTGAGCAAAAAACAACAGCACACACACACTTACACACATACCACAAACTTGAGACAAAAACTGACTGGTAAGAGACCAAAATTATCTGGGTTTTCAATAAAAAGAATAAATTAAATAATAATCTAAAAAAAAAAAAAAGCTGCAGCAACCATTTTTTATACACAAAATAAAACATGGAATTTATTAAAGTCTAAAGAAAATAAAAATAAAAAAAGAGCACACGCAGCAAAAAAAAAAAATACACTCAAATCAACACAAGAGAATATTAAAAGATAAATAAAGCCCACAAAAAAAAACTGAAACCGTTAATAGAAGAAGTAAAAACAAAAACATATGAGAATGAGTTGAAAAAGTTTAGAAGAAGTTAAGAGAAGTTAGAAGACGTTATGGATAGAGCATAGTCAGATGATATAGGAAGATTGATTGATATGTAGCTCTGCAACTTTTTAGCATTTAGGACTAAGCAAATTGGCGATGGATATATAATTATATATAAATATATATATAAACCTATATATGCAAATAAAAATTAACACAAAAATTCGAATTTAATTAATTGTAAGATGATAAAAAAAATAACTTAGCACTAGGTGAAAGCAGCATGCTAATTAAAAAAAATATATATATATAATATATATATATATATATATATATATATATATATATATATATATATATATATATATATATATATATATATATATATATATATATATATATATACATACATGCGATATGCTTTTGAGAGAAATACATTTAAGTCCAACAATTTAATGAGAACCACACAAGGTTTTTGCGTGTAGCCTGCAGCAAGCAAAAGCAAAACAAATATCATTTTTATAACATGTAAAAATAAAAACAAATAAATAAATAATTTAGTTACAACAACAAAATTTGTTAGAAATACATATTTAAAAAAACATTAAAAACAACGCATGTTGACAAAAACTAAATTCATTTTACATGGAAAACACTTTTGAGTTAGGCAAAAGGCAACTAGGAAAAATCATAAGTGATTTTATAGCATATGTATATATATATATATAAATATATATATATATATATATATATATATATATATATATATATATATACACATGTAACACAAAATTAAATCAAAGGAAACTTTACACTTAAACTTAGCTGCTTGCAACAAAAACAAAAAACTAATACAGGTACTTACAAATATATATGTATATATATATATATATATATATATATATATATATATATTTATATATATGAGCAAAGGATAAGCTACAAAGAAAACCAAAACAAAAGTTGTCAGGGTACATATATATATATGTATATACATTTCTATGTGTACGACCAGAAACTGAACATTTTTGGCCACTTATTTTCACAAGCTCCAATAAAATAAAAAACCAACGCAAAAGAATGATGTTGACCATATAACGCGCCCTTAGCCCTCTTAAAAAAAAACTAGCAGAAGAACAGCAAAACACAAAAAAATTTACACATATTATAAATTATATAAAGAAAACCAAATTACACATAAATCTTAAATACATAAATTATTATTGATGATATATTATATATATATTTAGCATTTTTTTTATATATACAAATAAAACACATTTTTAGCGAAACTAGAAAATTAAACAATGAAAACTTTTTATATTTCAATTTATATATTTTTGCCTTTTATTTAACACACACAAATAAAATTACACACATACAAGCAAGCAAAAATCTTAAATTTACTCAACTAAAGCTCTGTTGAAACATCATTGAAAAACAATTTGACATTATCTTAAACAAAACGAAGAAGAAAAAGAAGTTATATCTGTACAAAGAAAAAAATGAAGTGAAAGATTGTCAAATCTACAGCTAAATATGCCAAAAAAAAAAGTTTAATGAAATTGATGAAAGATGAAGAAATAATAAGAATACAAATAATTAATTGAGTAACAATTATTTAAAGTTTGTATAGTGTAAAAGAACGGAGAAGAGGATGAAGAAGAAGAATAAAATTGAAATACGTTTAGCGCCTAGTCTGCGGGCTTGGAACAAAAGCTCGCGACACACATATTTGATACTAATGATAAAATTAAAAAGTAAAACAAAAAAATAAGATCACAATTATATATATATATATATATATATATATATATATATATTGAATTATATAAGAATATTTAAGCATACAAAAAATTGTTATAAAAGTTAAAGTTACTTTTGTTACCAGTGCAATATAATTTGTTTAAAATTTTCAGTTTAACACACATACACACACATACGCACTCACACACACTGATACACAGCCATACAAAAAAAAATATAATCAAAAGCAAAAGTAAACATTGCCAGAAATCAGATGGAACAGTATTACGTAGCTAGTTAGTTCCAATCCAAGTCCAAATCAATTTTCTTGGTGAAGCTCCTTTTGTCTAAAACATAACTAAGTTCCATTAACTAAGTTTTATTTTATGAAATGTTACGCCTAAAAATCTTGTAAATATAAACGAAACTCGAAGGCGGATGGAAGTCCCCCCTAACTGCAAAAGAAAAGAAAAACACGAAGAAATGCAAACGCGCATTGTATACAAAAAAGAAATACTTAAATATAGCTATATAAATACATGCATACATAAATACATACTTAAATTTAAATGCATAATTTAATATCAATAATTGATTTTTAGCAACTATTCTGTAGTTAAACAACATTTGAGTAACTGCATTGCAAATACCCCAAGCCCCGCCCAAATTATTACAGCTTCGAAACGCTAATCTACATTTTTACTAGAGCAACACTCACACTCACACACAAACACATACACACTCTCACTATATACATATATGTATTTACGATCTTGTATGAATCGATCTAGTCAAATTCAAGTTAATTATTGCATAAAAACCAAAAAAAGAGAAAACTAAAATGAAAACCAATTTAAAACAGAGTCAAACTATTGAGATAATAATAAAATAATAAAAATTATTATTATTATTATTATTATGAATTATGTATTATGATCATGCATTATGAGTTTGTATTGAAAATACGCGAACAAGTATTTAAACTAAATATATATATATATATATACTTATATATATAAATATTATTATTATTATTATTCTATGCTATTATACAAAAGGAAAACGTTTTAGACTATATACACAATATTTAAATAAAAATAAAATAAAATATTAAAAACTTAGTGCAAAAAACTGATTTTGGCAAAATTATGCAAATTATACTATATCAAAAAAAAAAATGAAAAACAAAAAACACAAAACCTAAATTATCATACATATTATTATTATTTCTAATACGTAAAACAACAGTAAACTAAAAATGGAAGAAGAAGATGAAGCAGAGGAACAAATAAAAGCGATCAACAAATTGAGAAAAATACAAAATACCAAAAAAAAAAAGAAAACTTGTTTCATTTTCCTTTTTCTATTATTTTTCAAGTGTGATGACGTTGATGTGGCTTCTGAATTGGCAGACGGAAAGACAGAGAGCTTTGACGGACGGACAACGGACCTCTGGACAGACAATTTGGCACATTGTATACCCATATCACTTTCTACATATATCTGAAATTTGCTTTTCGTTCACTATTTGTTAATTTCAAAACAAAAACAAAAAAAAAAAAACACAAAAGGGCTGTGACTTGAAAAAAAAAAAAAGAAAGAGAACTAAAACTAAAAATCAAATTGTTTGCATTTTATTTTTATTATTCTTTTTTGAACCAGCTTAAGCAATTTTATTTTTAATTTTCAAAAGCGGTGATAAGAAGCAACCAAGAAGCCAAATCAAAATTAATGCAAAACACATAAAAAACTATAAAAATACATAAATAAAAAATAAATAAAATAAAAAATAATTAATGCTTAAATATTGAGCGCTTATTTTAAATTCGAAATGAAATGTGATGAAAACAAAAGAAAAAAAGTTAAATAAAAATAAATCGAATTGAAATTAATGAAGAAAGAGAAAAGAAAAGTAAAACAATTGTACCTTGAGCATAAAGCGTAAAAATTGGAATAATACAGAAACCAAAGACAAGAGAAAAACCAAAAACATAAGAAAACCAAAAACAATGAAATGCTAGGTAAACCCCTATATAAAGATGTGCCCGGTTTCGTCCAATTTGTTGTAAAGAAGGCAGCCACAAGATTTCACATAAGATTGGCAGTTGCATTTGCAAATTTTGCCAAAATACAGTTTACTGCTCAATTTTCTAAATCATTTTGTTCAATTTAAAAAAAAACGAAGAGAAAATGAAGAAGAACTAGAAGAAAACAATTGAAAGCGCGTTCGAACACATTATAAACTTAATATACAAAGCACATCATATCAAGCAAATAAGAAACGCGTATATCGTAGGTCTTTAAATATACCTTGTTTGTCACATCGCATCTATGCATGCTTTCTTCTAGGCGATTCTTATAATTGTTACTTTGCTTAGAGAGCAGTCATAAGTTTAACACTATTTTAATTATTCATATTTTTATTTATTTGCTTATTTCAAAATTGATTTATTGAAATAAAACCAAAAATTAATCTAATATTAAGCATTGTATATTTAACTAAAAGAAAATGAAGTCTCTTATCGATGATCGTTCCTTAAACTTAAATCATAAGATTTACCATAACAATACTTACTTATAGTGGCTACACAAAAATGTAAATATATATTATATATACGATATATATATATATATATTTGACATTTAGTGCTATGCAAAAATAGTATTTTTATTATGAGATGGGCATTCTTATAGAATGTGTTTATTATTATTTTATAGAAATCAACTAACTAACTAACTTACTAACTTATTAATTAATTACTCTATTGCTAGTTAATAACAATGGCTAGACAATGTAGTGAATGAAGCTTACAACACTTATACAACAACAAACAACAAACAAGACAAGAACAAGAAGAACAACCAAAAAAATAAACACAGGAGTCCAAGTTTAGAACTTAATAATCAAAAATATATTTAGATACACTTTTCTGCAGGTATTTAACTAAACAAAAGAAAAACAAATCGAATAAACGAAAAATTATACTAAAAATACTAATAGTAAAACCTATAGAACGATAGAGCAAAGCACATTAAACATTGACCCCACCATAAACCAAGGACTACTAAATTTCATACACTAGTTTTTTATACACTCAACAACTACCTGCAATAGGCACACACGCACACCACACCCACACATACACACACATAGTTAAACGGGCCCAAGTTTATAATGGAGGGTGCATATCTTTTTCGCTAGGCCTAGAACATTTTTGCCTTGATCGCATTTGGGTTTTTGTTTAAATCGAAACACGAATAACTTATAGGAAACAGGGTAAAAGATGCAATTAACAATTATAATACTTAAACTAATACCAATAATAATAATAATTATTATTATGAGAATAATATGTATAAACTTTTGTTAGATTTCTTCCCTCATTCAAGCTTTTGCACTAAGTACATTTATTTGAAACATTTTAAAGCTTTGCATACAACTAGAATTTTCATTGATATATATTTAAATATATATATATAATATATATTTAGAGCAAGAAATGGGCATAGTTCGGGACAAGAGTGCAGTAGGAGGCAAGTATATATATTCTATATATATATAGTTGATAATATATATGAAAAAGCAAACAGCAACAATAATTGGCGGCGCTTGTAAGAAAGCTCAGAAAGTGCATTTAATAAATATTGAATAAATTTATAAATGAAAACAAAAACGTTTTTAAAAAATATATAATTATAAATTGCAAAAATAGGCAATATATACATATATATGTATATTATACTATTATTATGACAATTATTATTATTACAATAACGTATAATAAATGACAAGCAAATGGAAATTCCAAATTTTTGCAATTATACACAAGGAAACTACTAAAGGAGAGCAGATGGAAAATGGAAAAGGCCCGCGGTTATTTTTTGTAGATAAAAATGTTATCTTTTAGAAACTTAGCCAAATATTAGATACTAATACAGATGCAAAGGCACTCGAGCGGCACTTGAGGCTGAGTGAAAAAAAAAGAGAAACAAAAAGATCAAAGCGAATTTATATTGTAAATAGGAAACGAGACAAAGCCCAATGCTACTTAATAATTACAAATTATATACATTATTTAATGATAGTTGCTAGTCTAACGTTTAGCAGACAGACAGACAGACCGACACACACACACATGTATACATAAACGCACACACACACACACACACACACACACACAATTTGAGCAAAGTTTCTGTTGCGTTTAATACCCTATGAAGCAGCTTTTTCTAGTACACAAGACTTTACTTTCCGTTTAGAAATCCGTCCGTAATTAGCATTATGCACTCGCACACACACATACACACTCTCACAGGCACACGCACACCTAAGCAAATTGATTTGTGTTTGAATAACAATTGTATAGCAAAAATACTATGAAGATTGACAGCAGCTACTGCCACAACTCTTCTAGTTTGCGCTTCGCACACATATTTATTTGGCACAGACCCACACACTCACACATATAGATACAAAACATAAATAAGATTATGAAACAGCTGATAAGTTATTATTTCGAATTTTTGAAGAGCACCTTTAACGAAAACAATAAAGAAATAAATAAATTAGCAGAAAAAAATGCAGTTAAAAGCCATATAAAACTAAGAGAAAAACATATAAGTAAAAGAGCAAAAGTAAAAAGCCAATTGTAGCTAAAAGTGTAAATTAAATAAATGTTTTATTTTATCAAAAATTTCACTCGTTTCTGCAGCTATAAATAAATAAATGCTTGCCTATCAAATTTCCTATGATTCCAACAACTTTTCTAAAACAAAAACCAAAAAAAAAAAAAAAATACACACAGAAATTAAATAAGAAATTAAACAGAATTAAATGTTAAATGTAAAATGGTTTCAAAATCAAAAAAAGGAAAACAAAAAACAAAATGAAATAAAATAAATGTGTATTAATAAAAAAAAAAAGAGAATATTGCAACACAAAAAACATTTACATCAAAAGTTCAAATATTTTCACACAATTCGATGCAAGCTTTTTCTCAAATATGTAAAGCACAATTTGAATATATGTTTTTTTTCTCAAGTTTCTTAAATTGAGATAAATCCAATTCGATTCTTAAAGCACGGCTACAGCAGATAAAGGAAAAACACACTCACAACTCACAAATAATTCAGATACAAAGCCACACATACACACACAATACATACGTGTACTTACTTATATTACAAAAAAAATTTATATTTATATATACATACATACATAATACAGGCATATACATATAACGAAAGTGGAGCAGAAGCAGGTAAACTAATAGGCAATGTAGTTGAAAAGGCAAGGAAAAACATACGAGTAAATAGCAAAACAAAACAAAAACAATTTAAAATAGCAGAGAAGAAGAAAAAGGTCATTATATATATATATGTATATATATATATACTATACATATGTGTATATTAAATACTATTTATAAATAATAAAACTCAATGGCGAAGTGTGTAAAAATTGTGCATTCGTTCATGGGGAAAAAAACAAAAGGATGAAAGTAAACACCGAAAAAAAAACAAACATTACAAAGAAATATATCTATAAACATATATATATATATATATATATATATATGTATGTATATATATATTTATATTTATATTCAATTTAATGATTGAAGCCCAAAAACACATTTATGAAATGCTATCAAATCAACTATTAATTAATTAATTATGAAAGCAAACAAATTAAAAAAAAAAACATACAAACTATGCAAATATTTTAATACTTAACAGGCGTAAAGAACAAAAAAAAAGAAAAATCCATTAAACAACTCTAGTTTAAACAACAATAATTATTAATAATTTATGCCCTACAAGAAACATTCATAAATAAACCTAAACATATATATTTATAAGTAACTATATTAACAAAAATAAAAATAAAACACAATAACAACTAGACGAAAGAGCAACAAATTACATACAAAACATTATTTGCGCCTTCTTCTCATGTTGTTGTTTTATTATATTTTCTATATATACAAATATGTATATAAATAAATAAATATATATATATATATATATATACTATAATTTCTTTTGAATTACACAGTTTACGAAAGACAGCAGTTAGGCCAAATGCGCGGCAGAAGCTAACAATAATTAAAGAAAAATAATACAAAATTAAATATACATAAAATAAATATCAAACAAGTTTTAGGCTAAATTTTGACAGTTTTAAAACAAAAAAAAAAAACAAAAGAAAACCAAAAACAATGGCAAACATGTAAACTTTGTTTCGTTGGCCAAAACTCTGGGCGTCGTATATGGGCGACATAGTTTGAGAGACATATATTATTATGGTACAGATAGCAGAAAGAAAATGGGAAATGGAAATTGCACATTGAAAATTGAAAGAAAAAGAAATGGAGCAGAGTAAGAGAGGAGAAATTATAAATGAACAAGTAAACAAGTTATAATTACAACAATTAAATTATTATTAATAAATAATTATTATACATGACAACTTATGCAAATGTAATAAGTGAAAACAAAAATTAAAAAAATATATATATATATTAAATAAAAAGCAAAAAACTGGCAAGTTTAATATAAAAAAAAAATATTAAGAAGAAAAAAACAAAATGGTAAAATTACAAAAATGCAGAAAAATCTATATTATATATACTTTATAGACATTTAAACATGAAAAAAAAATGCAAAGAACAAACTAAAAAATAAAGTTACAAATAATAAACTTTTACCATAAAAAAAGGATTTTCTTTTTAAATTTGGGCGGGTTTTAGATTTCAGCACACGTCTGGCAGCTCTTGTCTGGCAATGCTTGTCATGTATAAACAATGTCCACGAATCTGGCAACACTATTTTCCAGTTGCTTAGTAACGAGTCACCCTGTGCTGCTGTAAATAACGAAAATTTGACTACGAGCACGACTTTCATTTTTCTAAGACATTTCTAGAATCTTATTTAATTAATAAAAACAATATTTAAAATGACTGACCAACTGGATCAATTGGCCGCCGCTGAACTGCAGCGTTTGCAGCGCCAGCATCGTTCGCTTCAGCTAGATCTGCGCGGTCTGCTCGAGGAAAAAGCAAAGCGCCTGAAAAAGCAAAATCGCATGATTAACGTACTGCAGGTGGAGAATGAAAAGCTGAAGGAGGAAATTAAGACCCTGGAGGGCGGCACTCATGCTCGCAAAAACACCAATAAAGAGAAACAATTGAGCAGTCTGCAAGATCAGCAGTCGGAGGTGCAGCGTGTCTACCATGTCGAGCGCACGAATCTGTGGGAACTCGAGGGTCACATACGAAAAATGGAGAAAGAGATTGATGCGCTGCGTCGCAACGAAGTGCCCGACAACTGCTACAAGGACACTATTTGCAAGGTACAAAAGAGCGTCGTGAAACTAGAGAACCGCCTCGATGTTGTCAACAAAAAGTGCAGCGATGTCCTAACGGAGAATAGCAAAATGAGAGATGCCATCAACCATATGCTGCAAGATCGGTGAGTGGTCATAAACTATGCCTGCTGCAAACATAAAACAATATTTTACCCAGTGCGAATTTCAACGAGATGTGGCAATCGATGGTGACGCAGTTCAACGATGGCAAAAAGCTGATCATGGACCTCATCGATCAATCAACAGTTGCATTCGATCAGCGGCAGGAGCTATGCACGAAGCTGTCGGTGCTCAAAGATCGTAATGAGAACGACAAAGTCATGCACATCCAGGAGATGAGAGAAATGCAGCGTCGCTTGGAGCACGATGCCAAGCTGCAAAAGTTCTTCGACATCAAAGGTCAGAAGCGCATGAATCCAGAGCTGGAGCAACGTGAGCTGGACAAGAAGCAGAGTCAGAAGGAAAACTATGAGCGTCAGCTATTCGAATATAAGGAGATCATAGAAAGAATCAAGCAGCTATATGGCGAGGATGATGCGGAACGTCTGGTGGCGCAATTCAAGCGCCAGGAAGACGAAAACTTTGCGCTCTTTAACTATGTGAACGAGCTGAGTCACGAAGTGGAGGTGCTCAATGACACCACACAAGAGTTGACAGAAGAGATTGGTAAGTTGAGTGCTTCTGTACGAAGAGTTGTCAAACGAAGCATTATGTTTGGGTTACTGTAGAGCGACAGAAGTCGGAGCAAACGGAGAAGGAGTTGAAGCTCAAGACTGAGGCCCTAGACTATTTAAATGAAGAACTGGCGCGCATACAGCAGCTGGCCAAGGAGACGAGTGAAAAGAAACAGAATCTAAGCAACAGGTTGCAACAGCTGCTCAAGGGTATAGAGGATATATTCAAGTGGGTATATTAGATATATAAGTATATAAATGAAAATTGAAACCGACTTTATTTCATTATTACCTTAGATTGCTGGCATGTGATGATGCGCCCATATTGAACGTGCTCAGCTCGAAGACTTTTCTCACCGTGCACAACGTTAAACTGTTCATAGGCGTCATCGAGCGACGTGTGAACATTATAATAAGCACCATTAATATTGAGGACTGCTCAAATCGAATCTTGGCCAGAAAGGATCGCGTACCGAAATTTAACATACGCGAATCAGCTAAAATGAAACATTAGTTAGTCTTGAAAAGAAAAACACCATATACTATTTATTTAATTTAACTTGTAAAGTAATGCACATAATTTATATTAATATATATATTTATACCTATTTATATCAGAACAATTGTGACTAATCTCATGTACTATATGTTTAAGTTTTATTGCATTGAACATAAGTCCTTAAGTCAAATAAATATAAATTAATATTGCGGCTCGCATTGAGCAATTGCTATGCACAATTTAAAACTAAAAACAATATGTAGAATAATATATTAATATATAAGATATTCATAAATAAAAATTTGTAAACTTAAAGCTTCGGATTGCAATGTCCATTAGGTAAATACTCTGCAAAAATGATTGGCAATTAATAATTGTAAGGTTCAACAAGTCATTCGAATATACCTAAAGTTACATTATGAAATATTGTTTTTGTGTTTCAATATTTTTTTAACAGGCTTCATTTTAAATATCAACAAAAATATATAGATATACATATGGACTACAGTTAAAAGTGGCCAGTAGCCAGTATAGATTCAGATTATACATACGCGCGCCTACAATCGTTAGTCGAATGTTACGGTTCATATGCAGCCAAATCGCTGGCCAGAGCTGTTGGCACGGGCGTTGTCAAATCGCGACTTTCGCCGTTGAGCAAATAGACAGGTACATTACTGGACGCCACTTCGATCTCGTGTGCGGCAATTACGGTGCTCGGCTCCAACTCGGGACTGGGCGTGCACACTTGCATGACAATGGGCTTAATCACTGCATCCTCCTCGCTGCACGACTCCCCATTGTTTGCCAACGTTACGTAGGCGGCAATGCAGTCTGGCACTGGTGACGACGACGAAACGGCAGGAGTGGGAGAAGGGGCAGAAACATCAGGAACAGAAGTAGCGATTGGAGTAACATTTGCATCAGTGGGAATATCATTATCAGCAATATCAGTATTTGGAACTGGAATATCAGCTACACTTAAAATCTCCTGCTGAGTCAGTTTTTTCTTATTATTAGTGTTCTTTATCCGAGACCAGCAATTTTGCTTTCGCCGCCGCCGCTTGGTCAGCTTACGCTGCTTGGGCTGATCGAATTCCTCCTAGAAAAAAGAAGCGATTGAGTAGAGTAAATTTAAATGTTAAGCTAAATTTGAGGTCAACCTACATTAATACTGTACTCAATGCTGCAGCGTGACTTTTCCCACTCTTCAACACGGACACGCTTCAGTCTTACAACAGGCATTAGCATCGCCATATTCGTTGTGTTTGATGCCGTCTTTGCTCTTGAGTGCACCGCATAGTTCTTAATGGTCTCCACGTCGTTCTCCAGCTTCTCGATCTCATTGCGTAGTTTCATATTTGATGTGTACAATCGCTTTCTGAGCTTTAGATCTGACTCGGATTGCGATTTTATTGCCACATTCGGTTGGCGCTTCTCTTCCATTCGTTTGCGCTGCAGCTTCAGCAAACTATTGTAGAATTCCACATGCTCCATGGAGCTGTCGGAGAACTTGCGTCGGTCAAATTTATACATTCTGGCCAAGGCCTGCACCTCACTATCTATGGAGTTCTGTACGCTATCGGTCGACTTTCGATGACGACATGTCTCAATCGAGCTGTGCGTGGAGGCGGGCGGTGTGGGCAATGAGCGTTGTGTGGCTCGAGGCGGCAGCCTCTTTGGCTGCGGTGTTGGTGTGCCACTGGAAGCGTTGCTTGTCGTGGGCGTTAGCTGACTTGTGGGCGTGGGCGTGGTAGCGGCTAATGAGCGTGACGGTTCACCGTGACGGTCACGTCGGTTGCAGGAAGACAAAGATTCGGTAGTCCGTTTATCACAGTTTTTCTTCGATTCCAATTTGCTAAACATGCGCTGGCCGGCAAGTAAGTGTTCTAAAATACAGAAAATTAAATATATCAATATATAAATGGATTCAATATAAATAAAAATTAAATAGTATTACCTTTACGCCCCATCCACTTGAGCGATTCGATAAAGTCCATATTCGAACTGGGCTTTGTCAGCTGCGTTAACGATGTATTATTCAGCTTTTTGTAACGCTTAATTGACGGCTTAATGGTTTTCACTGTTTTGTTTAACTGGGCTTTGTTCGAGGCGCCCAAGTGTTGTGCACTAAATGTGACCTGCTTCTTGTGCAACGAGGCCTCGCTACTATGACTATTACGACTAGACGATTGATGGCAGTAATGATTGTCATTGGGTTTAAGTTTTGTTCTAACCGCCGGACTGCTTTTTCTGCGCCTGAACGACGCTTCGTAGAGCAGCTCGGTGGTTGTGGGGCTGGCAGAGTGGCCCGTATCTGTATAGAGCATGCAACTCGATATGGCATCATCATTGAAATTTGGCTGCTGCTGTTCCACTCGCTCCAACAGCCGCTGTTGTTGGCTCTCCTCCTCTTGTTCCGCTGTTTGTACACACTGATCAACAAGGTGTGGCGGTGTCTGTGTTGTGGACACCAAATGCAGGCTGTCCCTGCGGCAACTGTAGCTATTGACTATACGCGGCATCGTATAGGTGGCAGCAGGGGCAGTCGTAATGGTTGCGCCGCTGCTCGTGGCACGCTGATATGTACGCAAATTAATGGGATATATGCGCGTTATGGGAACATAGTCATCGTCGCCAACTCCTCCAATCGTCTCGTTCGAGTTCGAAGAGCCATTGCCATCCACGTTGGCGGGCACACTGAAGTCAAGTGAGAACATTTCCTCCTCATCGTCCGATTCACACAAATCCACAACCTCACACGTGCTATCAATGCCTCGATACAGAGCAGTAGCACGTTTCACGGGCTCCAAGCGACTGGCATTGCGACACAAACGCTTTAGGAAGTCAGGCGGATCAGGAGCTGGCGGCGGCGGCGGAGACTGCGACTCTTGCTGCGTTATAAACAATGCGCTGACTAATACCAAGCCAGACTCCGAAGCTGTGTCCTCATCATCCGAGTCAAGTATCTATTGGAGTATATAAAATAAATTAAAATATTTCTGCTTTCATAATTTTCTTAAAGTGCTGAGATATTGTACTCAGCTGAATATTGAAGTCATTCTATGGGTAGCAGAGGCGCAGTCGCCTTCACACGAAACGCGACTAACTGCATCGGTGAAGGTCGAGCCGTGCACTGCCAGCCCAACTCAGACCTTTTACTAAAACATCATTGTTGACAAGGCCTAGGAAATGTTATGCTAAGGGCTAACTTACTAGTTCATTGGGCTGAGCCATTCGATTGTCCATTTTGCTGGCTGAATGCAATCCTCGGCAGCACTGCTTGAGGCTGAGATACTCCAAAATGCAACGCGTGGCCGCATTGGGTGTGGCATATTTGGGCAGATGCTCTATGTAGGCGGGATTGTAGGGTAGCGTTCGGGCAGGTCGCATAAATTTGATAGCAAACTCAAAAATGCGCTTTTTAGTCAACTCATTGCGCTCCAAACGTTGCCAGTAATAAAATATAATAATATACTCGATATACATCTTATCGGGCAACTCGACCTGACTGAGCACGCCAGATGTTGACGACCATTGCGGAAAAAGGCGGCTAAGAAGAATGTAGATTTACTTATTAAATTTTCTTATATTTATTTTTCTTCAGTTACCAACCTGTAGAAGACCGTGATGATGTTTGCCTGGCCGTACAGCTTGGGTATTGCGATTAGTGTACGCAACGTGTATTCCTTGTGCAAAGCAGAGCTTTGTTCTTTGTCCTCAACATAAAGACTGAGCATGCTGCCGATCCTCTCAATGATGCACTGATTCTTCTCGATACGATCCTGAGCGGCACACAGCTCACAGCCAATATAATTGGCAACAATATAGCACCAACGATCGCGACCCGAACTCCAGCCGCTGTTGGCCGACAAGCGCTGGCCGAGCAGAGTGTGTATAAGATCCGCAAGGCCGATTATGCTGCGCGCCAATTTGCGACATATTGCAGGGGAGTTCTGCGCGTGCTCCAGCTCCTCACGTATGGCACTGTCGAGTGAGTGGGTAGAATGACATTAGACAAAGGCGGGACTAGTAGAACATATGAATCAGCAACACATACCTCTCGAACTGTCTGAGTAGTCGGTTCATAACATTGTTGAAGCTGTCATCATGAATGGCGGCAATCGCTCTATAAATATAGCGGCGCGTCTCAGTCAGGTGCACAAATTCCGGCACCGCTGCCGTCGACGATGTTATTGCCGAGACTACACCGCCGACAGCGGCAGTGGCAGTGGCAGTGGCAGCGGCAGCAGTCGCAGCCGTAACGTCTTCATCAACATTCATACAGTTGGTTCGTGTGGTGCTCATCATTCTACAATGCAATAAAAGGTCGCGATTCAACAAATTTTTGCATTGTTTTAAGAGAAAGTCCCGTTAGCATTGAATGGCCCTGCATGCATATGTACATACATATATGCGCCGCACATACAGACACATTCACTCGTCACACAACACACACACACACACGCACACACACAGAGACGTACCGCAGATATGTTAACTGTAATGAAGAATCGGCGCGCACACTTTACACGCTACACTGCAATATTGCTGCCTTCCACAATCCAGTTACGAATTCACAAGGCATTTGCTGTATATTGAACATTTTTTACTCAACTTTCTGTATGCGCATTGTAATTTATACGCTTTGCAGACTATTTGTGTTTTAGAATGTTGACTGCTAAAATACACACGAAAATGCATTTAATCGGTCACACTTGGCCTCAAACTATCCCTTAGTGTGGCCGTATATTGTAAAGTTAAAAATACCAAAGCTGGCACAATGTTTCGATATTGCAGTGCTGCAAAACGTAAACAACAGAGCGCAAAATGTAAATTTCAATAATATAAATTTAATTACATACAATGCACGGTTTAAAAACAAAGTTAACGGAAAGCTATACGAACCCATAATTTTAATAAAAAAAAAAAATAACTATTTATATAAATCGTAAATTATGTTCGCAATTCACCAATTAATTGTTAATCATTTTATATTAAATCACAAACACAAGCTATTTTTTTTTTTTTTGTTTTTAATGTTGTTACCAACTTTTTTTATTAAGTCCTTAATCAGTTCTTTCTCAAATGATTCTACAAATTCCAAATAGAAAACTTAGAAGAGTATATCTAAAATTTATAGATTTGATTTCTCGAATACCACATCATCAATAAACCTGAATTCTAAGCTAGAGACATATCAAATGCCAAATGCTGCATGTTTCCATTCTTGAATTTTGTGGCTGCAAATCACAAACTAATTTATGTTATATCTTTTTATGCAAGCAAAGTGGGACTTAAGAGGTGCCTCGGCCAGGATTCGGGGACAATGATAAAAACTCATTGGAATTAGATCCGTGGCCGAAGGCAAGAATAAACTACAGAATGTACGTTACTATTTGTTATTTTCGTTTGTGTTTCAGTGTGTGTGTGTGTGTATGTGTGTGTGTTTATGTTGTTGCTGTTGTTTGTTTATTGAATTATTTGCGTTGCTGCTGTTGATGTTGTTGGTTTACAACTCGTCCTTCTTGGGCGCCGCCTCCTCTTCCTCTTCGTTCTCCTCGGCGGGCTCAGCATCAGCCACCTCACCGTTGGCATCTAGGAACTTGACGAAGTCATCCAAAGTCCTATCCAGATTGTAGTCGATGACTTTGTTGTCATCCTTGCGGAAGTACTTGATGGTTGGGAAGGATGAGATCTTGATGTTCTCCAGCTCATTGGCAGTGGAGTCCATTTTGGCAATGACAATGTCGGCATTATCCTTGTACTTCTCAGCCAACTGGTCATAAATGGGAGCCAGCTGCTTGCAGTGACCGCACCATGGGGCGTAGAACTCAACCAAAACGGATTTGCTCTTGTCCAGGGCAACGCTCTCGAAGTTGCTAGAGACGAGGACCTTGACGGGCTGTTTGTCCCAATCCTCAGGCAGCTCCTGTGACAGCAGATGCTGCTTGAGTTCACCGTCCAGGAACTTCTTCAGGAATGCTTCAATGGACTGGACCGACAGATCATTCGACTCGGGCTTGTATTTGGCCATATCCTCCTCCAATTTGATCAAACGGATGGTGGGAACTTCCTCCTTGCTCATGCCGAAGAACTCAAAGATGCGAGTGTGATCCTCCTCATCGGACGAGATGGTGACAAACAGAATTTCCTCACGGTACTTCTTGGCGATCTCCTTAAGTGGGTCGACATATTCCTCGATATGGCCAGCCTCTTTGGAAACGAAGAACAACAGATGCGACTTGATGGAGCCACCGAAGATTTTGGCAGCCGACTCATGGTTGAAGTCCACAATCAAAGGCAGAGATTGCACCTGAGCGAATTTCTTAATGTTCTCCTCATTTAGCTCGCCCTCGAACACGGATTTCTTTTCATCGAATGGCTTGAACAAAATGACGGCATTGTCGCTAGCTTCGTACTTGGCAAAAACATCGGCATTGCTGGTGATACCAAAGACGAACGAGTCCAATGCATTGGCGACCTTGGTGAAGACCTTGGCCTCAGCCGACTCAACATCCTTGAAGAAGCCAATGATGGCAATCTCATTGTCCTGCAGGAACTGCTCGGCATCGGCAACGCTAGTCAAATCTTTGGCTGGTGGACCAGTCTTCTTGGTCAACCAGGCAAGAATGTCGGCAGCCTGACGACCACCACTGTAATCTACGGGCAAGCCGCCGCGGAAGAACTTCAGCGTGGGATAGCCACGCACCTGATACTGCTCGGCCAGCTCACCCTCAACGGTGGCGTCAACCTTAGCCAGCTTAATGGGCGACTGCTTCTCGGCCAGCTGTTGGGCAGCCTTAGAATACTCGGGCGCCAGAGCCTTGCAGTGTCCACACCATGGTGCATCTGAAACGAGGAAAATTTTGGTAAAATTAATATTTAATATCGATTTTATTACTAGGGTATATCGCAGCGTAACATATTAATTTAGATAATTATCAAATTTCATACACATAATGCCTTCCTAATGAATACATTTGAAGGGCTGCTCTTATCAAAGCCTCTAAACAATCAATTCTATTAATATAAATAGATTATATCTAGATAAATACGTCGTATAATACGGCATTTAAGCGAATCGTTCGCATGGAAAATCAAATTGTCCAAATTGCGTATCTGTTTGTGGGGGCGTGGCAATAAAATATTTCACGCTACATTTGACATGGCTCAGCAGCTGTTGCAAATTATGCAAATTCCACGTGTTGATTTTCAAAGAGCTGACAATTGCATACATGCTAGAGAGAGAGAAAGCGAGAGAACAAGAGGGTGACAGAGGCGAGGCGTGGAGAGACGGAGATACAATGACATAATATGCGTAGTCGCCGCAACTTGCATTCTTATCGATAGCTTAAGCTGACGTGGCCTTGGCATATAGTCGAACGAATGATAAGATTCACCAGGTGAATCGCGAAGATTATTATCTGATGCTTCCATCAAGTACTGAAGCTCTGCGCTGCTGACGTTGACACATTTGGCCAATAATGAAACGTAGCGTAAACAGCTGAAATGCTAGAATAAGCAAACCACGGCCAATGCCGCTACATTGACGCACTGTTAGGCACGCGCTTTAAGAACAAAAACAACAGAGAGACTGTGGAACAAAACACAAACAAAGAGTGAAACGAAAACGGCGAGCGAATGAATACAAAAAGAAAGAGTTGAATGAACTTCGACTGGTGCGCAGGCGCGAGCGCATTAAGCGTTGCGTACGGTGTTAAAAAGGGCAGAGCAGAATAGAAAGCAGCGCACAAAAGAGACACAGCGAACATTCTTGGCGGAGAAGCGGCGAAAAGTTGTTTAGCTAACCCAGTTCCAAAGCGACGACAGTTGCTTGGCAACTTTTTTTTTTTTTCTTTTTTGTTCTAAGACGAAATTGATGAAACGGATGTAGGCAAGTATGTTGCGAGTAGGCGATACATGGCCACGCCCGGGGCGAAGCGAAAGCAATGCAAGCGCGCGTTGTATTGATAAAAGTGAGAAACATGAAAATAGAAACTGTTGCGAGCTTATCTCGCTATGAGGACGCCGCTCGGCACTCAACACAAGATAAGAGCAGGAGCACAGCAACTACTTTAGCTGCCAAATGCCAACAATACTGACCCTGTTGGGAAATGTGTCGAAGAATTATCTACAACGCTTTTGATGACGCGCTACTTTTGCTTTGCTTAGCACTTTAACATTTAACTTAGGCGCAACAAATGCCAGCACAGTTGTCTGCTCTCGCTTGCGCACAGGTGGAGGCCCAGTGTGCGCAACGGAGATGGCCATATACAGTGAGGGAAGTTGACGTTAAACATATAGTGAAAAACGAAAAAAGGGAGAGAGAAGAGAGAGAGGCGCAAGACAATATCCGCAAATCTTATCGATATGCGATAAACGATAAAATGTAAAAACAAAAAAATATACACAAATAAATTTTCTCTCTCAACAAAGACTTCTGTTCTCTTCCCGCCTTCACAAGCCGCAGGAAGCTTCACGACTAGCAACAACAATGTGACTGCTGGCTAAACTGCCACGCCGACATAATTTTTGCTTAGAGCATCAGGCTGCTGACTTGCTGAGAAAAGACCACGTAGCCTCTTGCCGTTTTTCATGAATCATCCACAATAGCGGTAGCGATTAGCGGCCAAGTGGCCGGCACTGCACATTCTATTTATGTTAATAACGTTGCAAATAGAAATACTCACAGAATTCGACGAGTACAAATTCATTGTCGGCAATAACTTGTTTGAAATTGTCTACCGTTGCTACCAAGACGCCTTCCTCCAATTTAATATCAGCGGCCGCCACGTAGGACGCCGCGAGCAATGCACAGATTAAGAATTTCATCGCGGGCACTTATTATTTAGTATATATAAATGCTTATATGTAGGTAGGTGTATATCACACAGACACACACTTTCGCAACTTCGAAGACAAAAAATTACCACCGCACACGATGCAAGCTAAAATCCAAATGAAATCGTCTACGTTCAAGCGACAGAACATTGGCTCCATATATACATATATCGAGTCGTTCGATTACATGAATCACTGGACGAAAAGAACGACTTTTTCAGCTAGTTCATTTATGTTATATTACTGACATAACATTGTTCGCAGCTGTTAACAATAACTTCAATGTTTGAATTCACACTTCTCTTTTATTGAAGCTACAATTTCAATTCAATACAATAGAGGTGAAAAGCCTAAACATATTGATTAACAATTTTTGTTTGTTGTTTTTTTTATTTTATTTTTTTTTTTATTTATAATAACTTGCAAGGCACGCGGCTGACTGTTTAAATAAAAAAAAAATAAAAACCAGCTGTCAGTTCCCTGCGATTATTTATTTACTTGTGACTTATTTTAGACAATAACGAAATACGCGTACCGTATTCAACAATCCGCACAACAATAAATTCTGTGTATAATTCTGGAAAACATACGCAATTAAAAAATAAATGCAGGAACCTAAAAATAACTTTCACCGGCATTCAAAAGCTGAAATTTGTTGAATACATTGCTCGACTATTCTGTAGAGAATATCCGCTGTCTGACTTGTACTAAAAGGCTTATCAATGGGTGGTACATGAATGAACACGGTCCTATTGCGATCCATATCCAAGGACTTGAGATAAATGTAACCACATAGAAAGCTGCCAACGTTCTTGGATGCCTTAGTGGCTTCTAAAGCTTTATCACTCTCAGCTCCAGCCACACAATCTTTGCAAATGGTATTTACTGCTCTCACTATCGTATCAACGTCAAGGCCACAGCGCAAAACATTTGCGTTTCCATTCTGAGGTAGACAGCAGGTGCCTTTATCCAGAAATTTGCCTGCATTATCGGGCCGACGAAATTGATGATTGTAGGCGAGCTTCTCCACATATACGCATTTAGCTACGCCAGATACACCAACATGAACGACAAGCTGTAAGTAAATATGGATATGATGATGTCACGGGCGCGCACTAGAATGAAATCTATTAATTATTGCATGCCTCTGGCTGGCTTTGCCAAATCTCTTCAACTGCCTCATCAACAGATGCGTATTCAACGGGTACCATTCGTTGCTCCAGATGGTAGTCGATGTCATTGTAGCTCAGATTATCTGGCAGCAATTGCACAGCCTCCCAACTGGCATTAATTTCTTCATGACCCACAAATGGCCCGAATCCAGTGACTACAATCCGTTTACGCTCCGTTGACGACATTGTAAACACTGCCGCCCACTACCACGGGCCGTATTAATCAAGCCACAAACACACACATGTAAATATATCTTTTAGTGTTAGAAAACATAGCAAAGAAAGAACAGTACGCAGATAACTTAAGACGCAATGTTATTAATATTATTAAGATTATTTACAATATTTAGGGCAATTCTTTTTTTGAATTTTGAACATCTCTTAAATTTTATAGAAACGTTGAATTTACTGTGGAATTTAGCCAAGGACCATCCAGTAGCGCGTTTCATTAATATTATTAATTAAATTTAATAAGCCAAAATTAAAAAAAAAAAAAAAAATACTATCTAAATCATGATGTTATTTTATTTAATTCAAATCAAAAAGTATTGATTTTTACGTAGAATTTCTAAGAGTATGTGCAACTAACTGGATTAGCAGAGCCCGTTAACCCAGCTGATATAACATAGCAGTGCTGTAAAAGGCGTTCTTGATAACATTCCTGTTGCAATAAACATGTACCAGCCCTGTTTGGGCGCTAACACACACAGAATTCACAGCCAAGTGTTTTACTGTCTCAATCAATGCTAAACATACAATTTTGTGTAAAAGTCATAAGAAAACCAAGTATGCTGACTTAAAAAAAAAAAACATTTAATATATACACACATAAACAAAACATTCCACGCGTGAAAACCGCACAACCGCCACAACCAGCGAAAGGGGCCAACCAAGAATTAAGTAGAGATCAAGCCGAAATCAATAAATAATTGCGATTTAATAGGACAGACACACGGCGCAAAGGTTCTTTGCATTATAGAAAGCAAATCACTTGTAAGCATTTCATCGGTATTAAGCTAATCTAATCTATTCTGACCAAAGTCGCGGACGTGGTTGACTCAAACTCGCATATTTGAACTTTGTACATTAAGAATTAATACAATTTTTTTATTGCAGGGGCGGAGGCAACGGCAACGGCAACAGCTGTCGATATTCTCAACTAAACTTTAAAGGTCTCACACGAAGGAAGCAACTCATAATAATGTTGTCGCGCCTGCAAGACTTTCTGTCACGCCACCGGCGTAAATTCATTGTGACGGGCGTCTTGGTGGGTGGCACCATCTATGCAGCGCGCTATGCGCAACGCAAGCTCGTGGAGTACCAAGAGAAACAGGCGAGGGAGTTTTTTGAGCGTACACGCCGAACGCATCATTTTGAGTCAACAGAACGCACCTGCAACCAGGTGATTCTTGGCATGGGCGAGGAGATGTGCCAGGCGGTGCTGCACGAGTGCAGCACAGATGAGCTATTGGAGCAGCTGCGCCAGAATCCAGACAATAAACTGGAGCTATGGGAGCAAATGAAAATCGTTTCATTCACGCGCCTAACCACCTTTGTCTATGCGTCCTCTATGCTGGTGATTGCGCTTCGCGTGCAGCTCAACCTGCTCGGTGGCTACATCTATCGTGACATCATGACGGAGCAGCGGCAAGTAACGGACGAATTAAAGCAGCAATATTTGTCGCTCATCCGACATTTCATAACGCACGATGGCATACGGGATTTGGCTCGATTTATACGCAGCAAAGTGGTGGAAGTGTTGAAGTCGATGCCGCTCTCGCGCCAATTGACGCTTGCCGATATGGAGCAGCTGTTCTGGTCGCTGCAAATGGCCATTAATGGGGACACACGACACGATCCCAACTCAAAAATGAGTAAGTACCTGCTGCCAGATCTGACCAGCCTGCAGGAGACATCGAATTGCTCTCCGCTACTGCAGCAAATGTATAACGAAACACTGGATCTGCTCGAGAGCGAGGACTGCATTGGTGTCTGTTCACACAATGTGAGTCGCGGCTTTGTACTTAGCTGTGATGCCATTGCCGAGTCTATGGGTGACACGCTGCAGCATTTGGCACCCGGCGAGCTGAAGCAGCAAGAGTCTCTGAATGGACAGACCAAGCAGAGCAACAACAACAATATGTTTGACGTGAATTCAGTGCTGCTGGCTCTGGCCAAGCTGATACCCATCATTAGTGGTCTCACCTCTCATGGTTACGATAGCGCTGCCCGGCCACATAATCTGCCGACACAGCTGATCAGCTTCTATGTAGTATCGGAGAAATCAAAGATGTTGGGCGCCAATGTTTACGAGTCCTTCAGCTCTGGCTAAGCAGCACTCAAGCTAAATAAATATATATATTAAGTGTAAGCTTAAGACGATTGCAAGCTAAGATTATAATATATACATATATATTTTTAGAGAAAACCAATTTCAACTTAAACAAAAAAACCCTTGTGTGTTTTATGTGTATGAATATATGTCTATTTTTACTATGCCCAAGTTACATAGTTGAGATCCGAGGAGCATAAACAGTGAGGCAACGGGTTAGGTCGTAAGTGTTTCGAATTACTAGTAATATACAAAACGAGCAACGTGAAGGCCTTTCTAAATATAAGTATATGAATGGAATAGAATTTAAATTAAAAAATAAATATATGTATTTGTGTTTTATTTTTAAATTCGAAATTCGAAATTTAATTTATTCACATTTACCCAGGACACAAACCTAAATGTTCAGCTTCAAAATGGGGTGGTGCTCAGAATAGGAAAAAAACCGCCCTATGCATTCTATTGATAAGGCGCGCATTCACCGACAGCTGGCGACGTCTCAGTCGCAGCGACTTCGTTTGTTTATTTCACAGCTCTTGCTCAGCGTCTTATTGTCTCTCTCTCTCGCTCTCTCGCTCGCAGCGTTTGCGCAGAATAGCCTAAACAAATTGCAAGCGAAGCTGAACGAGCGCCTTCTGCACACATGCACAAATATATGTGAAGGCTAAAGTATCTTTTAGGCGCAATCAAATTTGATGATTATTAGTTAGACTCACTAATGTTAGCAAATCTAAATATATATGCATTCATAAATTTTGTCATTGCCCACTGATTGTCGTATTTCGCGCGCGCGCTCTCTCACTGCTGAGCCGCTCTCTCAATCTGCCGTTCTCTGCCTCTCTCCCATTCGCTGTGGCTGCTGCCCAGCTGTCTGGCTGAAGTCTAATTATTATATACATGGGCAGCGCAGTTGCAAAAGTTACGTGAAAACGTAAAGGACAAACGCCGCGCCTACTTCAGCTTCGGCGTGTCTCTGCGTGAATTTCTGCGCGCGCGTGTCTGTGTATGTACGTATGTGCATATGTGTGTGTGTGAGTGTGTGCGCGCTGTGTGTTGTGCAAATAGAAAAACAACAAAACAAGCGATGTGCAGAAACGTGCAAAATATTCTAAGCGTAAGCAAAAATCACAACTGCCACTAACTGAGAACCAAATATCAGCGAAAATCAAACCATAAGCAAAGCAGCAAAACAAATTTGTGTAAGTTTATCTGAACAGTTGGAAATAAGCGGGGCCAAAAATATAAAAGATACAGTTAGGTTAACCGTATCCTTAACCTCCAAACGACAGAATGTTATTGATTAAGACAAAGGAAAAAGTAATTTGGATACTCACCCACACTCACACGCACACACTCGCACACGCACAGACAGACTGGTGCGTGTGTGTTGCCGTTAGTTAGCCGAAGGGGTGGGTGGTGCAACGCACAATGCAAGTGTTAAAGTTGATTCTTCCATGGTTAAAGCTGTCCTCTATGCTGCCAGGCGGGCAAGCCCCGAACGCGTCATAAATTGTGCGTAAGCCCCACTCACATGTGGAGCTAAAAATATAAGCTTATTACCCCAGTCGCATGTGTAGAACTAACGGGCCTATTTTACCGTTTGGTTATTTGCCTATGCGAAGCCGCCCACCCTACAGTCTACGGCAGAGTCGAGTGGTGGGCCCACTGGCTTAGCATAGACAACAACAGGGGAGCCTCTTGCCACGCCCCCCTCTGCGCTCAAGCACGAACGAGCCATAGAATATTTATGAAAACAATGCATGCAAGTCAAGTGCTGGTCCGTCTATGGGCACATTGACATACTAAATGCAGGGGATCAAGTGTCTTGACAAGAGGCCCCAACCACACACACACACGTACACACGCACACGCACAACGACAACACTCAGTAAATATATAAATAAATATAAATTGAGCGAGCTTTGTGAACAGCCAAAGGAAGTTAAAGATAGAAAGGGATAATAGCCAGGGATATGGCATATATATGTCCTATCATTAACTAATTGCTCTTATCCATTTGTATGGGTTGTCTATGTGGGCTTCAAAAAATATTCCATTCACAACTCTTAGTTTACCTTAATTTATCTTTAGTTTAAGCAATGAGTTTCGACTCTTAAATATAGTATTGTATTTATTAATGAAAAACTGAGAGAATTTTATTAGGTAATGTTTGCTGTTCTTTCTTGTTGTTAATTCTAGTGTGTCTTTTAGAAATTAATAAAGTTCTTACAGTTTAAGTAAGGCTAATTACATGTTTATCATTTGTTTATCATTTTATATTGCGTGCAGCAAAACATAATTTCTGTGCGCTAAAACTTAATATAAAAACGATAGAGCTAACAAGTTAGAGTAGGAAAAATATCAGACAATAATTAAAGGGGAAGCTTTCAATATACCTGAATAGAAGGCAATATGCGAGCAGCTACAATCAACCACTGAATAGTGGAATCACCCTAATGCACACACATATATAGACAAACACACACACACACACACAGGCACAGGCACATTGCATGTTATATGCAACATGGCAGCAAAGTCCTAGTTTTGCAACATGAATGAAAGGCTATAACTACATTTTTTATGAGTTCTGGAGTATGAAGTTGCTTGCCTCCCTCTCCCCCTCTCTCTCTCTGTCTCTCTCTCTGTCTATCTCTGTCTATCTCTGTCTAGTTGCTGGGGGGCATTATTCGTCTTCGTTTGTTTGGCTTGTCAAAACCGTCAAAAACAGCGATAGACGAGCTGCCTGCTAGCCACTATAAAACTAGCACTCGAAAGACTCGCCACGACAGGCCGCCCTCATTACAACCACCCAGCGACAAATGCAAACCCAACCCAATCTCTACCCCAACCTCCAATTGCGATTCCGGTTGCGATTCCTGGTTGCCGCCACGGGGCAGAGCACACTCACACTGCGCCTCAAAAGAGTATGTAAAATAGTTTCGTGAATGACGTTTGATAGATGGCGGGCTGTGTGGCTGAATAGATAACTTGTGGTCCGCTCGTTGGCACTGATTAGTTCTGTGGTCCATTTCGTTTCATTTCATTCCATTCCATTACATTCCATTCCTGAATGCCACTAATGAAGCTAAGGCCGGGCGAAGTGCTGCCCGACTGTAATTAGTTGCCAATGGATAGACGGAAGGATGGATGAGGTGGGAGCAGTTCATAAAGAGCTGACTTGCTTTGACTTTATCTGGCTACAGTGTTCTTTTATTGCGCATACGCCCCGTCGCGTTATTTAGCACAGCTCCTCGAGGCAGTAGTTGCAGCAGCAGGAGATGTAAACAGGGTTTTCTTGTATGACTAGAACTAGGAAAGTGCTTTTATAGCGAATGCATACTTAATTTTTTATTTATGACTAAAATATACCTGATGTGACCATTTTTATAGGGTATTCCATTGGCAAATCACATTAAGCACGGAAATTGGTCGCAGGCTACCAAATGAAGCGTGAAATATTTTGACACAACTCTTCAATGTGGAACATTCGTTGAATTAGACAGCCCAAAAGAAAAGTCTGCCTTATATATATGTATATATATATATATATATATATATATATATATATATTTATTTATATATATATATATTTATATATATATATATAAATTGGAATTCAAATGAACGCTTACATTATCAATTCCCATGTGGTCACTGGCAAGGCGTGTAGTTTATTTAAATGAAATATACATTTATCAGAAGGGTCTTTTTGACGCCCCTTCTTGGACATATTTGTGTCATAATTTGAGTAGATAAGGTGACGCAACGTAGGCACGACTCGGCAAGTGAAAACGGTTTCAGCCTCGGTTCGATTTTGGGTTAGACTGAAAGCACAGTTATTCGTGCGAGGGCAGCTAACATAGATCGACAGAACGGAACACGGACAGACAGACAGACAGAGAGAGAAGAGAGTGAGAGAGTGAGTTGAATGCATCATACAGATCATTAACACAGGTAATTAGTGGCGAGTTGTTGCTGCCTATAATAATCGAGGGAATCGATCTGCATATAAATACACATAAATATTTATATTTAGTTATATATACTAATATTTATCAAATGCATGTCAATAAAATTGTTTACAAACATTCCACAGCATTATGGCCAAGCTTAATGGCAGCGCTGTTAGCCAACTTTAAGCCCCGCAATTGTCAGTGATCCATTGCTCATTGAGAATTACTAATCCTCGGCAAAGTTTCGGCCACTGTGTTCAGAATGCGACGACCAAAAATATCGCTAAAGAAATATTTCTACTTTACGCTGATCTGTGCGCTGCTGCTAATATTCGGCTTCAATCTCAAGTGAGTACAGCACATATAAATACCGTTCCAGATGTTAACTAGTGGCTAATCGCTGCCATTGCAGAGAGAAGGAGATATGGAAGTCGACAGTAATGCGTCCCGCTCTAACCCCCGCGCAGCAGCAGCAGCAGCAGCAACGACGTGAGCTGGACACAAATGAGATAAAGACTTGGTCCTTGGAGGAAGCTACAGTGATATATGCTTCGGCGCCGCCAGCGTCGCCTGAATCTATGCCAGAGCCAGCCGGACAGCAGCAGCAGCAGCAGCAGCAACAGCAGCTGGAGGCCGAGGAGGAGGAGGCGGAAGATGCTGCTGCTGCTGGGGACAAGCGTGCGGAGCCAGCGGCTACAGCCAAGCCCTGGTTCTTTCGCAATGGGGAATACTATCCGCGGCCGGCGAAGACTTTCAGCAATCGCAAGGCGCGCAAACAGCATGCACCCAAGCTCTTCCCGCACCAGGATCCGCACAACGATCGTGTCATCAATCAGCTAATGTATGTGCCACACAACTATGAGCAGATCAAGGCGAGCGGCAAGCTGAAAACGATTCTGCTCTACAACGGGCTGGGTCCATGGAACGTGAAGAAGGGCCGCGAGGTATTTCTGCGCTCCAAGTGTCCCGTGGACACCTGTGAGCTGACTGCCAATCGGGATTTGGCCAGCGTGGCGGACATGATACTCTACAAGGACAACTATATACCCACGGGCATACGCCGGCCCAGCAATCGCAAGCAGGTCAGCATGATGTACTACCTCGAATGTCCCTATCACACGCAGAACGTCAAGGTGCCGGACGCCATCAACTGGACGGCCACCTACAGGTAACTTCGATTCGAATTCGAGTCGGAGAAATCATGAATTTATGTTTGCATAATTTGGCATTGCAGACGCGACAGCACCGTGATGGCGCCCTACGAAAAGTGGCAGTACTACGATACGAAGCTGCAGCAGCAGGAGCAGGATCACAACTATGCGCTGAACAAAACGAAAAAAGTGGCCTGGTTTGTGTCCAACTGTGGAGCACGCAACGGCCGACTGCAGTACGCACATGAGCTGCAAAAACATATTGAGGTGAGCACGAGGAGGAGAGAGAGAGAGACAGAGAGAGAGAGAGAGAGAAGGTGATCCTAATAGCGATTACCTTGGGTAATAAACTCTTCTCGTCTCTTCTGTTCTCTTTTCAATAAGTTTCTCGTAATCTTGTCCATAAAAACTTTCGCTTGCAGGTGGATATTTACGGCGGCTGTGGGAACTTCAAATGCCCTCGCAGCACCGCCGACAAGTGCTTCGATATACTGGACAACGATTACAAATTTTACTTGGCATTCGAGAACTCCAATTGCAAGGACTACATCACGGAGAAGTTCTTTGTGAATGCGCTGAATCGCAAGGTGCTGCCCATTGTGATGGGCGCCCGACCCGAGGATTACGAGGTGAGTGCTCCGCGTCGTTCCTACATACATGTGGACGAGTTTGCCTCGCCCCGCGAGCTTGCCGAGTACTTGCACATACTCGACAAGGACGACGAGCTGTACAACTCGTATTTCAAGTGGAAGGGCACCGGCGAGTTCATCAATACGTTCTTCTGGTGTCGCGTCTGTTCGACGCTGCACAACGAGGATCAGTTGCGTAAGTCCACCTGGTATACGGATATCAACGATTGGTGGCGAGGCGCTGGGGTCTGCACCTCGGGCTCGTGGCGCAATTTCAAGGCGCGCATGGACGTGATTAGCGATGATTGAGATGGGGTCGTGGTCCAGATAGTGGACGGCGCTGGCGTCTTTACATAATCAAAATCCAATACGTGTGGCTATATATATTGTTGTTGTTTTTGTAGGTATCTGTTTGTACTTGAATGTAAAAACCAAAGAGAGAAGAGAGAACAGAAGAGAAGAGAAAAGAACAGAAGAGAGAAGAAAAACAAGAATTTCCCTTCGCTTTTATCGAAGAGCCGGGCAGACCCGAAACAAATTGGTTTTCTAGCTAGAGCTAAATGCTTCACATACACATACATACACATATATAGATATGTATATATGTATATTCATATGCATGAGCAAATCGAAAATCAAACGAGCATGAGGCAAAAGCCTCGGTATAAATCGAGGAATAAACATGTTCCTTCCAGGATTGAGAGAAATCGCTTATGGATAGTTGAATTAGCAAGACAAGCGCATAGAAACTAGCCTATACATAGACTAAAGATCCCGCGATGATCATTTGTAACATATACAATACGACAACTGAAAACAAAAAAAAAAAAAAGAAAATACCATATATAAGAGAAATTAGCCTAGTTATACAAATTATATAGTACTCAGTGTATATTTCAGTTGTTCGAAGAGCAAGTCCAATTTAGCGCTTAGGCAAGAGACGATGCGGACATGCAGGCACACAAAATGAATGTTCAATAGCGATACATACATATATATAGATACACATACATATACACATATATATGTGTTTGATATATAGCTTATATGTGTAGGCCATAAGCCGTTTGCCGATTAAGTATATACCACATACCGCATACATAATTCTAGATCTTTTTGTAAGCATTTTTCTAACAAAGTCCAGATCGATTCCTTATTTTGCGTGTTTAGATAGTTCGCTTTAAGTTGAATCAATAGATATGCATATATATATATATATATATATATATATTAGATAATCAACGCACAACAAACAAGCGCAATACTCGGACTAGTCTGGGGTTAGGCTGCAACAACAACAACAACAAGAAACATTCCTATTTTTATACACTTACTGAGAATATTATTTAATTTCATTTTCACTTAACGATCTCTAGTTTCTTAAGCTAATATCTAACTAGGTACATATATGTATGCTGTATACTGTTTGTTTAGATTATTTCGCAATATTAGGATATTACGTAGCCAATGTACTTGAGTGTGTATACCCCCATTCGGTATTATTTATGTATTTTCAGTAATGTGTATAATTGTTAATTTTAGTTGTGAATTTCATTGAACTGTGTGTGTTTTACAATATTTAGCAATACATACATATATTTATTCGATAATATTTAATTTATAAGCATTTAATAATATCATATGTGTATTTTGATTATGAATTTAATTAATTTTTAATTTTTACTGTGATACAAAAAAAAAAAAATAATAATAATTATGAGAAATGAAAATAAACAATGGCAACAAATACAAATACAACAAATGGCACGCGACTCTTAACTATGATTTCAAATACTATTTTCAAAGAACTGGAATAACCCATGGCATTCGTATACAGAGTACTTCTTCGGTGAGCTTAGAAGGTAAATGTATACATAAAATATCTGAAACAGCGACAACAACAACTCAAGCTGTGCACACATATAGAAACGAACTGAACAAATTTGATCGCTGCACTCTTCAAATTGTAGCCTCCTCTAACACTGGCTAATGTCTCTCGACTCCATAATAATAAAAATAAACATCAGCTCACACATGGCACATTTTTAGCTGCATAAGCAAATCTCTCAAGTTCATAAGTTTCTCTTGCTTTTTGTCCGCTCCAAGCGCAGAGGCTGTCACAATTTTCGCTGAAATCTTGCGCTGCAGTGCAATGGCTTCAACTTTTTTGGATAGCTATTAGAGAGATAAGGAATTAATTGTGTTCGCCAAATAAAAAATAACAATGCAATAGCCACCTCATAAGCACGTTTGATGATGCCGTGTGGCATGCCCGCCAACTTGGCTGCATTGAAGCCGTACGATTTGGGGCAGGCGCCCGCCGTGTATTTGTAAAGAAACGTGACCGTCTCCTGGGTGGGATCCGTGTTGTCCTCGTTCTCAACCATGCACGCCATGTGACCGAGGGTAATGCGCTTGTCCATGTGAAAGAAGTCAATCAAATTGTGATAGTGCGTGGAGAACAAAGTGCGACACTTCAGATTGGCCAAAAAGTTAACCACAGATGCCGCAATGGCTGTGCCATCATATGTGGCAGTGCCGCGTCCCAGCTCATCGAGCAGCACCAGGGAATTCGAAGTGGCATGCTTCAATATGAGCGAGGTTTCATTAAGCTCCACAAGGAAGGTGCTGTGACCAGCTAGTATGTCATCCTGTGCGCCCAGCCTCGTGAAGATGCGATCCACCAGCGAGAGCCGACAGCTGGCAGCGGGAATGTGAGCACCCTAAAATAATAAAAAATAAATAAAATAATTTAATTAAATTAATTTTACTCCAACGGCTACTCACAATTTGTGCCATGATGACCAGCAATCCGAGCTGCCGCATCAGGGTGGTCTTGCCGCCCATGTTTGGGCCAGTCAGCAGCGAGAGAGGAGCCTCTGAATCGGTGCCCAACTGCAAGCCATTGGGTATGTAAGTAGACGGATTGGCGCACGGATGATAGCCCTCTTCGAGTTCAATGAACGGTTGAGCCTGCGCCGACACCAACTCCGGCACACAGATGACCAGTTGCTGGCGCGCGTATTCAGCCAGGCCGGCGAGCACATCTAACATGGCCACGCAGTCGATGCACTGCTTCCACTGTTCGTAGTGAACGGAGAACTTTTCGAAGAGGCGTCGAGCCAAATCCTTGAGCACAGTGTTGCGCGCATCCTCTGCCTGCTGCATATCTTTCAGCAGCGCCTTTGTCTCCGTTGTGGTGTAGCGACGAGCTGGCTTCTTACCCTTCACCTGACCCTCCAGCGCATACGACTTGTTGGCCTTGTGGGCATGCGACTCGGGCACCTCTAGCTGGTAGCGCTTCTTGTCGGAGCCAAAGTAAATGACGCGACAGCCAAAGTGACGCTCTTGCTCTGTCAGATAGGTCTTCAAGCGCTGCTCCACCTCTGCTATGCGCTGCTGCACCTCATCGTAATCCGCGTCCATGCCAGGCTGTGGAGCAACGACGCCCGCCTCGGCAGCTGCCGCATGGTCAAAGGCATTTTCAAAGAACTTCAGCTGCTTGCTGAGATCCGGATAGCTTCCGCCATTCGATGGTAGCTGAGTCAAGCGCTGCAATAGCTTCGTCTCACATTGCTCAAACATCGCTGGCAATTTCATCAGCGTCTCAAATCCCTTAAGTATGCTCATAAAACTTCGCAGCTTCTGTTTATTGTAGAGCTTCTCCTCGAAGAGTATGGCCCTGGAGTCCGGGTGCTCCGTTTGGCCAATGTATTTGTTGCCAAACAAATGAATCTGAGCCAAATGCCGCTCAAAGTCTGGCATAGGTGCCAGCAAGGCGCGCAATTGCTGCAGCTCGTCCGACTGGCGTAGCAGTTCCCCAATCGCCTCCTGGCGCTCGCGCAGTACTGCCAAGTCGCAGCTGGGCGCACAGAGCCAATGGTGTAGCAGCCGCTTTCCAAACTTGGTGCAACAATGATCCAGCGTCGACAGCAACGAGTGCTCCTCGCCAACAATACGCAAATTGGACAATGTGGTTGCGTCCAGGACCATGTGGGAGCGCTGCAGTGGCGTCGCTGTCAATTTCGGCTTGGTAATCTCCTCCTGCTGCTCATCAGGCGGCACATACAACTGATAGCGTGCCATGGGCAGCACCTTGGGCTCCAGCTTACATTTGGTTATATAGTGTATGCACTGACCCAAGGCTTTGAGAGCCAGCTTATAGGGCTCAGCGGGTGTGAGACCCAAGTGATCCGTGTCGGACTGCATTGTGCGCAACACCAGGGGCCAGTTGTCCTCGTTGCCAGTGCCAGCATAGTAGCGCTCCGCCAGCAACTTCAGCGTCTTCTCTGCGCTGCAGAGTTGACTGCCCGTACCAGGTAGCTGCTCCTTGAGTATGCCACCAAGAACAGTGCGTAGAATTTGTTGAGTGCGAGAGCTAAGTGCGGATTTCTCATGGAGTAGCTGACGGGAGAGATAATATATGAGTGTCATCTTTGTTCAGAGCACTGCGTTCACTCACCAACACGGGCATATTGTGGGAGATGAGAGTCAATAGGCGAGAGCAGCTCTTGTCATCCTCGAATTCACCCAAATGGAAGTCCCCAATGGAGGTGTCGATGAAGCAAATGCCATATTTGCTGCTGGTGCCTGCATCCTGCTCTACTATGGCCAGCATATAGTTGGGCTGATGATTGGGGCCAATGGCGCACTGCGAGCCAAAGACCTGAGTGCCACGATCTGTGATCTGGCAGATCTCGCGAGCCACAACCTTATCGAATTTTGTGGGCTTAATGCGTTTACAACGCTCCGTCATCATGTCCGGTGTTTCGGTTTGCTCCACACGAGCAACCTGCGAAAGGAATGGGTGATAAATAAGCTGATTTCATTAAGATTTACAACACTCGCCTTATAGCCTCTGTCTATAAGTATTGAGGACATCTTATCGAAGGAGATTTCCGGAAAGCCAGAGTGCGCAAATTCCCCGCGCATGTAGGTGAAGCCCAGCTCATTGACGCCCACATCGGCATCGCCATGGTACAGCTCATAAAACTTACCCACCTTGAAGAAGAGCACACAATCAAAGTTGTCTGACTTGAGTACCCACCATTGACGCACGCCCGGCGACAAGGAATTGAGAAACTTTTCGGGCACATGCAACGTGCTTTTGTCGTACTCAGGATGATCTGGCCGCCTGCCAGCCTTGTCCTTAATCTTGTCCGGCTGCAAGAAGTCCAGCTTCTGATGCGGCCAAACAACAGGCTCGTCCATGTTCGATGTCGTGGTCACAATCTCATCATAAGCAGCATCCTTTTTGGCGTTACTCTGCAGCTGCTGCAGCTTCTCCATGAATGTGCCACCCACAGCCAAGATGGGTTTCTCCATCTTCACCTTTTTGCTAGCGGGCTCTTCATTATTATTGTTGTTTATGAAATGTTTCGTGGGCTTCTTGCGTTGCTTCTTGGGCGTGGGATCGTCCTCAGTGTCGGAGTTGCTAGATTCTACTTCTTCTTCGCCACTGGCGCTCTCTTCGCTGAAGGTTGCCTCCTTCGCATCTGGCTGATAGTCCGAGCCATCATCGGAAAAGTCCGGTTCCGATTTGGATTCGTATTCCTCTTCGCTCTCTGATTCAGGTAATACAATGCGTTTACGTTTACGTTTTCCAATCTCATCCTCCGAATCAGCGTCCTCCGTAGCTGTTGGCAACTTGCGCCTGGCGACTGGATTGGATTCATTTTTCACATCTTTCAGATTTCCATTCTGCAAATTTTCCTTTTGTAACTCGCTTCCATTGCTTGGCGTTAGCTTCTTTTTGTCAACGACTGGCGATTTGGCAAAATAGTTGAACAGAGTGTTCTTGGGAGTGCCACCTGCACTAGTATTTAGTTTCTTAGACATATTTTCAACCGCTTCTCCCGGCTACCAAATCATGAATACCAAGAAAACAAACGACGCCAAAAATCTGCGCCAAAATTAAGCGGCAAACGAATAGCAGTGCATTAACAGTAGCATAACAGAGTATAGCCGGCAACTCCACCTTTTAAGTGTGCGAACAGCTGTTCCCTGAGCAAGTGGCATGGTTTTATATTTTAACTGAAGGGTGGCAACACTGAAGTAAAGCATATGTTCTCCGTAGTTGGCAGCGCCACAGAAGTTTTGTTTACAACGAAAACGTTTTAAAATATTTCATCAAAGAAAATAAAATAAATATTTATAAATAATGTCGCTAGCAGATGAACTACTTGCCGATTTAGAAGAGGACAATGACAATGAGATTGATGATGAAATGGCTGATGCCGACGATGTTGAGCAGGCAACGCTCAACCAAGAGCTTGCCGAAAAGTTGCTCAAGCCGGCGCCAAATCTCATGGAAGTCGATGTCACAGTTCAATCTGTGCGTGAGTTGTGCAAGCTGCGTGACTCGGATCGTTTGCAGAATACTCTCAAGCAAATTGAGCATTATGCGAGTCGGCAGCGCAGCGCCGCCGAAATGTTGGGCAGCGTGGAATCAGATCCCGAATATTGCCTGATTGTGGATGCGAACGCGATTGCCGTTGATATCGACAACGAGATCTCCATAGTGCACAAGTTTGCCAAAGAGAAGTATCAGAAACGCTTTCCAGAGCTCGACTCACTAATTATCGGCGAAATCGAGTACTTGTTGGCCGTTAAGGAGCTCGGCAACGACCTGGACCAGGTCAAGAACAATGAAAAGCTGCAGGCGATACTCACTCAAGCAACGATTATGATTGTCTCTGTGACCGCATCCACCACGCAAGGGTAAGGCTATAGTTTATAATGCAGTGATCACGACTAATCTATTGTAATTTGATCGCAGCACGATGTTAACAGCCGCTGAGAAGGCTAAAATCGATGAGGCCTGCGAGATGGCAATTGAGCTAAACAATTTCAAGTCAAAGATTTATGAATATGTTGAGAGTCGCATGACCTTCATAGCGCCCAACCTGTCCATGATTGTGGGCGCCTCGACAGCTGCCAAGTTGCTGGGCATCGCCGGCGGCCTGACAAAGCTCTCCAAAATGCCTGCCTGCAACGTGCAGGTGCTCGGCTCGCAGAAAAAGACTTTGTCGGGCTTCTCACAGACCCAAATGCTGCCGCACACGGGCTACGTTTACTACTCACAGATCGTACAGGATACGGCGCCAGACTTGCGACGCAAGGCTGCGCGGCTTGTGGCTGCCAAGTCGGTGCTGGCAGCGCGTGTGGATGCCTGCCACGAGAGCGTGCACGGCGAGATTGGCCTGAAGTTTAAGGAAGACATTGAAAAGAAACTAGACAAGCTGCAGGAGCCGCCGCCGGTGAAGTTCATCAAGCCCTTGCCCAAGCCCATCGAGGGCAGCAAAAAGAAGCGAGGTGGCAAACGCGTGCGCAAGATGAAGGAACGTTACGCCCTGACCGAGTTCCGCAAGCAGGCAAATCGCATGAACTTTGGCGATGTGAGTATACTACATAATTGTTTATATTTATTTATATTATATATATATATGTATATTTATGCGCCAGATCGAGGAGGACGCCTATCAGGGAGATTTGGGTTACTCGCGCGGCACCATTGGCAAAACGGGCACTGGACGCATCCGTTTGCCCCAGCTGGATGAGAAGACAAAGGTGCGCATTAGCAAGACGCTGCAGAAGAATCTGCAAAAGCAACAGGTCTACGGCGGCAACACAACTGTGAAGCGTCAAATCTCTGGCACAGCATCCAGCGTCGCATTTACCCCGTTGCAGGGTCTAGAAATTGTTAATCCACAAGCCGCTGAGAGATCCCACACCGAAGCCAAATATTTCTCGAATACATCCGGTTTTCTGTCCGTGGGCAAGCGCACAACTTAAGACTACAACATATTATATTATATAAAATTAAGCATTTTTATTTAGCGAATTGTCGGCATTGTAAGAGATTCAAAGCGCCACGGAATGAATTAGGCCTAATAAAGCTGCAGAGATTCCTGAAATGGTCCACAAATAGATAGCTGCGTTAACTGAGTTTGCCAACCTCCAGTTTGCGCTGAATGGCTTCCAGCGAGTTGTTCAGCACCACGGCCAAGATGCCGGCCACGGTAAAGACGCCGCCAATAATCGAGCAACAATTGGTGGCAAAATGACCAAAGGAACTGATGGAGCAATAATAGTGAAATTTACTTTGTGTTAAACTCAAGCTGCAGCAGCTACTTACACATGTCTGTCGGCATACTTGACCATCAGCGGAGAGAGCTCATAACTAAAGAAAATGCCTGGCATGCCCCGTTCCCGATCTGTTAGATCCTTGCGGTGCCTCGTTACCGAGAACTGATTTGTATATATGGGTTGGCCATCGCTGTGGCGCTCATAGAGCGTCGGCACAATTTTCAAATAGTAGTTAAACATCTCACTCTTAGATTCTGAAAAAATAAACATTATAGATTAACTTATTTAATTAAATCCAAATTTCCACTGATATAATACAAAATCCAATAAGAAACATGAAATGTCATTAATTGCTGAATTAAGTGTCACTCTGCTATAACACGCAAGCGCCACCTTTGAACTTAAATTTGATCCATACCCGCAGCCCAATAACTTATATAGTGAAACGCCATTTAACAACTCTTCACTAATCCATTTCGAACGAATTATCAATGCACACCATTAGAATAGAGTGTCATTCTACTATAAACTAAACGCCAGCTAGCGGCCAAAATGAAAGCTTTCTGGCACAGGGCTGCTTTGAAACACATGTTGACTTTCGGACAGCAATATATCAGCGAGAATAGAAATTGTTGTTTTCAGAGTCGGCGACGACAAATCTAAAAATTTTAGTTTTTTAGGCAATTTGGATACCGTACGCCTAAAAAGCAAATATTTGAGTCGTAACAAAGGTTATACTTTTGCTTACGTTCTTGCAACTCTAACAAGAACAACAAAACAAAAACACAAATGCCGTTGCCCAGCGGTTCCTTCTCCGCCACCCAAGGTGGTCCAACATGCTTTGATAAAATGAAGACTGGCTTCACCATTGGCTTTTGCGTGGGCATGGCTAGCGGTGCACTATTCGGTGGCTTCTCGGCGCTCAGGTGAGTTACAGAGAAATTACATTTCCTGCGGAATACGCCGCGTGACGCAAGCGCCGTCACGTATTATGTAATTGCCGGTTTAATGAATGAAACCAACCTTTTTTTTAGATACGGTCTACGCGGACGCGAGCTCATTAACAATGTGGGCAAAGTGATGATACAAGGCGGCGGCACTTTTGGCACTTTCATGGCCATCGGCACGGGCATACGCTGCTGATCCACCCACATATAACTGTCCCCCAAACTGGATGCATTTCGTTTATCATTAATACACTACACCCAGCCCACTCCCACTCCCACTATTCCCTCGTCCACAATACAACTAAGGCTATGTTTCTAAGTTATCTTCAAGTGCAAAATGCTTTACGAAATTACGCTATGTATAAGTATTTGCAATAGACACGTTGTTAAGCCAACTTTGAACTTTGTACCACTTACCTTCGACATTCACGCGCAGCCCGTCCAGCGGATGGGTCTTGGCGAACTCAATTTTCTCGCCGAACGACAGATGATTTATGGTGTGGGAGAGCTTTACATTTGTGAACTGGAAATCATGTATGTGGAACTGGCGTATGGAGAAGCTCTTGCCGGGTGCAAAGTGAAAGCTGCCAGCCATCTAGAGGAAATGGCAGATATAAATTGCTGAGATCTGGTTAAGAATCTGTGTACTGTATAGCTTACCCGATTTACCTCCAGATGCCCCTGTATGCGGCAACCCTCCTTAAAGGCATCCTCGTCAGTGCGCTTGTATTTGCCTTTGCACTGCTCGATCTTGTCCACTTGCATGTTCCACTTGCGTATGCGGTACGCGTCCAAAACATCCTCGCAGGTGTTGCAGCAGCTGCTCGAATTGTTAACAAATGTTTGAGAATTCTCTGAGAAGCTTCTGGTAGAACAACTTACTGTGTGGCGTTGTGCTCTGCACCGTAACAGCTGCCACAGCTGCTGTTCTTATTTGGCGGCGAGACGGCCACAATTTCTTTGATGGGTGTTTCCTTCAACGGCTGCCCGTCCAGATCTAAGCGATGCTTGAACACATCGTGATCCACGCGCAAGTGCGTGTCACCCGAAGAGTCCATCGCATCCAGCGATATATAATTACAAGCCAAATTATGCAGGGTGACGTCCAGATTGATGCGCAGCTTGTGACCGCGAGTCGTGTCCACGAATAGCTCCTCAGTCAGCGTGGGCCGCATGTAGTTGAGGCACTCCAGAAAGATGAGCAGGCTTATAATACTACTACTAATGATAGTAACTACACAAAAAAAAAACAAATACATCGATAGATAATTTGTTTATTTACACAGCTAAAAACTTACCGGCGGCGCCGCCCACTGTGCGCACGCTAAAATCGTCAAGAGTGCGTGGATACGCATCCAGCCGACGTAAAATATCAGCGAACTTCATATTTTGTGCACAAAACGAAATATAAAACACGAAACTACCATAAAAAATGAATTTACATGATTTGATTTTAGAGACGAGCGATTTGCTTAAGTGACGTGGTTGGTAAACAGCTGAAAGCAACAAAAGAAAAACAAGTCGCCAGGCTGCCACCTAGTTGTAAGAACTGCCACATCGTTGAAAATAAGTTGTGTATGCAAGTTTTGCATAGTCACTTTTATAAATAACCAGGTGGCAATGCTGCCATTACAATTGCTACGATTGACTTGCCCGCAATTTTTAAAAATTATGAAACTTGTATAAATAGTTTTATTATCAAGAAAATTAAAAATAAGCTATACTTGATTTGCATGAAGAGAATATAAATTCACTTATTTTATATATTTTATATACAATGCTGAAACGCAATCTATATCTATATCTCTACAAATGACTTCAGTAGACAGAATAGATTAATTAGATTTCACCTTACTCACATTTGCATGTTACAAGCGGCTTTTATCGGCTAAGTCACCCATAAATAAAAGTGATTAAGGGACTTTAAATGCATTTCGTTTATGGTATGTGGTGGATCAAGTGTTTCTGTTCCGCCGTATTTTGCGCTTAATTAACAAAACAGCCTGGCGACCTATGAAGGTACCCGCTCCATATGTCCGTTGCGCTGGGACATATTGTTTAATAGTGTTGTCATGTCTTGAGGCTGTGGTTGCGTATACATTAGGCAGCCTTAGCCAACCACGCCCACTTGGGCGCTGGTGTGGTCTACTAGACCGCGTCTAATTTTATAATACATGTTAAACAGATGAAAGGTTAATTGAAGGGAACCACAAGCATCGACAGGCCACGCAGCGCTTAGCTTTTAAGGGTTGCTGCTATTGTTGTTGCCCTAGCCACGACGATAAACAACAACAATGAGTGAGGGAGAGTAATCGGGCAGCCAAGGGATTTTGGTTAAAGTTAAAAGTTTGTGCTTAAATATAAATCAGCAAATAGCTTGCCGGCTGACTGAAGGCAAAGGCAAAAACCCTATATGAGGCTGACGGCTAGAGAGAGCGAGCGTGAGTCGATCCCAAGATGCGGATACGTGCATACCGCGAATTTATGTAATTAGCAATTAAGCTGAAAGTCCGTTGAAGCCGCGTCGGACCGTCGCGATTCCTTTGTCCCCAATTGAGATGACTGAAACTTAAAAGCTTTTTCCATTTACTTTGTCCAGTAATCCAAAATCAGGCACGGCACCAGATGACAAAGATTAGCTACGTGCAATTTTTCTTATTTTTGTCGAGCTGAAATGAAGTTAGAGTATCGAGAGAGTGACGAAGTATGTGTCAGCATGGACTATGCGATGGGCAAGTGAATAAAAATCATTCGGAATGAATGTGGGAAGAGTTGTAGTCATTGGAATAGATTTAGAAAGTGCCAAATTTAACTGTTACCGATTGGTCTCTCTCCCTCGCTCACTATCTTCCCTCGCTCTCTAACTCTCCCTCATTCTATGCCTAGATATTTGTCATTCAACTCTTTCATCTTATTTGCGTTTTCTTTAATGCCTTTGTCCATAGCAACAACCCCAAAATCAGCTCGTAAATATATTACACTTGTCTCTGTGGGTCAGACGTAGAGTATTTGGGCTTTGTCATGCTTGCAGACTCCCAACTCCCAGCTCAAATAGCTGCTTATCTGCCGTGCTATCGCTAGCCGCACTAATTTGCATTTCTAACCATTTCGTTCTAACCAATTCGCGTCGTTTCTCATTTGAAACAATGAACCCAAGTACAACCAGAGTCATTGTGCTCCGGACAATAAAAGCCAAGAGACTGAAACGAAAAGAAAGGCAAAGAGAGAGAAAGAGAGAGAGAGGGAGAGAGAGAAATGGAGAGTGAGAGAGACTTGGCAACTGTAAAGCAGAAAAGAACTTGGCGTAAAGCAGCTTAAGCAATCAGGACCGCCTAATGGATATTGACACTTTAATGCCCAGGCCCACATAGACGGCGGGTCGCCCGACTCCTCCGCAGCAACTCGTGTGCAGTTGTCGTCCTGAGATTTGCCTCAGTTTCGCTGCCTCTTCTTCTACTACTTCGTCGCTTTTTCTTTTTCGCTCCGCTCGGTGTTTTATGCGGCATTTTGTTCTTTAAACAAAAATTGCAGTGCCGAAATTAATTATAAAGCCGCTTGGCCATATTTAATTAAATGTGGACATTTTAAACTTGCCTCCATTTGGTCTCCCTGTCTCTCTCTCTCTCTTTCTTTCTCTGTCTCTGTCTCTGTCTTGCGAAAAGGCGTAATTAATTAGTGGAGACGTGCCAAATAATTGCGGTAAAAGTAACTTTTCTTTTTGGCTGGATTTCTTTATTTATTTTTTATTTTCGGTCAAGGAATGTTTCAATTACGTGTATTACACAGCAAATGGTAGAAGGGGGTAGGCGAAGAAGTGTCAAGGGTTGAGGGGGTGGGGGAGTTGGAGGGAGACCTGCCAAAGTTTCTGCCATTTCGCTCAGGTGGAAATTAATTAAATTAGCAGGCGTCACTTGAGCGCGCAATTAAGCAAAGTGTCATGCCGAGTACCTGAAATATTTGGCCCAAAAATGGCAAACGCACAACGAGCATCTGCCCACTATAGCCACCTGCTCATACATTTTTGCATACTTCTATGAATGTGGATTTGTGTGTGTGTGTGTGTGTGTGTGTGTGTGTGTGTGTATGTGTGTGGGCCACTCACTTCCGCACTAAAAGCCCAAAACGTCATTTCCGACAAATTAGCCCAGCCGACCGACAACGTAATATCGCACTAAACTCCACTGCACTGCTCTGGACTGTCCAATTTGTATTTTGTATTTTGTATCTGCATTTTGTATTTCAACTGCCAGCAGCGACTAACAACCGACACGGCCGCATTTTGAGCATATTTCCTGTGTTAGACGAAAACTGCGCCCGTTAGCTATAGCCCGTCTATTGGCCACAAAAAAAAAGAAAGAAAAACGTCGTTCCACCCACAAAAATTTCAACAACGCTTACGTAAATCAAAAGGCGAATTCCATTTATGCCTCTTGCAGCTGCGTTTATTAACAATTTCCACATGCAAAAATATATATATTGCATTTGCAGGAAGCTATTGTCACGCGGCGTGGCGGACGATATTCAAAAATCAAACAATATATTGTTGCCCAAACTAGTTGTTAAATAAACTGAGCAAAAACTTTCAAAATTGATTTGCTTAGCAAAAATATTTTGAATGGGCTTCAGCTAAAACACTGAAATTGCACGAACATGGACTAACTCACTTTAATATAGTAGAACCCTTTGATGGTTTTAGATTTAGATTGAATAGAAAAAAAATAATAAAAATAATCATTGTGAAAAAATCTTCATATCAGATTCTTTCTAGGTTTATTGACTTAATTTAGTTTTAACTTAATAAAAATGTATTTCCATGTTACATACTCATAGGTCCTATAACATTCAGACAACTTTTGATACACTGCTAATTGAAAGGAAATTGGTTCGCAATTATTGTTTATTTATGTTACTTATATTATTGCAAGTTTCTAAGCTTATAGTATCAAAGATGACTAAAAGCTAAGCATATATTCAGACCTCGTCAAGTCAAGCAAACAAGCCGCATCTTATGGGAAAATAAAAACAGTTTTGATATTCTCAACACATCTAAGTAAACTTCATTTAAAAATAATGTTAACTTGACATAAATAAATAAATGATATCTACCCTGATCAGTAGCCATTTCATGTTTGTGCGGCAGGAACATTCATTATTATTGAACGCGCAACTTGAGTTTCGCACCCTAGTCTCTTATCCTAGGTAAATGATCGTTCCTCCCTCTGGCTGTTTCAATGCTATCTGCTGAGGCAATCTGAACTTAAATTGAAGCTTTGCCCACCTTTCCGATTGACATGTCGCCAGGAGTTGCCCATCGGATGCAGCGCGTAAAGTTCCTATTAATTGCATCACAATTCTTGTCGCATTATTAATTGTCAACGCGTATTAATTGCATTTGTAATGCGTCATAATTACTGCAAATTATGTGCTCACGCCAAGAGGAACAAGCTTAGGTGCGCCTGTTGTGTGTGTGTGTGTTTCTACACAGATCGCAGTTGTGTGTGTGTTTAGTTGCCCAGCAGAAAAGTTTTGCATGCGTTGAGACTAAACAAAATATATTTTCACATTTTAAGTATTCACTAAGCATTACAAGAATTAAACTCTCACTTGTCATTGATTAAACCAAAACCTGTTCAACTTAAGCTTAATCTTATGCACAAATTGGGTTAAGCCAAAAGTGCTTTTCCAGTGTAAAATAACTGTGACTCGTTTTTAAATATTTCCCACATTGCAAGAAAAAAAAAAAACGGCATAGCTTAAGCTGTTAATTAAAAATTTTGTTTGTATTTAATTAAAACAAATTTGAATTTTTTATACAATGACTCAGAATAAACCAAAAACTCGCTATTATCTTATACAAATCATTATCTTTAATCTTCACCTGGCTCGAGCTTTCATAAAATACATATTATATCGGTTTTATGGCTTGATATTCAAACTATTTTACTTAAGCAAAAGTTGCGCAACTTTTTGATTAAAACTTATTCTTCCCCATTTTCTTACGCGTTATTTTATTAAACCGTAATGAAAGTACTTCAAGAACTACATTTAAGCTGACTTTCTTAAATATTCTGAAATGAAAGCTCTTTAAGCTTAGCTTAATCAACTAGTATCACAGCAAATTTCAATATATTTTTTAAACTCTCTGTGCACTTTTATTGCACTTTGTCGGCTGCACACGGCATTGGCCTGTGTGGCGGGGGTAGGGGAGCGGAGATAACCTACCCGAACGCCATCAAATGCTGCTGTGTGTGAGAGAAATCAAACTTTTGGCCCCTTTTTTGTTTGGGCGTTTTATTTAAAGGGTTATCGGGGTCAGGCGTGGGCAGCTGACTGGAGTGGAGTGATGGTCACGTCAACCAAAATGCATTTTATACATTCTGATTCTTTTTGTTGTGCGTCCTTTGCTGTCGCTGCTGCTGCTGATGCTGCGGCAACACGAAAAATTATTTACATAAATATCCGCGCTGTCAATTGTGTGTTGTGGCATGTAAAGTGACAGAAGCACACAAAATGGCGGCGCCGCCTCTGCCTCTGCCTCAGCCAGCGTTGACGTCGCCGCAACGAACGTGACTGCACACTTTTTTTCTCCGCTGCATTTTTACGAGTGTGCAAAGTGGGCGTGGCGATCAAATGCAAATGTGCCATTGTCTGCGAGTCTGCGTCTGTGTGTGTGTGTGTATTTTTTGCGTGTGTGGGCCGTACATGGCGGTCAGACGTCAACCGTTATGGCTGCCAAAGTTTTCAATTTTCCACTTAATTGCTTTCAATTAAGCAAAGAGTCCTCTTTAGACCCGCACACACACACACACTCACAGAGAGACACATGCACGCACACACTCGCAGTGCGCAAAAGCCCCGTTGCGTTGGTTGTTATGTCCGTTCAATTAAATTACACACTAAAGCGGCGTGTCCTTAGTCCTTCTGCTGCCGCCGCCGCCGCCGCATGTCAGCCCTCAGCGTTCCTCGCATTGTGTGTTATCATTGTCAAGAAGTTGCAGCAACGGCATGTTGCAACATTTTTGTGGCAGCCAAACACAGTGGGCAATGCTCAAATGAAACTTTCAAATTTAACAATACTTATAGCAGATTGAAATGGCGTTACCAGATGACTACAGATAACTAGATCATAGCCAACACTGACATTAACAGACTATGGCACTGCCAGCCCTAGCTTTAAGAGATGGATAACAGACTGATATGTCTTTAACAGATGAAAGAACATTAACATAACTTTATATTTTTTTTTGCATACATAGCGTTACCAGACTTCAATAAGAAATAATTGCAATTTGCAATAGCTACAAATTTCCATATTTGTGGCAATTTATTCGGAATGTGTCCACTGTGCCACAGTTGTGAACGTCGATCGTCGTTGCATGTTTGTTTGTTTGTTTGCCTTGCTGCGTGTTTTTGACAGTAAGCAGTTTGTGTGCGCCTTGATTGTTGCACTTCGCCTGGCCAAAGGTCAGGCCAGACGTGCGTGCGAGTGGGGCCAACAAATAAACAAACATTAACCTGCTGCAAAGTGGAGAGCCAGCCACACAGCGGCAACTCTTTTGAGCTTCGCTCGGACTCGGCTGCTGGCTCGGATTGGGCGCTTGTTTGGGCTTTGCCCATTGCACAATATGCAAAAGAGCGTGTAATGTGCAGGGCTGTGCCTGAAAGCAACAATAACAACAACAACTGGTGCAACAGCAGCACCAACAACAACAACAACAACAACTGGGCTGTGTGGTCAACTAATGCCACAGAATGGCTTACACATTGCCCAGGTGGAGTTTTCGGCGCCTTTACAAAGGATATTTTAATTACATTTACGCATATTCTGAAATTGAATAAGGCCATGTTAAAGCTACAGGAGGCTGGCAGGAGTCCAAAGGGCGCAGTTGGGGCTTTAGTTAAGCCGCAATGTAAACAAGTGAAAAGCATTATCAAGACAGGCGCAAAGCTGTATAAGACCATCGCCCAGCATTATGCGACTCCAATTTCTATTGTCTGCTGAATTATGATTAAATCGGATAAATCGTGCATTATAATATTGCTTCGCTGCCAGGCGCTGTCAAGTGGATGTGCAGAACAATGAGGAGCTTAGGCTAGCCAGAGGCCGCAGAACTATGCAGCAGCAGCATCAGCAGGGCTCAGAGGCACTTGAGCGGCTGATTGACACCTTTCCATGCCACAATTATGTGGCTCGAAGTTTAAGAGATTTGCCATTAAATGAATGATTCACATTCACAATAACTAATTGAAGCCACTTGACCTGAAAAATTGTCTTCAGTTTCGATAATGTTATGTAATTTTTACAAACTTCTGCCAGTCAAGCAGTTTCCGCGAAGGAACTCTTATTTTTCGTAAATATAGATAAAAATGTTGTCTATTGCCGCATAAGTAAAATCTACAAAAGCCATTGGAGTCTCGATTTCTTTGGGTAAGTTAATAGACAAATTCCATACATGTCTTTGGCTAATGCGTAGGTAGGACGCAACTCTAGCGTCTCGGCACTCAGCAGTGACCATTGGGGGTCTTAGTTAGCCCACTCCACACCTACATGGCGCACAGCAGTTGGCCGAGCCGAAAGAGCGAGAGCAAATGGAATCGAAATCGCAATCCCAGGCCGCAAAAGCCGGAGCCTAATCGAACACGTTTCATATGACTGCGGCGCTAAAGATTACATTTTAATCTCGTTGGCCCGCCTCTCTTCTTTTCTCCTCCGCCAAAGGGGGTTCTCCTCATGCAACTAATCAATGCCTCGTACTTGATTTTAACTTGCTTGTAATTGGGCAGCGATGGAGATTGGCGCTAGAAGTTTGGATCTTGTCGACAGGCGGACATGAAGCTGCCGATAAATGTCCGAAAAAATTCCAGGCGCGTACACTTCGTCTCTCTCTCTCTCTCTCTCTCTTTCTCTCGCAGTGTCTCTTGACGGTGTGAAATTACCGTTTAATGAAAAAGCTGCAGCGCCAAAGCAACAGCAACAGCAGCAGCAGCAGGAGCAGAAACAAATACAGATACATTGCTGGCGTAGGTAGTCAGATATTTTTGCTGAAATGCTAGAAATTGCCAACGCTGCCAACGCTGCGGCACAGCACGTGACAAGGTGAAATAAAATGAGAAGCTATCAGGGTTGTATACTACTGGTCCCCCAAGTTACAGATGCTCCTGCTGCTGGTAGCAGTTGCTGCCGTTGCCGTTGATAGTCGAGTGCAGCTACACAGCGATGCTGGGAGATACAACATCTTATTAGTTTGCAGCGTTTGCCTTGGCCACTGTCGCAGTGGCAGCCGCAGCACCTGCTGCAGATTTGCATATGGCATTTAGCTGCTTAGAGCTGCATTCTAGCATACTTCATGTAATCCGCTTGTCCGTTAGCCAACTACAAACTGCAGAAGCTAAACAACTCCGAGTGCTATAAAGCATTTCAAATTATTTTGACATTCAATTTCTCGAAAAATATTTGCAGCACAGCTAAAGACTGTCTGAGGCAACTCTTGCTGCCGGCCACTCACTGAGCTTTGTTTAGCTCTGTGGCAACTGTGGCCCATTAGACGCTGCCTGTGCTCAGTTACAGCACAACTGTTGCTGTGAATTGTAATGGCTCTAATGTGATTCGTATGCACGATGTCATATGCGATCTCTATGAGCTGGGAGTTGCTAAATCTAACCACTCTGACTGTATTTTTGTGTTACTTTTCAACTCGGTTATTTGTTAACCCAATATAGGGCTTATCATGAAGGCCATTTACTTCTCTTTAAGGCTTCCAGTCATGGCCCGTAAATTACTTTACTTCCTGCGCTGCAATCCTTTGCAGTTGCGTAAGTTTATTGTTGACATTTAAGTGCAGTCAATTAGCATATTTTCAACAGCAGTGCATAGCTAGCTCCGTTGATAGCTCACTTGCACTTCCTGCTGAGCAATATAGTAAGTAGAAGCAGAGGGAGAAGAGAGAGGGAGAAACCCTATTAACCTTTTAAATTTCGTATGTTAACTAGAAACGGCAGGGGTGCACGCTAGCCCAAGTGCAGCTCAGCTGCTCCTTAAGAGCCGAACTCCTTCTGTTTCTCTCTATCTCCCTCTCTCTCGCTCTCTCTCTCTCTCTCTCTCTCTCTTTGGCACTTTGCACAATTTACGTGCACATAAATTACCATTAATTAAATATTTCTGCGCTAATGCCGTCGACCAGCGGTCAGGGTAATCACAGCACCTTTTGGGGGCAGCTAACCGGCTACCCGGCTACCCGGCTACCCGGCTGCCTGGCTGCCCAAGACAAGTGACACCAAGCAACAGCGACACCGACAACGACACCGACACCGACACCCATACAACTGAACACGTTCATTAGGCCTAATGTAGCAAGTTGCAGCAGCAGCAACTGAAAGGCAACGATGCGAGCCGGGCCAAGACGTTTGCATATGACAAATGCAGCTTAAAAGCCGCGCTGCGCAGGCGCAGGCGCAAGTGACGGTGGCAGTCGCGTGGCCTGGGCCAGAACGCAGACTGCACAGCGTCTTAAATTTATGGAATTATGAATAATATTTTAAAGAGGGCCCCAAGGGCTGCGGCCACCGGGCAGCAGCTCCAACTAAGGCAGGGGCCCCAGTTAGTTCTGCTGGCTGATTGGCTTGGACGGTGACGAATCGATTGATGTCTCGCTTTGAGTTATCACGTCGCTCGCTGCTCTTCAAAAATCTTTAACAAGCCATATAGCAAAGGAATTACTATATACATATATATGTATATGAATATATATATTTATATCTGTTCTGTAGCTTCGGTTCGTGTCGTGCGCTGCATTTTTGATGAAAATCACTTATAATCCCATCAACATTCCCATGACTCCCCAATCTCGCTGCCTTCAAAAATCAATTGAAAGTTAATACCTTGTATAGAGCCAACCCCAGTCCCTACCCCAGACCCAATTCCAACTCCAACTCCAACTTCTCGCTGTTGTTGTTTATTTGTTCCTCTTGGTTTGCTTTTTATTGATGATGTCTTTGTTTATGTGTGTTGTCGCATTGTTTGTTGTTGTCTTTGGACGCGCTCCAGCAATTTGTTGTTATATATATCAAAAAAGCAAAACACATCAAACGCCAAACGAAGCCAGCGAAACCAGCCAGCAGCGAGCACTAAATAATTACCAAACAACATCCGGTGCCTCGAGAGGACATAACGCGGCTGTCACTCTCCTCCCCTATAGATATATATATATATATAAAGGAGAGTGGGGGAGTGCGAGTACGAGTGCGTCAGCTTATCCCCCCGCTTGGGTTGACAAAGTGTTTCACTTAATATCGCATGACGCCTCGTGTGATGGCATTGAAGATGAGCAGCTACTCAATGGATTCTTATGCTCGAATTATATTTAGAGCTGGTTGGGGATGTGATTATTACCTTGAATGACAACTCCAAGCACATCACATGCCACAAATGATGAACTACTTGAAAGCAAAGGATTGTGGCGGCAGGCTATATCTTTTGCAAAAATTCCGTTTGACAACTTCTGTTTGTTAACAATATCTTTGAAAAGATTTCCCATTTGGTCGGTCAGTCGATTATCAATTTATCATTTTCCCAGCCAAATATTGACATTTGGCTGCTAATTGCCGCTGTGTCGCATTATATGGCATTTGGGCACGCCCACTTTTTTTTCTTATTTTTTCATTCCGCTATATATGAACTCGCCAACAAATTGTGGGCCGCATGCCACACAATAAAATGCACAGAAAAAACCCGCTCATTCCAAATATGTTTAAAACTCTGTTTGTTGACATTTTGCCATATGATTTCCATAAGCTGCCACGGCTGCGGCAGACAAGTAGCTGCTCGCCCCCAGCCCCCTCCTGGAGGCACACACTCATGCACACTCACTCACACACATGTTGCTTATTTTGGTTTATAAGACAGCGTGCAACAAATCCCCAACACCGCAACGCACTTAGCGCTAACTGCGCCGTCGACGTCGCCGTCGACGTCAGCCGCCAGCTTGCAGTGACAATTGTCAATGAAATTTCCGTAATAAATTTTCGTCTTTTGGGTTGTCTGTCCTCAGCCAAAGCGAGCGACTAACTTGACACGTTTGTATATGCGTGTATCTATGTGTTCCCCTCTCTCTATGTCTGTGTGTGTGTGTCTGGTTGCATGCAACGCTGAGGCAACGGCTCGTTTGCCACGCCACACGGATTTGGTGTCGCGGCTTTTTATGAGGATCAGCTGCAGTTGTGGCCATATAAAATATACAAGAAATTCCCAAATTGATCTGCAAGATTGCCGCTGCTGTAATACTCTCTTGTTTAGTAATTCCTAGATAAAGAGAGATAAAGCTTGTTAGATTAAAGACTGTATTTTGGCATAGTTTTGACTTAAAAAAGAAAATAAAATAAAATAAAAGGCAAAATAAATAAAAAAACAAATAAAATAAATAAAAAATAAAAATAAACAAAATAATAAAATAAAAAAATATAACATAAAGAAAATATATAAATTGCATACCTGAAAAACAATAATATTAGCTGATTATAAATTTAGATTTTATTACATGCTTTTCAGTCAGCTGATGACTGAATTACATTAATTCATATAAATTAATTAATTGAAATTTCTACCAAATTGAACATGCATCCACGTGAATGCTTGAGTTACAGTTTCTATTTAAAGTGTCTCAGTATTGATTCCTAATCTGAGCCTCAAAGCAATTTGCTGCCAAAGTAAAATAATTTGTTCTGACTTGACTACAAGCCAGAGCGACAAGCCTAATAGTTGACTCTAAGCTAACAAGCCATATTCATAGCTAATTATCAATATACATATTTGCAGAGCTCATTAGCTAGCCAAAGTACCTCACAGAGAGTACTCCAGCAGTTCGATGGCTGAGCGGGCGCAAGAATCTTTTAATATGCAAAATTCACAGCATTAATTACACTTGCAGCGCGTCGCTGTTGTCTTTGAAGCGAGTAACAACGTGGCTGGGACTCAGAGAGCCGGAGTCAGGCACTGCGGCAGCTACCCGTTGCGTTTTACGTTGTGGATAACATTTCCCACTCAATTACCCTGACGCTGCGCCCGCCGCGGCATAAATCATTTACCATAAAAACGTCGCCTTGTCTACACTTTTCCTTTTCGTATGCCAAAAATATATACGAATATAAGCGGAACGCTTACGAAACACTTGAAACATGAATCGCCAGCGATTGTGATTGAGGGGTGGGAGGAGTGTGGGGCCGTAAGGGGTACCGGCCCCCCCCCCCACCATATCCATTCAATAATCGTCAACAGTTGCGAGATTTTCGAGTGCGCTGCCATGTTTCGATGTCTATTTTTGGGCGTCGCACGTTTGGCTCGACTCTTTTTTTGGATAAATGTCTGGCCTGGTCGAGGCATTCATAAATTCCCATGTGAGCTATGTGCGGCTGTGTGTGTTCTGCTGGCTTTGCCGAAATGTTTATGCCACAAATTGTTTGCCGACAATTTAGCCAGTCGCAATCGTAATTCAATCAATTAATAATAACATTTGATTGTCCTTTGTTTTATGCCTGGCTGCAATTAATTATAATAATTACAATTTAACAAGCATTCAAAAACAACTTGTTGTCGTTTGAGTTGTTCGACTTCAGCCTATTCCTCGAGCTGTCGAACATTCCTGCCCAGCTGTTTGTCTTCCATTATGGCTGTGGGGAGGCTGCGCTGCCCCAAAGGTCACCAATTTTTAACGTGAGGCATCCAATTTCCAACGAGTGGCATAGGAAGAGGAGCGCAGGCGGGCGAGCGAGTGGATGAGTCGAAGGCGTCTTTGGGGAATGCCGTTTCGCAGTTGGTTTTCTGTTTGTTCTTATTGGCGTGAATTTATGGTGGGAAACAAGTCGCTCTTCAATGTTGTTTATAAATATATAATAAGTAAACAATTCGAAATGGAGCAGCTCTCTGAGAAATGTGTTCTTAATAAAGATGCTAATAGCCCAAAGCTTCAATGATGCGTTCCACAGACTTAAGCAAAGGGGTCGCCGCATATCAATTACAAGCAAATCCCAAGAGCACATAAGTTGAGAGTTTTTATAGAATGAGATTAGGCAGCTGATGTAGTCAGCTGCTAGATATAGTAATGTCAAACACATGCAGAGCAAATGGTATAGAGAACTCTTTACCTAAAAGATTTCTTTTTATCAAATCTCATTGTCTATCAGTAAATTAGAAAACGAGGCTCCTGGAATTTCAAGAGAATTATCCCATCTGTGATTGGGCGAGAGCAGTAACTCCTTATAGCACGGCTCCTTTCTAATGAAGTGAGCATTTAATTGATATCAGCAGAGTGAAGGATTGTGTTGATGGCTTTTCATTATACGATTACAGCTGTCAATTAGATAAGCATCTGCCTATCGGTGGATAGTTAAGAGCGAGTGTTGTAACTCGTTAACGATTTGATGTACATCTAATTGTGGGGCCAGGCACACACTTGATGATTTAACCCTCAAAAAACCCAGCTGGCTTGGGTTACATTTGTTGTAGATTAGTAAATGAGTGGAGCGAGGCCTGGATGAGTGAACATTTAGAAGTTGCTACACTCGAGTCCGACTGAAAGTAAGAGAAAACATAACTTATAAACTTAACTGCCATGGGACGACTTCCGCACCGAAGGTGACAACTGAGAGGAGGAGTGATAGAAGCAGGGGCAGGAACAGGGACCGGGGAGATCAAGCCATATGTTCAGTGAAAACGACAAACACTAAAAACTTTAAAAACAGGCCGCGCTAAAAGCAAAATTCGATTCTTGCCATTTTCACTGACTAACAAACAACCGTTGCGAGCAGTGCCAGAACCAGGTACGGACTGCTACTCGGAGTTGGAGTTGAAGTTGTAGCTGTGCCTGTGCCTGTGGCTGGACCCAGTGCCAGAGTCGTTGCATGTTTCTTACTTGATTTTCTGCTATAAATTAAAGGACTTTAATGACACTTTGGACGATGGCGGCAACGATCGCAGCGAATTCGAATTGTTTGCTAAAAGTACGCATAACAGAGCAGCGGCAGCAGAGGCAGCTTTAGAGAAGAGCAAGGCCAAGACCGCAACCAAGTGCAGCCAGTAGGCAGTCATGGGTGCGAAAATGCCACGCAATGGACAACAGGCAACGAGCATTGTATGACCAATAGAATGTGGCTCCAGCTCCGACTGCAGCTGCCTTCACACCGCTCGGCGGCCTTCTGCCTTCTGCCTTCTGCCAGTGACTGCAGGAAATTCATTAAGTGTATTTATTGCTTCGATTAAGATGGACACTTCTCACCTGCAAGCGACACTGGACCTGGACTTTAACTCGAACTTGCGCGACTTGCGCTGGCTTGCCTGACTCGACTGGGCTTGGGGCTGGGCATGGGCCTGGGCTCAGGCCTCGCCTCGTCTCGATACGGTTTCGGTTTTGGTATTGTACATAAATTTTGGTCGCGCACAATGTTTACACAATGTCTTTCACGTTGCTGTTGGCTTTTTGTTTGTGGCATCGCAGAAATATGCAGATGAAATCACCAAAACATCATGCGTTGATAATTAAGGCAAAGAATTCAAACAGACGCTAAGCTCTCAACTCGACTTGGCTCGGCTCGACTCGACTTGACTCGACTCGAGTCGTTTCGTCTCGTTTCGCCTGTGACACAAAATCCAATTCAATCTTTTCACTTTAATGGACTTTGATGTTATTCCCTGGAATAAACAGAGTACACAGCAGGCCCAATGGATTCAAGCACTTAGCGAAATATACACACAGAGAGAGGGAGAGAGAGAGACAGGGAGAGAGGGAGAGTTACTCTCCCAGTATATAAATATCAATTCATTCAATAAACGTTTATGTCAGGATCATTAACGATGCCGTTACATTAAGCTGCATGCGCTTAATTAAATTAAATTAATTGGCATTCGCAAACATTTCGATTTCATCTTCGATGAATCAATATTGAACGAACGAGATGCGACTTGCATTAGGGATGCTCCTCAATGTTTAAAATTAAAAACTTGTTCAACAAAATATCTTAATAAGCTCAGGTGAGTCGCTTACCCTTTGGCTAAGCCGTTGTAGAAATTTAAGCCCTGTTAAGTCATACGGCCATTTAAAATATTTAATGCCGCTTTGGTCACTTCGCGTCCCTTAGTTACCATTGGCAATTGTTTAATGTGGCGCTGTTGTTGGTTTTATGACTCAGCGGCTGATGCCGCAGTAAATTTTAACTTGCAATTGTTTTAATTGTCCGGGCCCGTCGTGCTCGCATATTTATGGCATAACGGAAATGAGTTAATAACAAAGTACAAGCCAAAGCCCAGAGAACGTTCAAGTCAAGTCCCGTCCCGTCCAGTCAGATTTAATACCTGACAGGGATAAACGTTTTGCTGGCCATGTTACCCTCTCACGTAGGTGCCCCGGGTTCACCCCACCCCTACCCTGCTGCACCTCGCCTCCTGCTCCAACTGGCTTGTTAGCTTGCTTGAGTGTCTGTCTCTGAGTCTCTGTGTGTGTGTGTGTGTGTGTGTGTGTTGGGGGTGGGCGTGTGGAGTTGTCATTTAAATGAAATTACTGTCAGATTTTACAGAAATAAAATCTGGAAATTGCGTCTGTTTTATGTACTAAACTCCGTATATCCCCGTCTCCAAAGTAATTCTAACGGGTCTGCTCCAAAGATTGCGTACAACATAAAAATTTATGGCCATGCATTGGACAGCATAATTTCGCATGGACTTTCGAATGTTTTGTGTTCTTCTCTTGCTGTTGTTGTGCTTCGCTCAGCTCTTTGGCCGGGCATGTAGTAAGACATAAATCAGGTTTTAAGCGGACACGGATTTCAGCTTGAAAACTGTAAAATAATTAATTAAAAGTTGATTTAATTAAGCTAAAACGCACACGAATGTGCAATTTGAAAAACGAATTTATAAAAACACTTTTAGATAAGCAAAGTTGTGCTTGATATGGAAATATATTTGTGATACTTAATACGTGCCACTCAAATTCAATTTACAACTGTTTCTGAGTAAATTTTTATATTCTAAAAGCTGCTTTCTGGGAACTTGAACTAATTGTTGATTAAAGAGCAGTTACAATTATGATATGTGTGAAAATAGTTGCAAAGAGTTGACAAATTTTCACATTGGCAGCTTCTTTTAAAATTATGACTACTTGGAAATTATTGTAAAAATAAAAATTAAAGTAAATAAAATCATAAATAAAATTTGTAAGGGGTAAAAAAAAAACATTTAATTTATTGGATTTTGCGGAGAAGCTAAAAATATCTAAATAGTAGAGAGTCTATCTACCATATTTACTGCGCCAAACTCTTAAAACATAAGAGATATAAGCAAATAGTAAAATTGGATATTCAATCATATTTAGATTTTAGAATTATATACAAACTTGATTTGCTCATTTTCTAGCACAGTTTAAAGTCTACAATTTTTATATGGACCATCATCAATGCTCACAGAAAAGATAGACTCAGGAAGGCAGAGCTTGATTTAGCTGCTGATGCCACGATTGCATTTAACTATTACACACATGATAACTTGAACCTATTAAAAATATTAATTTGAGTGCATAGAAAAGAGCTTTAGGTGCCATAAGCTTATTTGCGCTATTCTTAGACTTTGATTTTGCATCTGTAGACCAATCAGTACTTCTAACAGGCACAAAGCCGTCTACAGTCGAGCTGAGCATTGTCTGGCTTTGTGTGAGCCGAGGCAAAGCTTCGAATTAACTGCTTACAACCATTACACATTTGGACATAAGCTCACAATATCGGGACCACGTTTCATATTGAGTTGTTATTTGCTGTTGTTGTTGTTGTTGTTGCTGCTGTTGGGAGAGGGCATTAAACAAATCCATTGGCGGGCAGCCACACGCAAATCTTGATTGAATCAACTTAATTTAGATCAGAACTCAGTGATTCGTGCGCTCGTAAAAAGCGCGACATATTGGGCCACGACTTATCACACGTGTGTGTTGGCCCCACCCACACACACACACACACTTAGGCACATATATACTGACCCAGCGACCTGTAACGGTAACAACTCGTGCCATTTCTGTGTCTGTAAACTTTTATGACACGTGCACATGGCTGGACCCGGCGTTGTCCAGTTCCCAGTTCCAGCAACGGGCAACGAGAGTTGTTTAATAATAATAAAAACAAATGAAAGAGCACGTAGTTGAGCAACAATAGCGCCAAAAAGGGGGCACAAGCAGAGCCAGACAATGCGCCAGCAGCAGCAGCAGCAGCACCGGGGGAATCGCAGCTGCTATTTGGTCTCCCATGTGCTGCAAATGCCATTTTGCATGTTGCTCCAGCTTCAGTTGCCCATGGTGTTGGTGTGACAAAGCAGCAACCAATTACCAAATACGAAAAATGACAACTTGCAACAGCACACAACACACAACACACAGCAAAACCAAACCGAATCAAACCAAACAAAACACAAAGCACTAAAAACCAACAACAACAAAGCGCAGAACAACAAAAAGCTAAAAACGAAAAAGAAAGAAACAAAAAATTAGAGAAAAATTGTTCGAACAACGGACAACAAAATGCAAACAACAAGGGGAAAACTTCAACCGCAGCTCAAAACATTATCCTGTGCCACCAATTTGATTTGATAGTTGCACAGCCGACGTCCGAGCCAGCATCAACACCACCACCACCACCGCCACCGTCGCTACCGTCACCACCAACACCAACACCTCGCCCCTGCACCACTCGCTGCGGCAATTGACACGTTAGCTTGGAGCTTGGCAGCAGTTGGCACTACACAACGAGCCAGAGAGACCAGACATTCAGCTGGCTTGTTTTACGAGCATGTTGCACCTACCCAACTATGCACAGAACTCAACTACCTATACAATATATATTTATATACATATATATATATATATATATTGTAGATGTACATGTCTGTGTGTCTGTGTGCATATGAGTTGTGTGTGTTGGTACGTGATTTCATCAAACGTAACAATACAACGACCTAAAGAATTTTTCGTATTGAATGCAAAAATTGTGCAAACTCGTGAATACAAAATGTTTTTCGACTTGCGTGCACCCCACAGGCCCCCGGAAAAACTGGCCAAGAACTAACTGTTTTTATTTGTTAGCTCAACCTCTGGCCACCGTTGCTGGCAACGGCTTTTATCCCACATCGTCGTGGGCACATCTCGAAACATCAAATGAAATCAGTTCCAAATGCCAAAACCAAATCATGTCCATGTCCATGTCCATGTTTCTGGCCAATGCCAAACTAAATGTAGTTTTATTGAACTTCCTGAATTTCGAGCATAGATGGGCGTTACTATATTATTATTGCTTAAACTAAACTCTAATATATATATATATATATATATATATATATATATATATATATATATATATATATATTTAATAAGAAATTTTCATTATTATTGTCACTATCATAATTGTCATTGTCACTAGTCTAATATATATTTATCATATTCATTGGCATTGGCATGATCTCTCTAATTATTAAACTGATGATCAATATTAAATAAAATTATCATTAAATTATCAATTATCACTATGATTATCATTATCAGTCGCATTCGTATTAGAATTAGCATTTGCATTTGCATTAGTATTATCATAAACTTATGCTAATGCTGTTGCATTATTATTCTCATAATTTTTTTTTTTTACCAATTAATTATTAAAATTATTAATTTTTAATAATTAAAATGCTTAATAGAATTAGTTGCATCATTATATTTTTCATTATCATAACTCTTTTAATACAATATTGATTATTAATACCATTATTATTATCATTATTACTGTCATTATTATTGTTATTTATATTATCATTATCAATTTTATTATTATTTATTATCATCATTTCATTAACACTATTTCTGTATTTCAGTTATTTAAATTCCTAGTTGGCTTCTCTTTACTATTTTTGCATCTCATGCGTTCAGCTCTCGTCTGCTCCTGACACAGTCAACTACTCAGAGACACACACAGACACAGACAGAGACACATACACACAGGATGCAAACATGTCCTTGCGTCCGTGTATGCATTTTGATGTTGTCAAGCAATTAAAAAATTTCGTGCCAATGCCATAATAGACATTTTGCTAGTTTAACTGACATTTATCGTTCATTTAGTGTGTCGTCGTCAATGTGTGCATAACTGTCTGAATTGTAATTAAATTTCATCTCTTCTGGGTGGGTGGGCGTGTGCGTGTGGCATTTATGATGAATGCATTTCGCCTGGAAGCAACAGTTCACAATTTCTTTCGCATCCATTGTTTTTCACGAAAACACAAAAACTTTGCAGCCAGAGTGATTAGGAAAAGTTCTCTGGTTTCCAGTTGAGTTTCTGTTAATTGAGTTATCACCCGAAACAGAGATTCTTATTGTGCTCTCTGTTGTGGTTCCTGTGGCAGACAATATAAAATTTAATATGTCACAAACTTTATACGAAAACTCATTAGGCAATTATGCTTTTATGAGCTAGGTCATAAACTCTTGCCCTTTCGGTATGCATGGTATGCGACTATGCGCAGCACTCAAATCGACTTTGAATTTGAGTCAGCAGAAATCATTACCATCGGGTATCGGCCATTATTCCTGGCAATATCAACCATCAACTGTTCGGCTACCTGTAAACACATTTATGCCTATGCCCCCCATGGCCAGGGTTTAGAGCTGCCTGGGTGTAAAAGAAATCTTGAATTCAGAGCTGATATCAGCGGCACGTCGCATGCGGAATACACTTGCAAGGGTATAGATTGGTGGCATATAAAATATTTTAGTATTGGTGGGAGAAGGATGATATTAGAGCCAAGTCTCTGTTATGAAAAGTTTAATAGATATTTCTATATAGTTCTTATTATTCCAATAAACATTATGACTAAATCACATAGGTCTATTTCTGTTCAAGCTACTTTGCCTCAGCTCTAGCATCTCGACTGATGCTGGTTAATAAAATATATCCAGACGCAATGAACTCGATGTCACACATAACACTCAAGACTCATAACACCCTTTTGCAAGTGCAAAGAACCAACCAACTTACCAACACAAGCTTAGCGCAAAACTTCATTTACGTTGCGTTGTGTGGCTCTGTGTAGAGTCTCTGGAGTCGTTACACTTTTTATGAGCACCGCAAATCGCATTAGTTAATCCGACAGATACACATGAGAGTTGCGAGAGCTGAGAACGTGCAATGTGAATGAGTATGGCGACTATAGTTGCCATGTGTATGATAATTTCATTGAATTCGTTTTAATACCCTGTACTTACAGCTGCAAGCGGAGCTTAAGATAACTGGGCAAGGAAGGTCTGAATTAACAAAGTCAACTAGGTGAGAGTAATTAGTTTTGATTTCACATGGAAGATATGAATAAATATAAGAATGAAGCTGCCTCATGCGGAGCTGCATATCATTACGAGCTGTTTGATCTGGCACAGGGTATGCTCTGGCTGTGCATTGCTGTTGTTGTTATTGTTGTTGTGGTTGCTGCTGCAGTGCGGCTTATTTAACTATTTACCACTTCCTTCACACATGGTAGCAGCTGGAGCTGGGGCTGAGGCTGTAGCTGCAGCTACCAACACTGGCTATAGCCGATGGTTTTAGCTGATTTATTGTTTGTCATACGGCCTGAAATTGCGCTTTAAATTTTGCGCCGTGCTTCAAGCTGCAACAATTACATGTCCATGGCCGACCAAGGCACTTGCATTGTTATCTTTTGCATGGCTAAGAGAGTGCCACCTCCCCCCCGAGCTGCTGCCTGCACACACCTGTATCCCCACCAGCCCCCAGCCCCCTGCCAGCTATTGACTATTTTTTTTTTTTACTTCGCGCTTAAGTTGTCGTCGTCGTTATATTCCTTCCTGTCTGTTGCCGCAGTCGTCAGCGTTGAATTCCAGAGCCGGTCGTCGTTCCTGTGATTTATAAAAGCACACAGAAGGTAGAATGATTCTTCGACGTACGTTGGTTGGGCCCAAAAGAATTTGCAGCTACACACACACACACCCCACATACACACACACACACACACACAAATACTCGTACAGTCGCAGTCGCAGCGCCAAGAAACATGAAGAAGCTTTTAACGAACTCTTTTCATTTGTACTCGTACTCGAACTCGGGTATGATGACAAGGTTGGTTTTTATTTTTCCATCTTTTTTTTCTTTATTTTTGCTTCTTCTTTTCATTTTTCCAGCTCTGTTTTTTCTGCTTTATGCATATGTATCGTCTGGGATCGCTGCAAGAGCGGCTTCGATTTGGTTTTTGTATTAAAATTTTGCTAAACTAAAAAAACGTGTGTGTGTCTGCTGATGGCTGGGGGAAAGGCGGTAGGCAAGAAGGAGCCTGAGCCCCAGCTTCGATAGCGGGTTTTCAGGCTGTCTCACACACACACACACACACACACAAACACACTCAAACGGACACATTGGCAGGAAGGCCCCCGGTTGAAGAAGTGATGACAACAACGACGTATGAGCACCCGAGTTTGTGCCGCATTTAAATTTCAAATTGGTTCGTTAACATGAAGTTAACATATCTGCTAATTGCTGATTGCCAAAGTCGCTCGCCGTACAGAACCAGAGAACAGAGAACAGCGCCCGAACCCGACTGCTCCAGCTCAAAAGAGAGCTCGAACCCGGTGCCGATGCCGTTGCCGATGCCGCAGCCGCAGCCGCAGCCGCTGCCGCTGCCTTAGCCACACACAAAACCCGGCAGCTACTTGCTACCAATGTTGTTTGGGCCTGTATCTTGATGCCTCTGTGCAGTCAGCATCCAACAACAACAACAAAAAGAAGAACAAGAACAAGAACAACAACCGCAACAACAAGAACAAGTGTGTGGGGCAGGTAGACACTAAATCGTACGAGCCTTGCATATTGCAGTTTGTTGCAACGCTGCGTATCTAATAGATACTCGTACTTACAACACGCAGCAACAACAACAACAACAACAACCACAACAACAACAACAGCAGCTGGCTTTTCCTTTTGCCTTTCTTATGGAAATTTGATGTTGTTGCCAAGTTAAGTTCATTAAGTGTTAGTATTTGAACCTCTGGCTGACAGTCGTTTGCCTTGCCATCGATACAATCTCTGTTGTTGCTGCTGCAACAAATTCCAAGTGGTTTTGGCAAATGGCTGTGTCTGAGGTGGGTCTCGCCCAGACGAGCTCACAACACTTGCACACACACACGCACACATACACATACTCACTCACACGTGTGCACAACACCTTTGATAAGCTGGCAGCGCCTCCGATTTAACCAATTTGGAGCAAACGCCCCTTGCGTTAGGCACATCAGCAGCAGCAGCAGCAACAGCAACAGCTAAAAACGGAAAAGATGAGCTGACAGCAGGGCCCCCTAGGTAAATATTTGGAGCAACTGCAGCTGGAGCAAGGCCAGTGCAATTGCTCTATGGTAGCTGATGAATGCCATTGAACTAATTGCATTAAGGCAGCAGCCAGCAGAGTCTGATCAAATATGCGTAGCTTTGCTGCGAGTCACTTTGATAGACAAATCAAATCAAGATCTAGAATATGAATAAAATGTAAGGGATTTGCATCTATCTTTTACTCTGCCTCTTGCTGTTTGTTTGTGTCGCTCGCTCGCTCGCTCACAGTGCCTCCCTGTGCATCTGTATCTGTGTCGGTCTCTGACCTTCACTCTATCTCTATTTTGAGAGCTTTTATGAGAGTTAGAATAGCTTCAGCTTTATCTGTTTCTCTTTTTCATTGTACAATATATATTTTATTTTTCTATCTCTGCATATCTTCTTCCTTTTTTTGATTATGTTGCCTTACTCTCTTCATTTATTTCCGATAAATTTTTCTCTTTATCTCTTTTTCTCATTCTCTCTCTAACTCTAATTCTCTCTGTTCTGTTACATGCCCTTCTCAGCGCTTCTCAATCTCTCTATATTTATGAGATTCACTCCCTGAAATGCACTTCACATAAGATTGGCATTTATTTACCTATATAACCCCTTAGCACGTCGCTATGTTTAGACTGTTAATCTTTTATTGAGTAAGGTCTGAGGTAACCTTTGATAGCACTCAGTGCTAAAGCTTTTTTATGAGCGGCTTACTACGCAATTCCCACCAGGTCCGACACCCAATGTAAATCTTCTTTGACTATTTGAATAGTTATTCATTTACATTTGATTGTCAGTACGTAACGTTGCTTAATTTTAATTAGAATTGCCCGTCGTGTGACCGCATTTTCCACTTTCCCAACTGCTCGAAGGCCATAAAACAAAAATAAAGAAAGAGACGCGATGCAATTGCTTGCATTAAGAATTCCCCCACAACTCGTTAGGCTCAGCTGTCAGTCAGTGTCAGTGGCAGTTAGTCAGTGTAAGATACCGTCCCATGGTCCGTGTGCCGTGTCCGTACCCATGTCTGTGCCCGCGCCCCCATTTCGGATTCCCGTTCCCGTTCATCCATTATCATTATTGGTTAATCATCGCTGGCTGTGCCATAACATTAAAAGTAAACAGCGCATTTCAAACGGGTTTTATCATCGTGTGCCTTAATCAGCTGCAGACATACTCATTGCTTTATGCCACTGCCACTGCCACTGCTGCTGCTGCTGCAACTGCCCCAATCTCTACCCCTGCCCATGCCACTGCACCTGTAGCTATTGCTGTGCTGACTCGCTCGTATCATCGTTATCTGCCAGTCCAGTTAGAGTCACACGGATTAGCAAACGGACTATTTTGAAATTAATTACTAAATCGTAATTTGAATAAAACTTTGTTGGTGGCAGCCTAGCAGTGACGCGGACTTCAGCTCTGCGACTACGTAATTTGATTTTCCCTAGAATCGTAAATTAATTTTTTTCCGTAAATCTTCACAGACTCTGACTCTCGGCTGTCTTCTCCATACAAAGTAGTTTGCTATGCTTCTTCCTATACTCTTTCTTTCTTTTTTTTTTTGGCCGCGGTCGCGTATAAACCATCAGATTTCGATATAATCGTAAATTTTCGCCAGGCGCAGAGCGCACCACACACCGAACCAAAGTAAAGTCAAGTATAAAGCAAAAAAAAAGTCACAAAGAGTCGACGGCAATAAAATAGCTGAGCAGAGAGCTGGCGAAGCGTCGCAAGAGTCAAGCCAGCTCGAGTGGAGTCGACTCGACTCGATTCGACTCTCGAGTCGCCAGTTGAAGGCGAAAATGTGATTAAGTTGCGCGCAAAATCCAATTTTTATAACTGCAGAATCACTTGGCTCACCCTCCCCCACTAGCGGAACAGCAGCAGCAGCAGCAGCAGCACCAGCACCAGCACCAGCAGCGGCAGCAGCAGCGCCATTTGGGCTAAGGCGAATTGAGTCCGCTGCTCGTAAGATGCTTGGCAGGGCAATAATCATAAATTTAGACAACAACTGCAGCAACAACAACAACAACAACAACAATGACGACGACGATTCGCCGGCAACCGGCAGCCGCAACATTTTCGTACGCCAACAGTAGGCAGACAGCCTGCCGAGCAAACGGATACCCAAACTCTCAGCTGCCAGCTCCCAGCTCTCAGCTCCAAGCTCCAACCTCCAGTGCCCGTGTCCATGTGCTCGGCTGCCTTCAGCCTTTTTTGCTGGCTGCCAGCTCGATCCGTCTGCTTGTTTTGGGGGTCGCTCTAAGCAAATAAATGCTTAAAGCATAAAATATTGGCACATATATACCCACATGTATACATATATATATATATTATATATATGTATAGATTTTTTTGGAGCATCGATGCCCAATATGAAGTTGTCTTTTTATTTGATTTTAAATTGTTTATTGCTTTGCATATTTCATAATTCATGCGTTCGCGTTTTGCCAATTCTCATATTTGTTTGGCCTTGCCATCGAGCTAAAGAGGATGTGTGGCACATGGGTCAACGATGTCAGTGTGTGTGTGTACGTGTGTAAGTGTGTGTGCATGATCCAATTGGAAGCAGATTTTTAAAATCAAGCGATCGCAGATATTGTTTACACTCAACTTCGATAACGCAAGAAGTGTGAAGAGCTTCGAGTTGAATGGGACTAATGCAGACATAAATATATACATATCTATATAAATATATACATATCTATATAAATATATATATATATATATATATATTTACCTAGGTAGTTAAGCAATGATAAATCCAACTAAACTGGAATTGGTTAGAGCAATAACAAAATGCATTTGAGATATTCTGTAAATTATAGCATCATTCAGGCACTGCAACTCGCTTTTTTATGGCATCGTAAACGTAGTTATATTATCTTGAGCATATAAAAAGCGCACAAACTGAATGGCAAATAATATAAATATAAAAAAAATATATATATATAGTATATCTATATTTTATATATATACATATAAATACAATTTTATGTTAGATAACATCAAATTAATTGGCTTATTAAATATTTAATTCCTTGGCACAAAATCCGCACGCACCTTCCTGCTTGTTTTAATTGGCTTACCACAAATTACCGCCTTACTATGCGATTTTCATATATGCAAAATAGTCTTGGGAAACTGAGTCAAGGCAATATAAGCTCACGCTAAAATATTTATTTATTATGATTATAGTCATCTGTTATAATCACTCTAAACCAATAATTGACATTGAGTACATATAGTCACTTCTTTATGTATTTTTACTCAATTTATATAAAATATATTTAAATAGTTTTATTTAACTATATATTATATTTTTACTTTGGCAAAAAATTTATATAAAATATAATCCAATAATCATGTTTTTCGTTTAGTATTCGCCTTAGGTGCAAATAGACACGGCTTGAACATACGTCATTAAGAGTATTGGCAACAATTTTGCGATGCGTTTGGCGCAATCGATAAAACGTACGAGTTTTAGCGGCCTTACGATTAGTTATGTGATAGTTATGGCTGCCATTTATTAAAGTGCCAGAGTGCCAGAGTCGTGAGTTTGGTTAGACAGGCTAACGGTTTATGCTAAACTCGAACCCTAAGTAAGCAGTTGTATATATATGTATATAAAAAGACTATAATTTTCCCCATGCCAATTAGCATGCACAAAAAGTGCAAGACATTTGCGAGTAGCAATTGGGGGGCAATGCATTGGAGCCTGGTCATGCATTGCTAAGCGGCGTCGGCGTCGGCGGCGGCGGCGACTCATTCGGGCTCCACAATTTAAATGAAGTTACGTCTATTCGAAAACACTTTTCGGGCCCTGTAATTGAATTGTGTGGCAGTGTGTGCGTATGTGTGGTGTGTGTGTGTGTGTGTAAACATAAAATTAGTTTTCATGGCGTTAAAAAACGCGTTGGCCAGTCAACAATTTCCAGCGAAAAGAATTCAATTTAATGCATTTCAAGTCGAGTCTGCGTCTCTCTTTCTCTCTCCCTCACTTTTATAGCCGCTCGGCGGGCGCATAAAAGGTTATCGGCATTTAAAAGGGCAACAACAACTATAAAAATAATAAAAAAAAGAAGGAAAATAAGAGAAGCGCTGAGAATAGAGGCAGTCCAGCTATTATATGGCATTATATTGATGGAGCCAAAGTGCGTGCAGAGGCGCATAATTGGAACAATGCCTGCACAATGATAATACTTACGACTTACGACCCGAGACCCGAGACAAGTGCAGCCAGCGAGCTCGGCTGGGGAACATTTTTGACTACTTTATTTACATTCTCTCCAATATTATTATATTTTTGTTTCCTCATTTTTGTGGGCGTTTGTGATTAGAGTTTGCGTGACACGGCCAAGCGGAGGCATGGCTAGAAATGTTCATAAATATATTTCATAATTGGCCAAAAAATGCCTCGCTGACCAATTATGATAATTGCATAATTTTCATTCTAAACAAGCTGAAATACAAGCTCATATGACAGCGCCATAAAGATATGGCTACACTGAAGATAAAAGGAACTGAGTTTATCTAATAAAAAAGATATTGTATTTATTTTTTTTAAATATTTAATATATGCTTCATTTAGATTTAATAATTTGATTTAATTAAAATAAAATAAAAATATTTTTATTTATACTTAGCTAGATATCTCTGGAGTTTATTACATAAATCAATAATTAAATTTTCTATATATATTTTTTTTGTTAGTTAGGATTATAAATACTTTAGCTACTATTCTTCCCCATGCAATTTCTTACCATTTTGATTTATTGGAAGTTTTCAAAAGATTTATTGTTAATTTTATACATAATTTGAATGCTAATGTCATTATCAGTTGGCAGATATTTTAATTTCGGCATTCTAGATTAAAAAACTATTAAAATACGATCTATACGATTCCCTGAAGCGTCTCTTAATATTCAAATTCGCCAATGCCAGCATTAATATGTATAGGTTTCTTGACTTGAGCCCATTTGTAAGCCGATTTATATGATAAATATGCTTAAGCATATTTCTTAGTATTAGCTCTTAATACCCCGAAACCATTGAAAATTAAATTTCAGGGTATAATGTATTTGTTTGTTATTTAAGTTCTTGAATAATATACTGTGAACACAATTGAAATATCAAAATATTTCTAATATAATTCCAGTCTTTTAGCTTTATTATTAATTGAAAATCTATTTGATAGAAATTTAATTTTTTCCTAATGTTCCATAGTTTGAAGTTGATTTATTATTGATGTATAATTGAATTATCAAATGTCGAAGACAATCAAGAATTTTTCTCTCTGCACTTAAGCATAGCTAAATTTATATGTTTACTGTAGGATTTATGTCTTGAGACGCCGGCGCAGACGCAGCAGCCGCCGCGAGAGAGCCGCCAGCTCAGGTTCAGGTTTTTTCGGGTTCGGGTCGGGTTACCGCGTCCAGGAAACAATTATCAACATGCTTGTTTTTGGGGCGCTCGGGCCACGGAAGCGCTGGCCACCAGGCTTTCAATATTTGTTGGGGAGAGAGAGAGAGAGAGAGAGAGAGCGAATGCGTCGTGGCCTGCGGGCGCTGCGCATGCGTTTAATTTGCTACGACTGCCAAGTGAAGCTGAATTTCAGTTTCGTTTTTAGGGAGCAGCGCAAATGAGCGAGAGGCGGTTGATTCAAATTAGCCACGTCTTCAACAAAAATATCAAGCAGCAAACAATGGAATGAGCAGGCGTTGCCCCAGAGGCGTTTACCAGGCTAACTCAGCCAGTCAGCCAGTTAGCCAAGCGGCCAAGCAGCCCAGCAGCCAGTCAGCCAGTCAGCCAGCCAACCAGACCCTGGCCTGCCAGTTAGCCAACTACCAACCGAACGAGCCACGACTACGCCAGTTGACCGATCTGTCCGCCTGTCTATATGTGCATATGCGTTTCACTTCTTGATTATAGGGTCGAAATTGCCGGGTTCAACAAGATTATTAATGTGCGCCTTGTTATTGTTGTTGCTTTATTTTTATACATATTTATTTTCCTTATGCCATAGGAACTGCAACCCCGCAAACCGAAAAACGAAACCCAAAATAAAACAAAAATTGCTACGAGACATGTTGCTCGTTTTAAATGTTGTTTGTTTAACGTGCTGCAAATTAAATACAACAGCAACAGCATTGACAAGACACAAATTAAATGGAAATGGCATCCGATCGGCATGGTATATATAGGGTATATAAATATATATATATGTACAACACACCCACACACACACACGCACGGGCACATCAATATCGAGCCGAGTGCGAAAATAATATTATAAATATGTTGTTGTCCAGATTGGGGTCTGCGTAGGCTGGGCTCGAGCTGTCCCGTTCAGGGCTTAAACAAAAGCCAAAATAAAAAAAAAAAAATGTAAAAAGCCGAAAACAAATACAAATGAGAAAAAAATGTTGTCGGTTCTCAGTTTTTGAGATACATATGTTCGCTGCTGACATATCCGCAATGTGGCAGCAGCATAATATAAATTGACATTGACAGTTGACATTTGTGGTACATAAATATTAGCCAGGGCTCTCTGACTGTTGCTGCGGCTGTGGCTGTGGCTGTGGCTGTGGCATGCATCAACAGTCTTGGCCGCAACATCAGCAGCAGCAGCAGCAGCAGCAATCAGCAGGCGGCAACTTACTTATAGACTGGACAACCTCTCGCAGCCCGCTCGCTTTCTTCTTTTGTTTTGAGTTAATTTGTTGTTGATAGCTTGACATTTACAATTGGGGCATGCAGCGCGGCATGAGCTGGCCAACACAACACAATTCCATTGTGGCTAACATGAAAACTTTTCACTCAAAATTAAATGAGATTTAATTCAATGCGTTATATAAACATATTTGTTAATTAAAATGTCTTTCCATCATTTAGTATATTTCCTTTTGCCTAAGAGTCTATAGAGATCGAATTGTTGCGATATATAATTTAATGAGAGCAAATACTAAATCATAGATGTATAAATTCTAAAGTAAATTGAATGTGCAATAAGCTTGCTCTGTTTGGGTATGCTTGCCTAAGAGATTATGTATATTATATTTTATCTATATTAACTAACGAAAAATCGAAATACTTAGTCTAGTCTTAATTATTTATATATAATTTAAATTAAACTTAACTGGAATTGAACTCAAATTGTCTTTGCTATGAGAGCATCTATAATAAGTTTCCTTTCTTTAGTAATAATAGTCTTCGAAATGGGCAAACGATGTCTAGATCGACTGCCCTATTAATGGCAATTATGAATACACCCGCTAAATTGATTTAACTTATTCTCCGATTGCCTTTTTCATATATTTCTTAACAGGCTATATTTTACCTAAATTAAGCTAACATTTACCTGATGTATTGCCTATTTACAAAAGAGAAAGCAATGCCGAAGACTTCTAGTCTCTATTCAAGATATGAATATTACTTTCTTACCAGCAAAATAAACTCTTATTAGCTAATTTCTATTCGTAGACTATTCCACTTCCCATTTGAGATAGAAATATTACTTCATTATGACAATGGCCAAATCTTTCTATATATTTTAGCTATTAAGATTGTTTTAGAACCAAGTCCTCAATATGTTTCTCTGTCGCGTTATGCTTTCACCTTAGTCCAATATTCACATCAGTATCAATACCATCTGCTATGCATGACAGACCTGCCCTTGCACTCAAATTTCAGTTTTGGGAGCGTAAAATCTTCCCATGGAGCAGCTGCTACACCTTAGACTAAAACTCACGTCACTTGACTTGCTCGGCCATAATAAACAATGTGAGTTTAATGCTTCCTTTTGGGCACACAGAGTGACAGAGAGCGAGAGGTGGAGGAGGAGGAGAGGGGAAATCCAACTCGAACCCGAGCAGCACTTTTATTGATTCGGTAAGTAAATCAAAGTATTGCAGCACATACTTCTAGAGAGAGAAAGAGCGAGAGCGCAAGAGAGACCCTCGAGCTAATTAGTATGCCCGCTCATGCCTGCATATAAAGCAGCTAGCGATGATGAGGCGACCTGCATGCCAAAAGGATCCCGAAGATGATGGCGGTGGCGATGGCGATGGCAATGGCGATGGTGCTCCCAAATGTGAAATCAAAATCAAGGCAGAGCCAGTCAAGCTGTCTGGCTCACTCTCGCAGCTCGCAGCTCGCTCGCAGCTCCTTGGCAGACACCGTGTCTATGGCATAAATATGTTAATTGCCCTGGGTACCGGGCGGCCTTATCGATGTGGCGACGCATGTAGTCCATTACTCAAACACTTTTTTGATCCTTAACCCCACCATGATACTGAGCCAAGCCCGCAGCAGACGCTCTGGAACCGTTCCCTGCCCCTAAAAATCATCTTTCATGTAGCCCGCGCGCGGCAGGAAGGCAAAGTCAGAGGGAATCGAGGTTTGTTTTTCTTCTTCTTTTTTTTTTCTTGTTTTGTCAACGGGTCAGCAATGGAAACTCAATTTGATTTCACTTTAGATAACAATCAATCGGTTCGGTGCTCTTCGGCACCAAGATGCACGTATGTTTGGCCCGAAAATAAAAAATAAAAGTATATTTAGAATATGCATAAAAAATAACAACAGAAACTAAGCTAAAATTTATTTAAATGAGCACAGGCTATGGTAGAGTAGTTCGCAGTGCGACACCTTGCCCCGAAGCACGCACGTTGCATGCAACGCAACAGCGCACAACATCAACAAGGAACAGCAATAATAACACAAATAACAATGGAACATAATGTTATAACCCATCCAGGCGGTGAAAGAGTTGAAGAGCGCAGCGCAGCCCGGGCCAGCGCAGCTCAGCTCAGCTCTGCTCCGCTCGGCTCGGCTCTGTGCCGTGCAGAGGTGTTCCCAAAATTGTCTCCGACCCTACTCGCATTTTTATTCACATTGTTGTTCTCTGTTTGGTTCTGTTAAAGTTCTGCTCTGCTCTGTTCAGTTCAGTTGTTATTGTTGTTTTGAACTTGTTTCGTATCGTAAATTCAATAATTTTGACATTTTATTGCATTTTTATTGCGTTTGTGACATCATTAAACGTTTTTATGGCTCTGCTTTGACGCTATTTTGTGCCTGAACTTTGGCTGCGTTCTTTATAAAAAGATGTGCGGATGCTTAAGAGTATAATGGGTAGTTACGAATGTTGATGTGCTTGGCGCAGGTTGAATTTGAGCAGAGTAGCAGGAATGGGAGGCAAAGCCTGTGACCTCAGAAATCGATGGAAAATTGCAGAGAAAGAAATTTAGATGAAGGGAGACTGAGATTGAAAGAAAAGCACAGTGGGATATAGAAGGAAGCCGACTGTGTATGGGAGAGCGAGAGAGAAAAAGAGAAAAGTGGAAATAGAGAAGGCTTTGACTGTGTACTCTTTTTTCCCTATAGAGATAGAAGCAGAGAGTGAGAGAGGAAGGCAGATCGAGAGCATTTCATCAGAAGAGTTCTAATAATTATAGCAAGCATACAGATATTAGATGAGCCCATATGAGTTATACTCACAGTTAGACTCACAGAGTACACAATTTCTCTCACAAATACATACTAAAGCATATATAATACATCAAGGCAACTTAATGGCAAGCACAGACAACAATTTTTGAGAATCGACTCTAACTTGTTTTGCCATTTGCCCGTTTCCAGCTACAGATTCAGCTTCCTTCCCATCGATAGAGTATTCATACTTTGTTGTTCATTTGATGTGCGCGCAAACATTTCCTACTTGCTCAGACTATGCTGATAATTCAACTTGTTGTTTGCGTTGTCAATAAAAAAGAAGAGAAATGTGTCCATCCGCTGTCGTGGCAGCTAACGTGCATATTGAATGCGTGGTGTGTGCATCTTGTGCGACCTTTTGGCCGTGGCCCTTTCGCTAACAGCCATGAAATTAGATGCGACTCTTGCAACTTGCCTGGGAGTCGGGCTGCCGCACATGTGACCCCGAAAGGGTTCTGCGCCGAGCTGCAGGTCAACATTATGGCCCATTCGAAAGTAAAAATTTGAAACTTAATTAACTGGCACCGGAAAGTTTCTGGCAACAAAAGCAGCTGACAGTCGGGCTACACCCGCGCAGTTACGGGCCCGTTTAGGCGGCAGCAATGCTTCGATGCTCAATGCCTAATGGCTGATGGTTGATGGCTGATGGCTTTTAATGCTCATCGATTTTCTCATGTGTAAAATTGCTGTGTCCCAGCCCCAGTACTGGCATATACCCAAACATTTTCTGTGTTTTGTTAATTTGTTTAATTGTCTTGCATTTTTGTTTCTTCACTTCTGCTTTTTGACTGCTCATCTCTTCTGTCGAGTCATGTGAATGTGAACAACTTGTGCGGCGTGCCGAACGCAATGAACCCTAAACTGCACGCACATCCGTCTCTTGAGCCGAGCCAAGTCGGAGCCGGAGCCGGAGTCGAGGCCGAAGCCAACAACATTTTTCACTTGACCCCGGGCCCATTGTTGGGCTGCATTGTCGGACAGCTGATTGCTCACTGCGACTCCGGGGTGTTATTCAAAATAGTTGCGCGCACCTCCTGTGGGTTCCATTGTGCACATGTAATGGGTTATCCCAAAAAACAAAATCAGGTGTACAGCTATAAAGAAACGGCTAATGAAACTTTTCTCAAAAGAAAAGTTGCTCGGGCAACAAAACATATTACGAATCGAGTTGACTCAAGTCGATCGTGTCCTCACGGCTGGAGATATTGCAGCGACTTGTGCGCTTTTGTGTTGAGCTGTGAAAAGAGCAACAACAAGCGGCTTAAATGGCGCTCTTTTTTTTCTTCTTTGTGTGTGTGTTTTTTTTTCTCTTATTTTTTTTTTTTTGGTGGGGGCCTTGAACAATGGCCAAAAGGTCTTAACATGCTGTACAAAGCGCTCTATGAGAAACAATGCCACAAAAGCAATGAATGACTGTGCCGTACACATGTATAAACTTCATTTGATATGGTAATTTATAGTGTTGGAAAACGTGCTTACGAATCGAATGTGTTTTGGGTCTATGGGCACTAATGAAACGTGTGCTTAACAGACTGAAGATGCTTTGTTGGCTTTATATAAAATGCATGGGAATTAGAAAATATAGAAAATAAGCGGAGATGAGAGAGCCATAGAGAGAAAGTCAGAGAGTGAGAATGCTGGAGAAAGAAAAAAAGATATAGATTAAGGAGAGAGAAAAACAGAATGAAAGACATATAGAATAATACGGCCATAAAGAGAAAGGCAAAGCTGATAATCCTTGACACAAATTGATAAAAAATGAGAAAACATCATAGAGAGTGAGAGAGAGGCTGATATAAACAGAAGATAATCAAGAGTAGTTGATAAAGAACGCAAAATATATACTATAAACAAAAAAAAGTTAATTCAAACTTACTTAACGTCAAAAGACAGTCTGGAACATTACGCTTAGATATATGAGACTTGTATATAAAGACCCTATTTTATTTTCTATATAGATATTTTTGAAAATAAATATATAATTAGAAATTTCAGAAATGCGCATATTTGTTAGTAAAATAAAAGTATTTAAGTGGAATTAATCTTGACCCTAGATTAAGAGTTTATGTGTTGATTTTTCATAATTATGAACTCAAATTAAATGCATTTAATTAACATATTAATAAGTCTAAAACTGAACGGCCACACATCGTGCACCTGTCATGCACCTTGACACTGATCTAAATAAAATAAAATTCTCTAAAAAAATATATGTGTATATATGCAGATTTTGGCATGTTTATCTATGGACACTTCTAGTTAATATTAAGTATCCATACATCACATAGAATGTTAACCAAAGTTTTATGCATTTAATTTATGCCTGGCTGTTGATTCGCTAGCCAACCTCAAGACCGGTCGAGTTAGGGGTCTTACACCCCGCGTTGGTCTAATTAAAGTGACACCTTTGGCAGATAGATTCATTAATTCTCGAGCTTTTTATCATTTGTCAGTGAAATTGAACAAATTAATAAATTTTCTCATGTGCATGATATGCGCTAATGTGGACAGTTGAGTGAAAAATTAGACAGTTGTTAGCCCCGCAACGCCGCAACGCCGCAACCCCTAGATACCCCTATAAATATGCTAATTATGTGAGATATAGAACTCTGGGTTTTAATAAAAACGTTATAATAATTCACTTTGAGGAATTTATTGACCTGCTGGTCCAACTGTCTGAGTCGTAACCTCAAAGGCTGCACATGCTCATGTGACGCTTGACAATGATGATAACGATGTTGGCGATTATGATGATGATGATGATGATGACGATGACGGGGGTTAGTTTTGGACCAAGACACGCAACCAGATGGAACCAAAACGAACACGGGACAGGCTGTGTATAAATTTAATTTAGTTGGTCGGCTGTTTGCGCCTAACAATTAAAAGGCAAACTTCAACTAGAAACAATTTTCGAGATGAATACCAGAAGATAAGAGGCGGGCCAACAGGGTCCGAGGGTCGCTTGGCATTTACGCATGGCATGCAGTTGACGCCCGGCTCTGTGAGGTTTTTCTTTATTTCTACTATGACTTGGGCTCGGATCGGATCGAAACGGAACGAAACGGATCGGATCGGGGCGCAAACTATGCGCCGGCGTCTCTCAGTGACACAGCCAAATGGAAATGTGGGCAGGCGAGCTGCCGCAGCCCCTCTGCCACCCCTACCACCTGAGCGTACCTGGCGCAAAACGTTAATAAAAATCATTTAGACAAAAAAAAAAAGAATGAAACACAGAAAATAATACACCTATAAATAAACCGTGTGCATTCAAATTGTGTGTGAGACCATTTCTCAGCTCGTTTCTTAAGCGTTTCAAATTTTCCGAATTACAGCCAGAGAAGTCGAGGCGGCAGAAGAAGTTGGATGAAAAAAAAGTGGCCATGGAATATTAATTTGGGCCAGGTAATGCCGGGAGAGGGCCAGGCGATATGTAAATGAATTCGTTTGAACGTTAATGAGTTGAAAAACGCCTCCTGTCTTTGTTTCTCCGAGTGTCTTTCGGCTTCGGTGTGTGTTGTTCAGATCTAGCGCTACTTCACTTCAATATTAATTAAAGAAAGAAAGATTTCGTCTTTTCGCTTATTCATTTGTTCAGTTCTTGTTTTAGTTTTTCGTTTTTTCTGCTACTCATTCGCGTCGTCAGCTTTTTATTTCCTTTAATTAATCATATGCATTTGAGGCTGTCTCTGCCAAGACGCCGTTCGAGCCGAGGCGAGCTGAGGCGAGTCGAGTCGAGTCGAGTCTGGGCCGTTGATCCACTTAATTATTTAGCAATTTATTCTCACAATTGTTAACAATTTTTTGTTTTTGTTTCTTTTTTTATTCTTTTATTGTTGTTGCTTTGCTTTTGCCAGCACGTTTTGCGTAGCTTGGTAGCTCGTTTGTTTGCCTTTGTTGCTCTGCTGGGGGATTGGCCTTAGTTTTCTTTTGCCATTAAACTAATGAAATTAGGAGAAACTGTTTATGCTGATAAGACAAAAACTATTAACGTTACTTTTTTCCCTTCTTTCTATATTGGTTCATTTTTTATTTATATGGTCTTTATTTTATTTATTTTTCTTTTCGTGGCAATTAAACTGTAATTAATGTGTGGACTGCGCGTGTGTGTGGCATTTGGTTGGCTCTGGCTCGGGAGTTGTTCTTGGAGCCTGGTGTGCGATTAATCAAGATCAATTAAAAAGAGTTCAAGTATTGAACCTAAATCGTTCCACGGGCCGTGAGATAGAAATTTAGAATGTGCCGTAATCATGCAATGCATATGACGTGATAGTCTGACCACACCATCAACTATGTCTATTATACATTTATATATCTTGTTAATGTTGCGTATTTCTCATTCGGCATTAATTAATAGCGATACGCCAGACTAATTGGACCGCGCTGAAACTGTGGGTGTGTTTGTGAAATTCAAGCCTACCCCAAGACAGCCTAAGCCTTCGAGTAGCTTTTGCAACTGCTCAGCCCGTATAAATTTCTTGAATTGAATACTGCGCCGGGTGTTTCTATATCATGTCAGAGTGGGCTGTGGCGTAATTCAGATTGAGTGCATAAGAAACGCAGCTCTTTAACTCTTTATATAAATAGGTGAGCAATGTGAATATTCATGTTAAAGGCAAATATACTGCTATTGGCCTGAATTCCAAAAACATTGTGTTACAAATGTATACAAATAAATATGTACATTTTTTATAAGGTTAGCCTCAACCTTCACGTTCATTAAGAGCGAACTTAAACATGAATATTTTCTACATTTTTCGAACTATAGTCCAGCTATTTGTATAATTGTTGAATCCATTCATCTATCTATCAGCAACTACTTATAAAATGGAGCAATAATAGAATTTGTAAGATTTTTAGCAAAAAAGTTGTAATTTATTTTATTTTATTCTTAGCGAGACTTGAAATCAAATTGATAAAATATTTAATATAAATAAATATTAATAATATAATATTAAAATATTAATAATAATATACAACAACATAATTATTTAAGTTGATAAAAATTTAAGTGTGCTACTCCAATCAGGCAACGTCCCATATAAAAGTAACATTGGAAGACCAACACAACTGCTTGTTTAGAAATATCTTTTTAGTTTCTCAAATCTCTCTATGCAGTATAACTGCCTGTCGATCATATCAAACTGGTGCACACTTAAGTCTTTAGTTTTTAACTTGTTTTTCGATAGTAAAAACAATCTCATGGCGACAATAGCCCGTAAATAATACACACACAAAGACTAAAGTAACCTACAAAATGTTCTCATTAAATTTGCACTAAAATCAGGAAATAGAAAGAGGGAGAGAATGAGAGTGAGTGAGGGAGAGGGAAGGAATGTGAATAGATAAACCAAATATCAATCAATTTGGGATTTTATGGCCGATTGTTGTCATCGTTGTTGGCCATTTCAATTGGCATTTAATTAATTAAACGACTTTGAAATTGTCGTCTGCCGAATGTTTATCACTTATTAAAAATCTATTCAAATATCGAACATGAACAGGCCACAAGCATGACACTAAAATAATAAAATTTATATATATATTTGGCAAATAAATTAAACTAAAACATCGGCGCGCTGTCATTAGGCGGAATTCGAATTTTTTTTGAAGTAATATCAAAGAGCGGCTCAGTTCCAGTTTCAGTTTTCGGTTTTCTATCAGATCCAGTTTTGGATGAACTCTGCGTAGCTTTGGAGGCCTCGCAGCTATGAGATGCTTGACAGTGATAAGCTGGGGGCGATGCTGATGGCGTTGGCCACACGCATTAATTTTGCCTGGATTTCATTTAAGACAACAACAACCACAGCCAAAGCGTATTATATTTTTGTGGCATTGCGTTGGCTGCGCTCATTGCGGATCGCTTGGGCTTTTGGGGCTGGCCGCGCTAAAAACTCGGACACGCCACATTCGCATTCACAACGGGTCTTCCACTTAGGATTTCCAACTCGAAGCTCGCAGCTCGAAGCTTGTAGCCGGCTGCCGCTGCCGTTGCCATTGCTGTTGCTGTTGCTGTTGCTGTTAGAGTTTTTGTCTTATGAGTTTTCTGACGCACGATGACGTTTAAATTTCAAATGATTGATTCCCCGCTGGCTAAAGTTAAGAGGAAAAAAAGCAACTTTGATTAAAGCCGCAGCAGCGCCGGCCACGCCCAGTCAGCCAGACAGTCAGTCAGTCAGTCGAGCGGGCCAACTGGCCGAGTGGCTAACTGGTTGTAAAGCTAGCCAACTGCCAGGCCCACTATTTGCGTGCTTAAATATTTTAATTAAGAAAATAAAAAAAAACAGCAGAGACGAACAAGACTCAGCTCAAAATATTTTGGTGGCTGCGCGTGTTTTAATTGCAGTTTACATGTCTATTAACATCGAGTTGTTGTTCAGGCTGTTGTTGTTGTTGGTGTTGGTGTTGCAAATGCTGCAACAACTTTTTAGCTTTTAATTGCAACTGTCAGCATATGTGGGCAGTTGTAATTGACGTGCCTCAAATAAGTTGTCAAAATGCTAAGCGTAACGCCCAGGCACAGAGACACTGAGAAAGGGGGATAGAGAGAGAGAGAGAGAGAGGGAGCTCACTGCAGGCAGGTGAGAATTGCATCAATTTGAGAAATCGCTAATCAATTAATCAACAGATTGTCAACCGCACAGCAGCTCGCACAGCTCGTAAAGCGCTCAAATTACGCTCACCTGTCGGGTGTTTTATGACAAAATACCTGAAAATCACTTTTAAAGAAACAAAGCAAAATAAAAAAAAAACCGAACAACAACAGCAACAACAACATCATAACTGAATATAAAAATTAAATGAAATTTCTCACGTTCTCGTGTTATGCGAAACGAGTTTTGAGGAATTGCTCGAATTATGATCAAAATAATTTACTTTTATTGCAAACTGAATTGTTGAATGATTGATTCATATCTCTATACATATATATAAATATAATAGCTAGAAATGGCAAATACATCAAATTGATAAAAACAAATTGTGTTAAAGCTATTGAAATGCATTTATCGGACATTTATGGGCCTGTGCTTCGCACCTGTTCTTAGGCCAAATTTAAACATTGTATTTTTGCTCTAATTATTCTTATTATTTAAAATAATTTGAGCTCTTCCTTTTCTGACATATGTGACATACGTTTACGCTAAATAAAATTTGTTTTTATATACATCCTTTAGAAAGTATTCAGCTTAAGAAAATCAGACTGAGGCAAAATTGCAACAAAATTGTGGAGCCTTTTTATAAAAAAAAATAATCTAGTTTTAAATAATAGTCAAATACAACATTTTCTTCGAAATGTTTTAACGCAATAAATATTTATTTAAATAATTATTTGATGTATATTTTTGATAGATTTAAATAATTCAGGTAAGATAAAAAATTCTATGATACAAAATATAAGAAAAAATATGTACTTTTTATGATTTTATAGAATATATTTATTTTAATTTTTTATGCCATTATTTTAAAAATACGTTTTATGTAAAATTATTATTTTTTTATTTATCTACAAATATTTTAATAAATTATTATTTTATATATGCATACACTTTTGTATTGTATTGTATTTTATATATCTTAAAATATTTAATCTACTGTCATTAAATACTATTCAAGTTGCTTAACTCTTATCGACATGACATTTACGCGCGCAACTTATAAAAAAATGCAATTTTAATTCGTAAAGCTGCGAATGCCATTTTTGCAATCAATTCGCAATTAATACATTTTTTAGCAAGCTGTACCCATAAAATAAATGTTTTTATATATATTTTATACATATACACGGTGTATATGTTTATGTGAAATTTATATTATTATCGTTTTAAAAAACATGCCGCCGTTTGTCATCAAGGCCACCTTGCAACTGCAACTGCAACAGCAACAGCAACTGCGACGACAACCGCAAAGACAACGGTTAATGGATAAAGTTTTTGCTGGAGCTACTGCAGTGCCCGTTGCAACCGCCGTCGCCGTCGCCGTCGCCGTGTCTGCCCGATGAAGGTGCCAGCCGAGCTGGTCACCCGAAATAATATTAAAACAACTCAGAACACAGCAATCGGGCGTAATCGACGCTTTAATGCTCGTTTGCCATGCTCGCAAATAATATATGCATATGCTTTCTGGCTGGCTTGTGAATGAAGACATTCCTAATCATGTTAGCGAGTCCATTTATAAAATTTAAGCAGCTTTTCCATATTGCCAATATTCTAAAGTCCAAAGTACAAGTATATATATACTTTTTTCACTTTATGAACGAGTATTAAAAAATTGTAAGAAAAAATGTTTTGGTTTGGCCCCAGTTTAGTCATTGGCCACCGACTGTGTCCCCCCTTCTCATGAGCAGCAGCAGCAGCAGCAGCAGCCGCCGCAGCTTCACAACTTTGCGCGCTTATCTTAATTGTTGCTCGCATATTAATTTCGTACCTGCTGTGCTGACAAGCAGCGAAGCAGTCAACCAGTCAACCAGGCCGGGCCCAACTCCGAAGCTGTCTTGGCCAACTGGAGACTCATGCCGGCTGCTGTTTAGCTGCGTTATCTGTAGCCCAGTCTTCAGCGGCGGCGACTCCAGCGCGCTTATTGCTCTCATTGACGCCGCTGTCGAAGCTGATGTCTCGTCTCATCTCGTCTCGTCTGTCGCACCGGCTTTCGTTCCCATTTTATTGTTGACAAATTAATAGATTGTGCTGTCCATATTAACACGTTTACGTGTTGCGCTTCCTTCCGGCCGCAGAGCGCATTAAAAATGAATCGACTTTGGGCGCCCGCGGTCTGATTAGCCAGCGAATGCATTTTATGGCATTCACACAATTTACTCATAAGCAGACTTTAATTAACGCAGATGTTGTTGTCTGTACGAGTGTGATAAGAGCTAACCGGAAGCACTTACGCGTTGACATTGGGAGGCTGCGAAGGCCGTTAAAAAGTCTAGGTTGCAGCTTATAGCTTGCAGCTTGCAGCTTGCAGCTGCTCATCAGATAAGCAACGCTTAATGATTGATTACGACCAGACGGACAGATAAGCACGTTGATTGCTAAACAGGCCACAAAAGCTAAAGACGTGAAAGTTAACGTCAATTTATCGTTAACTTATCCACATAGACACAGCAGCAGCAACAACAACAGTAGCCACAGCAGCAGCAGCAGCAGCTGATAAATCCTGTTGAGAGTTTGGCCTAATGAATTGCTTATGAGCCGCAAGTGTGGAAGTTTAGCAACGGAACTCCAATCCAATCAAGTTGATGACTCGCTCGGCTATGGATCTTTAGTGGTGCTTCATTATGCCGAATCAACAGAAAAATTACTTGTTTAAATAGACAAAAAAAAAAACATTTTGAAATTGGTAAAAAAATGGATGAATAAACGAAGAGACTAAGAAACAATTTACTAAAGATAAATATAAATACATGTATTTAAAAATGAATTAAAATTCGTAAGAGCGGCAGCTCGTGCGAGGTATGGGCAATATTTTGTTTGAACGATAATGAAAATTAATTTTGGTATTGATAAAGTCTGTCTGGCTTATCTGCCCCAGTTAATATTAACAGCATTTTTTCATGCCAAAGACTTAAAGATCATAAATAAATAAATACAATTTCTCTCTTTGTGTGCAGTTAAATAAACTGCGGTAAATGAGGAATGTATTTGGTTTTAAAAGGGTGCATTTCTAAGGGTTTTATTTATAAAGAAAATACCTGTATTTAATAAAATAGTTAATAAAACTATATCAGACCTTTTTTATAAGCTCTCAATATATAAATATTATTCGTGCCCAAAGAAAATATTTGCTGCCATTCGAAGTAGTACATTAAATAACTATTTGAGCATAGACTAGATTTCGACTTTGCTTTTAATGCATTTCTGTACCCAAATTTATACAAAATTGTGTGAGCGCCACTCCCGCATGCACAGCTCCAACTGCAGCTGCCGCTCTTTAAAATGATAATCGTTTTATATAGACTCATTTTCAGTTTCATTTCATCATTTCAAATGACTTAAAATGCTCATAACTGTCTCTCTTTGAGATTGTCGAATTTAGACAAATAAAGAAACTTCGAAGTCAAACTTAGATAGAAAAATAAAAACACATTAAAAGAATTTCAGGTAGAAATCATACTTTGATTGACGTTTGCTTTGGCAACAAATAATTATTTTAATAATATATTATATTTAATTAGCCCTGTCTAACTGTGTGCTGGCACCAGGAAATAGGAAATGCATAGTTCCACGCAATATGCCAAAAGATTTTGCAATACAATTTTTGGACATTTCCCAAGCTGGCTCTCATCGTTCATATGATATGTAGATAATAGGTTTTGCTGGCAACAACAGCAACAGCAACAGCAACAGCAACAGTTTATCTGCTCTAACCTTCAACCTTTCGCTGAGGCGCAGTAATCAGGCAACAGCATACCTGTTGCCACCTGCCTCCGCTGTCCGCTCGGCCCTTCACTCAGCTGTTCAACACCTTAGCTGCTGCCGTTGCAGCTGGGCTGTGCAGCTAGAGAGAGAGAAAGAGAGAGAGAGAGAGAGAGAGACAGGCCGCCAAGAGTGTAGACAACTTAAATCAAAGTGCTAATTTTAAAATAACAACCCTGAAGACAGCCTAAACACACAGCCGCAGCGGCAACGGCAACAACAGCAACAACAACAAGAAATCATATTGGAAAAACGTTTACGCGAAACTGCTTAACTGCTTAACTAGCTGGCAACAACAACACCAACAAAGACAGAGCCACAATTGAAAAGACAAGATGAACGGCACGAAACAGGATGTTGGAACGTGGAGTTCGAAATTTGCAAAGATGAAGAGGAAGAGGAAGACGAAGACAGAAGTAGAGGCAGATGAAGACGAAGCGAAATACTAAACGGCGCTGGGAAGAGTACCGCGTCCAAAGCCCCACCTCCCGCTCTCTTCCCCATGCAGTCGGACTTTGAGTTATCGCACAGATATTAATTTGAGTTGCCTGCTGATGCTTCCAGGGAGTTTTAGCTCCCAAAACAAAAAAAAAAAAAGAAATCATATCGAGCAGAGCGAAAACCGAAAAATGTATCTTCGCACATTCGCAGCTCGTTTCGTACATTCTAATTGACGAAATATCATCAAGGAGACGGACAAGAGCGCGCGATCTCCATCCCAGTCTCTACTGTCTCAGAGTTGCGATCCCGATCTGGCAAATGCTTCGTAATTGTTTGCACATATTTCTGAAACACCAAAGCTGCCATTTGCCCATTGCCGGCGTTGTTTGGCTGCCTCACTCAGCTCTGTTTCCCTCTCACTCGCCATTCCCCCTCTCTCTCTCCCTCTCCCTCTCCCTCTCTCTCAGTCTTTTCATTTGTTGGCCAGCTCCTCTGATTCCGAGGAATGCGCTTCGTTCTTAGAAAATTGCCGTCCTCATTGAAATGAAATGACGTTCGCGATCGCAAGCGAGAGAGACAGAACGAACAAGAGTGAGTGCGAGAGAGAGAGAGAGGGCGAAACAAAAACCAACAATCGCAACGATTTTCGGTGATTTTCGCATTGAAATATTTGGCTCGTTGGCCGCTGGCCGTCGGCTGTTGGCCGGTGCGAAAAATGCCAGAGTTCGGCCTTATTTCAGCTTGTTCGTTTTCATTTTTTATATAAACAATAAAAGGCATATTTGTTGTTGGGGCTGGGGCACTTGATTTATTATTGGGTAACAATTCATATGCCTTTATTGATATTTTTCAATTCCTGGACGTCGCTGCGCGTGTGAGACACAATAAATTTTGAAATAAATTGGATTTCGCAGTTTTAATCAGCAAAAGGGCAGCGCCTGATGAGGAGACACACACAAACCAAAAGGATGCCACCAACAACAACAGGCCAATAACAAGTAACTAAACTCTAGTCGAGACTGCTCGACTAAGAGATACCCTGAATCCATTGAGCTGTAATACCAATTATTAAGAGCTTCATTTATTCATTAATAGTAAACAACACATGCACACACACACGCACACAAACATATGCATGCACGTAATATGCTCACTGCGCAGCTTTGCGGCTGCAGCAGAGGCTGTACTATGCAAACTTTATTGTTTAATAACTTTTTTTCTCGATCTATGTTTTTAATGAAATTTTCGGGGCATGATTATGACATCCAAATGTACCTATTTGCCAAATTTCAAGTCTCTAGTATTTGATATACGTGAGTTATCGATTTTGTTGAATTGTGGGCGAAAGGGGCGTGGCATCAAAAATCCAAAAATGACCAAATGTGCGGATTCAATATAGCTATCAAACACAACTTAGTGCACGATTCTATCTTTAACGGTGTGCACGCCAGACCTCAAAAACAAAGCGATATTTTCGATAGTTATCGATAAAAAAGAAATGGGATGAGTTATCGAAAAAAAAAAATAAACTCGTACAGCGTATGGTATTATCGAGCATTTTGCTTTTTATTTGAAGTCTCTAGCTTTTGTGGTTGCAGAAATCCAGGTGTTTACACGGACGGACGGACGGACAGACGGACAGGGCTAGTTCAACTCAGCTCGTCGAGCTGATCAAGAATATATATACTTTATGGGGTGTGGCACGCCTCCTTCTGCCTGTTACATACATTTGCACAAAAACATTATACCCTGAAATTTCCATTTTCAATGGATTCAGGGTATAAACAAGTAACGAAACTCTAGTCGAGACTGCTCGACTAAGAGATACCCTGAATCCATTGAGCTGTAATACCTATCATTAAGAGCTTCATTTATTCATTAATAGTAAACAACACATTCACACACACACACAAACATATGCATGCACGTAATATGCTCACTGCACAGTTTTGCGGCTGCAGAAGAGGCTGTGCTATGCAAACTTTATTGTTTAATAACTTTTTTTCTAGACCTATGTTCTTAATGAAATTTTCGGGGAATGATTATGACATCCAAATGTACCTATTTGCCAAATTTCAAGTCTCTAGTATTTGATATACGTGAGTTATCGTTTTTGTTGAATTGTGGGCGAAAGGGGCGTGGCATCAAAAATCCAAAAATGACAAAATGTGCGGATTCACTGTAGCTATCAAACACAACTTAGTGCACGATTCTATCTTTAACGGTGTGCACGCCAGACCTCAAAAACAAAGCGATATTTTCGATAGTTATCGATAAAAAAGAAATGGGATGAGTTATCGAAAAAAAAAAATAAACTCGTACAGCGTATGGTATTATCGAGCATTTTGCTTTTTATTTGAAGTCTCTAGCTTTTGTGGTTGCAGAAATCCAGGTGTTTACACGGACGGACGGACGGACGGACGGACGGACGGACGGACGGACGGACAGACGGACAGGGCTAGTTCAACTCAGCTCGTCGAGCTGATCAAGAATATATATACTTTATGGGGTGTGGCACGCCTCCTTCTGCCTGTTACATACATTTGCACAAAAACATTATACCCTGAAATTTCCATTTTCAATGGATTCAGGGTATAAAAAGCAGACCTTCAGATCTTGGACTCCACAGACTCCTCTGTTGACGCCAGACGCGCTGACAGCCAGCACTGGGGCCAGGGCTCGGGCTCGGGCTCGGGCTCGGGTTCCGGATTGGGATTGGGATCGAGCTTCGTTTGGAGCTTCAGTTGGGCTCTCAGTTATGGAACTGCAGCCGAAGTTGAGGCTGTAGCTGGACACGTCGCCTAGGCATGCCGCGCCACTTAAATGTTGCAGCAAAAATAAAATACCAGCTAAGCAATGCTATAATTTGGCCTAGTCGTATTAAAAATACCCTTATTTATCATATGAGGTGATACTTCAAATAAAATATGGTAAGTAAATTAAAAATTTAAATAATATATAAAATATATTTTACTCTATAATCTCATATGTATTTATTTATATGAGTAGATAAAAATATGTATCAAATAATAATGTACTTGTTTCATTCATGAATTGTAAAAGTAATAAAAATGTTATTAATCATAAAAATAATATCTTTAAAAAAAAAATAAAAAATAATTTGTTATTTAGTTTAATTTAGTATATTTTCAATGACCTTTACTTTATTTATTATTTATTTTATTAGATTTTAATTAATTTGAATTTGTTCTATTATCTTTTATTTGTATTTTAGATTTTATTATTTTAATTGGATATAATTTTATTTTTTTTTATATTTTATAATTATAATTTTATTTAATTTTTTGTATAATTTGATTTTTACTTTATTTAACTTATTTTTTAACTTTTCTATTGTTATTGCTATTATTTTAATTTTTTTTTAAATATTCAGAAAAATAACATATAATAAATTTCCCTAATCAAACTGCAACTCAGTTTCTATGCATATATAAAGATATCACAAATGCTTGAATATTTTCATGGCGCATCATTCTTATGCCCAATTTATATTTAATTTTGATTGATTGTTTGCTGTGATGGCAATTGAAATGAATTGGAGAACGTGACAAACTGCATTTAAAATGCAGCATGCCCAATTGCAATTGTCTTTTGTGTGTATGTCTGTGCGTCTGTATATATGAATGTTTGTGTGTGGTAAAAAGTGCGTCTTCAGACTAAACCAGGGACAGTGCCAGGGCCGTGGGTTTTTGGTGCAAGCCAAAGTGTAAAAATATGCTGCCAATGTTGCAATTTATTTATTTATTTTTCTTCACTTTTTTTCATACACGTTTCACAGTTCGATGTGGTTGTTATTGTTGTTGCTGTTGCTCTGTCTGGTTGAGCACAAAAATGTACAAGCAACACGAAGCAGCCGATTGGGGATGGAATGGGATGGCGGTGCGAGAGCTACGTGTGCACATTGTTTATTTCACACACTTATTGGCCCGCAGGCGCTACTGTGCGCTCCTCGCCTGCCTCTCGAAGCCAAGTGGGCAGCAGCAGCAGCAGCAGCAGCCGACTCTCTGCAGTCTCCTCTAACTGCAGCGGAGCAGCAGCAGGGCCTGCAATTGGCTTGTCTTGTCTTGTCGTACGTTTTCCAGCTAAGATTGGCGACGCCATGTAGTTAACGCGTTCGCACTTTTTTTCCACACTCCCTGGCCAGTCCTCTCAACTGGCCTCGCCTCGCCTGGCCTGGCCCGGCTCGGCCCGGCTTGACTTGGCCATGGGCTCGTGTCCACTCCATTGAGTTTTCATGCCACGCAAACGCAACGCAGCGAAATTGGCTAAAAATGACACTCGTTTCCATGGCACAGACGAGGGGACAGCTATGTGCGACAGAAGCTGCTGCTTATGCATACTATATATCTATATATATACATATATAAATATATTGAGGTGGGCCTGGGCATGATTTCTGATTGGCCATAAACACACAAAAGTATTGAGTTTTATCAGCTGCGGGCTATATGGAGTGCTGCAGATCAGCACCTAGCGCCCCTCCAACATTGGCCCCCATCCCCGAGTGGAGCGTCGAAAATTACTTTTGATAACCGGGCGCGGATTGAAAACTGAAAAGTGGTTTTTAGCTTGCGGTTTACATTTGACAAAGCAATTGATGAGCCTCGTAAATTGGCCACGCTCTTCAGCCAGCCAGCCAGACAGACAAATTCATGAGGAACATGCATAAATATTTTATAGCAAATCATATGGCAATTATAATGGCATGCCAACTGTTACCCATTTGACATCTAATCAGCGACAGGCATTTTCGATAATTGACACCTAAATGGAGTCGAGACGTTATGTTTTGGGATACGCATGTGGCCAGAAACCAATATACTAAGCAAAGTCATGTGCTTGACGAGAGTAGAGGAAAGGCAGAGTTGGATAGCAAGAGAATGAGTAATAGCAAATGGTAAATGGGATGGAAAATAGAGAGAGGGGGATATAAAACGAGAGGGAGAGAGAGAGTAAGAGGGAGTGTGTCAGAGCAATTATAATAAAAAATATATATAAAATAAAATAATTCATATAAAATAAAAATATGAATATAAAATAAAAAATATAAATAAAATAAAAATATACTTAAAGTAAAAATATATTAAACAAAAAAAAAAAAAAAACAAAATAGTAAAAAGGAAACAGAGAGCATGTGAAAGAGAGAGAGAAATATTTATATAACATATAAAGTAAGAGACGCAGAGTAAAAAAATAGAAAAGAGACAGAAAACTCCAAAAAAAGGAACAAATAGTGAGAGTTAAAAAGTAAAACATAGGAAAACAGACAGATAGACAGAAGACAAAACCAGACTCATAAGTAGAGCTAGTCCTCTATCCCCCCTCAAAGATACCTTCTATCTACTATCTGATGCAAGCTTCTAAACTGTTTCAGGCCATTAACAGTTATGTCAGTACTCAACGTACATCACCTAAACACTGAATATTCCTTAATAACAACTTGGATGCATAATTTCTTTTAGCAGCCACCTTCGCTGGCCTAACTAAAAATTTCCTTATAGTTGGCTGCAGTTAAAAAATTTCACTCGGAGTCAAGCACATTCAAGCCGCTTGACTAACGTGAAAACCATGACAGTTTTTTTTTTCCCAGTGTCCGGCGTGTGTTGGAAAAGCCACGATCGATTTATGGCGTGTGTGTTGTTTCTATTGTTCGGGCAACGGATAGGGATCGGCGGGCAGCTCAGCCCCTTCACCGACGGCACAGGCATTTATGAGTAGTTAGCAATTTCGGTGGCAGGGATTAAGATTAAAACTGGCTGCTACATCAAATGGGTGTGAAAAACGCAAATTACAAAGAATTTTTAAGTTGAGTCTGAGTCCAAGACTGAGGCAAGCGAGCGTAGGCCCTGCAGCCAGAGCTAGCCAGAACAACGGCCGTGGCAGGAAACTGGCCACATAGCTGAAACAGAGACTGACTGAAAGGCCTGACAGATAGACAGACGTTGCCGAGTCGACTAACTAACTAAGGGCGTGTCAGGCAAGTCGAGTCGTCAGTCGTGTAAGTTTGAAATATGTTGAACGCGCTGCGATAACTGGCCAGGTAACACCGGGCCCTGCTGCCAGCCAACGTGCATCAAGTTGCAGCTAGCTAAACGGGCTTTGCACTGCACTGCACCGACTTCGCCTCGATTGCTTCCTTGGGCAAAATGCATATGCATATTTTATGCCATTTAAGCGGCATTTATGCAGCTTCGCGTGTTGACAAAAGTTGTTGGCTGCTCGTAACTCAATCTCAATATTTCAGGCAGCCGAATCGAGAGCCAACGTTACATTAAAACGTGACTTTGACAGTAGCCGTTTGGCTTGACAACAGCAACAACAAACGTACGTGAGCCAACACATAGACTGAGTGAATGTAAATGCATTGAAGCATCTCCCAGACCATACTCACTCTCTCCCTCTCTCACTATCTCTCACATTCACTCAGCTGCTGGCTGTGTGACATTCGTTAAGCAAAATATGTGGCCAAAGGGGTGGGCAAGCAGCCAGCGCTGACTTGTTGCCTGATCTATTGGTTTTTGCGTGGCAGCCGTTTTACACAGCGACAACAGCAACAACAGCAACAAAAAACTGCAACATATTTTCGTGGAGCCTATGGGCTGCACTCCTGGCTGATTGCATGCATATTAGCCATAGCCATCAGCCAGGAGACAGCCGGGTTCTAAACAGAATAAGCCCCTCTTTTGTTGCTGCTGCTGTTGGCCTGACCGTGGCAAGAACAAGACACGATTTTTAAAACGAAATCCATGTTTTGCGCTTTAGTTACCAAGAGGATTACCAAGTGGATCGCACTTTTTGCCTTTTCCCCTCTTCTGCTTCTTCTTCTTCATCTTCTTCTTCTCCTGGTCGTTCTTTTATTAAAGAGCGCCTGCACTTCATTGACTTGTCGGCGGTTCGTCGAGCTGCTTAGCGTTATTTATAAAACATGTTCGAAATGCAAAGTATGCGACACGACGAAGCCTCCAATGCCCTTTTACACAAGTGCCGCATAGCACAGATTTACAGATTCACCGATTCTCAGATATGTTCTTCTTTTTTTTTTATTTATCTACCCTCCCTTGTTTATTTTCTCTTATCTTTTCAGTAGCATTCTTTAATTAACCCCATTGGCGGGCTGCTTTAATTTTTGACAAATTCCTTAAACTGTTTCCCATTTGCATACGAGTTTGAATATTTCATAAATGATTTATGACAACGGCAATTTATATATGATTTATGTGCTATATACACAAATTTTTATTGAAATATTTCAATTTCTGGCTGAGCACGAGTAAAGATCAATGAATTAGTGGAATGTCGAACAATATATAAAACTTTCTGTTTCTAGTTTGTTTTTGTATTTGATGAATTGTTTGCATTTTGCTGCTCTTGAAATGAAATTTATTATAAAGAGAATGATAAATGAAGCGACAAGTGTAATTTTTCTTAAACACAACATCCACAATAAGCCAGGCTTAAGGATTCTTTGAGCACTAATGAAGATCATAAATCAATTTTCCTTTATGAACAATTTTAGAAAATGGATAGCCTAATGATTTCTGGCTTATTACAAGTTACATTTAATCAAACTCAGCTCACGACAGTAGTCGTTGACTGTGTGTATGTGGCTGGCGAAACCTTTCATTAAAAGACAATTGTACGTTTTGAATTATAGCTGCTTGGGGGTTTCTGTTAAACGTTGCCAACAAGACAATTTCAGCGTTGTACCCGCTTGCTGCTGAAGGGCAATTGTTAAGCAGAGCCTTGGCTCAGCCTCTGAACAGTTTGCAAATGTTTCGAGCCTCATAACCCTTTTTGCTACTTCAGCAACAATACAATGCTAGTTCCGCTGTCTCTCTCCCTGTCTCCCTCTCTCTCTATCTTTCTCTATCTGCTGACTGTCATTGTGCGTAACAATTAAATCGTGTAGCTTCTTCTTTTTCCGACACACACACACACACAGACATAATTTGCAAATGATCGGAGGCAGGCATTTGGTTGGATGCCCCATTGCGTGGCCATGCACCTAACTTCATCACGATCCGCGACATGAAAATAGTTGCACTCCGCACTGTCAGGCGGACCAGGGAGGGCCGCAGCGCCAGCCAGCAAAGACCACAGAGTGGGAAGCATCACATCACGAAGTCGACGCCGACGCCGAAGCTGTAGCTGTAGCTGAAGCTGAAGCCGACGCCAACGCCAATGCCATGCTAACCGCCACCAGGTTTGAACTAGCTGCCGATGCAGTGAGTCGACCGTTGGCCAATGTGGACTCCAAAGTCGCTTTGCATATTTAGCAACACATTCCCGATGGTCGTAACGAAAAACGGTTTCATTGTTGCCGACGCCGCCGCCGCCGCCGCCGCCGCCGCCGACAACAACATAAAAGCCTGCGCTCCTTTGGAGCTGTTGGCCGGGCCAACGAGCAGCCAGCCCCACACACACACACACACACACACACACACAAACATGCAAACAGTTAATAACAAGTTAGAACGCAACGGCCGAGAATTGAAGACTGCGAGTTACCCTTTAGATAAGCTCCATAAGCATATAATGAAGGCAACGTGCAGCTGCTCAACAATAGATGGCGCTAATGATAGTTTGTGCTAGTTTCGAGTTGCAAGTAGCTTGCTGAGAGTGTCTATAATTGCTATTCAATAGAAAATTCTTATATAAAATGCCAATGAATATCAAGTCTAACTATAAGTTTAGATAAATGCTGATTGGGATTTATTCACTCTTTAAGGCCGATCAGTGCTTAAGCCTTTTATTTGTTATGCCAGAGTTCTGTTGCCTACAGGGTATAACAATCGACACACACACATATATACACATACATACATAGCGCGGTACATAAGAACGGAGCTCAAACCAGACCACAGAGCAGACCGGGCCGAGACCAACCGACAAGAAAATAAGTTGAATAAAATTATTGTGAACACGTCTCGTTGATTTATTGTGAAATCGCGCATGAGTAATGATCGCATATTTGGGTATACTTGTTGCTTGTTGGTGGTGGTGGTGGTGGTGGTGGTGCTGTTGCTGCTGCTGCTGCTGCCGTTGGAGAGAAGGTCGATCGATTGCTCGGTCCTCGGGTACACTGGATACAGTGGGTACAGTTTTTGGTTATTGCTCATTTTCGTATCGATCGGTGTTTACATTTTGCCGGTCTCCTATTGTTGCTCTAAATGGCAGCGAATGAGTCGAAACTTTTTTCCCTCTTGTTTGTTGTTCTTCGGTATTATAATCCAAAAACAGCACCGACACACACAGGCCAGACCTGAGGCAGGAGCCAGCCGCAGACAGCCGGCCAAAGTCGGCCTGCCTGGCATAATAAAACATGATGATGGGCCACTTGCTGTTTGGTCCGGGCTCGCTTTTTGGGCTCGCTGGTTATCTAATCGGCTTTTATAATTGGGAACCAACGAGGCGCAGATTCAGCGCGATCATTGTGTAACAATTAAGGTAAACTATCAACACTGGACAACAGACAACAGCAAACGCAACCTCAGAACCCAAACGGCAACAATGTTCGCATAGTTATTCGCCCGAGCTAAAGGAAGTAGCCATTGAATAAGTCAAAATGATGAATTTGCTAAAATCAAGTCTAATGTGGTATAAGAGTTTTCAATTGGAAGAATATACAGCTTATATTTATGTATCTATGTGTGTGTGTGTTAAGTTGAGTCTAGTTAACTAAATTCTCTTGAAACCTTTTTCGAGCTATTTCATAGGCACATACATATACATACATTCATATTTATGTATGTGTGTACACATACCCAACAACTTGTCACAGTAGGTAAACTGTTTACATACATTTGTATGCTTTGAAATATTGTGCGAAATTTTCAAGGTTTCTTCTTAAATTTAGTTTTAATGCAGCTGAACGAATTGCTTTTACCGAAATCTTTACCATGAAGAATCTTTAACTAACCATAGCAATGACCACAACAGCTTAGGGATTAGGCTGGATGATACCAGAAGCGGTTACATGATAATATAATATTATAGTTGAAATGTATAATTTTTAGGCAATATTTAAAAATAATTCATGTAGAAGATCGAAGTGAGTCAGAAATGTATTGATTTGCCAGAAATTATTGAGTTTTAAATTTCATAATTTTGAGATCATACAAGCTAAATGTAATTTAATTTTTTATTGGTTTTTATAAGTTTAATCAAAATTTTATTAAACAATTTGTTATTGCCATCAACAATTTTTTGTTAATTTAAATAAATGCCGTGAAATTTGTGACTAAAATCGAAAATATGAATTTTCCTCATTATGTAAAGTGTTTTTTTTTTTGACAGACTGTATGTAATGCACCCATTTATGTAACAATTTATGAATATTTTTATACTAAATATTTTATTACATATTTATACAATTTATTATAGATAAAAATGTATTTTATTAATTTATTAAGTAAAAAATTAGCACACTAAAAATACAATTCATAGAAAAAAAATATGTATGAAAATGTTATACACATAATGTGTGCTGTATATTAATACTAATACTGCTGCTAAAAATACACACATACAAACACATATACATATTTACATACATATGTAGAAAAGAAAAAGTAAAGTGTATTTAAATGCGTTCATTTCATGTGGGGTTTATTTCCCCGAGCGTAATATATGAGTGTGCACACCTCCTCTCATTATTCATTCTTGGCAAGAAGTAGAAGTTGTGGCAGCGTCTTTGCTGCACAGTGATAACGCTGAGAGCTGTTGAGGGCCAAAATGGTAAAAGTAACTTACAGTACGCAGTTGTAAGCCATCGAAAATTGATGATCGCGTGCCAAATGTGCATGTTTATAAACATATTTCTCTCCAGCCAGATCTTCCGCTCTCGCTCTCGCTCTCCCTTTCTCATTCACTCTGCCTTGTAGTTGGTGTGTGTGTGTGTGTGTGTGTGTGTGTATGGCATGTCTGTCCATTGGGATGATCTTGCATTTGATCAGTCGCTTTGTTGATTGCTTGAAACTTGTGTCCATGCAATAAAACACTCAAAATGCCAACTTTATTTTGGGTCAAAGCCGACCAAACACGCAACGTTGCCTGTTTGGCTGCCCGGCTGCCCGGCTGCCCGGCTGCCCGGCTGCCCAGCCTGAGACTTGCAACAGCGACTCGAGTATTCGATAAGCTTTTAGCCATTGATCTGACGAAACTTTCTGAGCCAATTTCGCGTTGCGTTTGACCTTTTTCGAAGCAAATCAAGAAGCATTTATGCTGCGCGCTCTAAGAAACCTGTAGTAAATGGGTTATGCATGTGTATGTGTATTTGTATGTGTATATGTAGGCATAAAAATTCCAAAGACCCCGAACCGGGGGCGACTACCAACTGTGCATTTGGCGGAACTTTGCGCCACATGCGTCGCATATCTTTGACACAATCCGTGGCGCCCACCCGTTGTGCTCTCGAGGGCAACCTTTTCACTCAATACCCCGTTTGGCCGTTTGGCCGTTTGGCCGTCTTCTCACATATTAAACAAACCCGCGACCGTCGCTCAAATTAAATTAATTCATAATGAACGAAATTATTAGAGCCAACTCTTGTCCGCCAGTGTCAATGGACGGCGACTGGGTCCGAGCCCAACTCCAGCTCCAACCTCAGCTACGATTGGATTTGTGTAGTTGTTCCAATCGCTGACTCTTTACAAGGGCGTTACCAGGTTGTTAGAGTGGCAGCGATCATGGCTGGGGAGCGGAGAGCAAGGGAGAGAAGAAACCCGCCCGCTGCTGTCCGAGTGGATTAATGGCTGCGCTGACAGTAAAAATCCTGCGGTTATAACTTTTATAGCCCTTCGTCTCTACTTTGAAATGGTTGCAGCAGCAATTAGAGTGTGTGTGCTGCTTGAGCCAAGGGCTTACATATACATCTCCCTCTCTCACTCTCGCACACCCTCTCTCTCTCGCTCTCACTCTCTCTCTCTTTTGTGTGATCATAAAAGATTTTCCTAGGAATCTCAGCAGCCGCCGCGGCTCATTAGTTTCATAGTGCGTGGGCTGAAGCCTTTTCGAAATCTAGGGATAAGCTGTTAGCTCGAGATCAAAACTTGAGGCTACTGAGCAGCATTGTCTAGAGGTTGACCAGCTCCTAATAACAGCTGAGAACAGAATACGGAATACAGAATACAGAAAACAGAATGCAATTTTAGGCTAAGGCTTCGCTTACCAAGAATTGATTTATTGCATTGCTCAGTGCCAAAATCAACAAACACCATTGAATAGAAGAGAATGGAATATTATGAGAGATAAATAGAGTAAGTAGAGTAAGTGACATTTGTCAGTTTAGCAAAAGAATTATTCCAGCAAAGCCAAGGCATAAAGTGCTTATTTTCCCAGAGTAATAAGTATGAGCATAAAATAATATTTGCTTTGCCATTAATTATAAATATTGTATAACTGAATTGATCTAGCTAAGAATGTGCATATGCAAGTATTTTTTTTTTGTATAATACAATCCGATTATTAAATTCAATTTTCAAGAAGCAAATATTATTTCAAGCAAAAATTCTATCAAACAACTTCTCAGAAGCAAATGCTACACACACACACACACACACACACACATGCAAACATACAGCTGCAGCTCTCAGTGCTTTCGGCACTTTGAGTGCTTTAATACTGCTCTCAGTGAGTGAGTTAATAACAGATCTGTTACTCACATACACAAATATCCAAATATGGAATCTGAGTGCATTTGCCAGACTTTTGCCAAGAAAACTAGGTACTCAATGGGCACACATACATACATATACGACTCGTCGCACTTATTTTGCGTGCAATCATAATCCAATTATAAGTTTCTGTTGTGTTCATTGGGAAGAGATTTGCTTTGGCAAGCGCCGCATAGAACTCATTCACTTTCTACAGCAAGCTTCGGAGCTGGGAGAAATTCGATCACTTCCTCTGCGCGCTGATAATGAAGCTGATATACAGCATATTTCGACACAAAAAACACAAGAACTGCTGTCGTTGAACTCGGCGCAGACGCTGCTGAAATCAACGCTGACTTTCCTAGAATGTGCCCACCAGAGACGCCAACACAAGCGACACTCACAGATATTGAAAGACTAACGTCAGATATGTATGTATGTGTGTATGTATGTGTATGTGTATGTGTTTTGATGTGAAGCCACAATAGTTTCTGTCCCAAGTATGATTAATATTTGGTTCTGTGTCATGCCCATTTGCAATTGGCTTGAAACACGTGTTTGCCTTACTTCCTTTCATTCCTTCTCTCTCTCTCTCTCACTCTCTCTCTCTCGCTCTTCTCTTATGCCCTGTTCTGGCATTCTCCAAATCGCAGCTTTCACTCATGCGTAGCGCTGTTTGGGTCCCTGACTAGAGGAAATGGGCAAATGCGCAAACGCAAATGTTGCATGGCCAACTTGGGTAGCTGAGGACTGCAGCAGCCAGCGAACAACGAACAACGAACAACAACCTAACAACGTAACAACCACAACAACAACAACAACAAGAAGAGCTGCAACAACTACATGACATAGTGCCTGTCGTCTCATTAGGATTAGACCCACGTTATTTAATTGCATGTTAGGGATTCCAGCTTATTTATAATGAGTTAGTTAAATACACACGCATTGAAAGACTAGAATAAAGAGAGAGAGAGAGAGAGAGAGAGATAGAGCGAGGAGTGTGCGAGCGAGAGAGCGACTGACAAATAGAGACTGAGAGGGAAAGGTAGCTTGGGCACTAGAACCTTTGGCTGCAGGCGTTGCTGCTGTCCGCTGCCAGGGAGCAAATGATTAATGGCCAGAGCGCGCGTTAGGCGGGTCCACTACCAGCGCCATCTCTCTCGTTCGCTCTCTATCTCTCTGTCTCTTTCTGTATTTTACTCACTGTTATTCTTTTTGTTGGTTTTTCGTGAATTTATTTACAAATAAAATTATAGCTTCACCGTGGCGTAGCCAACTGCCAGCAACAACTTTGCTGGCCATTTAAACACCCCATAAACAATTTGCCATAATTTCGAGCTGCGTCAACGTCAACGTCGTCGTCGTCGTCGTCATCGTCGTCGGCGCTCCCTCATTACAAAATGACGGCAAATTGCAATTTTCGTTGAACGTTGAGTGGAACCCGCATGCCAGTAGCAACAGTGGCAGCAGTGGCAGTGGCACTGGCAGTAGCTGTTGCCGATCCCAGTTCCAGTTGCTGTGACAATCAACGCGCACGTCCCGCCAGATGATGTGATGTGATCTGATGTGATGAGTGCGTCTATCATATCGTCAATGTGCGTCGTCGTCGTCGTCGTCGTCGTCGTCAATGTCAACGACAACATCATCATGGAGTCGCTGCAAGCTGCCTTGATCTTGATCAGCCACAAGATGCAGCGGCAGAGGCAGCGGCAGCGGCAGCGGCTCATCATCGTCATCATCGAAATTGTCATGTCACGAAAGCCTGGCTCCCAGCTGCCATAGCTAAAGCTGCGGCCGCAGCGGCGGCGTCTCCTCTTGTGGCATGCCGCAAGGCAGCCCTTTTCGCCGGCGGGGCATCATCGTTTTCTCGCTGACTATGTGTGCGTGTGTGTGTGTGTGTGTGTGTGTGAGCGCGCGAGCAATTAAGCATTTTATTAACAGATATGCTCTTCAGCTATCAGACTAACCAAACACTTGTGTGTGAATAGCTAAATTAACATTAGCGTCAATTGTCTTAATTTACACTGCAAGAAACCAGCTAAATACAAATTTGCACGTTCATTGCAGAAATGTAAACATTTTCAAGTTTAGCAAAAATGTTTTATAAATTAATAATACACATGGAATGTCAGAGCATTTATAAGAAATGTTCGCTTACTTTACCAAAAGTAAATATAATCAATATAGTAAAATAATTTAAAGAAAATTGCATAAGATTTGCTATTCACGTAAAAATTTATATTATATTATATACTAATATTTGTATGTTTAAAAAATTAATTTTATAAAATTGAAGAGAACTAGCATGGATCAAGAAGTAAACTTTTAAATATTTATTTAAATATTTTTTTTATATATTTTTTTTTCATATATTTTATATATTTTGTTTTATATATCCTACGGTCAAAGAAATGAGCAAAAATTTGCTAAAATATATTTTAAATAATTTTTTATGCCACTCACATACCCAATAAAATATAACAAAATCTAAAATTATACGTTTGGACTAGCGCTCTAGCATCTGATTTATTGCACATAAATCTTAATATAAAATAATCCTTAATTATTAGATTTAATTTTTAATATGTGAACTCAAAGCGAAAAAAAAAAGAATTTGTTGCATGAGTTCTATATATATTTGACATATTTTTTGATCTAAAAATATTTAAAAAATATGTGTATAAAAATGATAATAAACTAATTTAATAATCTCTTTAATATTTCACGCATTTAATTTAAATGTTTTTCTTTTTATAAAATAAAAAATAAATAATAAAATTATATTTTTTCTTAAAGAAAATATTCAAATAATTTATTATTTTATATTTTATTGTCTGTATATTCCTTGACAGGCAGCTAGTGTGTTTAGTATTCGTTAAGATCTGCAGTTTTTGGCTTGGTTTTTGTAATTGCTGCGGCAACTGTTGTTGATATTGCTGCTGGTCTTGAGATTTTGTGGCTTAAATGCCTTTTAAATGCAGCTCCCCACGGGAATATGCCGTCGCCAGTCTGACTGACTGACTGTTGTTGTTGCTGCTGCTGCTGCAGTTGATGTTGTTGTTGCTACTGCTGTTGACATTGTGATCAACGATAGCGGCCTGACAACTGATGGCAATCACTTGTCGCGCTTCAGATCATCCGCCTGTTGCCTGCCGCTTGCCGCCTGCCGCCTGCCGTCCGTTGCCCGTTGCAAGTTGAATGTTGAATGTTTGATATTGGATGTGTGCTGTTGAATGTTGCCCATGGCTTGACACAGATTTGTTGGCCAAAGTTGGCGACAACGTCGTCGCCTTTTTAGGCCCAGGCGTCTATTTCGCAGCCAACTTGTTGCGTGCCCCTTTTTGTCGCCAATTGACAATTGACGCAACATCAAAACTGTCTAATTAAAAACATTGAACGCAATGCGTAACTGAAATCGATGAGACTCGACTCGTTGAGCGCCGACAAAGCATTTGACTTTATGACATCCACAATAAACCAGAAAGGCAGAGGCGATAGCAATGGGAGCCGGCGCGAGCTGAAGGCAGCGGCAGAGGTAACAGTTGGCTATTTATTTTGTAATTTTTCTTAGCATTTGCGCTGTTCATGTGTTCTGGCTAAATTATGGACTCTCTCTCTCTCTCTCTCTCTGGCAGAGGCAAGCAGCGGAGGGGGAAAGAACAACAATGATTCGTATAAATTGGAAACATTAAAAAAGCAATCAAAAATGTTCGGGCCAAGCCAACAACAACACAAAAGAGTTGCGGTCCAGTCCTCAGGTCAGTTTAACCTGCGCTGGCGTGTTAACCTGCCGATGCTGCCTGTTGCCTCGCCACGCAACAGTTGAAATTTTTAGATACAACTCGAGACGAGATGCTGCAGCTTCACACGATCAACTGGCTGAGGGTGGGAGCGGGGACAGCGGCAGGGGCAGAGGCAGGGGCGACTCGATTGAACAGCGATCGAGATTGAGGCTCGAAGTCGCGTAGATCTTGAGTCTATGGGGGCAAACGCGATGCTGCAACCTCACTCAAAACTGAGCTGCGGCGCGTTGACTGACTGATATGAGGCAACAACAACAACAACAACAACAATAACAAATAGCAACAACAACAATAAACAACAGCCCGTCGATTGTTAATCAGTTAGATATAAAACAAAATACAGCAAAAGAATCAAACTTTGAATCTCGGCGCGTATCTACGACATGTTAATGATGTTTCTTCTTTCTGTGTTTTCTTTCTCTATGCCTGCACATGAACTGACAAAGGGTATATGGGTTTTGTTGCTTAAGCGTTGTCAATGGTGAATACTTATGGGTAGCCTACTCCAGAGATGTTTTTGAGATTTGTTGTTTGACAGATCGGGAATTACCACAGGCCTTATGACTCATATGAGCATGTATGAATATGGATCGGGCTGATAAGTTTTTGTAGCGAAGATATATTGAGGGCGTGGCATATTAAGGAAAAACTTCAAATGTATTATTAAAATAATAATAACAAAAGTCTGTCATATTATTATTATTATTATTAGATGCAGTTTTGCTATAAACATGAGCGAGTATCATGCAGTCGAGCAACCAGTTCATACCTGTCTTTTTATTCGTTGGGTGTTAGATAAAAACGAGTGAAAAATAAAAAGAAGAAAGAGTGAGAGAGTGAGGGAGTGAGGGTGCGTGAGAATGAGAGAGAAGAGCAGAGCAGACAGACAATACGAATGTTTTAGAAAACGTTTTGGCCCACGTTTCCAAGAAGTTTCGACCAGCGCGCTCTATTGATGTTATTTATGTGAAATGTCTGTGAAATTATTACCCTTTTTCGTATTTTGGGCTAGAAATTTATTTGATTTCGACTTTGTTTTACTCGCTTTTAATTAGCAGTCCACAAAACTCAAAAGAGGCAGAGACAAAGGGAGACAGAGCTCTGTCTCTCCCTCTCTCCCTCTATATATAGGGCTGATCGTGAGCTGAAAGAACAAACATGGTAATTTAATCTGTGATTCGTTATTTCGATTTGGAATCTTGATTCACTTTGGGCACTCATCAAGCGCTGTCCATGCAAGTTTAAAATGTAATATTGTGCTTTGATTGTTTCGATATACATCTGTCTCTCTTTTACCCTTTCTCTCTTTCTGCTCGTCTTATCGATCGTTAACAGTTTTGACGCTGTTTTGTTTAGATTTGATTGCCTTTAGTTGCAAATTGATGACATATTAGTGAGATATAGTGCACTTTGGCTATCGGGCACGCTCATTATTCAAGATTGAGTGGGTAGATTAGTGGCTCCAGGTAGATACGTTTCTGGTATTTGGGTCACAGCTGAACCACATAATGAGCCCGTTGGGCTTGGTGTTAAATTGCGTGTAGTGAGCTAAATAATTCTCTAACTTGAACTAACTATATATATATTTTAAATGAGACGATTATTAATCTGAGCTTGAATTCGATTTGCATATGAGTAGGTTTTTTATAGCTGAAGCTTAAGGAAACTCTTTGAATTTCTATTATTTTACATTTTTAGACATTCATTGTTGAGTCTAGCAGAGTTTTTCTATTCAATGCCGACTGTTTTTTCGCCAACTGATCTCATCTTGTGCTAATCTTCATTGGAATTCATAATTGAATTCCCTCTCCAAGCACGCTCTCTATAAAATTCGATGCATACATAGAGCTACTTCTTTACATAAGACACAGCGAACAACTGTCTATAGATTTTATTCATGCTCGTTTCCTGTGCGACTTGCGGCTTACGGCTTGCGTCCAGCTCATTGTTAATTGGACATGAATTGGCATTCATTCGGCATGGCCATTTAGTGAATCAGTTCTATAATTTGACAAATTCTAATGGATTCGAAATGAATCAGCTCTGTGGACGAAGTAGTCGCAGTCGCAGTCGGAGTATCTCTTATGCTAATTTGGAGCGGCGTTACGCCCCGAACAATATCGTGGGCTGTCTTTTACGATCAGCAAATATACGAATGAGCTGTGTGAGGGGCGAGTGCTTTGCATATGTTCTTTGATGGTCAGTTTGGATTCAAGGTTGTTTGCTGCTGTTGTTATTGTTGCTGCTGCTGTCGTTGTTTGTTCATCAAATTATATAGAGCTACCAGTTGAGCTACTCTGTGTATCCTGTGTGTGTATGTGCAGGCTGCCAGCCTGCGGCACCGCTCAACTAACAATTGGCTCAGCGAAACACAAAAGCCCGAACCCGAGTCTCGAGTCTCGAGTCTCTCTCCCTGCACACACATGATGGCAGAGAAGAGTTGCAGTGTTCCCTGTTCGAGCTGCCTGTTCGTCCGTGTCGTCTCAACGCGTCGTCTAACAAGCTCTCTCTCGCTCTCACTCTCCATCTCTATCGCTGTCTCTGTCTTTGTTTACTGTGCGTCCAGTTGGAACGTAGTCGAGTCGTGCCGCCAAGTTTTTGGAGAGCGCATTGTAGGTAAACACACTCGCGCCTAAAAATAAAAGTATCTATAAGCTCTCTGTCGTGCAACAACTTGGGCAACCACTGCCGCTCGACTCGACTCGACTCGAATTGTGGCAGCTGCAACGCGTTTCGATTAGTTGCCACAACGGCTGTCTGTCTGTCTGTCTGTCTGTCCGCCAGTCAGTCAGTCAGTTAGGCAGCCAGTCAGCCAGGGCCCCATGGCCAGGTCGAAGCAGACAAAAAGCGACGTTGTCTTGTTAATTTTTTTAGCTATTTATTTTGATGTTTTCGCTTTTACGCTCTCGTTAAGTCGCGCCAGACGCAATGCCAAAGTTCCAGCAACACAACTATCGCAAAAGTACATACAATAAATGTATGGAAGCCAACTGAAGCTAAGAATGAATGTCTCAGCCAATAGAACTGCACGACTAGCTGGTACTCTGTATGGGGTACTAAGTACGGCTAGACATACCGACCAGACGCCCTCTTTCATGTATAGAAATTTGCACATTTACACTAGGCACGATTACATTGTACCCTGTACTCTTGTATACGTTTAGGAGAGCCTGAAAAGCATTTAAAATCAATCATAAATGCATATGAAATGCCTTTAGTTCATTATGGGCCTGATACATGACTTTCTGCATGATTTGCAAATACCCTGTATTCTTGCTTGCAGCTAGATATTAATATATTATCATATATATTATGATGCACATTTATATTATGTAATAATAGATAAATAGTCAAGATTCTAACTGTCTTTGATATAACTCATATAACTCAGCTGACATAAACCATTTAGATCAATTCTAGATTAATTTCTGTATTCATAAATAGCACACAAAATGCTACACATTTCCTAGCTAATCATAACTCCCCTCTGCATATTTTTACGAGGTATTTACTTAAATATATAAAAAAGAAATTCAAATATAGTTAAATTCGCTGACCAGCACGAACTGCAAAAGCGACTGCAAATACTGAGGCAGCTCTGCCTCTGCTGCTTCTACCGCTGCTGCTGCCTCTGCCGCTGCCGCTGCCTCTGCCTCTGCATGTGTGTGCAACGTTGCATTACGAGATAGTTAAAAAGATATGCATACAAAATTGGAAATGCTAATTAATATGTTTTGCACAGCAGATACGTTGCGATACGCGAGAATTGCAAGTGAATCTGTTTACATAAGCGTTAACTGCACACCCACTTACACATACAAAGGGAAAGCAGAAGAGAGACTGCCAGGGAGCGAGAGAGATGGAGCACGAAGTCTCATATACAGACAAATTAAATTAATTTTTATTAGGCGTCAAGCCATAAAGAACATAGAGAACAGCTGAGAGACGAGCCGAGCCGAGCCGAGCCGCTGAGCTGAGTTGAGCTGCTTCGGCGGCTGTCCAAACTGAATGAATGGGAAGCTCACATGACAACGCTTTATAATTAAGAACAATGCCAACTTATTCAAAGAGGGACGGACAGGGCGAGAGAGACAGAGAGAGAGTGCGAGAGTGTGGGTGAGAGAGATGGATTACTTAAACATATAGAGTTGTAGGCACTCATTCATTGGGCATTCAGGAATTCCACTGACATGACACATATTAATTGTTGGAGCAAGGTTTTTCCTACAGCTTCATTGAGAATATTCAGAAAATCATGGAACATGTTGAGCATTTCACATAGCATTCAAATGGGTGAAGCAGCTGAAGCTGCAGCTATCTCTAGATGAATTTGCTGACCAAAAGAGGGATCTGTCTGCAAGTCCTAAATCAATTAAGTTAGCCAATTCAGGTGAGTTATTAAAAATCCCAAGTCGAGTAGTTGCAGATTGAGAGTGTCTCTATCATTCATGTATCTCTTGGTTTACTTAAAGCGGAATCTGCCTGCAAATAAATTAGCCCTTGAATCTGAGCTAATTAAAATTCGTAGATAAATACTAAGTCTATAGGTAAAATTTAAATTAGTAAGGAGCATCAACTTGCATCGATCTTTCAGTCCGAAAACTAATTGATCAAAGTTCTTTTTCTTTTCATCACTCAATAAAAAAAAAAAATACTCAGAAGCAACAGATATTTCCAGCAGCTTAAAGGAAGTGGCTCAAGATTACATCATATCAGATTGTATTGGAACATTTCCGGCCAGAGATCAGTGTTCATTGCTCAGCAGCCACTCTCAGGTATGCTCTGCCACTGATTGTTATAATAGACACTTAAATGTCCACAATCAACGTCATAGACACAGGCCAATTTTAGGGTTGTCTTTCGATTGTTCGGCAATTGTCATTGATAAAGAGCAAAAGCAATTACAATATAGCGAATAATATTCGCAGCTGCTGGCATTAAAGTCTCTCTATACAGATGCCGTGAGTCATAATGGAGCGGAGATCGGGTCTGTGAGTGTGACCCAATGAGCAATATGCACCTACTACAACAACAACGATAATCGAAAGAAACACTTGGGTCTCGTTGGTTGGGCAACAATAAAGCCCAAGACAAGCGACGCGATTACAAAGAAAAATAATTTGCGCAAATTTTAAAGCGGAAAATAAATTAGAAAGAGTGAGGGCGATGGTGAGGGAGCTCGAGAGCGAGAGTGAGGGGGGAATTGTGATCCGTCATCGAAGCAAATGTTACTGAACTCAACTAATCTAATCAAATCGAATCAATGAATGCCCCGTATATAGTTACTTTTTGCCCGTAGAATCCGTAGACATATTGTGCAAGGCCTAAGCCTAGTTTTTTGTTGCAGCACTTCCTGGCTTACACCCAAGTCGATCGATCGATCGATCGCTCGCTCGATAAAAGGCACAAAGCAGGAACAAACAATTGTGAGCTCCTTTGTAACAAAATCCTAGCCAAAGAAAGATAAATACGCACATGTATGCGTCTAGGTGTACGCAATGAAAGATGTACCTGAGTAACAAAGACACGGCGAGAGATGTTTGCACGGTCAACTTTCGACAATTTGTAGGCTACCTGCATTTTCGGTGTGGGTTTTCCTGGGAACAGGCCGTGGCAGTGGCCGTAGCCGGCCTGCTAACTGGCTGGCTGACAGATACGCATCGCTTGCACAGAGGCTGCGACTCGGACTCTGATCTGGGGATGTGTTTGGTTAATCAGCACCTGTCGGAGCAACGGCGTCAGCTCACAGCAAACACAGGTACAGCGAGAGCAAAATAAACTTTGTTTTTTGGGAAAGTTTGAAAGTGTAGCTAAAGACATATGGGGGCCCAATGATCATGCTCTGAGAACTGCCTACAACGCTCCAAGCCCAAAAAGCGTAATGAGTAAGCAAAGCAAAGCAAAGATCGCCCAGTTAGCCAGCCGCAGTCGCAGCCGCAGCCGCTGCCCCAGCCCCAGCCCCAGCTTGAGCGCTGATTGAGCAGCCGGTCAGGTTGCGCGATCAGCGATCAGCGCGATCAGTTAGTGGCCCAGGCCCGGCCAACTGCTCTCATAAATCAAGAAAAATCAGTCAATTTTTTATACACACACACAAGCGCATACACATGTGTGTGTGTTCGTACATATGGCGCGTATATCAAACTGACATTGGCTGAATTAACAATTGATTTTAATAATTTTTTATACTTATTTTTGCTCTCGTCGCTTAAGCCGCCGTCGCCGACGTCGTAGCTGCAGATCAGCGCCAAAGTCTCTCACGCTCGCACTCAATGCTGTTCACAGCAATTCAGCGCTCAATGGCTCTCTTTGCGTAGATTTGCGCTCACACACAGTGTGGCGCTGAATATGAAACTCACTCGATTCGGCTTTCGGCTCAGCTGGACAAAAAGAAACTCGTCTAACCGGTGTGACGAGTGTCAATGTCTCATTGGAAATTGTTCGCTTGCCGTAGACGCTCAACGAAACAGACAGGGGAAACACTGTGCACAGTGGATCGAAATGCCCCACTTGTGGGCGCTATGCAACGATGAAAATTTCGTATTAAATAAAATATATATTTAAGTATAAAAAATATCAGTCAGCAACTGCGTACACAATTACATCACATAACCTTTTTAGATGGCCCTACAAGATATACTAATCCGAGCACATCATAGACATATCATATATCTTCATTCAATAATCCCGAACTTGCAAGATCACCTGCTTATCTTTCGATCTCACTTCCTCTGCTTGTCGCATCCTAACTTCCTACTCCCACACGCACACTATTTGTTTGCTTACATTTTACGAGCTCAACATACACAAACATGCAAAGATTGCATTGTCAACATTGAGCCCACTGTGCAATGCGTTGCGTTTGCCTTTGCATTGCATAGTTTTGCTTTGTTTGTTTTGCTCACCCTGCGCTCACTCTCCCTCGCTCGATTGCTCTTGCTCTCTCGCGCGGCCAGAGTCTTTGTGAGCGTGTGCGTGTTCATTGAGTGCTCGCCCAAAGGCATAATTTGAGCGGCACGAAGACTCACTCAATGCTCTGCTCGACTCGGCTCGGCTCGACCAGCTCGCTCACTCGCTCGGTGTCTCAGCGGCACTTGCTGTTGTTTGCCGTCCGTCGTGTACGATCAGTTTTTGAGCAGACTTTGAAGCGAACGCACGCGTTGTCGGTTAAACGCAACGAAACGAGACGCTGTCGCGTAATGAAGAAGAGTCGCAGAGTGCTTGAAAGTTATACGAAAACATATTTATCATAGCTAAAATAAAAAAAAAAAAATTAAAGCGAAAGAAAACAAAAGCAAAAACGTATCGCGATCGCACACCCCCCACTTGGATTACGGTCAGCGCGAAAGAGAGCAAAGAAACAAGAAAATTGAATTAAGAAAAAAATAAAAATAAAAATAAAATAAATTTATATGGTTAAAAATATATAAAGGAAATTAAGAGCTGTTTTTATGTGTTGTGCGTTGTGTTTTATTATTATTGCATCTAACACGCTGTGGATTGTTGTGCAAGCATCGATAAAAGATCTACAAAATATCCACAAAATGGGCTGCATATAACGGAGCGACTGCAGCCCCCCTCGCACAGTTCATATTCAAAAACCCAACGAGAAGGAGAAGGAGAAGGAGAAGAAGAAGCACACACAACAGCTAGCCAGGCAGCTAGCCAAGTTCAGTAGTGGGTTTCCCCAGTAGCCACAACACAAAATGCTGGCTAGCCACATGCTCTACGTCCTCATTGCCAGCTGTGTCATGCCCATCTTTGGGGCGGCGCTGAGCAAGACGGTGCTGTATCAGGCCCCAGACGAGTGCCGCTGGTCCGGCGGTGGGGAGCACGATATCACACTGGTCTGCCATCTGCGCACCATCAACTCGGAGCTGGAGAACACGAACTTCAGCGTGATACAGCCGCACAATACGGTCCGACTGCGTCTCGAGTGCAACGATGCCCTCTTCTTTCAGAGCAGCCTCAGCCCGGACAGCTTCCGTTCGCTGGTGGAGCTGCGCGATCTGACCATCGAGTACTGCAAGCTTGGCAACCTGACGGAGGGCTCGTTTCGGGGACTGCAGGAGCTGCGCAATCTGACCATACGGACGCACAATGGCGACTGGTCGACCATGTCGCTGGAGATGGCCTCCAACAGCTTTGTGGAATTCCGGCAGCTGGAGCGCCTGGATCTGAGTCTGAACAACATTTGGCTCATACCGGACGGCATGGTCTGCCCACTGAAGTCGCTGCAGCATCTGAATGCCTCGTACAACAAGATACAAGACATTAGCAACTTCTACTTCAGCGCGTCGCTCAGCTCGAGGAAGTCGCGTGTCTGCGGCTCGACACTGCAGTCTCTGGACCTGAGTGCCAACAAGATGGTCAGCCTGCCGTCGGCCATGTTGTCGGCGCTGGTGCGTCTGACCCACTTGAATATGGCGCGGAACAGCATGAGCTTTCTAGCCGACAGAGCATTCGAGGGTCTGATATCGCTGCGCGTGGTCGATCTGTCGGCGAACCGCTTGACCTCGCTGCCCCCGGAGCTGTTTGCCGAGACCAAGCAGCTGCAGGAGATATATTTGAAGAACAATTCGATTAATGTGCTCGCGCCGGGCATCTTTGGTGAGCTGGCCGAGCTGCTGGTCCTGGATCTGGCCAACAACGAGCTCAACTCGCAGTGGATCAACGCGGCGACGTTTGTGGGCCTAAAGCAGCTGGTGCTGCTGGATCTCTCGGCCAACAAGATCAGCCGGCTGGAGGCGCACATCTTCCGGCCGCTGTCCAGCTTGCAAATACTGAAGCTCGAGGGCAACTACATTGATCAGCTGCCCGCCGGCATCTTTGCCGATCTGAGCAATCTGCACACGCTGATTCTCTCCAACAATCGCATCTCTGTGATCGAGAAGCGCACGCTGCAGGGCCTGAACAATCTGCAAGTGCTCTCCTTGGACTACAATCGCTTGTCGCGCCTGGACGCCCGCGCCCTGATCAATTGCAGTCAGCTGCAGGATCTGCATCTGAATGACAATAAGTTGCAGGCAGTGCCAGAGGCCTTGGCCCATGTGCCACTGCTGAAGACACTCGACGTGGGCGAGAATATGATTGCGCAGATAGAGAACACGAGCATCACCCAACTGGAGAATCTCTATGGGCTGCGCATGACCGAGAACTCGCTGACGCATATACGTCGCGGTGTGTTCGAGCGCATGAGCTCGCTGCAAATATTGAATCTGTCGGGCAACAAGCTGAAGTCGATTGAGGCGGGCGCATTGCAGCGGAATACCCAGCTGCAGGCCATACGACTGGATGGGAATCAGCTGAAGAGCATCGCGGGCCTGTTCACCGAGCTGCCCAATCTGGTGTGGCTGAATATATCGGGTAATCGATTGGAGAAATTCGATTATTCGCACATACCCATCGGACTGCAGTGGCTGGATGTGCGTGCCAATCGGATCACGCAGCTGGGCAACTACTTTGAGATCGAGAGCGAGCTGAGCCTGAGCACCTTCGATGCCAGCTACAATTTGCTGAGCGAGATAACGGCCAGCTCGATACCGAACAGCGTGGAGGTGCTCTATCTGAACGACAATCAGATTAGCAAGATACAGCCATATACGTTCTTCAAGAAGCCCAATCTCACGCGCGTCGATCTCGTGCGCAACAAGCTGACCACGCTGGAGCCGAACGCGCTGCGTCTGTCGCCCATTGCCGAGGATCGCGAAATACCCGAGTTCTACATTGGGCACAATGCCTACCAGTGCGATTGCCATCTCGATTGGCTGCAGAAGATCAATCGGGAGTCACGCACGCAGCCGCAGCTCATGGATCTCGATCAGATCTATTGCAAATTGTCGTATGCTCGCGGCGCCACGCATCTCTCGCTGATCGAGGCGAAGTCCAATGACTTCTTATGCAAATACGAATCGCACTGCTTTGCCCTCTGCCATTGCTGTGACTTTCAGGCGTGCGACTGCAAAATGGAATGCCCCGACCGCTGCTCCTGCTATCACGATCAGTCCTGGACCTCCAATGTGGTCGACTGCAGTCGCGCCAGCTACGAACGCGCGCTGCCCTCGCACATACCCATGGACGCCACGCAACTCTATTTGGATGGCAATCATTTCGCCGAGCTGCAGAGCCATGCGTTCATTGGGCGCAAGCGGCTGAAGGTGCTGCACTTGAATCACTCGCGCATCGAGACGCTGCACAATCGCACCTTCTACGGCCTGCTCGAGCTGGAGGTGCTGCAGCTGCAGAACAATCAGCTGCGCGCGCTCAACGGCAACGAGTTCCAGGGCCTCGACAATCTGCAGGAGCTCTATCTGCAGCACAATGCCATCGCGACCATCGATACGCTCACCTTTACGCACTTGTATCACTTGAAGATCTTGAGGCTGGACCACAATGCCATCGGGAGCTTTGCCGTTTGGAACTTCTTGCCCAGCTACCTGAATGAGCTGCGTCTGGCGGGCAATCCGTGGAGCTGCCAGTGCGAGTTCATTGATAAGCTGCGCGACTATATGAATCGGCATGAGTACGTGCTGGATCGCCAGCAGCTGCGCTGCGAGATGCCTGGGAATGGCACGCAGCAGCAGGCGGTGCAAATGGCGATCTTTGCGGCGGCGGCAGCGGCGGCAGCCGGTGAGTCGCTGCCCGTGGTGCAGTGCAGCCAGACGCTGCAGCTGGGCCTGGACAACAGCTTTAACTATGCGGAGCGAGCGGGCGCCGCTGGCGACGCGGCTGGCGGAAATATGACATCCACCAAGATGATACTCACACAGCCGCCCAAGCAGGACTACATACCCATTCTGGTGGCCATACTGACGGCCTTCATCTTCATCATGATCTGCACGCTGCTGGTGTTCATCTTCCGGCAGGAGATGCGCGTCTGGTGCCACTCGCGCTTCGGCGTGCGGCTCTTCTACAACGGCCAGAAGGATGTGGACAAGAACGAGCGCGAGAAGCTCTTCGATGCGTTCATCTCGTACTCGTCGAAGGATGAGCTCTTTGTCAACGAGGAGCTGGCGCCCATGCTGGAGCTGGGCGAGCAGCGCTACAAGCTGTGCCTGCACCAGCGCGACTTTCCCGTGGGCGGCTACCTGCCCGAGACCATTGTCCAGGCCATCGACAGCAGTCGCCGCACCATCATGGTCGTCTCCGAGAACTTCATCAAGTCGGAGTGGTGTCGCTTCGAGTTCAAGTCGGCGCACCAGTCGGTGCTGCGCGATCGCCGGCGACGCCTCATCGTCATTGTGCTGGGCGAGGTGCCGCAGAAGGAGCTGGACCCGGACCTGCGGCTCTATCTGAAGACCAACACCTACTTGCAGTGGGGCGATAAGCTCTTCTGGCAGAAGCTGCGCTTCGCTCTGCCCGACGTCAGTTCCTCGCATCGTGGCCAGCGCTCGGGTCAGCCCTGCCACGCACCCATCAACCATCCCGCCTACCATCATCATCATCATCTGCACCAGCAGCAGCAGCAGCAACAACAACAGCAGCAGCAGCAGATGCCGCTGCATGCAGCGCATACAGTGGCGCATCCGCATCATCATCAGCAGCAGTTCATGTTGCCCCCACCGCCAGTGCCCCTGCAGCCGGGCAGCTTCCGGCGACAGCCCTCCACACAGCAGCAGCAGCATCGCTCCAATGCGAGCATCAACAATAACCAACAGCAGCAGCAGCAGCAGCAGCAGGCGGCATTGCTTATGGGCGGCGCGTGCGGCGGGGGTGTTGTTCCGGGCGCCCAGCCGCAGATGATTCCCCTGGCGGGTGGCATACAGCAGCAGAGCCTGCCGCTGCCGCCACAAACGGCGTCGCAGCCGACGCCAGCGTCACGTAATTTGCACATGTGAGTGAGTGAGATGGATAGATAGAGAGAAAAAGACAGAGAGAGATGCAACTTTGTTGTCTAATTAAAGTTTTTGTTAAGGCTTAAGTTAAACGAGAGCGAGAGCGAGAGAGAGAGATAGAGAGGGAGACAGCAAGTTCACATTTGATTGAGTTCGGCGCTGGTTCAGTTCTTAACTGGTTCAAAAAGCAAAAGTTGCAAGGAAAGTTAAGGCGAGCGAGAAAGGGAACAGAACACATTCTCAAGCCATTGTTAAAGCGATAGAGAGTGGCAGAGAGAGAGAGAGAGAGTGGGTGGGAGAATGAGAGGGGCAAGCATCGAGGAGTCAAACTAAATTAAATCGAGTTTTTTTTTTTTCTTCTTTGATATTGCACAGAATTTGTGTTTTGGTTTTTGGTTTGAAACCAGTTTTTGTGGCAGGCTCAGAGCGAGCCGCAATTGGCAAAGCTTTTTAGCAAAGCTTCCTTGCAAATAAAATAAGAGTCGGAGTCAAATATGCAAATGAAAAGCGTTTAGCGATAAAAAGCCTAGTTACATGTTAAAATAGCAGCCGGAGCAGCAGCAACAATTGCAGCTGGGGGCAACGGCAGCGGCAAGAATGAAGCAACAACAACAAAACTGTAAACAGTAAAATACCAAATAGTTGGCAACAGGGGCGTTGCGGCGGGTGCAGAATGTGAAGCCAATTGTTGTTGGCCCTGTTCTGTTTTCTTACGGCCAGCTATTTTCAGTTTCCTGGCTCGCAGCAAGATTCAGAAAATTGATGTTGCATGCAACATGGCAACACAGAGCAAGCACCGTCGATGCAGACGACGCAGCCAAGGCCCAAAACAATTTTTCTCTCCTTCATTTTGTTATTTTCTCTTAACTTCTTCTGCTCTTCTCTGGCTGTCTCTCTCTCTCTCTCTCTATCTATCTGTGTTCGTTTGTTGTTGCAACATTCACTCGTTAGTTCATCTTAACTGCTGCATTTTACAGTAACAAGCTGTGTCTGCATGTCTGCGTGTGTGTGTGTGTGGGGCATAGAAAATAGGCAACGCGAAACATCACTGAGCTCATGTCTAGGCAAAAACTGAAAAAATAAAAGGCAAAGCCAGAGCCAGAGCAAAATGAAAAGAAATTGTAACAAAAAAGTCGAGCGAGGCGACCGACACCGTCAGGGCCATTGCATAGACGGAGACGGAGATGGGGACGGGGACTGGCGGACAGACACAGAACTAGACCGGCAACAGACGAACAGAGAGATACCTAGGCATGTTCTGGCTGTGGCAGCGGCAGACTTTTGGCAGCTGCAACACACTCACACACACCTACACACAAAATGTGTTTTTTTTTTTTTTTTGGGCCCCAGCTACACGTGGCAATTGGCCAGAGTTTGCAGAGTGTGTCGGAGTGTCGGCTGCCGCTAAGGTTAGCCAAGCCAGAAGATCAAGCAGCATGCAAAGTTACGCGCAGAAAGTGGCCCAAAACGTAGGTCAACTGAGGCAGGCTAAGAGTGAAAACTTACTCAAAGGTCAGCCTGAAGGTAGAGCAAGTTTGAGCTGGCCACACTGATTTATGACATGAGCTGAAATGCTGACAGCTAAGTTTATTAATTGTTGACTGAGCGTAGCTATAGCTAAAATATCAGCTAGTTTTGAAATCGATCTGGCAGCACTGTTCTTTAGCCAAAAACTAATTGTTAGCTGCACGGGGCTGCCCAGGTACACAAGATTCGCACGTGTGCTGCAGGCTTAAGCTGTCGTTTGCTTGGGCCAAGGCAAAATCAAACTGGGAGACACACACACACACACACACACACACCCATATAACTACACCTACACACAGATATGTTGTAGAATAGAATGGCAAAGAAACAGCAAAAGAACTAAACAGAACTGAACATTGCTACAGATTAGTTGGCAGCGATTAAAATCTACCTTGTTGTTTGTTACGCCTGTTTGTCTTTTCTTTCTGCTACATATACTCTGTCTCGCTCTCTCTCACTGGCTGGCAAGATAGAAACATCCAACTAAATGCATTCCAAAAGCAAGAAACTAGTTAACTGTTAGACATCTGCATAGTTTCGTATGTAAAACTGTATATATATATATATATAAATGTAAGGCGTAAGGTTTAAGCGGAGGAAAATGTTAAATTGTACGTTTATTTGTTTAATAATTGTGATATTTTGTTCAATTAAGTCTTAAATTATGAGAAATAAATACATGAGAAAACAACAACCACAACAACAACAACTATTAATATTATGTTATTTCGCTGCTATCAATAAATATTTAAACTGTAAACTCTTCTCCTCATAAGTTATGTTAGTTCATAAGTTAATTAGCCCGAATCCGAACACACACACACACACACACACGCACACCCATCGCTTGCAGCCATATTAACTCTATAAAATGTCAGGTGTGTGTGTGCGTATGTGTGCGTATATAAATCGACTGATTACATCTAGATATGTACATGTATCTGTTAGCTATATATACTTACATAACTCTTGATTATGCTGTACGCCATGTAAATATTGTATTTGTATTTGTAACCTTATGTTTTCTAGTTTATAGCCAAAAAAGCGACAAAAATATAACCGAAACAAAAAATGATAATCGAAAAAAAAAAACAAAAAAAAACTGAATTTTTATACCTCATTTAATTTGCATGTTTATAGTCGAGAAATTCGCACGGCAGCACTTTTCGTGCGGCTATGGATGCTATATAAGTTATAAGTTGTATTCGGCTGATAAGTCATAAATCCATCCGAATTGACATTTGATACCCTTGCCATGCCATGCCATGCCATGCCATGCCACGCCGCCACGGACCACTGACCGCTCAGCCATGTCGCACGGCTTTGGCCGGAATTCGTATCTGAATCTCAATCAGACTGAGTGGGCTCATCGACAACATTCACAATTTCTGCTTACTGGAGCAGTCACCAGTTAAAAGACATAACAATTTGCAAACACACACAGAAAATGCTAAAAAAGCGACGACGACGACGACAGAATGGGAACAAATTAGAGAAGAGCAACGAGCGGCGAGCGACGAGAGCAGGTTCGAAAGTTCGAAATAATATATCAATTTGGTATTGTCTTTAAAGTGAAGATTTGTTGGCTAAAGATAAAGACAGGTATTGTGAATTATAGACATTTAAATGAAATATATATATATGTTTTTATTGTATATGAATTTCAAGTAAGTTGTGGTGGAGTCTGCTAAGAGCTTTGTAGCAGCTGCTTCAGTCATTGGCAAATAAATTTACAAATTTGTATAAAGCAATGCAACCTTCTCCCTGTATAGGTGCTCATATGCTTGGCCTTCCAAAATATGTTTAAGAAGTGATCTGTAATTGGGTATGATTGCCTTATTTTAACGCTCTTTTTATCTAATTTTTCATGTTTATTATAATCTATAATTCTTTTAATAAAGTTAACCAAAACTCAAATTTATTCAAATTAAATTTTATGCCTCTGCTTATTGGAAAAAGTTATTACCGTATTCTTATAAGAAAATGTGTTATGAATGAGAGTACAAAGAGTTGCTTTAGCAAAAATTTACTGTGTTCATAATAAATACAAAAAGCAAACTCTAAGCTGGACTTTGTTATGGGATGAATTTATCAAATATATGTATAGTTAATTTATGCATTTATGTCAAAAAATATTAATTTTAATTTCTTGACAGACTGTATAGTAAGAGAGATCTTTACTATATATATTTCAATTTACAATAATCTTATCATACTACACACTGGCCACAAAGGTTATATAATCCCGTATATATATTGCTTTAGTTAACATAATTTTCTGAGACATATCTCTTATTACATATGCACTCAAATTGAATAACTACTCAGATTTGTTAGCAATATCCATAAAACTGAACTTCTCTTTTATTTTACCCCTGAAAATCAACGCTTTTTATTGCTCTCATTTGGAATGGAAATACTATGAGCAACCCACGATTGGCTCATTGGAATTTGGCTTAAACACTTTTGAGCCGCCTACTTTTTCCCAAGCTCTGCAGCTTCGCTACTCATGCATATTTTATAGATATCGATCGCCGCACTATCGTCGTTTATATTTACTTTGTCTGTTCTTCTTCGCAGTCAGCGCGTTGTATTGCTGATTTTGCAATCTTTGTGGAAATGAATGAATAATTTTTATGATCAATTAAATGAGCAATAAAATTGATGGCCCACCCGTTCTCCCGCCCTGACTCTTGCCCGCTCATACAAGTTCTTTCTGGCAGGCTGTAAAAACGAGTCCAGCCAACGAGCTGCGATTCCGACATAAATTCCCATTGCTTAAATTAGCAAATTTTACAATCAATCATTAGGAGGCGAAATGCCGCCAACGACGTGTCGACGCGGCTTTGATCTTCAATCAGCGAGCCAAAGGAATCTCAAAGTCCGAGCTCTATCGCCATTTCTATCTGTATCTCTATCTGTCTCTGTATCTTTTTGTGTTCTTTGTATCCGTATCTGTAGCTGTATCTGTAACTTCTGTTTGTGTCTTTACTCCATATGACGTGAGGAGGGGCAGCACGTACTCTCGTATGTGGGTAACCAGCGCACAAAGGCGCAAAAAAAGTTCAAGCTCAAGCTAAACCCTTTTCAATTTTTGTTACGTCTTTGACTCTCGTACGCCCCGCCCCCTGCACGTTTCGACCTATTTCAATGCAAAAAGTTGTAAAAAGAGGAAAAAAAAACACGTCAAATATTAAAAACTTTTCTTCAGCTTTTACTTTCTACGGGCTTAGATAGATGTTTCTTTTTTACTTTTATTTATTTTTTTTTTTTTTATCAATTTCGTTTGTGGGATTTGTTACGCCGTAATGGATGAGACCTTGCCGTAACCGCCCACTAGACAAAACTTTCAATTGAATTTCTCCCCATTTTTTTTTTGTTTCCGGTATAAAGTTAAAACTCTGTCTTAGGGGTTTGGGCTATTGGCCCTGCTGCTGGCTGCGGGTCTGACTGTCATTTGGTCCGCTCACAGCATTCGACGTAAATATTTCGGTTAACAAGTCAGTTTAGTGTCAGAAGTTGAACTTTTTATTTATAGATATCAGCCAAGCATGAGACAGGAGTGTATTCAAGGCAAATGAGAGACTGATAAAGGTGCTAAGCAGGCATTCTTGGGGCAACCCAATACCTGGGCGCACTGAACCGCTCCTGTCTATGTCCTGTGTCCTGCGTACCTACATCAAAACATTGGCTCAGTTTGAAGTTTTGGGCTCAAAGTCAAATCAAAGTGCTTGGCCCAGCATATTCGAGCGTGTCTCTAATCCAACCACCTGAACTTTAGGCATATATCAGGCAATTGCTTAAAGAGAGCCAAGCTCAGTGGGGCCGTTGGGTCGTCAATGGCTCGCTTAGCCACCCAAAACACTTGCCTCATTAGCCGCCAACGAATCGAAAGTCATAAACGTCTGCGCTACAGCTACAATAACAATTCCAATTGGCTATATCGATGGGCAAAGCCATTGCATGGGCAGTGGGCGGGAGGGCGACGAGCTGTGTGCGCGTATAAATAAATATGCTTTTATTGGAAGACGACTACAACTGTTTGCAATAAAAGCAACATTTTTCTTAATTTCCATTTCTTGCTAATTTAGCAGCCATAAATTGCCGGTCCATGTGGCCAGGGGTCTCGTTACCCAGCGGCTCTGGAGGCGGCCGAGCGAGGGGCGCTCTGTTGCCCGCCTGCCAGCCAGTCGAAACAAACCAAGCCGAACCGCCGGTAGACACATAAAATTGGCTACAAATTATTGCACATTGTCAAAACAACATTGGTTTGCAATTTTCGCGCTTCAATGCAGATACAGAGTGATATCAGAGCAGGAGGGAGGGAGACTGAGAGGGAGCGAAAAAGCATTTGCACTTGCAGTTGCGCCCAGGTAGACAAAACTCTCCGAATACCCTAGGGCGGATATTTAAATGTGATCGGCGTGAAGAATACAAACGAATTCATGGGAATGCTCTGAGTGTTCAAGCGAAGCAGCAATAATGGAATAGATTAGCCATGAATATTAACAAGCGAATAAGAAGAAGAAAAAAAATATTTGATTGAAAAATGAATTCGAATTTGGAATTAAATATATATTTCAAATTTGAATTTATATTAAATATATTTACTCAATTAATATAATATATAGCATTAATTTAAAAATATTATTAAAATATAAGTTACTAAAATTAATTTGAATTTTGAATTAAAATATTAACTAAATAAATATAATAAATATATATATATATAATTAAATATAAAATATTAATTATGAAGAAGAAAAAAAAAATGGTTGAGAAATTAATTTGAATTTGTAATTAAAATATATATTAAAAGCTGAATATATATTAAATATATTTACTCAATTAATATAATATATAAAATTAATTTTAAAAAATTTTTATTAAAATTATTATATTAATTATTAATATAATATTAAGAAACAACAGAAAAACCCCTTGATTGAAAAATGAAATTGAATTTGAATTCAAATATTATGTTGCATGAATATATAGATCAACAGCTGACAGAGCTGCCATCTCTCCTGAAATTAGAGAGTATCTCAGCTGCGCATATGCCCCAGCTCTGCATGCATTTACAGTTAGCTATGGTAATTCGCACAACTGTGTGACTGCAAAATGGGTTAGGTTATGGACAAGAGAGCGCAAGACAATGACATTGACATATAGGCAGTCGATAAATGAGAGAGTTAGCGAGTGAGGGGGAGGCAGAGAGGGAGAGAGAACGAGAGCTGTTGATTGTTTTCATTGAAATAAATGACAGAGCCTGGGCCGTTGACACACGCGTTGAGCAGCCGCATTTGATACCCTGCATAAATAATTATCATAATTTCGGATGCACTCGGCGCTCTCGCATAAAGGCAAATTTGTATGCGATTTATCTTATCGCGATCATGTGGATGAGAGAGACGGCGAGTGAGCGAGAGAGGGAGGGAGGGAGGTAGACAGAGAGAGGAAGTCGCATAAGTTTCACGTATTTTCATGCACGATTAAAGCCTTAATTTTCAACGTTGCGAACATTGGACAAAATCTGCAGGTATCTGCAGCTCCTAATTAATGGTTTGCATCGGCTTCTTATCGCGCCGCACGCATCGCGATCGCCCAGCCCAGCGCCTCACCTGGTCCAGGTACTCGTTGGCTGTAGCTCAGGCTGAGGCTGAGGCTGAGGCTGAGGCTGAGGCTCTGGCTAAGTGTTCGTGTATCGCATGGCGGCACCTGATCAAGGCAAAAAGGAGCTGCGATTGGCAACAGAGAAAGGGTATGAGAGAGAGAGAGGGGAGATGGGGCACGGGATCGGTAACATCGGCTGTCTGCGTACAATTTTGTAATTCTTTGTGGCTCTGCGCACAGAGATTTTTATGAGCTGTAGCATTGCACATTATTGATAATCCCGATATGCGTTTTGACTCAAACATTGCCAGAGATTTTAGCAGAGGGTGTTGTCAAGCCGAGCAAAATACCTTCATGGCCCGACCGCAGACAAGGGCAGTGCCTGGGACGGACTGGCCACATTACTGATAAGGCCACATTGTTTCTGGGGTGTTGCAGTTGCCGATAGCGATCAATATCGCCAATCGAGCCGGCCGGCCGGCAGACCAAGTTAGCCAGCCACTAAAGAGAAAGCTGCCAAGGAGCTGCTCCTATGGCTGTGCAACTGGAATTCGATCGTGCCTCCGATCTTGTTCTGATGCCCAATGTTATATGAGTGATAAGCCGTAAGGTTGCTGACTAACTGCACTAAATAACTTTCGTAAGCAAAGAGTCGAACTATACAATGTTTAGCAGTAACTACTTAAGCACTGTAGCAATGATCTCTGATTGATCTTGATGGTCGTCGAGTGCATCGGGACCGCTGATATAGAAGTCCTCCAGATCTTATCTCGGACAGCATGTTAATTAATTAACAATCTGAAGAGGACAAACTGCGCTAAACGATTCAGCGCTCGGCTGCCAGCTAGACAAGATCTATCGATCTAAGCAAAGAGATCGCAGTGGGTTTCCGATTCGCACTGCGACGACTCCCACCGATCGTTAAGCGCTGGCCATAAATGCCTTGGGTACTTTATCATCTCGTTGCGCCGTTTATGGCCGGTCCAGGCCGGGCCGGGCCGGGCCGGACCCGTCTCGGCTCGGGTTAGTCATTTGCCGCAACAATTGATTAGCTGACGTTAGCTGGGCAAGAGCGGCTGCTAAAATTCATTAAGCCACACCGAAATGCAGTTAGCTTTCAAGTGGAATTCACTCTCGTCAGCCGTTTAGTGTGCGTCCTCCTTCTCCCGCGCGCTGCTTAAATGTTTCTCTTACAGAGAATTAGGCCAGCGGAATGCACCAGGCCGCAGTTCGTTTTGTCTGCGCCTGACCAGGCCTTTTTGACCAGTTTCAAATTCAGTTTTTGTGTTGCTTTTTATTTCGGCACGATCAAGCACTGAAGATCTTCTTCTCCGATCGCTTCGATCAACGCTCATCGCTCAGACGCGGTTCGCATCTCTCAGCTCGTCGTGCTGCTGCTGCTGCTGTTGTTGTTGTTGTTGTTTTTATTTTTTGCGTTAACGTTTTAATTGATCGCTTTCAGTTATAAACAAGTTGGCTTTTGATTTATGAGCGCGTGCGTGCAGCGACAGAAAAATGCGTTTTAGGCCAGTTAACAGAGCCGATCTTTTGGGCCCTGAGACTGGGGTATCGAGACTTGCGACTTGGGTACCTGGTGCTGATGCTGGTGCTGGTTGGTCATCATCTGTGCGGCTTTTGTTTATGTAAATGAAGTCGAAACTCAAAGCTTTCAATAGCTGTTGATGATGTTGTGTTTTGTATGGAACGGCGACAATGTCTCTATTTCTCTAATTTCGTATTGCCCAGATGCCAGACAATCGCAACCCAGTCCCCTGCCTTGAGGCGGCCCTCAAATAGAGCTGAAAAGCAAAGATCGAGAAAGAGAGAGAGAGAGAGAGAGAGAGAGAGAGAGAAGCAACAAGCTGGTGTTTAATATTATTTGTCTAACGGTCACGAGCATTTGCCTTCGCGTTGTTGTTTGTGGTTAAGCGTCAAATTTTTAAGAATTTCCCGCATCGTTTAACCAGCCATATTCGTTGGCTGTTGTTGCTGTTGCACTGACAACCAAATAAATCACAGCTTCCACACATACCTGTTCCCCACCCGAGTCCCTCTGCCCTAGCTGCTAGCTGAAATACTAAGATTGGGTCTGAGACTGGGACTGAGACTGAGACTGGGCTTTGCACAGCGTAGGCATCTTAACAAATATCTTTACATTTCGACCGAATCTTTCTTTATGTACATTTCTTTTAGAGGCGACAAATGTATTTGTTTTATCAGCTATTGTTGCGCAGTTCGGCTCGAAGAAAAAAGCTTGTGAACTTTTATTTTTCTGTCTCGCTGACTGGCCATAAACTTCACTTTCACACAGCGCGGCCGGCTACAGGGCGACGAGGTGCTGGAGTTAGCCCTCCACAAAATTAAAAAAAATTAAAAATAAAAAAAAAAAAACCTCCAAATACAAGAAGAAAAATGTTTGTTGAAAACGAACAAACATAAAACACAGTTTTGGATTTCACTTTGGCTGTTGCTTTGTTAATGCTGAGTGGCTTTTGCGGTTCGAGAGTTGTCAGTATGGCAATTAATCAACGCATCTTCAATTGGCATCTTAACAAGATTCGAGCCCGTGACTCACCCACTGAAATCCACTTTCCACTCAAAATGCGTTAACTGCGATTCCATGCGATGCGATGCGATGTGATGCGATGCGATCCGATGCGATTCCGAATCGATTTGTTTATAGAAAAACAAACACTTGGCTCTCCACTATATCTGCCAAGTGTGTGTGTGCCTGTGTGTGTATGTGTGTGTGTGTGTGTGTGTGTGTGTGTTTTGGCCGCTGTCCGTTACTCATGGCTGGCTAAGTGGGTCGTGACTTTTCAAAATGCAAACGTGTCGTCGTCTTGGAAGCAATATGCATGCGCAGTTGGTTCAGCTCCCAGCTCCCCAACTAAAAGTCTCCCCTTCAACTGCGACTGCCGCTGCCGCTGCCCCTTGCCATTGCCAGCCCGCCGTATGTATGCCGCCCAAAACGGCGCACGTACGTAAACGTAATGAAATTCTTACCTCAAATAGCACTTAACTCCAGTTTAAAACGAGCCAAAAGTGAATGGTACTGACCCCAAACCGTTGCACGTTTGTCTTAACACTTTGTTGTTTACTTTTTCTACAATTCTCTGCACTTTTTTCATTTTTTTTGGGGCCAAAATAGAAAAGTCGCCGCTGCACTCAGCGATCGGCGAACGATCAGCCGATCGCAAAAATTTGTTTAATTGAATTGAATGTATGAAAAATAAAAAAAAATCGAATAGAAGAGAGAAACAACAGCGGCAGCAAGAAGAAGAAGAGGAAGAGTGGGAAGAGGGGGTAAAAAAACATATAGTCAATGGACAAGTCAATGCGGCAATTTGAATGCGAGCTCATTTTGAGAGCGAACCTCGAACCCCGGGCCAGCGGCACCAATCACGGTCATGTTTTCATGTTGCATGTTCGCTGGCTGCATGTTGCATGCACCATGTTTCAAGATCAATAGCGGGAAAATGCTTGGCGAGCGCTCATGTGGCCATTTGAACCGCTTCTTGAACTTATCTGTTTGCATTTTGTCGCCTGACAATTAAATGCTTGACTGAATGACAAGACAAACAAACGAATGAAACGTCGAGCGTTGCCACCGTTTGCTTTTTTGTATGTATGTTAAGTGTCGATCAGCAGGAAATTGTGATGAATGCCACGACAGAAACGATGTCAAAAAGGCATATGAAAAGCTTAAGGCACAGTAGCACAGCAGCACAGCACCTAAGGCACCTAAGGCACCGAGGCACTGAGCGTCTCGATCACTTTAGAAAGCAAATTACAGATGATCCTCGGTCATGATCCTCGGGTTCTTGAGGTAGCAGCCGTGACTGCCACATTCAGATGCTGACAATTGCTAATGCGATAAGTGGATTTAATTTTTATTTTTATTTATTTTCATTTCTTACGTTCGACTGCGATCAGTCAAGATCAATCAAATGACAGTCAAAGATCAATAGTTTGCACTTGACTAAGCAGCCTTTGTTTCCGAATCCGAAGATCATTAACAGATCGGTGAATGTAACTTAAGCAGATCTTATCGGAACTCATTTATGTTGCGGTGTGAAGATCGTTAAGATGTCCGCTGCTGATCGGCTCTAAAATACTTTTCAGAATCATAGAGGAAACTGGAAAGATCGCAAAAGATTGAATAGCCTGGGCAAGAGGTGTTAAGATTCCAATACTTTCTCTACACATTTGGTTCTATCAACGACTTCCCTCACACCCTTACAGTGTTGCTTAACATGGCCTAAATGAAGCCAAGTCTCATCGATAAGTTTGATGAGATTTGATATAGAAACTAGCCCATTTCGTATTTAATATGCGTATTATGATAATTCTGTTAGATTGGGCTCTGAGCCGCGCCGCAGTTATTCATATCTCGAGTATAATCGCAGCTGTGTAGGTAGATCGATATAAACATAATTATGTAAATCCAGCGGCTAATGCAATAATGTAATCAGAGACTTATTGATGTGGCAATCGTCAGCTCGGTTTCTTTTTCGTAGACTCGAGCGCCCAAAAATGGGAATTGCGCACTCACAAGATTGGCCAGCAGCCCAGCAGCCGTGTTCAAGCAGAAATTTACGATGTCTTTTGACAAATATGATGACGGTCTAGGGCATAGCCATGGCTTGCACTTTGTTATTGATTGAAGTTGCAGTTGGGGTACAGACAGGGGCAGGGGCAGAGGCAGAGACAGTGCCGGGGACAAGGGGTTCTGCTCCATTGAAGCTGGAGTTGACGCACATTTTTGAATGAAAAACGAAAACAATGCCATTTACAAGACACTTAACGAGATGTCAAGTGAAAGCCATGGCCGAAGACTCGGCCAAAAGCTGTTGTTGTTACTCTTATTGTTGGAGCTTCTTGGCGATTGGCGATTGGCGCTGGCAGCAGCGGCCCACAATTGTGATCTGTTGGCCATTCGCTGATGATGTTGATGGGCGATGTGTGTGTGTGTTGGTTGAGTGTTTGTAAAATGGTATGAGAGTGTGTGCCTGTGTGCGTGTGTGTGTGTAGTGGCCAAGTGACGTGGCTTGTTTTGGCGTACAAGTGCACTTCAGTTGAGTTTCGAGTCCAATCTAAAGAAGCACAAGTGAGCGCAGACTTTCGGTCTAGTGTCGACTCTCGACTCTCGACTCTCAACTCTCGACTCTCGACTCTCGACACACACAACTCAAAACTCTCGACATTCAACGCTTTTTTTTCTAATGACAGGCAAACAAACAGATGATGCAGGTACCCTAAGCCTCCCCCCGAGCCTCAGCTCAGTCTGTTGTCTGTCTTGTGGCAGCTACTGCAGCAGCAGTCGGAGCTATAGCCGCAGCCGCAGCCGCTGTACTTTCTCATGAATTTGTTGTCATATGTGTGTACATGTAACAGCAACAAATCGAAAAGTAGCGAGTGAAAGAGCGAGCGAGGGAGCCACAGAGAGAGGGCGAGACTAGATATAAAAGATTTATGGGTAAAACCATTCACCAATTGTTTGGCGACACACAGTTGCGGCTTGCAGGAGGCGACAACTAGGACAAAACTGTTTTTGGTCACATGACTCAAATTAGAAATGCGATTCGCTTATAATAAATGAAAATTCAAATGCGCGCCGCCAAAACAGGTTAACAAAGTGGCTAACAAGGCAAGTCGACTCGAATCGAGTCGAGAGCTCAACTGCGAGTCCGTCGACTGCCACTTGGAATACGTTTGCCCAATGCGAGACCTGCGACTGCGCAGTCGGAGACTGGAACGGGCACGCATGCGCGTTGACCGCCCGCCGTGCTACACATTCTGAGAACTTTCCACTTCAATTAATAACTAATTTGATGTGTGCCGCGCTGATCGCGGTGCATTTTATCGATTTGGACAGCGCCCCGGCCGCATTTGGAGCAGGAGCAGCGCCCGGACGCTGACGATATTGATGCGACGTTTCCAAGCACCTTAGCTGCAGCGCTACACCCCGCGGCTCCACAATCAACTGATTGAGCAGGGTCCAAGCGCTGCGCGACAGCGAATCTAACACAAGCGGAAGCAGGCATCACATAGAGTGGGAGAGGGGAGAGAGAGGGAGATAGGGAGATGGTGGGTCATAGATCAAGGGAATTGTTCAATTTGTGTGAATAGTCAATAAAGAGCCAAGATTTCAGTAATTGGAACTATAAAGTCTAATTAAATAATAGCAAATTGTATTACAATGGATATCTGTCCAAGCTCAAGTCAAGTCCAAGCTGCAATTAGTATATCAAAGCGAAGTCGATAATGGTTATTCTATAAATCTGATGGAAATTGCTGAGCTATGGATTGGCAAGATCTATGGCAATTCGCTGCATGCGAGGCAACCACTCGGATCAGCGTTTGGATAATTATGGCTTATTGTAGTCGTCTATGTATATGTGGTATGCGAACGCCTCTCTGTGTCTCTCTCTGTGTGTGTGTGTGTTGGCAGGCGCAGCTGCTGCGGTGTGTGTAACCCACGTCCCGCTGCCGCGCTTCCAGCATCTGCTTGTCAAGCGGTTAACCGCCTGGCGTGCCAGGCTAAATAAATCACTTGGCTAAATACCCCAAACGAAGTTTAGGCCCAGCCGCTCGCTTTGCGTTTGCTCTGGGTGCCAGTTGAAGCTTGGATTTTGGTTTTGGGTTCGGGTTCGGGTTCGGACTTGGGCTTGGGTTTGGGTCTGGGCTTTGCTTTTTTGCACTGCAACACTTCAACAATAAATAACCAAGTCATATTTTTCACCTCCGTTGTATGCAGTTGCTGTTGAGTCACTTCCTGGTTTTTGAACTCCACACATAGACAGAAAGAGCGAAAGAGAGCGAGAGGCGAGCAGTCGAGCAGTCGAGATCAAGGCAAAGCTGGGCACATTAACAAGCATATTACCTACTATCTGCCAGCCAGAGAAAATATGCAAAATTGTTGCTTGCCCCAGCCGAGGTCCAGCTCTGGAGCTGTGCCAAGCTGAGCTGCAAATCATTAACATCTCTGCCGGGCCAGAACCACCTCGATCAGCACCACGAACATATTTCTGCACGTGACCTTATTTCCCCCGCACAGACTGCACAGAATGGAGCGGGCTCTGCTCTGCTGTTGCTGCTGCCGTGGTTGAGTTTTGCTGGCTTGGTGGTTGGAGGTTTCGGTGGTTTGCTTGTTTGGTGGTTTCTTTGCAGCCAACATCAATTTTCGATCACGTTTTAAGTGTCTTGCGCCGTTTCGCGTCGCCATCGCCATCGCCAGCCCATCATCATCATCATCGTCGTAGTCATCATTGTTGTTGTTGTTGTTGCCGTCTTCTAGCCCAAGTTAAATGATTTAAAACCAACAAAAAATATCGTGCCAAGTGCTGTGCATATTGCACACAGGCATAGCACCCAGGCCCAGAAACTCCAGCCACGTCACTCACTCACTCACTCACTCAATCCAATCGAATACGAACCAATCCGTTAGACGGTGTTGTTGCCATGTTGCCCCCCCTCTCGCCGGCCCCTGCTTGTAGGTAAATTTTTGGCCAGCACTCAGTAAACTGCATTATCACGCCTCTCCGCTGCATTATTGGCAGCGGCAGTGGCCGCGGCAGCCGCCGCTTGCATCGCCATTTCCCTCGCCGAGGTGAAAACAACAGCAAGACTCTGAGTCAATGCTGGACCCAGTGAAGCATCCATCGATCCTAACTGCACTTCACTAAGCAGCCACAAAAATATATCTGACAGATGCGACTCGCGCTCGCTGGACGTGAAGCTGGACGCGGTCGTGGATGTGGACAGGGATGTGGATGTGGATGTGGACGTCGATTGCGACTGCGACTGCGAACGTGGCTCGCATTGCTACGATTCGCTGCGCTATTCACATTTAGGTGTCTACTTAAAAAATCAAAAACGTTATACAATCCCAGACAAAACGACATTGCAGTCGGCTCACTGGCTAACCGCAAGCCGAAAGTCAAAAAGAAAATACAAAATACCAATTCGCATGCATATGCAAAACAGCTCGACTCGCGTATACCCTTTAGCCCAGTGTGGTGTGAAATATAAAACACTTACGACCTTCCAGGTGTGCTCAATAGATCTGAGATTAGGGGAAGTTTACAGCATCGTATACAAATTTAGTTAATACAATTTAGGCCAAGCAGAATAGGGAACTAAACCTTATACCCTCACATAATTACAGGGTATGTGGCAGAAAGAAAAAAAATAAAAAGGTGACGTGGCAAATAAAACAGAGCGACGTCTGCAACTGGACAGTTACCTGGGACTCAGACTTCGAGTGCGAGCTCGAGTCGGACTTCGAATGCGAGTCGCGAGCTCAGAGATCGAAGTCGCAGGCTTTGGTTTGCTTTGCCATCTCGGTTTGTGTGTCTTTCATTGTGTGGTGTGAATGTTATGGAAATTTGTTAAGTTCTGCATACACAAAACTCGAGACCCGAAAAGCACTTGGCAATTTGCACGAAAGTTGCCCCCAAACGGCATTGCGGCCAGCTGCGAGTCGTGCGAGAGGGGCAAGTGGAGGGAAGTCGGGTATTACGGGCATATGCGAAGTAAATTTTTTTGATTTTCACACCCAAACAACGAGGCAAAGGCATACAAAAGGCTTCTTCTTAGTGGCGGGCACATGTGACAGCTTTATTGGATTCCCATACACACCCAAAAGCTATTTAACAGCCCAGGCAATTGATATAAGCAGACAGAGATGGGCGAGAGAGTGAGAGAGAGAGAGGGGCAGAGAGAAATCAGCCCAATCGGCCAGAGATTTGTGTTGGGACTTACTTAACGCGCTTGAAAATGATTTGTCAGTTATGGATTTGCCTAAGGCTGGCAAACGGGGCCCGAGGGGCGCTAAGCCGCCTAATGCATTTGGCATTCAGTAATTTAAATGCGATTGGAACTTGCGGCCGTGGCTGCTTTTCCTCTAGTCACTACAATTGGTTTAGCCAGCTGCTGATTGATTGAGAGCTCAGCTCGTTATTTCTTATGATGTGGAGAATCGCATTGATGACGCTGCTGCCTGGGCCTGTGCCTGTGCCTGTGCCTGGGCCCGGGCCAACTCCTTGCTATCCCTCGTTGGGCTCAACTTTATGCTAGATCACGTCCCCATAAGAACATATTATCATTCTCTGAAGAGATTCAAGTACTTTCTGAAGCTGAACTTGTGGCGATTCCTTTTAAGAGTAAGAATGCAAAAATCAGAGTCGAATTGGATTTATTTTTTTGTATATTATTATTTATATTTTTTGTAAATTCCCAAATGTATTAATCCAAGAGTTTCAATTATAATAAAAATTATTTAAATAATAAAATATATAAATATATAAAATATTAATTAGATATTAGAAATATTATTGCTATATAAAATATTAAAATAATATAATAACGTAGTAATCTGAAAGATTTTAATTTAAAATAATAATTATATAAATTATAATAAATATATAAACTATAAATTCTACACTAGAACTATTCTTGCTATATAAAATACGCAATAGTCTAGATAGTATAAATTTGTATAATATAAATGTATATATATATATATATATATAAATTTGAATGCCGCTTAGATGCAAAGAGTTCATAGAATAATAAAAATTATATAAATTATAAAATATATAAAATATAAATTCTAAACTAGAAAAATTCGTGCTCTGCTAGTAACTGCTAGTAAAGACGACTTGAAAACAAATCTGATCCATCTGACTAGCATTCGATATGCCCAAATCTTAAAGCACATTTTTTTTTTAGGGTGTGTAAGTGAATTGCAATTTATTTGTGGTTGAAGTGGAATGTGAACAGTTTGAAATGAAAGTTTTGACTTGAGAATGGATCATCAATGGGAAATGTTAAAGCAACTGTCAGCATCGCATCTGCTTGCATATCTAAACAATTGACTCTAATTGTTGCATATGTATTAGAAATAAACATCGGCTCCCTTGCGCCTATAGCCCGTGTCGGATGTCATGATTGAGGCCTTCTTCTTGCGCAGCCTGAACATGACCTCGAAATAGTTGGCCACAATCTTCGACACGTCGGAGCGGTCTTCGTTCGAGACGAGTTGCTCCTCGCAGCGCATGAATATGTTCTTCAGAATGCCGCCGCTGCTGTAGTATTTGATAATCCTGTCGCGGTTGCGCCAGTTGATGAGCATATGCGGGCTGCAGGACTCGTAGATGCGAAATACCCTGTAGAATTGATCGTATTGCTTGGAGAGCTTGCGCATGTGCATCTCATTGATGTTGGGCAGCGGCACGCCCGGCTGTCGTATGAGATTATACGGATCGTACTGCTGCGAGTAGTTGGCGAAGCGCACCGATGGCCAGTCCAGCGAGAGAATCGTGTCGTACAGATGCTTCGGATGGCCGAGGATGCCGTGCGAAATATCGACCAGATGCAGCTGTGATCCGGGAATCAAATACTCCATTTCGACTTGCGCAATGCGCTGATCGGTGCCGCGATACTGCCGCTCGCCTATCCACAGTATGGGCATATCCTCATCGGCCACATGCTGCAGCTCCTGGATCATGGGCGAGTTCTGGACGCGGCAGTTGAAAATCTTATTATTGCGCCCATACAGCAATGAGCGCTCGACGGTCGAGAAGGTCAGATACTGGGTGCGATTCATCAGAAAGTGCTCGGATCGAAAGAGCCGATTCATTTCCATCTCTATGATGAAGTATGCGCGCCTGTGCATGGTTATCCAGATGATCTGCGTGCAGACGGCCAGGAATTGCTCGTGGAATGCCTGATCCTTGATCGTGGACGAAATGTTCGTCACCTCCTTGGTGTGGTAGAACTTCTGCATGTCGCACTCGCCCATTATGATGACGCTATAGTTTCTGGCCACCAGCATGCGAAACTGGCTCAAATGTGAGGCGAAAATGCGCTTCATCTCGTTCGTCTGCTCGCTCTGCACCTGCGCCATGTTGCCCGCCAGCTCATCTCGTCGTATCAGAATGAACTCGACCATGCGCAGAAAATGCTCAAAGTAGATGATGAGCGCATGCAGGAATCTATGCACCGCCGGCCTGTGCATAAACTCCAGAAACTTCAGCGAGAGAAACTCCTTGGGCATCATAAAGAGCACCAGATCGCGCACGTCATTGATCACCACAGTGTCGCCGTCGTATGTGGTGTCGGGGCGTGCGAAGACCTGACGGAAGATCAGCTCCTCCTCCTGGTTGATGGTGCGCAAGAACTTGAAGCCGTTCGTATCGATAAAACGCTCATTGGCATCCTCCAGATCCGAGTAGGGATGAAAGCACAAGCTCTGCGCCTTCTCATCCCAGGTCCACTTGCCGCTGTGGTACTTGGGCGCCGAGGTGCCAACGTGAATGCGCTTCATTGTGTGACTCGATTGGCAATTGAATTAAACTAAATATTTGTGGTTTCTTGTTTTCGAGTAACTGTTTATGGTCTGTCGTTTATTATATGTAAGTTTGTCTGCCTGATCATATGTTCTGTATGAGGTGTGAATGTTATTTGACAAGTCACAATTGAACGCAAAGTCCAGGCCTGTTCGAAATCGGAAATGCTTTTCTCGTTACACAATTCATTGACAGCTGGGCGCTCTTCAGATACTGCCAAGTGGCCACAGTAGTTGAATTGGACTGTCGGCCCACCTGGCAAGCCATGAGAACCGAGAGCTCACGGTGCCCGAAGCAAATCCTTGTCAAATGTTCACACAAACGGTGTGTGGACATGTGCAATTTCGGGAACTATTTGTGGGGTATACTTAATGAATGGAAAGCGACCAAAATTAAGACTATAAATAAGCAAGCGAAGAAAAGGGAAGGTCGACAGCGACATAGAGAAAGAGAGAGAGAGAGAGAAGGTGAGAAAGAGAGTCTTACGGAGCTAAGCCAAAAGAAAAACGATCGATCAAAATAAATCAGAATTGGACAAAAACATTGGACAAAGCAGAAAATGCTAAGCCAGCAATTGTGAGCACAATTTTCCAATTTTCCGTCTCTGTTTTGGGTAAACAAATGTTTTGCGTAACAAAAGGGCAAAAAGGGAAACAGGCTAAGGGAAAGGCAAGACAAAACTGCCCGCCAGGCAAGACGAATATGCCCAAAAGGACTCAGAGACTCAGCCAGAGCAGCAGCAGCAGCTGTCAATGGTACAAAGCAGAGGCAAAGAAAAGGTCGACAGATCGAAAGGTAAGAAAATGAGTTACAGTGAGGCATAGGTAGAATGGAATCAAAATGCACAATCGAAATTACTTTGCTCTGCTACGCTGTGCTGGCTAAACAAACTGGGCTCCGTGCCCAAGGAATAACGAAAAAGGACAACAGCTGGCCTGCTGTGCTCTGCGACGTGTTTCGAAACGCTCCGCAGGACCCTTGCCTGGACTAGTCAAAGACGCCCTCCTCTTGTTAGACACGGCCAATTGCTTGGAAATTTGGATGCATCCTTGGTTGGCATCAGGTAGTTGGCCAGCCGAAATTGTGTGGTCTGTGCTCGCGGTCACTGCGGGCTATATATCAATCCCAACTGCTGTGGTTGACCCAAACACTGACACTAATCATAGCTCAAGCGTAAAGGCGTTGATAGCTGTGTGTAGAAGCGGCACTGGCACTGGCACTGGCTAAGCCCAAGTCAAAAATTCTTTGACTTTTCGCTTCTTGAAACTCATTAGAGTTTTCCTTTAACATTTTCGGAATCTTTATTTCAGCGACGAGCCAGCAGAAGGCAAACGACAGCTACAGCTACAGCTACAGCAAAAATCTTAATAAATTCATCAAAAATCAGCGGCAAGCATCTCACGACTGGGCAACACTAAACTTTGCACCACGCCGGCTGAGGGAGCTCAGGGGAGGGCTGGGGTGCTGCCGGCAGGGCGGAGGGTGGCGTACGGGCGTGCGGGCGTGTGTCAGGCGTTGGCTCTGGAAATCAATGCCAGGCGATCGTCAGCAACATATTTCAAAACACAAACTTACAAATATATTTCGCCCGTTTGTCGCTGTGCAGCAGTAAAAGAGTCAAAAAGTTGCTGCTAGTGCTGCAATCGGACACGTTTCTGGCCGCAGCCAGTTAGCCGGTTTCGGACTTGCAGCATGCGACTTGCAAACTCGGCGGTGGAGGCGTCTTTACACATTTGCATGCTCAAACAGCAATCGATCACAGGCAGCAGCAGCAGCAGCAGCCGCAGCAGCCCAGAAGACAACGTTCGCCCAGCACCATATGAGGAGCAACAGCAACAGCAGCAGCAGCAGGAGTAGGCGGAGTGGCAGGAGGTGCAGGAAAAGGAGCTGCATGTAAACTGGTTTATGCATGCCAACTTTGCGTACTATTGTGAGCGAGCGGGGAGAAGAGAGGGAGAGAGAGAGAGAGAGAGAAGCGCAGAGCGAGACTTGAGCTGAGATTTTTGTTGATCGTTGGCTACGTTTTTTTGGTGTGCCAGGAGCAACAGCAACAACAACAACAAGAAACGATGAGCTGCAAAGTGGAGGTTAAAAAAATTTGCAAAAATATTAACGAAACGTAGGCAGCAGCAGCAGCAGCAGCAGCAGCAGCAGCAGCAGCAACAACAGTTGCTGTTGCTGCTCGCCTTTTTCCACTGCAATCTGCAATTATAGCGCATGGTTAAGCAGAGCAGAGGAAGGCAGCGCGCAGGGCAAGGGATAGGAATGGGGATGGGGGGGAGGTAGGAGAAGCGCTCAGTGCTCAGTGCTCAGTGCTTTTGACTGGGCGGTTTGTTGAACTTTGACAGGAAGTTGAGAGCCCAGCGAACAGACAGCAGAAGACTAAGGCTAAAACTAAAGCTGTAGTTGAAGCCTGCTGCGGCTGCGGCTGCTGCCCGTTGATGTTGCTGATGCTGATGCTGATGCTGAAGTTGAAGCTTTTGCTTCTCTTCTTTTTTGATGATGTGACTTGGCTTTTGTTTGCTGCTGGCTGCGGCGGCTGCTGTTGGCTGCTGTTGATGGGTGAAGGTTGTGGAGGACACGGACATGCAGAGTGCTGCAGACAATTGACAATGTGAAAACGATGTCGATTAAGTTGCTGCCGTTGCTTGCATACGCCAGGCGGACGGACACTCGGACAGACAGACGGACAGACGGACGGACAGATGGACAGAAAAGGGCAACACAAAATGCTCTTAACGATCAGCCGTTGCCACAACGCAAAGTTATGCGAAATTCGATTGTTGCCCGCCACTGTGGCCGCTCCCTCTGTGCCTGGCCTTCGCCTTGGCCTAACTGACTTTGACTCGGGCTGGTGTAAATGGTTTTAACAGCCTTGAAGGATAAGCGGCCACCGAATTGCGGTTGCCAGCGTCGATATTGTTAAGCAACACTTCACGCTCAGCGCGACTCTCAATTCTCAGGCTTTGCTGCTGATAATGTTATTTGACCTCTGCAAAGGGGGAGCAGCAGAGGCGAATTCCACAGCTTATTATCTCATTAAAGGTGCATTGTTTTCAGGCATTTTCAATTATTAGTGAAGACATTCTGTGTCTTGATTTAAATAAAGCTTAAGACTTCGAGTAAAAATAAACTCTCAGTAAAATTTGTATTCGTTTTCCTTTTTGTTCAGCTCAATTGAAACTCTTTTAATAAGCTTTTGCGTGTCCTGAGCAGATTCATCTAATAGATTATCCACGCACAAGTTCACAATCTGGTGCGAGTTTGCAGCTTGTCTCTTATCGCACGTAATCAGATTTTGCCACATAGTCAAGCGATGTTGCCGATAGGCTTAACACTGCACAAGACAGAAGGCGTAGAGCAAGAGAGAGAGAGAGAGAGAGAGAGAGGGAGATGGCTATGTTCGGCTTAATTTTGTAATTACTATAATATATCCCTTGTGCCATGACTTGAAGCTTCCAGGCAGGCATTCTCACATTCTGCCTGACGCTGACGCTGGCCGGCATCCTTAACGGCCTGAAATGCTCAAACAACTGCGGGGCACCATGCCCCGCATGCCCCATGCCCCGCATGACGCATGCAGCAAGTGTAAAAGCAGAAGAAGAAAAATTGAAAACTAACTGCTCCCTGTTTATATTTATATTATATTACGCTTCGTGCCAAGTCAGCAACAACAGCAACGGCAACGGCAACAGCAACAAGTGAATGCCGATCCTCTGGGGGGTGTGTGTCTTGGCTAAAGAGCAACGTTTACTTGAGCTCACCCCTTACTCCACAGTCCCATTCCGCTCTACCCTTTCGCTATATAACTATATCGCTCTGCGCAGGCGCGCGCGCGCGCTTGTGTCTTCACCCCAAACGACTCTCGAAATAATTATGGAAAATGCGTTGGTCTGCGGCACAGAGGGGCGAACGCGCTGAGCGGGGCACGGCGTGTTTCCTTTGCATGGGCATGGGCAATGAGCTATGATGAAAAACAACAAGCTCATAATAAATAATAACCAGGCAGGCAGGCAGGCAGGCAGGCAGGCAGGCAGGCAGGCAGCCTGACTGACTGGCTGACTGGCTGGCAGGCAACACGCGGCCAGCGAAGCGCGGGGTAACAAGCGCTAATTATCGACAACAAGCTAAAACAGTGGCCTACAATTACGCAGCGACGTCAGCAGAGGCAGCGGCAGAGACTGTGGCAGCGGCAGAGGCAGAGGCAGAGCCAGCGCAGTCAGCTGAAGGCGCCCTACGCACTGACGGACTTGACTAACAAAGCACAGCGAGCCCTGCCTTTGCCTGTTGAAAGCTGACGTTCGTCTTGGAATGGGGCACATATGTGTGTGGATGCTGCTGATGCTGCTGCTGCGGATGCAACTGCAGCCATTAAAATTTACACAGCTCTTTTTAAGCGGTCGTCAGAGACCCAAAGCCACACAGCCTCGAAGGCCTCGTCATCATCATCATCATCGCCGTCGACGGCCTTTCTCCCATTGGTGGCGACGGCGCAAACTTGTTAACTTCTTGGCATGATGGTCATCATGCAAGCCAAATTCAAGCGAGAGAGAACGCGAATTCAACGCAAACAACATGCAACAGCCACGAGAGCAGGCCGCGGCCTAAACACAACGAATTCTCAATGCTCTAGAGGAAGTGTGTGTGAACTTGATACTGGCATATAGAAATCATAGAGAAAACCTTTGAGTGATCAAAGCATTATCATATTGACATATTAAGGCACAGCTGATGGCCCATGAGGGCTATTACATTACAGCTAACGACAAATTGGTAACTCTAGATATTTTATTTTATAAACTAAATGACAAATTTCTTGTAAATTAAGAAAAGCTAAAAAAGAGAAACGAAACTTAATCGAGTAGAAATATCATATCAATAGCATATTGATATTTTAAATTGTCGAAAGACACAAGAGAAAGTGATAAGAGCTATTCCAATGATCGTTTGGTCTACTCTGCCCAAACTGCTTGGTTCAGCGCACATTGCTTGGGGTTTCGCAACGTTGGGCAGTGTATAACAAGCAGCCGCGGGTATGGGCCGCCGTGTGTATTGGCTGCAATTTATAGGCGCAGGATCGGTTACAAGGCAACGAGTTGGTAACACAAACCGGCGGCAGTTGCCATTCGACAGTGGCTGCAACTGAAGCGCAGCAGCGACGGCAACTTCGACTCCGACTCCATCTCCAACTGCAACTGCAACTGCAGCGTGGACTCTACCGACCGTGCGGAGATTTGCAACGCATCTCGTGGCATCTCGACTGCGGTCGAGGCTCTTGCTGCGGCTGGGCGTTAACTGCGAAGTAATTGCGTTTCGGCTATGCAAGTACATAAATTGGATTTGAAATATGTACACATGTTGATGGATTCCTCCAAGCAAACGCGGTGCGGGTAACTCGTACTCATACTGCAGCTCGTAGCTGCCACCGCCTCTATCTGTGGCTGCTATCTGCCAGCGGTCGGCCAGTCGGCCGGTCGGCCGGTCGGCCGTTTGGACTGCCGCTGAGTGTTGCATTTCTAAACGGATTCGATGCCGATGAAGAAGCGCCGCACCAGCAGGCAGTCAGGCTGTCGGGCTGGCAGGCAGCGAGCACCGTACCATTTGTCTTTTGATAATTATCATTTCACTCTGATAGCATCAATTTCAAAACAGTTGATGATTTTTGCTGCGTGTGTCGCTCGTTAACAAGCCAAGGCGGAGGCAGCTGCCAGCGAGTCGATAACTAAAATACCTATACAAAACGGTAGCCGAACCAGCCGCCCTGCCCTGAACAAGTGTCCAGCCCACAAAATGCTGCATCATGTTCGATTAAACAACTGCAGTTGCAGTGGCCGTCAGAGCATCAGAAACGAACTCAATATTATATCATAATTATATTTACAGGCCTTCTTCAGTTGAATCACATTAATTAGGGATTAATTAGTTTAAAATATATATATTTTCAAAAAAGTTTTAAGAAATTAAACTTAAATGCAATTGCAATAGTCAAAAATCATTGCATACTTTGATGGGCCCACATTAAAAAAGTCTAGCATACTTTTAGCTGTTACTAGATCAGCGCTCAGGGCATATGTTGGTGTCTTGGATAAGTGACAACAGGTGGCGCTACTATGCAGTTTGACAGCCACTGTTTAAGTAATAAAATGCTAATCAGAGACTTAAATGTTATTTTTAAAGAATTTATCTCATATATGAACTATAACCAGTTAGTTCAACTTTTTAGTTTCTTCCAAATTCGTATGCCCAGTTCATTTACGCAGTCACGTTGCCTGGCCAGCAGACCCATACGCACGGTAATCTGCTGGCAATGCACATTGCTAATTAGGTAATTGTAGGCCACATCAAGCTGCCAGCACTGGCGCCCTGCTAGGCCACACGTGGAGTGCGCTGCAACTCGGCAGAAGCACAATCATCGACGAGGCGCCAAGGCGCAGATCATTCGTAGCGCTTAGGGCTCAGTATTGAGCTGCCAGCTGGGCGCCATAGCAGGGCCGCCATTGCAGAGCAAATTGCTCGTCACGCGCTGAATGGGCAGGTGAACAGAGAATGCCTCAGGGCAGGCTGCAATGCGTGGCTGCCGTTCAAAATGCCGCAGCAAATCAATTGCCACATGCTGCAAATACCAATGGAAGCTGCTGAAGTGCGCTTGCCGCACAAAGAGCTGCACTTCGCTAACGCTGATTATGTTCGCCTGCTGCATTTGTGGGCTTTTGTTTGAGCTTACTGAATCAAATCTTCATCAGACGCTTATGGCCTTAGCAGCGAAAGTATTGCAAGTCAGAGCAGCGTTGTTTTGACTTCTAGAATTTGTTCACACTGAAAAGTTTCATCTGGTTGGCTGTGCGAGACATCATCAGATATATATCAATGGCAGCCTGTGGCTCTGCCATGTCATTCCAAAGGCTCAACTGTTGATACTTTGCCAAAAGAAGCCGAGCAAGCAACAGGCAGGCCTGCCTGTTGACAAATGCCAGCAACTGGCCAGCTGGCCAAAAGCTTCCTGAGAAAGGGCTTAACTATTCACTCTAGCCGAAATGAACCAAGTCGGAGGCTGACTGGAGTCAGGCCATGGCCAATTTGGGCTTGCTAATTGTAATGTCAAAGCCAATAACGCAATGCACCAAAGGCTCACGAGTATTTGCACAAACAGAGCCTAGCTAACTGTAGTAATTTAAATACTCTAATATATTTCAATTAAAGAAATGTTGCCGAAAGTGTTCTGTGTGGATTAAGCCATTGTGCAAAGGCAAACATGTCTAAATAACCCTTGCGGGAGGTTTTTGGCAGTTTGAATTATGACAACAAAGAAAATCTGAATAAAAAGAGAGCGATAGATAGGTGACAGAAGGAGAGAGAGAGAGAGAGAGAGAGAGAGAGAGAGAGAGAGAGAGAAATATATAGCAATTTATGACAAAAGCCTAAAATGAACGACTTTTCCCCATTGCCCCGGCAAACAACAGTGAAAAGCCAACAGCAACAGCAGCAGCAGCAACAATAACAAATAACAAATAACAGCAATAATAACAACAATAACAAGAACAATTTCCCACGGTACAACGTTACGTATACGCCATGTGTTTGCCAACCTGAACATGTGTAGCTATCTGTAAATGTGTGTGGGGCCCAAGGAGAGGGAGTGGGAGGCGTCGTAACAACCCATGCAAAACAAAAACAGACTGAAATAGCAGCAGCAGCAGCAGCAGCAGAAGAGTCGTATGTAGATATCGAGATACGTTTATATGGCCATCGGTGTGGGGGAGGCTGGGGCGTGGCACACACAGATAGTAGCAAAGATAGCGAGAGATGTACATTTCAAAAATTTATTTATTTACATTGACATTTTGTGCTACTTGTGCACTTTTTTTCCCTCTCGCACTCTCCCGCAGGTTTGTATCTCTCAATCTTTGCTCACTTGAAAAACTGCTAACAAAGCTCTAAACGCTTGTTTAGATGCCACCAGTTAGCAGTCCCAGTCGCAGTTACAGCTACAGCTACAGCTACAGCCTCCTCTCCCAACGACAATGTATAATATATTGACTCAACTACAATACGGACATTGTCATAGCAAACGGAAGAGAGAGCCAAGCACAAAGCGGAAGACAGGTCAAGGGAGAGTCTATTTCCGCACCTGGAGTAACTCTCACAAGCCAAGCCAAGCAAAGCCAAGCCGGGCCAAGGCAAGGCCAGCCACTGAGGTAGGGAAATCACCACAAATTTATGAGTCACATAAAACGAACTGTTTATACACTAACTACAGCAGGATAGATGGTTATAATGGCTATAAACCAGCTTGGCATGAAAAGTAAATATCTCAAAATTTATATTTATTTTTTTATATATAAATATTTATTTTTTATTTTTTTATATTATATTTATTTATTTATTTACACATATTTATATTTTATTTATATATATATATTTATTTATATTTACATATATTTCTCTTGATCTACATCATCAAGTCATAGTCTATAATAGTTTTATTATAGTTCCTAACTAACCGATAGCGTTGCCACCTGACTAAATTGAAATACCCACAAGAGTGTGTTTTGTGCTTGGCCTGCGGATGTGTGCGACTGTCTGTGTGGGTGAGTGGATGTGTGAGTGGGGGGTCGAGAGCTTAGAAAATGTTTGCAAATGCTAAACATGCCCGTATTTCATGCATATTTACAAATTTCGATAGTATTTACAACCCCGCATTTCCTCTGATGCAAAGCGATGGCCGAGGGCTGCCAGCTTGACAGTCAGCCCTGTCAGAACGTTAGCCAGCAACAAACTGAAGAGTTCACTTAACAGTTTTATTTGTCTTTGGAAAACTTTTGTCTACACACACACACACACACACACACAGAGAGAGAGAGAGAGAGAGAGAGAGAGAGTCACACACAGGACATTCACAGGACGCACACTTGAATGATTTGTGGGGCATGGGCAGAGAGCATAAGAAATGGGTTGGTTTGTCTGCCCCTGTTCGCCCCTGCTTCCGCTCCCGCTCCCGCTCTCGCACCCTCTGCTGCTTCTGCTTTTGCTTCTGCAATGTGGTCAAAGACAAGCCAAACGTGGACCAAGTCAAAGTCGTTTTGCTGTTTGCTGTTGTTGTTGTTGTTGTTTCTGTTGCTGCTGTTCCAATATCTTGGCGCACTTGAGCAATTTGTAACATGATAGAGATAAATGCCAAACCAGCTCATTGAAAGTGTGTGCGTGCGTGCGTGTGGGTGGCTATATATATATATATATATATGTAAGCTTATGTGTGTGTGAGTGTGTTTTTTTATTGTTGTTTTGTTTATGTTTTACTTTGCTTTGCATTGACTTGCTGCTCGGACCCGCTGCTCGCCTCACAGCGTTTTCTTTTCCAGCTCAGCTGTTTGTCTAAAATATTTGCACTTAAATGACAGCACGAGACAAGGCAAAGGCATGCCAACGCCATGTCCTGGCATACACGTATGCAGATGCATATGAGCCGGCTAGTGCAAGTTTTAAATAATTTTACTGAAAATCGAAAGCAAAACTTGATGAACTATATTTTATGCTCGCCTTCGCACACAAATCACACACATCCAACACTGAAGCGTCGCACAACTATGACAAAACTATGAATTGCACAGCGCGCAATAAACAATAAATTTTGATGTGGCCTTAAAACATAACCCACAGAGAGAGGGAGAAACAGTGGGAGGGAGAGGGAGAGAGGGAAGGAGAGAACAAGAAAAAATGCACCAGTTTTTCACGACGAATTTCCAATACGCTATTTTAATTTTAATTGTTGTGTATTTTCAATTTGTAGTAAATATTTATTTTATATTTTTCCAATTTAGCCATCTGGCAGCATAGTTTTATCCTGTTTTCCTGTTCATCCTGTTAGCTTGGCTGCGTCTGTTGCTTACGTGCAAGAAGCGAGAAAATAGGTCCTTTTCTTTTGGAAATTAAATTATTTTGGGATATATAACGCAGTTTGATAGCAAAGTAAAGTGTTGTATGTATATATGTAATTTAGATATTATAAACTCTTTATATAGACTATGCTCTTATATTTAAATACGTTTTAATATTATTTTCAAAAATGAATTCTTATAGAAAATGAACATTTTTCCCATTTATATTTCGTATAAGAGATTTCCTAAGGCGTGCTCAACTATTATTCAAAGTCTTTTGGCAAAAAAGGCAGTTGACAAAGTCGAAGTGGTTCTTCCAGCACAAACAGAATGCATGTGGGTGGGTGAGAGTGTATATATGTATATATATATATATATGTATATATGTATGTGAGGGTGTGGGTGTGTGTGTGTTAGTATGCCATAAAACAAATTGGGTAGGTTGACAACAACAACAGCAGCAGCAGCAGCATCAGTAATCCTTGTTTTGGGACAGTGAAAGAGAGGGGAGGAGAGTGAGCGGATGGGGAGAGTGTGAGTTAGAGATGCGATAGAGCACGGCCTGTATGCATGCATTTATGCCAAAATCAGGAACAAAACTAGGCCTAGGCCTGACTCAGTGGCAGTGGACATTCGGCAACCAAACAAACGTCAGCGCATGGACAGGCGAGGTGGCGGTGGGTGGGTAGGGGCGTGGGAGAGGGAGAGGGAGAGGGCTGTGCTGCGCTGCGCTGCGCTGCTGTCAAATGCAGTGGAGCTGCGAGCGAATCCAAACAACGATTCGCATTGGAAGTTGTTGTGTAGATTTGTGGCTAAAAGAGTTAACAGATAAAATCAAATATGCACTGTGTGCGGTGGCAGCGAGGCCCAAAGCGATTTCGGGCGTCATGCCGTGCCTCACAGGCTGCCACGAAGCCACCCCCTCTGCACACCTCTGCCTCTGCCTCTGCCACTGCCTGCGTCTGCTCACCGAGCGCAAGTGGCCAAGCACGAATTTTTAGTTTTTTGGGCAACGAATGCGAATTTATTGTTCGAGACGTTTGCATGCAGTGCACACTGAGGGGCCAATGGACGGCGACGGCGGCAGAGTGCGAGGCGCATTGCATTTGGCAGGACAACTGTGGTAGGCGTGGCAGCTGGCACGCCCCCTGTCACAATCATATATCCAGCAACGGACGCCCCAGTGACGCATCTGCGTGCGCTCGCCGATGAGAAACCCGAGCTAACAGGAAAGAAAAAACTCTGCGTTTGACCTACAAAATTGCAGCCCGAATCCTGGCCTGGCTGCTGCTGTGATTCAGGCTTCTCTGGAGGTGGCAGTCGGAGGGGCACACAAATCACAAAATTGCTGCAGCTTGCGCCGAGACGAGCAAATCACATGCCCAAAAGTGTTCGAAGCCCAAATAGCAGAGCCACGCGAATCATGAAAGCGTAGCGGGTCGACTGGTTGACTGGCCAGCTGAATGGAAATTGGACGGCAGCCGGCGAAGGCTTCGGTAATGAAAGCAGCAAAGAAATGAAATCGATTGGCGATTTCTATGGCACAAAGCAGACCCAAAAGCTAACACTTCAAAAAAGAGACGCGCCACACACAAAAAGCGAAACGAGAAGAAGCCGAACCGGAAGAAGCAGAAGTTGGTCAAATGAAAACTGAGCCATGTGGCATGCAACGAGATTTCTGCTGCTGCCGCTGCTGCTGCCGATGCTATTGAATTGCTATTTTCGGCAAACTAGAAAGCCTCAACTGAAGGTTAACAACACGAAATTCCTTCAGAGTCGCTCGTTAGGGCGAAACTTAAGTTTGAATTGGTATTGAGAAAATGTTCACAGAAATTGAAAGTTATGAAATCACAAGTATATATATGTATGTGTATGTGTATTTCTGTTGCCAGCTAAGCTGCTTGACACACCCTTAGCCACCTGCCCGGCCCACAAAAGTCCAATAACAATTATATACTCTGCTCTAATTTGCTCGCCTTGCTGTGTGTTGTCTCCTCTGTGAGACGTTAATTGCAGTGCACGGGTCAAATATTATAACTAATGCTTACTTCCCCCCATAAAACGCCTACCCTTCATTGTCATATGTGTGTGCGTGTGTGTGTGAGTGTGTGTGTGTGTGCAATTTAGTACCGTTGGCCAAACAATTTAAGAATGAATTCGCTCTGCGCCCCACGCACACCCACCACTCTCGCTTTGCCATTGGCAATCCCATAAAGGGAACAGCTCGAGCCCAAGCGCAGCGGGTTGCATTTATGGAAAAGAGCGTGCAAATTGGGGTTGGGCTTACCCCAACTACAGCAGCAACAATAGCAACAACAACAACAATAAATGACAATAAGAGCGCAGTTCAAGTGTCAGCCGTGGCCTCTTATTGTCACGCGTTGTCGTGGCCCTGGCTCCAGCTCCAGCTCCAGCTCCAGTCGATGCCCAAAGGAATGCCTCCGCATACACACACACATACACACACATACACATGCACATGCATACAGAGACACACATGCACACACAAATATGGTGGCATTTCCGGTGCTACGGATGGGCGCCCCAATGTGCTGCTGGCATAAATTATGAATGAGGCAAGAGGCGCGTGTTGTGTGCACATGTGTGTGTGTGTGTGTGTGTTGTGAGTGCGTTTTGTGGTGAGCAAAATGAAGTAAAAGCGGCGGCCAGAATGAATTGAAAGCAAGTGCTGTAAAGAGGGCGTAGGCCAGGGGTGGCCACCAGAGAAACACTATTCGAGTCGAACTCTTAATACACTGCAATAACTAATAAAAAGAAGAAGAAGGATCAAGACCTAACGATTGGCATTCGACATAATAGATTCTATCAGGGGTACATTAAGATGGCTATCAGCGGGCGCTGCTGAATCGTCGAGCTGCTTAAAGAGCAAAAATTGTCCACTTGCGCTGTCTGGCCCAGGGCGCAGCTGCTGATGGCGGCGGATGGGTGGGCGACCGCAGGTGGTTGATGGGGCGGCGGCGGCGGCGGCACAGTGGCAAAGCAAATGTGCCTGGGCTGTAGGCGACCGCAAACGAGCTTGACTTCGTTTGGCTCGGCGCGAGCAAGGGCTCCAGCTACAGCCTCAGTTTGTTTATAGTATCTCAATAATTAATGAGCTCTTAGGAATTTTTGTGGCGTACGCGAAGGATGCTGGGAGCTGGCTGTTGGCTGTTCGCTGTTCGCTGCTCAAAGCAGACAGAGAAAGGAAAGGAACAAAGTCAACTGCCGTCGCAGTATGCTGAGTTTCGCCTTTGGCTGTCGCTGCGAAAACTTAATGTACAAATATAATTTGCCGCACACACAAACACTTATGTGGCCACCCGAAAGCGTAGTTGCTGCCAGGGAGTACCCCCAATGGCAACCAAGCCGACCAGCATACCCACCAAACTGCTGGGCTACAAAGCCACTATTAGTTAGTTGGTTGGCCAGCCAAAAAGGAAACTGTCTCCTGTCTGCCAGTTGTCACAGGCAAACAGAGAGAGAGAGAGAGAGAGAGTGAGAGAGAGAGAGAGAGAGAGAGAGAGAGAGAGTTCATATTTTATGAATATAACCATATTAAAAGGCGCGATGGTCACAGACAGACAGACCAAAGCAGAGTGAGTCGGAGGGAAGGGGGACTGGCAGTAGGAGCATGCGAAAGCAAATGACATTTCAGTCAGAGAAACACATCAAAGCATTTGACAGACAACATACAATTCAACATATCCGAGTGGCGATGGTCGTCTATACAGCTAAGTTGATTAAGTTGACTGCTTAATACCCTGTAAATTCAATTAACGTGCATAGAGGTTAAGAGCCAAAGAAACAGCTCAAGTTTTTCATGTGCTCAGATTATTTTTGCGCAGCTCAGCTGCTCTAAGGGCATCCCTAAGCTCCTTTCACTATACTTTTTATCTGCTACAGCTACACGATGCCTACTAGTTGCTTACATCTTCTATACAATATTTTTACATAGACATTTATTCTATATACCCTTTGATCTGTACACAAATGTGTTTCTATGACTTTTCGCGTATATAACTGAGATTTTGCATATCTTTCGTATCCTCATATTTTGTATTGTATATTTTGTATGCTCTCCATTTTTATATACAAATATATATTGATAGTCATCGCATCCCAACTTATCTCTTTTAAATAATCAATATCTTTTATAACAAGCTTTTCATTTATATTATGTCATTTATATTCTTGCATTTTCTACAAAATATTTCCCTCTACCTCTCACCGCATCGTCTCTATCCTCTATACTTTACTCTATACTCTCTATGCTTAAATCTCTTCTTTTCAGCTCTTCTACTTCACAAGTGCTTGAATCCTCTCTTTCTATACATTTATTCAAACTCTCTCTAGCCCACACTCTCTTTAAATCTGCTCAATTTACAGGGTATTGAAAACTTTACAAAATAAATGAAAAACATAGGGCACAGCGCTAATTATTTATTCATTTGCGACGCTTTTAGCGCAAAACTCCCTTACACTAAGCGACCTCTGCCACGCCCACGTCGGCAAGCGTCCCATTCCGCCTTCGCGCTAATTTGAGCTTTGCCTTTGATTTGCTTAATTTGCAAATGGTGGGGCAGCTGCAGCGCCGAGGCGATCCTTTTACATGGCTCTTAAACGCCATCGCTGGCCAACAAAGTGGTCAAAAGGATGCGCATAGTCCGAAAAGGACATTAAATGTAAGAGGCATGCAATATTTATGTGTGCGTGTATATGTGTAAGTGTGTGGGTGTGTGTGGCTACATATGTTTTAGTGTAATAAAAATAACAATGCATAACAACAGGCAACACACACACACGCACACCCACACACGCTGCATCCATATTTTATAGCATATTTTATAATCTAATTACCGCGCAATATCGTCCAAAAATAAATGATCGCACAGCTGGGACCACGGGCGCAACGCGAACGCGAACGTTTCTGTGTGGGCGTGGCTGGCACAACGGGCGGGCGGTGGCGGGAGCTGCATAAAAATGCCACAAAATTAGCTCGACGCGTTTGGCATTAAAAGCGACGCCCGAGGCGTGCGGCATTAAAATAAATTGCACAATACACGCAAGCACACACATACATAGTCATATACACACACATACACACACGCGAGCCACAAAAGTGCGTCGCACACCTAACGGAATCGGCCTGAGGAGCTCGCATTCAGCTTTATCCAATCGAGCGCAGGTGTCGGCGCTTTCAACGCCTTTTATGTGAACCAACCCCCTAGCAGCACCCTCCACCCGCCCTCTCCCTCTCCCTCTCCCTCTCCCACTCCCACTCTCCAGCGAGGCAAAAGTGTCATATGGAAGCAGCGCCAGCCAGGACAGGGCCTTCGCTGATAATAACAAAATACAATTTAACGCATTGGCGGCTACTTAAAAAGCGTCGCATGGCCAAGCGATAAGGCTTGCCTCAAGCCGGCCAAGATTGCCACGACTGGACGGCCGGAGTAGGGTGGCTCGTGGCTTTGACCAAATGAATGTTAAGCAGTTGCGCCCACCAAGCTGCTAATATATGTATTATCAAGAAGGGCACGTGTTGGCCAGCCGAGGAGAGGCAACAAAAAAAAAAAAAAAAGAAGGAAGAAGAAGAAGAGGAAGCAGTTTAACTGCCGTTTGACAGGCAAAGCACAAAGGACACTTTAAGTGTAGCACAGTTTGGCAGGCATTGCTAGCTGATGTTACTCCATATATAAACTAACTGGTATATCTGGCAATTGATCTATGTGTTTACCGCATACCCCTATAATTACCCGTTAACTGCTATAAATGCAGCCTCTATTTTTAAAGGGATTTCACATCATCCGCTTGACTGCGTTCGCTCGCACTCTACAAAGGTTAAAGTTCAGCCGAATTGAGGGTTTGGGCAATTTACAATTCATAGCATCTATGGCATTGCCATTGTCGATATCTACTTAATATGCATTTTCAATTGTTGTTCTAGCTCACGCACACACACACGCACCCAGGCTCACACACACACAGGCACACTTCTGCCTACAGATGAAATAAGTGAAGCGCGTGCACCTTCAAGCATTCAATGCAAACAATACAAAGGCGCACACAACACACACGCACACACATACAACACACACACACACACAACACACACACATTTGCATATATTTATTTATTTTATGTCTCTTCTATTATGCTATGGATGGAATAGAGCGAATAGAGAGCGGCAGATAGGGAAGTAGAAGAATGGGAGAGGCCAGCACAAGTAGGCATCAAGTAGAAAACTGCACAATAAAACTCAATGCGGTTGATGACTGCTTTTTATGCCAATGACAAACACGCACACACACACACCCACCCACACACACACACAGCATATACATAGTGTACATTTACCTCTCTCTCTCTCACTCTCTCTTCGTCTTTGGCATTCAACATTTATTGGTCTATTTTATGATCCTTTTTGATATGTACTTAAAGAAAATTTTACATTTATTGGTTTGACAAGCGCAAACAACGACAACGGCAACGACAACAACAACAGTTGTCCTTGGGTCTCAAGGCGCTGTTATAGTTCGGCAGGAATATGATGGGTCAAGTTCTGGTCAATGTCTTGTGCCATTTTCGGTTTGTAATCTGCTCATTTGCTTATAAAATTATTCACCTCATTTGTTGCCCCTTTTCTGCTTGCTTGCATCGCATCGCATCGCACCCAACCCAACCTGACCCGGTCCGGTCCGACCCGACCCGTCCCATGCCCCAGTCCCTGCTGGCTTTGACAACGCTGGTCATTTGATGAATTATGAAGCTGGCTTGGGGCCTGTCCGGGCATCTGTTTATGGCCATTTTGTTGTTTTGTTGCCAAGTGGCAACGCACGTAAATTGTGGCCCATAAAAGCTGAAGTGTGTGCGCAAGTGCCCCTCGCCCCGCCTCGCTGGCCTCCTTCAGCCCGGAAGCGTTTAATGGCCAATGGCAATTACAATTTGAGGCTGCGGCAAGTAGCTCGTGGCAGTTGCAAAGGATTCGCAGCCCACTTGAGCAGCAGCCGGAGCACTCAAGTGTCAATTAGATGCACTTCTCTTCATCATATGGCATTGCCAGCCGAAAACCAGCCAAGTCACAAGTCCTACTGCTCCCCTCTGTTCCCCACTGCCCGTCCCCTGTCACATTCTGACCTTGGAGTTGCCTTAAGTTCAAGCGCTCGCTTTCAAATGCCTTCGCTTTGAAGTGTAGTTGACGTCATGATGAAGCAACTTCCTGTCGTTAAAACCGACACCGCCCTTCATTTGCTTCTTCTTCTTATTTTCCTTCTTTATCCTTTCTGCGACTTCGTCTTCTTTTTCTGCTTCGACAACAATTTGCAAGCGCTGCGACGTGCGATGTGGGCGTGGCCGGGCCATGCATACATATTGAGCTGGTTAACGTCTTCCTCGTGGCTGTAGTTGCCTCTTATTGTGGTGGCTGCTTTCTTCTACTTAGCAAGCAAATTAAATCAGCGCCATGATTTCCTACATTCAGCTCATTTGTTACGTATTCTCACTGCGGCACATGCGGCGTATGAGTAATGAGCGCGTGATGACGATTGGCCCACTACGTTAAGTGGGTCAAGCATACTTAATGGTTGTTTAATTAATATGTTATATAAGCATAAATAAATATATAAAAATATATATAAATATATATAAATATATATAAACATACATAAATATATATGTATATAAATGACAGCAGAAGGTCAAGTAGGATATATTTCACTATAGAAGAAATCTACTCTTTCTCTCTTGCTCTTTCTCGTTTCTTTTACTTTTGCAATTTGTTATTAATTGACAAAAGAAACAGCATTTTTTTTGTAAAGTGACTAAACATAAAAATGAAATGAAAAGACAAATATTTGCTGTTGTTTGCCTAGAGCAACACAACTGCTGTGGCTGTGTGTGTCCTGTGTATCCTGCCATATCACTTTGTATGCAACCGTCGCCCCGAAGCGTATCAAATTGACGCATTGATGCGGAAGCGGCGATTGCCGCGGCGAATGGCGGCGGATGCGGATGCGCCAAACGGGCCACAGCCACACACACACACACACACACATAAACTGAGAGAAATAGATAGTGGAGACGGAGCAGGTCACATGGCTTAGATGCCAATTTTTGTTAGCCCAATGGCCTAAACAGAAAACGCCTTATAAATTAGCTTGTTGTTGCATGTTGCGTGAGCTGGCAACATTTCTTGTCGCTGCTGCTTCTCCTGCTGCTGCTGCTGCTGCTGCTGCCGGTGGACGAGTAAATTGTTCAATAGATTTACTAACGCAAGTGTGGGAGCGACTAGGGAATGACTGACAAAAACGGGCATCATTTTATACAAGCGCACAAGAATGAGCTGGCTTAAATTCACTTGAAGCAGGTTTTATGCTTCAACAATTTTGTGAAATTCAATTTATGTTACCCAAGGACATAAAACATATACCGAATCATTACACAGAGACAGAAATGGAAAGAGATAGACGGAGGGGGAGAGAGAGAAAGAGGGCGAGGGAGAGCGGGAGTTAGATGTGTGCTTAGTTGGAGCACGTAAAATATCAGTTATAGTCATGCATAGAGAGCTCTCTCTGTGTGTGTGTGTGTGTGTGTGGGTGGCATTCAACCACCCTGATTACGGACGTGCAATGACGTAGTCAAAGCGTCAACTGCAGTCTGCCAATAGCAGTCTGCCAGTCTGGCTTTCGTTTTCCATGGCATTGGATACGCTCCGGCGATACAACTTCAAAGTCGAACTGCAGAGCGACGCCCAGCTTAATGATAACCTCTAAATAAAAAGGCCAACCGAACGGTTTGAGCTCTCGGATTGCAGGTCGCTTCGTAAAGGGCGCCAAGTGATAGTCGTAGTGACACTCACACGTAGCAAACATAAATTTCACTTTATGGTTTGTTAACGAGTTAAATTCGAATACAGTGCAAAACGCACAAAGTTTGCCAGCGCCTGATGCCGGAAGAAAGGCAGCCGCCTCGAGGAAGGATTCGGGCCAGGACGCCTTGGTCGCAGAACGTGCCAGAGTGTGCAGCGTGATAAGTATTATTGTTAATGGCGGTGCTTCGGCTTGGGACAGAAACGTTTTAGTGGAAAACTTATTTTGCATTCACTGCTCTCTCTCTCTCTCTCTCTCTCTCTTTATGAAGATCTTGAAGAAGAAATTATTTCTATTTTATTTCAATTTTGATAGTTGAAGTGTTGCTGCTTCGGCCAATTAAAGTCGGTTGCTCAGTATTTGCTCAGCTGCTCGGCAATGGGCAATTTTCTGTTTAATTGTGAGAAATATATATATACTCCTATACCTTTATTTAAAGCTCTCAAACTCGTTTCGCTGCTTGTCAAGTATTTTCCCCAAGGCCGCGCTGTTTCATTTTTTGATACAATGACAGATTACAGCTACCCCCGGGCTGTTAATAATGCTAAGCTCCTGTTTGGGGTATTATATGGCTATAATCTACGACTCTCTCTGACTCTCCTTCTCCTGATGCTTTCCCTTCTCTTCTATCTGCATTGATTAGCCTGCGATTGCATTTGCAGCTCTCCTTCCTAGACGACTTTGCTCATTAGCGTTTCATAAATTTGATTAAGACAATCCCCTGAGTATTTGTTGTGTCTGGGCTGTCTCTGTATTTGTTTGCAACCAGCAGTTGCTGCTGCTGCTGCTGCTGCTGCTGGTGCTGTTGTTGTTGGGGTACAAAGCAACCCTGCAACATCTGTCAAATTAGCACAGAGCCAACCACCAACTGCAATACATGAAGTCGGCATGGATCAGGGGCAGGGGCAGGGGCAGGAGCATGGCGCAGCGGCAGGGGCATGCAGACGTACCGTCATATATATATCATAAGGTCTTTTACAATTTTGACGCCAGTTAAATTGGATTAATTTGCATTAATATTTATTAGAGGCAAATGCTGAAGGCAGTCGACTGACATCAGACATCAGACGACATCACAGGGATTCGGATCCAGATGGATGGATGGACGGGGCTACCCTCTGGCCATTTAAGTGGCCATTTTCATATCAGTCGCAAGGACTGAATTTGCAATGCAGAAAAAGGCGCACACAAAATGGCAAAAAGGATGTATAAGCAGCAGCAGCGGCGGCAGCGTCAGTAGAAGATGCAGAAGCTGAAGGAGCGCCAACAACGTGGCTAAAATGTGCACTTGGAACTGTCAAAGCAAATATGTCAAACATCGTCGACGTTTGTCCTTCGTCCTCTCGAGCTGCAGCAAATTTTTCTATTTGCTTTGCTTTCCAACGTTGTTTGCGCACATATTGAACGTGTGTGTGTGCGTGCGTGTGTGTGTGTGTGTGTATGTCTCCTGGCGCGACTCCTGCTCCTGATGTGTGCATTTGTTTGTTAGCAAACATGTAAGTTGCCTTTGGCTAGCTACGGCTAGAGCATAGCCCTCCAGGGGGTAGGCCATAGAGAGAGTGAGAGAGAGAGGGAGGCCAGACAACAGAGCCAGTGTACGACAGGCAGCTTGCCTCAATCATCTGGCACTTGGCTCGCCCCGAAATCGAAAATTCTTCTTCGCTGCTACGTCTTTTGCCTCTGCTTCTTCTTCTTCTTCTTCTTCTTCTTCTGCTTCTTCAGCTTCTGTTACAATGCAGGGAAATTCCATTCAGTAGCCTTTCTTGCTGCCGACTCAACTCCACTTTTGCGACTGCATTGTGCCCATTTCGTAGCATATCTTTTGCTCTCGTTTTATACCAATTTTTCTGTATTTTGGCAAATACTTCATACTTTGGAGCCATGTCTAAGCCCCGTTCCACCGCCCGCCGCCCGCACGCCTGTCAGCTCGCTCTTGGCCGCTGCTGTATTTGATTTCTCAAAGTGTGCGTTTGGAAATTTGATTTTGGCTGTTGCCGCCGCTGTTGCTGTTGCTGTTGCTGTTGCAGTAGGAACTGCTGCTTTAGATGCCATCTGTCAACTCATCTCAACTCAACAGCAATCACAGACACACTTCCCAGGCGTCCGCACACATTGCGCACTCCAGACACCATTCATTGTCATTTGAGTGCAGAGCTCAAAGCTCACAACTGCGACGGGATGCAGGCAAATGGCGAGTCCTTCTCTCTCTCGCTGCCTCTCTAATTGTCAGGTACAACGAAATAAATATTTTATTTCTACTTAATTTAAGTACTAATCGATATGTAAGTTACAATCTTCTTAGGTTATCTCTTCAGTCAAGCATCTCTGACCAGATTGATATTAATTTGAAAATAGTCGAAATCCCAATCATAGTTAGCATATACATCTATAACAATCTCTCACTTCCCCTGTCTCTGCCCAAGCAAGACAATAATTTCAGCTCCATCAGCAAGCATTCTGTGTGTTAGTCCGAACTGCACAATTTGAGGTAACAAATGACAGTCCGTTTATGAAGAACTGAGCAACAAATGAGGCATTCATCATGCCAAGAGCCACCCAATCAATTATACAAGTTCTTTGTTCCTTTCTCTCGCTCTGCCAGTCCCTTTACAATTCTCTCTCTCTCTCACTCTCAATTAGAGGCATTCATAGAACTGCCCTTTATGGCAATTAGGAGCTCTTGAATGCTGGCTATGTAAGTGGACGAGTATATCAGCATAAATCTCAAGTCCTCGTTTGGCCTGTTGAACTCGAAATATAAGCGCCAGCAGCCAAAAGGCAAATGCCAATCGTCGTCGTGCCTTCAGCTGCATTAATAAGCCATGGCCCAAAAATGAAGAGAAAACTTCTTAACCATTTCCCTCGTCCTGCCACAGCAACGAAGCTCGCAAACATAACAGAAAACAATCAAGCTAAAGCAAACTCTAAATATGATACCCTTCCCAATGGGGACATTAGCTCTTGGGGCATATCAGAATTGTAATGGAATCACAGCATAAATATGAGAATGCCTCCACTCTTCCCTTTGGCTATGAATCTATAATCAATTAACAATTTTCCTCATTCCGTCTCGCTAGTGAACTGCTTCACGTAGCTGTTGTGCTCGGCTTGTTGGCAGAACAGAAATCCGAGCATCTATTTTTCTCTCCCTACACTCCGAGCTGGCAGCAAATCATCATTAATATTCCAAAAGTTGTGGGCGAAGCTTTCAGCGCAAAAAGTTTTTTTTTCGCTTTCGTTTTTTTTGTTTTTTTGGAAAAAGTGAAAAATTTTACCCTGTTTAACTTGGCGTAAATTGTGCGCTATAATAAGAGGCGCTCGAGGTGTGAGCAGGTGAATGGGGCGGGCCGTACAAGGTTTAAGTCCATCTTCAATTAATAATGAAGGTGTTAAATTGTCGAAATCTGTGCGGTGGCAGCGCCACCTAGCGACCTACATTAAGCACACACTGCGAGGCAACAGCAGCGGCAACAGCAGCAGGAAGCGCAACAGCAACAACTACAATGGCCACAACAGTAGAAGGAGCAACAACTATAACAACGGCAACATCGTCGGCTAATTAATGAAAATGCTTTGAAATAATTATGCATAATTTTTAGTGTATACATTGAGCAGTTTATGGCTGAGTTATTACAACAGCTGCTGTCGAAAGTAATTAGCATATGACCGAAGGGCCATATTGCAGGCAGTGGGCGGCGGGCGGAGGGCGGCATGCGGTGGGCGGTGGGCGGGTAGGTGTGAAACGATGGGCGGGCTGTAACTTTTTGGCCAGCATATTTATAGCACTGAAATGCATTTGAAAATGTCCTAGTCTTCAAGGGAAAAGCAGTTTGACAACTCGATTTCAAAGTAAACAAATGAGCGACACACACACATACACAGACACACAGACACACAGACACTTAAACTCACACCCGCACACCTCAATACACGCTCTCATCTACAAGTTGCATTGCTCAACATGTTTTCCATTTCGAGTGTAAACAAAATTCTAATACGTAGAACATATTGCTGGAAAATTGCTTTCCTTTCGGCAACAGCAACAGCTACCAGCAATGGCAACTGCCAACCGGCAGCGGGCAACGGGCAACGGGAAAGGAGCAAAACCGAAAAGCATTGTTAACAACAACAGCAGCAGCCAGCGTAGAGCCTGCACAGGAGCAAAAGACGGGCGCCCTCAAAGGGGGCGTGACGTGTGTGGAAACTGAGCGAAGAACGTCAAACTTTTGATGTTGCAATTTGTAATTCAAGCAGAAAACGAAGCGAGCAAATTTTTTCCTTTTTCTTTTCTTTTCACTTTTTTTTTTGGCTCTGCTGACGAATATGTGAGTGGCTCAGTGTGTGTGGGTGTGTGTTTGGGGTGTACATGTGAGTGGGAGTATGTGTGCGTATATGAATTCTTTTCGAGGAATTTGCAAAACATCGCAAGATGAAAAGCAAATGCTCTGCAAAGACAAATGGAATAAAATGGAGACATAATTCTATCGAAGTCAAACAACAGATCAAGTGAGATTACAATTATTGGATGTATACAAAAAATCATTGAATTTGATATAATATTAAAATTGTAAAATATTAAAAAATAAAACATATATGGTAAACAGCTTACAATATTCTCAATATTCAATAATCTCTTTGAGATCCATTTGCTTTTGGTAAGTTAAAATAAAGTCGAAAACTATTTTGTAAAAAGCAAAAAGAGTGCAGGATGTAGAATGTATCTATGTATCAAATTGATTGATTGATTGATTTATATGGCTAAAAGTTATTGAGGAATTTTTCTTATTTTGATACTCGATAGAAAGTTTGGCTCACTAAAAACTCAATATTTATATTTATATGCCGATAAATAATTCTTATGTTTGATAAGAAAGTACTGCAGCTCAAGTATGGCCACAATATGAGCTTTAATAAAACTGCAATGCAATTTGTTGTGGCTCGGCGAGTGCGCATAGGAGTTCGCCTGTAATTTCTTCCTCAGACTTAGCCCGTGGAGCTTTCTTTTCCGTTTTATTTTTATTTTTATATGCTGCGACCCAGACATAAGAAAACTTTGGCGCTTGAAATATTGTTAGCCCTGCCGCTGCCTGCCTTGCCTCTTTAAGAGGTAGCCGCAAATAAACAGAGACGAAATGCGAGCCGGCACAGCTGGCAGTGCTGCGCGGCACTTGGAAATGTTTTTGCAAGTTTTCAATTTGGCCATAATCCCGGGCACTTCCTTAGCGGTTCAGTGTCCAAATACGGCCGGCCGGCCCAGTCTGGCTTGGTAAGTGAGCATTTTTCATATTTCTGGGATAATCATTGTTGTTTGGCCGTTTGTGCCGCCTCAGACCCGCCCCTGTCATTAGGCAATGCGCATTAATTGCTTAAAGATTAAGATTGTTGCCTTTCATCATCTCTTTCTCCTCTCTCTCTCCTCCTCCGCCTATCGTTTTCTTCTTATTATATTTTGCGCAAACTCAATTGTTGTTTACTTAGGCTGAGTACCTAGCTCTAAGTGGGGAACGACTCGATCAACGGCTTTACGCTTCGGCTACCATCCAAGACCCAGGGCGCAGCTGTCGACGACATCTTGAACCCTTTTCGTGTGCGGCACAAAAGACTCGAAATTTCTATTTATTGGCAATTTAAGTGCGATATAAATAATTTGTTATTCAGGTAGCCAAACTGCTGCTGACTTTGATGAAGCATGTGAACGATCCAGCGTAGATCCTGCCAGCGTAGATAATGTTTTTATCATTTTCAATTTGCTAGGGTTGAGTTGAGCTCGATTTAAATGTTTTGCTCTCCCTCCCTCCGAATGAAGAGAAGAATTCACTTTTGTTTGCGGCCGAGCCCTGCTTAATTGATTAAGCGTTATTTTTCATTAGGCATTTAAGGGCGGGTCCGCGCTGTGGTTCGCTTATTGGCCCGACGGTGGTGCACGGTGGTGCACAATCCAAGCAATTGATTCTGCCAGAGTCTCATTAAGTATTCCTACTATTTTACGCATCCCTTGAGCAAAGCATGTTGTGGTTAAATCTAAAGTTTCAGCGCTTAACTACGTCTAAATTGTTTAATTAATTAAATTATTTAATTTGGCTTTGTACTACAAATAGATGCGTATATTTCAGAAAAAGCTCTCAAAAGCGCCACATCATACCCCAGACGGGGCGGATTGCCACGCCCACACGCCCCCATCTGGCAGCAGTCAACAAAAACCTTGTTAGTAATTGCGGTAAATGTGATTAGAAACTTTGGTGCAACGTCCTTCTCCTTGGCAATGCTTTCTCCCCCATTTGATTTTTAGCACCAGAAAAACCAAAAACTTTTAACCTAGACACCAGCACACACACACACACACACACTTATGTACACTTACACACACCAACACACACATACATACACCCCAACCGTAAATAGTTGGCCTTTTACGTGCGTTAATGATGTTTTCTCAATCAAAAAGTTAAATCTCTCAGAGCGTAAGAACGAATTTCTCTAGCTGCCGAGGCACGCAAAAATGTGTTGCCACAAGAGGCATGATGCAGGGGCAAGCGGGGCAGCAGCAGCCAGGGCGGCCTGCGTGTTAAGCGTTTTAGGAACTGTCGCTGCTAGGACCGTGCGGTTCGGGCTCCGGCTGCCAGCGAATCGAACAAGAAAAGCTAATTACAAGTAGCGAAAAAGTTGTGCGTGTTCTCGCATCCATGGTGGACCAAGGACTCAGGTAAGTGTGGCATCGACCAGGTGAGAGGTGGGAGGTGGAAGGTGGGAAGTGGGCGCACGTCTGATTTAGCATTGACAGTGCATGGAGTACAGGGTGTTTGCTGTAGCTAAAACACCTGTTCGAAACTGTTTGAAACTTTGATTGGTTTTTATATGATTTTTTTTTTTTCTGTCGCTCTTGCTCGACTTGCGGACGACTTTGCCAAATGTGTCAATAATTGGCCCAGAATTCTTATTGGAGCCAAAAGTTCGTCAAAAGAAAAGGAAAACGAAAACTCTTAAAGAAAAATGCTGATTAGAGACCCAAACAAATTTTACAATTTGATAAAACGGCGTAAATAAGGCTCATTAAAGAGTGTGCCTAGGCAACATAAAAATATTTATAATATATAAAGTATATAATGAGTTTAGCATTTAGCAGCTTCTGCTCATGCATTGAAGTACGCTCAGCTGCAGCAGCAATTATGAATTCCATTCCAGTTGGTCAACTTTAGTGTCTTGGCCAAGTCTCATTCATTCAGCTATCCATTCATTCATTTATTCATTTTGTGTGCTAAGCTTATGTTGCTGCCACCGGCCCCCCATGCCACTGCAGCTGCTGCTGCTGCTGGAGCATTCCAATGCCTTGGAGTTTCCCCAATTTCGAAACTCTTGAGTTTGCCATAAAGTTGTGGATCCCTTTTTTGCTGGCTAAAGCCAAGCCGAACACTTACTTAAAATTTGAACCCCTTTTTCTGGCTGCTCAAAAATCGTATTCAGCTCAGTTTTCAGTTAGCTTCACTTTTAGTTCACTTGCACTCATTTTGCGCTGCTCTTCTCTGTCCCCTACTCCTTATCTCCGTCTCTTGCTGCCTCTCTTTAGCTTTTTGGGAATTTTAATATAAGTAAACGCAACTCGAACTGGAATTTGTGTTGTGGGTGGGGCAAAAAGTTTTTTATCTACGACCAAATAGTTTCAGACTATTTCTCCATCAATTTTATTGGTAATACTTAGACAAAAGTTTGCCCACATTACAGAGCGATATTTGGTCGTAGGGAAAACAAATCTAGCTCTTTTAATTTAAAGGATTTAAGACCCCCAAAAACTTTCTTGGCCAAACAAAATGTTAAGCTCGGAGCCTGAGCAAAGCGTTTGTATTTGATCAAATTTGCTACGAAAAAAACACTTGACAATGCTGAAAATAAGTGACTCAAGAACTTGCGACTGCAATTTTGTTGTGCTCTGCTCTAATTGCAATTACATTTGGGCCACTGCCTGCTCGTCTTGGCTGCAGCCCTGTAATTGCGACAATTGACTGTAAAAGTTGCTAACTGTAATTATCACTCATCTACCACCTCCCACAACCCTCTCAGCACACACTAAAAGAGGAGCTATTATCTATTAATTGACAGAACACACGTTTCGTGAACCAAAATCCGCACACAATCCGCCTCTGGCTCTGGCATTGGCTTTGGCTTTGGCTTTGGCTTGCTGCCGCTGCCGCTGCCACCCGAACATGACGTACGCAGCTCTCTGCCCGCAATAATAATTTACATTTTAAGCCAATTCTGAAAATGTAAAACACAACACAACGAGCTGGAGAATGCAACAACAAAAAAAAAAAGAAATTCCATTTTCACAGTTAAATAAAAATTAATTACAACAATTTATCGTTCGCACAACAACTAAAATGGGGCGAAAAAAGCGCTCGCAAACGCAACGTAACGAATGAATTACAAGGCATACAAGCCCTTAGGACACACGGGCACGCCCCCTCCCGCGGCTGGCGCCCATAATGTGCGGCTTGTTGTTGTTAAACGTTGCCGGACGTCGCTTTCGGTTGAAACTGGCTAAAACGCCAAATGTTAAACCCTTTTGTTAATGCAGAATAATTGCTGCGGGTCCCAGTCCGAGTTTCCAGTTCCGAGCTGCGCTGTTGCACGGCAAAAGCCGAAAAAACAAAACGTCCGAGTATGCTCTGACGGCATTTTCTTCCTCTTCTCTTTTTTTGTTGGCATTTTTTTCTGTCTCTTGAAATTAGAGCGAATGGCGACGGGCGACTGGCGACTGGCAACTGGCGACCGGGCAAAGTGGGCGTATGCCCAGTTCCGTTTCATTTAGTTTTCAGTTTCCACCTAATTTACCCAATTGGGTAAAAGTGCTTTGTCATAATCAGCCCGGGAGCAGGGTTCGCATATCTAATGAATGGAGCCCAGGTCCAGGCTCTGTCCTGCCAACAAAAGGGGCCAAAGAGTAGGCGCCATAAAGCAAACTTTTCGTTTAGCCAAAAGAACTGTGCTGCCCCAATTGGAATGGGTCTATTTGCCTGACGCTCTCGACTCTCGACTCTCTGCTGGGCACATATTTATCGAGTTGCTAATAGGCTGTCACATAATTAGCCTGCTAACAACAAAATCGGTTGCCCAAAAAGGTACGGTCACAGAGACAGAGATGGAGATGGAGATGGAGCGAAAGGACATTAGCATTAGCAGGGCTGAAAAGTCAAAGATCTGTGCGATAATGTCCAACGGTGTCGTTGCCAGCGACTAATGCGCTGCCTCTGCTTTTGGGGTTAGATTTCTTTGAAGGGACTATTGCAATGCGCTGTAAAAGGATTTATCTTAGATTTACGATAGTCGGCCAAAACAAGATTCGGTTATTAGTTTCAACTTCAGGTCACCTTGACAAAGCTTCAGATGTCTCTGTGGCACGTGTCTCACACAGGCTGACAAGCAAATATTCCTGACAGTCTGCTTTAAATTCTTACATAACTTTTGAGCGTGCAGAAAGTGGTTGCATTTAGTCAATACGTGTTGCATAGCTCCTCGGCGAGCGCAGCTACCCGCTCCGCCAAGTCTAGTTTTGGAAGTGCTTTCCCAAAGGTGTCATTAAATTACCGAAGTGACTTTGAAAAATGGTGTGAAAAATGAGCTCAAATTGAATCGCCCTAGCTCTCACTCTCCCGCTCTCACTCCTCACTCCTCGCTCCCTCTCTCTCACACTCTTTTGGCTGAGCGTTAAACGCATTTTGCATGGCTGTTGCAATTAACATCGTCGAACAGCAGCTGCAATCAGGCAATAAATATTCGATGTGGAGCGATGCGAGGCGATGATTATTGTTTCAACGCCTCAATAATTCGAACCATTTTTTAAAAATCGCTCACAAAAAAGGCAACACATACACACACACATGGCGCAAGGATACAGGACGAACAGGCAGACAAATATTTGCTGCCGCTGGCCAAATGCAAAATGCAAACGCAGACCGCGTTGTAAGTTGTGCGTGTGTGTATGTGTGTGTGTGTGTTTGTTGGACAGGCCATGTTGCTGGCCATGCCAATGGCCAGTGCTAATTGCCAATTATGGACAAATGCGTTCGTGCGCGAAATTAAATTAACCCCTTTTTTGTTTGACACTAGCATAACAAACGCCGCTCGGCTCTCGACGCTCGCCCCATCAAACCTGCGCGCACATCCGGCTCATGATCCTTCGACAAGTGCAGTCCTCAATCGCTTGTTACCAAGTGCCCAGCATGTCATCAATCAGCACAGCCACGTGACACGAACAAAACATAACTTCGCCAAGCACAAATATGAAATAAATTTATTGTACAGCTTTTCTTTTTGAGTTCTAATGGGGTATATGCAAGAGTTGACTAAAGATGAGACGAAAAGAAATGAATTTCCAGATTATAGTAGAGACTGAGGTAAGGCAAATGTTTTCATATAATATATAATATATTGTATTCATATATAATATAATAAAATCAATTTATATATATTAAGATATCTATATTCTGCTATAAAATCTAGAGCATCTCTAGTTCAGCTTTTGACATTCACTCTCGAAAATATCTTTGTCGTTTTGCTCTGTGGTCTACTGACAATGTACACATCGTTGTGCAATTATTAAAAATTGACTGATTGGCACAGAGTATATGCACACACAAAAAATGTATATATGAACAAGAAAACTCCAGTCGGGGTGCCCAACTAGAAGATACCCTAATCCCATTCAATCTTAGTTTTTGATTATGCACAGCAACTTGTATGTAAAACATGGTTAATAAATACAAAAAAATATAAATACAATATACTGCATAAATAGAAAACAAATGAAAAACTCAGACATTATGCATTAAGTTTAGATTGATTAAATTTAGATTGAATATTACCGTTTTCTAAAGCATCTCTCTGATTAATATATATCTGTTACTCAAGTATTTTCACAATTCGACTTGCTTGAGACGTAAAAAGAAATAATTTAAACGAGCTAGTTTCCAGTGACCTCCAAATATCTTTGATTCAGTCATAACAAAGGTATAGTTCTACTAAGCCAGTCATAAAAGAGCTTTCAGTAGACTCATAATCGTTGGCTATACCATGCCATTGATATTGTCCTGGTTAAAAGCTTACAGTTGAATCAAATCTGGGAGTAGTAACTCCGGGGAAACTATCAAATTTCAGAATCGACTGCTACGAAGGTAAGATATGTGTGTATTTCGAGCGAAGATCAGTTGCAGCAGAGCCGCTCACATTTCGCTGCTTTTCTGTAAAAAAAAATATCTTCGCTAGACCTCAAACGGCATTGCAATTCCCATAAAATACCAGGCGAATATAAATGAGTAGTAGGTCGAGAAATTGTAGTTAAAATTAAGTTGATTTTGACCTGGAATTAAAATTGAGAGTGAGAGTGAGAGGAAGAGTGAGATTGAGAGGGAGAGAGAGAGGGAAAGGGAGAGTGAGAGTGAGAGGGTGTGTGAGAGGGAGAGGGAGAGTGAGAGGGATAGTGTAATTTTAGTATCTAGCTCTTATAAGTTCTGAGATCGACGCGTTCATACATGAGGACAGAGGGACAGACGGAGAGGGGTAAACCAATGCTTGTCGTCCTGATCAAGAATATATATATATATTTTATGGGGTGTGGCATGCCTCCTTCTGCCTGTTACATACTTTCAATAAAACCATTATACCTTGTTCTCTCATATTTAATGGGATCAGGGTATAAAAAGCAGCCACAGCAGCAGCAGCAGCAGCAGTAAAGTCAACACCCAAATGAGTTAAATGGAAAACTGAATCGAACCGCATTCAACCACATTACAAGCGCGCATTAAAAATAATACAATTTTGAAAGTTTCATAAATAGCGACTGTCATTACAATTTATTTAATATTTTTGTATTTTCTACCCAACGGCCGCCCACTTCCAGCAGCTGCTTTAAAATGCTGTCAAGTGCAAAATACAATAAAAAATAAGATAATAACACGCGTCGTGTCAGATTTTCAGATGTACAGATATGTTAATGCAAACAATGGGCCATTTCATGTGTTATTTTTGTCATATGCCAGCGCCGAACGAAAGAGTTAATAAATTATTTTATAGAACAAAGCAACAGCAAAAGCAACTACAACAACTTAACCCATCAATAACTGCAAGCGTCAAAGCAGTTGTGTCCACTTTGATTCGAATTAATTTGCATCGTTCGGGCGGTAATTTTACTCGTATTTATCTGGCTTCTTGTTGGCCGCATCGGAGCCTGGCTCCATAGACTGTTCCTCTTCTTCTTCCTCCTCTTCCTCCTCCTCCTCCTTGATCGAGGTGTGGCTGGTGCGTGGCGTGGGGGGACGCAGTACCGTAACCACATAGCCGCGCCCAGTCGAGGAGGGCTTACGCATGTTGAGGAAGCGATGACGCAGTCGCTCGCGTCTCTCCTTATGACGCTGTTCGATCAGTTCTTCTAGATTCACTGGGAAGACACTGTTAGGCGCTGTATATACACACTATATATATCTAGGATACTCACGGCTTGTGCTGCTCCGTTTATCTTCGGTTTCGTGTTGGTTCTTTAGAATCTCTCGCAGCTTCTGCAGCGAGGTATTTGTTTCTCCCGGCGTGGAAGTGTTGCGAGAGAGTAGGCTGGGCGTCGACTGTGGCATATAGAATCCAAGCTTATTATGCGAACTTTCCGTGGGAAGAATCTAAGGAGTAAACATTAGAGACTAGACAATGACACAATATAAACTTGAAGCCCACATCCGTGTACGTCTTCGATGGAATCAGTTTGGCAGTGGAATGTGCTGGGGGCGCCGTGCGTTTCGATTCGTCAATATATGGGAGCTCGTTGGGGAAGACTTCGTCCCAGTATTGATCTTTGAGCAGCTCGGGATGCTCCTGATGCATTTCGTCCACAATCAAATAAGAAACAGTCAGATTCCGATCGATCATCCAGTTGACCTCAAAGTCATCATCATCTTCGCCAAAGGGATTCATCAGGGACTCGGCCACTTTCAACCAGCCCATGTAGAAGAAAAACTGAAGTATCTCCAGTATCGGAAAATATTTTACGACTTGATTTTTGGACATGCGGCTCAGCGGATTGTCAATCCACTGCGCGCCGATGGCGCTGCACAGGAAGAACGAGTAGGTGGCCAGCGTGACCACCTGAGTGTAGACCAGCGGCACGCTCACCCAGTCGTAGTACAGCAGAAAGCCGCACAGGCCGCGAAAGCGATTCAGCTCATCGATGATTGTCTTCACGGCGTAGTCGTCGCGTATCTTGTTCTCCCTGCGGGCGCGCATCACAATGCTGGCAGCCCACACGATGGGCATCCAGTGCTTGGGGTAGTGGGGAAATGCCAGATCGAGCGTCTCGATGATGCGCTTCTCGTTCTCCTGCAGCAGACCCGCCTCGATGATTTGATTGTAGGTGGGAAAACGCTTCTTGACACTGGGCGAGATCATGGTGAATACGATCACCTGGCACAGGCAGACGTAGCGCAAAATTGTGCGGCGCATGGCCCGCGCGCGATCATCGAAGCCATGAACGCTGCAGCTGACCAGCGTAGCAATTGAGTCCGGCCACGGAATTGTCGTATACTGTGCCCACCAGCGCGTCATCACTATGGCCACAAAATAGCCCATCACAAAGGACAGCGGTATGAGCGACATTTGGCTGCTGCAATACATCACGACATACTCGAAGCCCCTGAAAAATCGACAATCAACAAACTGAGCAGAGCTTAACAACTACACACGGCATACTTGCGCAGCGTCTGATTCAGAAAAGTGCGATAAATAATTGCCATGGATATATATGCGCTTAGATAAAGAAACAAGTCAACCCAGATGAGTTTGTAGATGCTGCCGCGCCATCTGTAAAGATAAAATTTGATCAATTACAGATACTCGACTTGATGCCAATGGATATTTACCTTAGTAATAAGCGCAGAAAATTGCTTATAATCCTTGTGGAGCAAACATCTGCTGTATAAGTAACAGTCATGACTGAAGCTCGTTCGAATAGGAACTGAAAATAAATATTTATACGAGCTAGAGTAAATCAAAAATTATTTGAGGGCCTACTTTGGTTAAGACTCGTATATGTAAATAAAATATATTATATATTTAATATAATATATTACACACATAAAATATATATAATATATAAAATATATATAAATAATAACTAAAATATATATAATGTAATATGTAAATAAAATATATTATATTTAATATAATATATTAGACACATAAAATATATATAATATACAAAATATATATAAATAATAACTAAAATATATATAATGTATACGATCGCATAATAATCAGAGATATTCCAATATTTGAATATTCTTTTAATAGCAGTCTGCTTTTAGTATTATTCCGACTAATGCTGACTGCAGACAAGTTCAACAAGTGCAAGTACTCAATCCATTTTTCCATATAAATTTACCTTAATTTAAATAAATTTTATTATATTATATTTTTAATAAATAATTAAATTTATTAACTTGATTCATTCAGTATTCAACAATCTTTCTTTATATGCTTAAAATAAAATTATTAACATTTATTATATATATTTTTAATTAATAATTATATTTATTATTATTTTTTTTTTTTTTTAATTTATTTCGTGTTTAACATTCTTTCTTTATATACTTAAATTAAAATTATTATAAATTATTATATATATTTTTAATTTATAATTAAATTAACAATTTTTTTTTAATTCTTTCAGTTTTGTACAATCTTTCTGTATTGCACATTAAACATCTTTTTTCTTGTGCACGTAACTCTTGTCGGTTTGCACTTCCTGCTCCATAGATATATTTTGATTATCAACATTGGATGAGTTTTGAACAAATTCGGAGTCCGAGGGATTTGTTGAATCTGGCAAGTTTTTCAGCTCCCCCTTGAGCAGGTCAAAGGTCATGGCCGCATGCTGCAATTGCCTGGCGTGACGTTCGCGCTCCCGCTCTTCGCGCAGTCGATCGAAATCGTCTTTGCTTGTGCCAGGCGAGACCAGGTGATCCGACGAGTCGTTCATGATTTCTTCCTCTTCCTCGTCGCCCTCGCCTTCGACCAGCTGATCTTCGGTGGGCTCAAAGTCAAGAATGGAAATGGACGAGGAGCTGCGATGAATGTTGAAGCGTAGCGAAGCAAACTTGATGCGCAGCTCGCTGCTCTTTAAGTATTCATCTTCGGCATCGAACTCCGTAAAGTCGCGCTCACTCGTCTCGCTTTCTGTGCGCTTGCGGAGCTGTGAAGATGTTATTTTGGACAGATCTAGCTTGGCGGTGGACGCCTCGGGCGGATTCGGTCGCTGCGACTCATCGGCATACGGCAGCTCATTGGGGAAGACCTCGTCCCAGTACTGATCGCGCACCAGAGTCGGATGGTCGTTGTGCATCTCATCGACGATCAGATAACTGACCTGCAGATTCCGATCGATTACCCAGTTGAGCTCAAAGTCATCATCGTCGTCGCCGAACGGGCAAATCAACGTCTCGGCCACCTTCAGCCAGCCCATGAAAAAGAAAAACTCCAACGTGCTGAGCACAGGAAAATAATAGTTTACAATGTTGCTCTCCATCTTGCCGATGTACTGATTCCCAAAAATGGCAGCCAGGAAGTACGTGTAGACCGCCAAGGTCACCACCTGAGTGTACACCAGCGGCACACTGATCATGTCGTAGTGGGTGAGCATGTTGCAGCCCGCCCGGAACTTGTTCAGCTCGTCGATCATGGACTTGAGCGAAAAGTCATCCCAGATGCGGCCCTCCTTGCGTGCGCGCGTCATAATGCTGGAGGCCCACATGAGCGGCATCCAGTATTTGGAATGCTTTGGAAACTTCTCATCCATTTTCGTGATAATCAGCGCCTCGTTCGTATTGAGCAAGCCTGTGGATATAAAGTAGTCGTATGTGGGAAAGCGACGCTTAATGCCCGGCGATATCATGGTGAGCACCATCGTCAGCGAGAGGCAAACGTAGCGCATGATGGTGCGACGCATCAGTCGCCCGTGCTCATCCTGGCCACGCACCAAGGCGCTCACATACACGGCCAATGGGTCCGGCCAGGGCACGGTGATGTACTGATTCCACCAGCGCTCCACAATGATGGCCACATAAAAGCCGAGCACAAAGGACAGCGGAATGAGAGCTGCATAACTGCGACAATAATACACGATGTCTTCGAACACGCTGAGCATGGGATGAGGAACGATGCAAAAGTGTTGAAAGGGAAACGTGCACCCCCACTTACCGCTTGCCCCCTACGTTAAGACCATAGCGATACATGAAGGCCATGGCATAGAAGGCGCTCAGGAAGACCAGCAGATCAACCCAAATTAGTTTGTAAATGCTCGCACGCCATCTTAGCAGTTGTTAGACAAAGATATTACACGGCGACTGATATTTATTTGCGACTTACCTGCCCAGCAGCTTCCAGAAGCAGCCAAAGCGACGACAGGTAGCTACCTGTGCGGTGTAGGAGACAGTCATGTTTGAACAGGCTCTGACAACGGATTTACAAGCAAAGCAGCTGCAAATTGTTTGAGGCCAAGTCAAATACATTTGGGCAGGCAGGGCCTACTAAGGCAAGGTTGCATTTCGTTAGTTTGTTTTGGAAATCACACAGAAAGGCAAGCTTCTCATGCTCTACACACACTTAGATATAATCTAGATTACTTTTGCTAGCTTCCATTCCATTCAGTTATTGAAATTGAACTCTTCATATTTGTTGTCGACAATTTCAATTTGGCAATTTGCAATCTCAGCCACATGTGCTAAGTATTTCCGGGCACCTGAGCAGCCCAAATTCGTGTGGCTTGTGTGTGTGCCAGTTTACTTAATGGGTAGCTTCGCTTCGGCAATAAAATTTTAATGCCCCATCTACGAGTTGCGTGATTTAGAATCCCCCGCCTTGTGCCCGGCCCTGGGCCGATCGTATCATGTGCTTTGAGTGAAAGTGTGAAGAGCATTCCGAGTATCTTATCAGCAGAGTGCAAATGTATTGTTCGATTGCGATTACGATTACGATTATGACTCTGAGTTTGAGTGTGAATGTGAATGAATGGCTCAGCTGCTGCGGATTATTTGCTATGAGTAGTCATACTCGATGTTCTCTCTCTCTCTCTCGCTCTCTCATTGGCTGCCTAAACGTGACTCATGCACTGAGCGAAGAGCAGCAAAGCAAACTCTTTGTATATAATTAAATGTTAATTAAAAAATAATTTAAATAAGAGAAATCAATTGATATAGAATAAATATATTTTAATTTAATCAAAAGCCCAATTCGCATTATCTATCACTTGTTTCTCTCAGTGCATAATCCCATGTGACGAATAGCCATAAACAATAGGGCGTAGATCGCTTCGCTTTAATAATCAGTTTATAGATAATTTAATTGTTGCTAATAGCGAAGCGTTTATCAAGCATATGAGAAACGACAGAATTTCACAAAACAAAGGTGGGCGGGGGGCTGGGCGTTGCCGTTGTAAATTGCATCAGCTTGGGAACACTTCAATTTGTGTTTTCGTAAATCTGCGATAAATCTGAATAGATAATGCCTGGAATATTCTGACTCGACTGGCCAACCAGTGTTCATATATAAATCATTTTAATACAATATAAATATTAATTAAAATCACTTATTGAGCATGAGTTTGACACTTGAGTGTGCTGAGATTGCATTTGGCAGGTTCACAAATCTTATCGGCGAGACTGAAATAACTCGAGTCTAAAAGTGACTCCAATATAGATGGCTAAATTATGATATAATTAAATTTCGGAAAAGTCTGTTTGATCTATATCGATGGAAGAGCTTCAGCTATTTTCGGAAGTGCATTAAGGGCATTAAGACTCAAACTATAAATATCGCTCAACTCGTTTTTAGCTGACCCATAAAATAAAGTAAAACAAATATTTATGACCAGGCTAAAGTGTTCTTTAAGAGCTTACGTGGAGACTGCTCACTCTCACTCTCACTCTCACTCAGTCGCTCTCTCTCTCTCTCTCTCTCTCCCTCTCCCTGACTGATACTGTATTTGCTGCTGCTGCTGGAGTGGGGGCGATATAGGCAACTGTTTATTATCACCTAGTTTCAGTTAACGTTATTCGCTGAGCGCGTCAATAACTGCCGACAATCAACAACAACAGGCGCTAAGGCCTCGACTCGTCAGATCGGAAATAAGCAGCAAATCAATACGCCACACAGAACAATCTTATCTCAACAACATAAATAACAATAGGAGTACATGTGTTAAGTCGACAGTCGAGGGCCAGCGGGTGAGGGACTGCACCTGCTGCAACAGCTGAGCGGCTGAGAGGCTGAGATCGTTAAGAGACGTCACAGCATCCGCATCTTTTATACCTGCTAATTTACTAGCTTTCCGCCTACGACTACGCCTGCTTCTCTCTCTCTCGCTCTCTCTCTCAATCTGTCTTTCAGTGTTTTCAACGAGTTACCTGAAGCATTTGTAGGTTTAGATGTTGTTTACCGTTCGTTTGCTCTCGCGGCGCTTGTGTATCTCTTATCAGTGTCTGATGCTCACAGCGCACTCCACCCATCTCTCTCGCGCTCACCCACACTGACTCCCTCTCGCTTTCTCTATTTGCTGTCTTCTTATCTTAAAGAACAATACGAATTCGCGTCCGCTTGGCAGACGCATTCAGAGCGCGGACTCTGCCAGTTGTGTTGTCGCGAATTCGAATTAACTCTGAATACATTTCGAATACATTCGAGAATACGAACTCAACCCTGCGGCTAAATCAAATATTTGTACAGAGTTTGCAGCAATTGCAGCAGCAGCAGTCGGCAACTGTTAAAAACTTGGTAAGTCAACTAATTAAATGTGTGTACTAGATAATTAGCAAATACTTAAAATATGATTATTATATAAAACTCACAAACATTTATATATAAGTATATATATATATATATATATATGTATATGTATATGTACATATATAACTCTTCATTCGACACACCCAGACCCACAGCATTATCTTTATAAGCAACAATATGAAGAGGAAGCAGCAATGTAAACAGACCGCAGCCAAGTGGCCTTAGAGCCAAATAGTTGAGCATCTCTATGCTTATCAGCTGGCTAGTTGCTTTGGCTATTGGATAAGCCCAAAGAAAAGAGAATATTAACTCAAACAACGACATTCTGGAAAACTAAAGACAAAAATTCATTCTATTTATTCTATCATTATCATTTCACCTATTTTTCGTGCAAGAACTCCGAACTTAAGTAAATTTCCCACTGTAGACAGCTCAATGGCCTAGCTGCGATTTGATGAGACGCGATTGCAATTTGAGCTCAATAATTTGTATAAATAAATAATGAATTGATAAGAGACTGGGACATTGCAAGTCGATTAATGTACATGATCTTGGCAGTTGGGGCTGCGCGATTTGAACTCTAAGCCACGAATTAGATAGACGCAATTGTTGTGTGCCAAATCAACAGGTTTAACGAACCTTCATTCGCAGTGAGACCACAATGGTGCAGCAATATTCGGCGTGGAAGGTTTTATCACGCCGCAAACATCTGGCGGCCGATGGCAACGAGGGCGAAAGCAAACTGAATCGTGTCCTGGGCCTATGGGATCTCACGGCGCTGGGCGTGGGCTCCACACTGGGCGCGGGCGTTTATGTGCTGGCTGGCCAAATAGCCAAGGATCAGGCGGGACCATCGGTGATTCTATCGTTTGCCATAGCGGCACTTGCGTCCCTATTAGCAGGTGAGCTCATCCCAATTCATCCACTTACGAAAACAAATCCAAATCCAAATCCATCCAATTTTAGGCATTTGCTATGCGGAATTCGGAGCACGCGTGCCAAAGGCGGGCTCCGCCTATGTCTATAGCTATGTGTGCATTGGCGAGTTTGTGGCCTTTGTCATTGGTTGGAATCTGATACTGGAGTATGTGATTGGCACAGCGAGCGTGTGTCGCGGCATCAGTCTTTATTTGGACACGCTGTTCAATGAGACGCTGAAGCAGACCTTTGCCGAGGTGGCGCCCATGAATGTCAGCTTTCTGGGCAGCTACTTTGATTTCCTTGCCTTCGGCCTGGTTGTGGTCTTTGGCGGTGAGTTGATGATATTTCTTTTAGCCAAGTTTCTTCATTATAGCCCTTTTCAGTTGCCCTGGCCTTTGGCGTGGAGACCTCTACAATGGCCAACAACTTTGTCACGTGCGTGAACATATTCATTTTGGGCTTTGTCATCGTAGCTGGTGCCATTAAAGGTAAGTCTTTTAGCTTACCTTTTGGCTTAGTCTATAAATTTTGGTTTTGTGCTTTCCAGCTGACTTCAGTAACTGGACTGTGGATGCAGCTACGCCCGTTGCTAATAACACCAACATAGGCAACGGCGGCTTCTTTCCATTCGGCTTTGAGGGCACCCTGCGCGGCGCCGCCACCTGCTTCTTTGGATTTGTGGGCTTCGATTGCATTGCCACAACGGGCGAGGAGGTGCGCCATCCGCGCAAGAACATACCGCGCTCCATTCTGCTCTCGCTGCTCATCATCTTCCTCTGCTACTTTGGTGTGTCCACTGTGCTGACCCTGATGCTGCCGTATTACTTGCAGGATGTGGACGCGCCGCTGCCCTATGCCTTCGAGTATGTGGGCTGGCCGGTGGCCATGTGGATCGTTACGATTGGTGGCTTGATTGGCCTGCTGGCCAGCTTGTTTGGCGCCCTGTTTCCACTGCCCCGCGTCATGTATTCCATGGCCCAGGATGGGCTGCTGTTTCGCTTCCTCGGCAAGATCAGTCCACGGTTCCAGGTGCCGGTGACGGGCTCCATTGTGGCGGCGCTCTTCACAGCGCTCATCGCGGGTCTGTTCGATCTGGCGCAGCTCGTCAGCCTGCTCTCGATTGGCACTCTGCTGGCGTACAGCGTCGTCGCCGTCTCCATAACCATTCTACGCTACATGGAATACTGCGACGCCGAGGAGCAGCCATCGGCAGCCATCTCCGAGACGACTTCGCTGACAACGCACAGCGTGCGCTTCACCTGGAGCTCACTCTGCACTCAGTTGTTTAATGTGCATCGCGTGCCGGAGCCCAATCAGATCTCGTCGCGCATTGTCGGCGTGCTGACAACTCTGTTCTGTGAGTGCCCTCGGAGAGCAGCAAGTAGCTGGCTCTATACTAATCTTCTATCTACTTGACAGGTCTGCTCTCCTTGGGGCTGGGCGTGCTGTTCATGCAGGCTTATCCCGCCATCAGGTCTCAAAAGCCCTGGGCCTTGACGCTGCTCGTTCTGCTCATTCTGCTGATTGCCGTTGTGCTGCTGCTCACCTGCTTGCAGCCACGTGAGGCACGCAGTCGCCTCTTCCGCGTGCCCTTTGTGCCCGTGCTGCCGGCGATTAGCATCTTCATTAATATTTATTTGATGCTGCAGCTGGATAGCTGGACCTGGATACGCTTCGGCGTCTGGATGATTGTCGGTGAGTCACTCACTCAGCTCCCTGTTAAGTGCGCATGTTAATTTCTGTAGCCTTTGAGTAATGCATGTTCCACTAACCGTAACGCCTTAGGTATACCTATATATCTTGCATGCTGGTGTCTCTATGACATCAAAGATCCAAAGAAACGTAATCCCGAGCGCCTTGCGTTCTACAAGGCACTGAAAATGCCCAACGAGCTGCCAGCAGCTCCCTGCAATCTCAATGGCAATGGCAATGGCTGTCCATCCAAGCAGAGCACAATTACGAATGAGACGCAGATTGCGAGAAATTCCTGCAGCTTGGATCAAATACAAAATCTTAGCGAAGTCCTCGACGACTTAAAGGAGCACAAAAATGCCAATGGCAAAATATTTTTCGTCGAGGACACAAAGAGTGTGCACTCGAGGAGCACGCTGTGTGCCAACGAGGCTGACGATGAGCGCTCCGTGATAGCCATGCTCGACGATGTGCTGGACGCAGAGGACTCGCAGCAGCAGCAGCTGGACGAGCAGCAGATCTTCGACCGCAACTTTAGCATCGACTCGGAGCTGCTGCCCAGTGTGATTGAGACCACAATCGTGGCTACTGTGCACAGTAGCAGCAGCGATGATGACGATGCGTGCAGCCAGAGATCGTTGCAGATGCCCCCCAGGCTGGAGGAATGCAAGCAGGCGGCCAGTGAAATGCTGTGCGAGCTCTTCGACAGCTCCGCTTTCTACGTGCAGCTGCAGGCGGCCAGGGAGAGCCAAGAGGCAACCAAGCCGCAGGCAGTGGATACACACCTAACTCCAGTTCAGCTGAGAGTTCAGCTTAAGCGAGTTCCCTCCATTAGTTCCATAATCTCGCAGGCTTCCATAGCCTCCTCCGTGGACGATCCGTTGCATTCGGAAAAGTTCAAGGATCGACTGAGCCGTCTCATCATGAATCCCAACATTAACAATCAGCGGCGCAACGAGCAGGCCGTGCATCTGGAGGAGGCAGATGAGGCGAGGGCCGTAAGGCCGCAGCTGAAGCAATCGAAAAGTGAAACCGATGTCCGCATGCTGTTGCTGCAGGCTATACGAGAGCTGAAAACGGACAGCGATGAAGCCGATAATAATAGTAACGGTAATGCCAATGGCAATGGCAATGGCAATGGCAATGGCAACGGCAACGGCAATGCTGATGAGCCAGCTGCCGTGGCCGCAGCGCCCGAAGCAGCCCACATACCGCGCGCACCGAAATTCGATCCGGTTCTGTACAAGACCATAAACAGCATTAGTTTGCACAAACAGCGACCCAGTTTGAGTCGCGAGCTCGTCGTGGATGCCAAGAATACCAAGCTTCTGGTTCAGTCAAAGCCCAAACCCATATCCGGATTCAGAGAGCTAGCGTCAGAGTCAGAGTCAGAGCCGGTGCCATTCAAAGCGAAATTGGAGGCCATATTACAGAGGGGACCCTCGCATCGGCTGCAACAGCGTCCGGGAGCGGATGCGGTGATGCGCCGTCGGCCGCAATCGGAGTACGTCGAGGAAGCGGCAATTGAATGAGCCAAGCCAGAGAGGATTGCAATCCAATTCTCGATTTTGTAGCATACTGTAAGAGTAGCTGCTCACCCACACACCCACACACACCCACCCATACACACACACACACTCTCACCCACTCACCCATTTCATCTACTAATCTGCAGTAATCAAATGTTGTTATAGTAGTTGCCGTAGCGCTGTGAGTTAGTGCTATGGAGGCAATACTAGATGTTAAGTACTTAGGCGCGGGCAATTTGATTGCGAAATTTTGAAATTACAAAATGACGAGTTAGGCTCCATCTGCGGCAATTAATGACAGCGGATGGTACCCGAAAAATATATTGAATGCGATGCATGAAATGATAATCAATAATACATAAAGCCCCATATCGAGCGACGAATATCAGAGTTCGAATCTAGTAGTTGGTTTTCTATTATCCCTATTGAACCTTGTGATATTAACCAAGCACTAAGTAACAATATTATTAAGATGCTCGCCAAGTATTATAATTTATTAAAACTAATCCAATCCAGTGCGATTTTCAATCACTTTAGGTCTATCCATATACTTTTTCTATGGACTGCCCAATAGCTATAGGGAGATGCGGAGACAGCGCGCCGGCTGGCAGAAGCTCAAATATAGCGAACATTTCTAAGATCAAAGCAGCTGTGGGCGGACAGAGAACATAATCAAAACTTGAATCATTAATGCATCGATGTGTGTCCTAAGCCAACTTGATAAATGTGAACAATTTGTTGTTATAAATAAAAATCTAGTTGTAATTAATAAAAGTCAAACTGCATTTGGAATATGTCGGGATCGAGTGCAACAGCAGCCGCTTCCGGACGCAGAGAGCCCAAGACGATCGTTAGTTTATTAATAACTCATGAATGGATCGTCATTGTCGTTTAATTCCCGAAGGCCTTGTCTTCCAGTCTGACTTTGATAAATTAATTGATGTTCGGCCGATCGTCTGAAAGAAGGAGAGAAGGAGAGAGGTAGGGGCCCGGGAGGTTAGAGTGTGCCAAGAGACTCGTGCAGTTGTCCATGCCCCTTTCTGTCTTGCATTGATTTTGATTAGACTGAAAAACATCCCCTGGGCCGCTTTCCACTTGCCCTTTCTTATTCCTCTTCCCCTTCCCCTTTCCCTTTCCTTTCACCCAATCGATTGGAGGCTGTGCCGCCTGATTTATGCCCTCGTTTTCTGGGCATTTCTCTGGTCAGGTTGATGAGACCAGATTCCGGATGCCAGATTTGTATAACCACAACTGGCGACTCTCTGGCATTGTTGCCACTACTTTGCCGTCAACCTTCGCCTTTCACGGGGGTTGGCCGCAGCTTTTTGTGCTGTGTAAGTGTAACAAATTGTAATCGTATTTGCTGGCACCACTCCGCTGTCTGGGGGCGTGCCACCCCAGTTGCCGGCTGCCCCAGCTCTGCTTTATTATTATTAACTTTGTTATGGTCCACAGTAGTCTCGGTCTCAGAAGTCTACGCAATTCCCCTTGCGCTCCGCTCCAACTTGCGCCCCGGTGGTTGCTTTCTCTGGCCGGCTAGCTGGCTGGCTGTCCACCTAACCCCCTTTTATCTAGTCAGAGCAACCAAATAGTTTTATGGCATATTTATGGGCGCCAAAACTTAAAGTCAGTCTCCCGGGCTAAGACTTTAAGACACACCACGACTTACTGACAAATTGCAGGAGCCAAAACTAATTAACAAAGCATTCAATAAAAGACGCTGCGCAATACACTATCTCCGTCTGGGGGGAATTCTGGAATATTTCGTGCTCGATTGATTACGAAAATTTCCAAGAACAACATAGAAAACTTAAGTAAGAAATCTATATAGAAATTTATTTAAATCTTCTAGTCACATTTGATGTGATCTATATGATCAACGCTAAGGCTGTTAGGGTATATACTTAAAGGTAAGCCTTTTGGACTGCGCTCTAATAACATTCCCGGACTTCCCGGTCTTCATTTTGTTCTGCGTTTTGTAATGTTTTGTTTGAAGTTAGTTAGTTCTGCTGGCAGCTGCCAAAGCGGCTTTTCATATTCATAAAAATTGCGAGTTTCCATTTCCATTTCCTCCGCATGCACGAAATACATAATCCGCTTATGGTCGCTACAAATGCGTATTGGACTCTACTTGGACACAACTTTACCATTTTTCTCCTCTCTTTCATATATATATCTAAATGAATGTTTTTTGTTTCGAAAATTAAAATGTGTGTGGTTGGAGTGACAGGCGAGCAGGAGCGGAAATTGTCAGCGCTCAGGTAAGTTATAAATATGAATGGGAATACGGGTTGTTCGTGTATGCAACCTGCATGAGCAAATAGAGCGCAGGAGACGTGTCTGGCCGCCCTGGCCGGGACGGGCCGGGCCGGGCTGGTCTGGCCAAAGTCAATGGGCACTCAACAAAAACATTTTGTCAAAACATAAAGGCGGCTGCTACTGTACGCAAAGTGGATCAGTGGATTTGTCCGCCCGATGCGGAGCGGAGCAAACACAAAAATCTAGTCACTGACACAGCAGCTGCTCGGTGTCTGGCAGGTACCAAATGTGGCACTGGGATTGGACTACCGAAAAAAAGGATTAGCAATTGGTTTAGCATTTTGCTCAATCGACCATGGCCAACGAACGAGTGCAACAATGAGACCCAGACTTCTGTCTGTGTGTCAAGGTCTCAACTGCGGTCGGGCCGAGCATGCAACTGGCTGTTGCAACTAGCTTCTGCCAGAGCAGAGGATTACTGCGCTACATATGAGATTATGTGGCTGGCTTTGGGGCCCAACTCTTTGCAGATTATCATCAGAGCAGAAGTTTTGCCTACCGTGTGGTTTGAAATTGTATTAGGAGCTGCTCAAAAAAAACAAAGAAACTCTTGATTAAGTCTCTGAAAATTCCCTTGTCGCATTCTTGCCTAATCACAATATGAATGATTCAATAATTTATATCTCTTGTGCTCGCTGTTACTTAAAAACGGCAAATTGCTTATCACAATTTGTTTGAATTTCATTATATTACGCTTGATTTCCCAGGCACTTCGATGGCATTCTTTGTATGCCAGGACCTCAGCATAATTGCTCCTTTGTCATTTGCCACAGAAGAGAACAAGAACTGGACCCAGAACAACAATGCAGCTAGAATAAAAAAAAAATAAAATAATACGCTTCTGATTTTGAGCTCGACTTCAATTGATTTTTATGGCCAGCTCGTCGCTCTGGCCTGCTCTCTTCTGCTCGTTCGCTTTCCATGCTGTGTGTGATTGTGTCTCTGGCTGCTTTGCCCATTTATCTTTCATTCCCTTGGCTTGGCCTGGCCTGGCCTGGCGTTGGACTATTTACGACAAATGGTTTGCTTGTCATAACCTTTCTTTTCTTTTTAATTTGTTCGTATCTTGTATCCTAGCTGGCTGCTTCTACATTTTTTAAGAAGAATAATATTTACAGAGCACGCACAATAGAGCCGAGGCACCCATCCAGCAGAACTCCTACGACTCGCCGCGCATTGTTTTCACACTGAATTCCTTGACAATGAGCACATTATTGAGCTCAAGCTGCACTGGGCACGAAGACAGAGGAGGCAGCCCGTGTGCATAGAATGCCAAGCAGTCGAGCAACCGAGCAACCGAGCAGCAGAGCAGCCGAGCAGCCAAGCAGTCAACCAATTCAAATTCAATTTGCCCCATTATTTGAGGCCCATTGTTCAAGCAAAATTCTGGTTACAATGCACTCGACTCGACTCGGCTCGATGCGACTCGCAGGCTGCTAAAAGAGACTGGGCTTCAGTCCAAGTTAAGTGCAATACAAAAGGGCGGCAGATTAAAAATAGCAAAGAGATGAGCACAAGATGAGAGCTGCTCCGCCATTCCCGCTCCCCGCTTGGCCAAATGAGGAAATGTGGACCACATGGAATGGAAAGTGCGTGAGCGGGAGAGCAGCCCGAGTTGGAGTATGCTCGACTAAATGAATGCAATAAGTAAATAACAAAATGTCGTTAGCATTTGTGACTGACACTCACAGAAGACACAGAAGCTGAGGAAGAGGACAATGGCAAACGGCAAATGCCTGCAATGGGCCATTGCCGTTCTTGACGTTCTCAGCCCTTATTTGCCTCGTACTTTAACCCGATTGCAGCAGAGGCAGCAACAATCTCTCACAGCTGTCAACAGCAACAAATTGCGCGCTAAGCTGACATTAGATTTTGCGCTATGCAGAACCGCATGGCACAAATGGCACACTCGGATGCATGGCCCACAAAACAGCAGATGAAACCACAAAAAAAAGTAGGACGAATGCCAAATATGCTTTCCTCTAACATGAATGCTTCGAGCCATGTCCATATTAAATATTTGAAGCGTGGGACGGCTGTGGATTGGTATTCTAATTATTATTTTAATTATGTTTTAGATCATATATTTCATATATGATATGATTTCAGTCCCGACTTTTTAGGGCATCCTAATCTGTGACTAAATTTGGTGGAGCCTGCGTTTTATGGAGTTGGCCCATCTGAACATCAAGTGGCAATCATATTAACTGCGACTAATTGTCAGCACACAAGAGTCAATGGCAATTGCTGAATGGCCAGCGGCTTGCTGCGGGTGCCAGCTTGTTAACAAGTTGCCAGCGGGCCTGCTCCTCGCTCTCCCACTCTACCACTCTCTCCTTCTCTCTTTCTCTTTCACTCTCGTCATCTCTCTGCGTTCGTATTTCAAATGCTCATTAGCCACAATTTTTGGACACAAAAATTGCGTTAGTTGCCATTGGCGATGTTGGCAATTGTCAGATCTGTCAGTTGTTGAGTTGGCACGTGAGTTTCTGGCAAACTTGTTTCTGATTGCCTGCCGCCCTGCCCGCTCTCTTCCCCTCTATCATCAGCCTAATGTGTAAGCGTTAACTAACTAACTGAGCGACTAACGTGCTGCTAACAAGGCGTACACACATCAAGCACACACACACACCTCAGCGAGCATCACACCGTGCTGCCACGCCCACTTACAAGCACAATTACAACAAAAGCCGCCCAAAATTCTCATTGTTCCGCATTATCAATTCCTTTAGTATTCAAATGCTCATTTCGCTTGTTGTTCTCCTCGTTGTTGTTGTTGTTGTTGTTGCCAGTTGTTGAAGTAGTTAGGAATGGAATTACGCGCTCTAAGCGTGAAACCGCGAAATTAAGCACTGACGATGATGACGAGAACGAGAACGAGAACGAGAACGAGAACGAGGACAAGAACGAGCACGAGCACGAGCTCGACATTGCCTGCCAGCCACTTGTCAACAAGGCTTCACGCTCATCCACAAGCTCATCCAATCTCGCCTTCATAGCACATCCAGTGCCTCATCATCCGCCGCCCACGCACCCCGCCCAACAAATTGTATGCAAACTAATCACACGCAAGCATTTGATGCGTTTAAAACACACACAGAGACACAAATAGGATGAAATTCTGCGTGTGAATGGGCGAGGGCTGTACAATAAGTATCTGTTGGAGTCTGAGTAGTTAGGTAGTAAATAATAATGAAAATATTAGTAGGAAGCGAGAGAGAGAGAAAGAGAGAGAGAGCGGCAGATAGAGATAGTGTAAAAGGAACATGGAGAGCGAGAGAAAGAGAGAGAGAGAGATAACAGACAGATAGAAAGAGGGGAAAACAAGAAATTTAATATATAGGATGGAGAGAGAGAAAGAAAGAGAGAGATAGTCAGATAGAAACAAATGGAAATGATATTGAAAAAATTTCAGAATCAGCAATATGGAAAAAGAAATGACATCTTCAACTGAGAGTCGCATAGTAAAGCAATATATTTAGTATATGATATAAATAATAATTTAATGAATAACAATGGAATGTCATAAAACTTTTATTCGGATGCAGCACCAGCTCTGCAAATATATTTTGACCTAGATTTGTTATTCACAATGAATATTCATTAACTTCTTCGTTTACGAAGCGAAACTCCACAAGCCGCCCACATTTGAACTACTGTCTAAGCTTGGAGCTGTTGAGTCGAGAGCTAACGCTGTTCATCTTTTATAATGTTGGTAATTTGAACATTTCAAATCAAATCTAAATGTCACTTGGTTAGCAGCTGCGGTTCACTTTGGCTTGTGGATGCGCGGCTGCTGAGGAGGAGTTGCTGAAAAGCTGGCGCCAAATGGAAATTGTCAACGGGCATTGAAATGAAAGTGCAGATTGGAAAATGGCAGCAGCAGCGGTAGCGGCAGCAGAGTAAAACCCGCAGGCACTTTTGATGAGAAGCAGCCACCGCAATGCCACGACTCGCATCCTAGCGCTCTGCCCGCTCCACCCAGCTCCGAGTGGGTTTCCAACAGTGTTGACTTGCATAATAAATCGACTTGTAAATGCAATAAATTTTCAATTGGTGCCACAAAGGGGGCGCGCATTGAATTTAAAACGCTTTAAACTTGCAGCATAATGAAGAGCAGTCAGACAGACAGATGGACAGACAGCCAGGCGGAAGGCCAGGCGGATGGACAGACAGCCAGACTCAGCAGCATTTCGGAGCTACTAGTGGAACGCCAAAAATGTGCGAGCGAAACGATGAAGCAGTAGAAAATAGAAAGTGGAAAGTGCCAGGCGAAAACAAGAAAACAAATCACGTTTTAATTTTGTTTAACTAAATACGAAAATCGCAGAGAGAAGTCTGCTGAACTAGGAGGGGGACCAGGAGGGGGCCAGGAGGGTCGTGCCTGATGACGTGCAACTCTCGTCGCCATTTTGTGCGCTGTCATGCCGCACACAATTAAAGCGCCCGGACTTGACTCAAAGCAGGCCTCCCCCACGACTCCCTCCTGCCACTCCACTGCCTGGTCTGAGGCTTCGGGTTGAGCTCTGAGCTGGCGCACACGTCTGTCTCGAGCGTCTAGTTGTATGGAAATTAAATTAAAATTCACTTGTACGCAAAAGTCGAGGGGCAAGTCAGTAAGTCAGCCTGCGATTGGAAAACAGCGCAGATTTTTCGCTTTTCATTTTCATTTTCCTTCACTTTTTTTTTTCATTTTTTATTTTTGGCAAGCAACAAATTAATTCGTTGCACTGTCTTTTGGCCGAGGCGAGGGAAAAACTATGCTAATGATATACGAAATTGAAATTTTCAAGAATATGCTAAAATTACGTTAAGTAATCTGAATTTTCTGACAGTTTCAACAATTTAATGCAAATGATAAGAAGCATAACAAATTAATTGCATAAATAAATATTCATAAATAAATAAATTGCATGGAATGGAATCGTTACTGCAGCATCATCATCGCTGGCATAATCTGTTTTCTTTTTTTTTTAACGCTTCATTTATTAAGTCTCGTTTCGGCTGGCTATATTTAGTGCAACTGCAGCAGAAGGTCTTGATAAATGACACCGAAAGTATCAGAATACACAAGACACAGCCGGGGCAGAGTTCGACTCGGGACTCGAGTCAGCTGCAAGCCGAGACGCAAAGTGTCCTTAGATGGAACACTTAAGCTGTGTAGCGCCAAGGATATGACAGCTGCTGCTAAGTACCCATTGGCAAGGGCGTCAGATTTAGTGCCTTGCTATCGGAAAGACGCTCTACATACGTGTACACATATATATGTGTATGTAAATATGGCTGCGATGAGCTATGCAGCAGAAAGTTTTATGACGACTACAAGAAAAACCTTTTGCCGAACAAAAAATGAAAAAAAAACAAAATATTGTGGTGCAGCCACAGACATAGAAGACCTTGGCCTCCCCCCTTTCGCTGGACCGAATGCCTGTCACCGTCTTATTGAGCGTACATAAGCACATTAGCTGCGGTTTTATGTGCAGCGCGGCCGCAGCAGATAGACAACAGTTGCTGTTGCAGCGGCGTCCCTTTGGTCTAGCATTCCAGAACCGAAACTGAGACTAATTTCCAAAATGCCAATACACCAGAGACCAGCGAGAGAGAGAGCGAGTGAGAGTGAGATGGAGAGGGAGAGGGAGAGGGAGAGCAGAACGGAAAAGGATAATTGCCGAGCAAGAGTCAAACATATGGCAGCCGAACGGGCGTAGCCCCGGCATGCCATATGGCCCGAGTATCAAGAGTCGACAGTCGACAACAGCAGGCAAAAGAGTTTCTTCAAAAGTCAGGGCCAGTCTTGAGAGCGCAGCACTGCGACTTGGGAGTCGTTAGTCAGCCAGCCGGCACGGATTTGTCATGATCTCGTTTATTTTGTGCTGCCCGTGATAAATAGCTGCGAGCGGCTAGCAGCCGCCCATCTTTTTTATGGCCTCAGTTTTTTAGGCATTAAATTAAAGGGCAGAGCCCAACATCGAACTTGTTAAGACAATACAAGGGTCGCGTCCCATGAAAATGCCGGCTCATTTCCGATCAGCGATCGTTGCGATCTTGTAAACTCATTTCAATCTCTCCGATAAGCAACGTTGCTTGTTGCCTGTCGTTGGGCTCTGCTAGAGCAGAGTCTCTCGTTTAGATTAGATTTTGTTATTGTTGTGCGCTGAGAGGTGTGAAGATCGACAATGCCATGTTGATTCGTTGACTATTTTATAGATATGTTTTAGCTATATTTTAGCTGTATTTTTAGCTATTTTCTAGCTAAATTCTAGCTATTTTTAGCTAAATTCTAGCTATTTTTTAGCTATATTCTTGCTGGATTTTGCCAGCATCTTTAACCTAACTCTGGCTGGATTCTACCCACGAAGTTATGCCTAAATTATAGCTGGAAACTACCTATTCCACCTACCTAGATTTAGTGACTATATTACAGATATGTTCTAGCTATATTTTAGCTGTATTTTTAGCTATTTTCTAGCTAAAATCTAGCTATTTTTTAGCTATATTCTTGCCGAATTTTGCCAGCATCTTTAACCTAACTCTGGCTGGATTCTACCCACGAAGTTATGCCTAAATTATAGCTAGAAACTACCTATTCCACCTACCTAGATTCTTTGATTTTATAACAGATATGTTCTAGCTATATTTTAGCTGTATTTTTAGCTATTTTCTAGCTAAATTCTAGCTATTTTTTAGCTATATTCTTGCTGGATTCTGGCAGCATCTTTAACCTAACTCTGGCTGGATTCTACCCACGAAGTTATGCCTAAATTATAGCTGGAAACTACCTATTCCACCTACTTAGATTTAGTGACTATATTACAGATATGTTCTAGCTATATTTTAGCTGTATTTTTAGCTATTTTCTAGCTATTTTTTAGCTATATTCTTGCTAGATTCTGCCAGCATCTTTAACCTAACTCTGGCTGGATTCTACCCACGAAGTTATGCCTAAATTATAGCTGGAAACTTCCTATTCCACCTACCTAGATTTAGTGACTATATTACAGATATGTTCTAGCTATATTTTAGCTGTATTTTTAGCTATTTTCTAGCTAAATTCTAGCTATTTTTTAGCTATATTCTTGCTGGATTCCGCCAGCATCTTTAACTTAACTCTGGCTGGACTCTACCTACGAAGTTATGCCTAAATTATAGCTGGAAACTACTTATTCAACCTACCTAGATTCTTTGACTTTATTACAGATATGTTCTAGCTATATTTTAAGCTCTTTTCTAGCTAAATTCTAGCTATTTTTTAGCTATATTCTTGCTGGATTCTGGCAGCATCTTTAACTTAACTCTGGCTGGATTTTACCCACTAAGTTATGCCCAAATTATAGTTAGATTATACCTATTCCACCTACCTAGATTATGTGACTATATATGTGCTCTAGCTATATTTTAGCTGTATTTTTAGCTATTGTCAATACTGATACTGATAACGATTGCTTTTATTTTCAAATGAAACTTAAGACTTAAGAAGAAACTTTTAAGAAGGATAAGAAATGCGGAAACAAGGTTAAATCATATATATTTAGAATTATGTAAGAATCGTGTCCGTAGCTGGCTTAGGCTTCTACGTACGGCCTGATGCTCGTTGACAGCATCAATTGTGGCAATTGAGCTAAAGCCGATTATAGTTTCTTCGCTTCTCAACAAAGAGTGCAACGTGCATCGCGCAGATTTCCGAATGCAGCCGCCACATGTTGCAGGATCTAATAGGATTTACGACCCTGCCAAGGGTCTACAGCCGCACTTGAGGGCACGCCGGCTGTTGTGACAACAAGAAATTTGAAACTCTCCGATCCTTGGCACAAAGTCGGTTAAGAAGTTAACGAGAACTCTGAAGTTTTCACAATGCATTTTCGTACAATTCCAGACATTATGCTACCAGTTGAACATCAATTGGCACTTCCTGGTATCAGGTAAATCGATATGAGCTGCGCTTCACACCATGTTCTGATCGAATGAAAAGTGTGAGTCAGCTAGATTTTGTTCACTTTTCAATTCTGTTATTGATATCATGAGTAAACAAATTCCCAGGCTCTTCTAGATATAGCTGCTCCAGCGGAAATAAACTAAATAGTCTTAAGGTAACTATAGTGTTATGAATTGGCCTAGATATATACACAGAAATATATATTATATATATATTTACAAAGTTGACTTTCAGTTATCTTTGCTTAAATTAAGTTGAAAGCAATTGGCAACATTTCAATGGGATTCCCAACGACTGCACAATACTCGCTCAAGGTTTATTCGTTTTGTTCTTCTAATGTATGCCCCTCTCTCTCTGTCTCTCTCTCTCTCCCTCTGTCTTTCTGTATCTCTCTAATTACTGTAATAATTCATAAACATTGACACTTTCATATTCCACTCACAAAACAGAGCAACAACTCATGTTCCACTTTTCCTACCATTCCACCTATGCAGTAGTAGAGAGACTAGACAGAAAAACCCAATATGCCCATCTCTCATGTTGAGAACGAGTAATCGAGTTACACCCAAATGCCTACATTCTTAGGCAATAAAGAGCCCCGACCAAGTGCATTAGTTGCTCGCATAGTTAGCTCAGCTTTGTTCTGCAGCAGAGAATTCGATATTCGAAAATGTTGTGCAAGTTGTCGGCCAATATAATCGAGGCAGGCCAAATACTTGACTCATCAATGCCAAATTGTCTGAATGACAAATTGTAGAACAATTGCGTGCACTTTGCTCAAATATTTGGATTTGGCTTCGTATTGTGTTATATAAATTTGATTATCGAATGCATGAAATTTGCAGCTCGATGTGTGTCTGTCTGTCTGTGCGTGTGTGGATGTGTGCATGTGTGTGTGTGTGCATGCCGTTCACTTGTGTCAAAATGTTTGCTGGGCCAAAACCGAAATGTGTCAAATCGATAATTGCCAAAAATATGGACAATCAACTGGTCAAGAATTTGGCTTGGAGTCTCAGTCAAATGCTGTCAACTGCTTGACAGTTGCCGATGATGATGCTCATCATGATGAGCACAAAAATTGTTTCATTATTATTACCAGTAGCCACACTCGAAATACACACATATATATATATACATATATATATATGAAAATTACAAGCCAGACGCAATGCGACAAATGTGTGTGGAGAGTCTGTCACTCGGATGAGGTGGCTGAGTATACAGATTCGACCTGCGACTTCAAGCAACAACAACTATGATGGCAACTACATAAATCGAATTATGTGAACACAACGAGGAGGCACTTAAGTGTCCTTCTTGCCTTCCTCTTGTGCACTTTAAACTCGAGTGTATGGGTGTGTGCGATTGTGTGTGTGTGTGAGTGTGTGTATGCCACATACAAAATTCTACTTCATTTGTCTAATTCTCGTTGTCGTGTAGAGCCCTCCACAAACACACTTACACCCACACAAACACACACCCACACACACATGCACAGCTCGAATACAAATGAAAGTAAATCCTTGGACTAAGCCTAGGCAAGTGTAGTTGTGCGTGCGTGTGTGTATGTGTGTGTGGGTGCGGCAAAGGATAATCTGCATTTGAATAAGAGCATTTTAGTGTTTTTTCCAACTATAAGTGATGTGTGTTTGTGTGTGTGTATGTGTGTATGTTGACCACGCCCCTACGCCCATGTGCTGGCAAACTGACAAAAAGACAGACAGCCGCATCGTCGGCCTTTTTGCTGTCTCTGAATACTCTTCTAGGACAGCCCATTAAAGCTTTGCCTCGACGTTGGTTAGGCAACAAAACGATTTTTACATAAAAGGTGTGAGACCTGATGATAAGAAAATTAAAAAAGGAGTAAAACTCAAGGCCAAATTAGTTTTTTAAAATCATAAAATGTAGCAGGCAATTCAGATAAGATAAATAAGTGATAATCACTGAGTGATTGAGCAATTGGTAATATCAAGAATTTTACAGATAGACAGAGAGAGAGAGAGAGAGAGAAAAGAATGATAGAAAGAAAGAGTGAGAGTGGTAGAGAGATAGCAAGAGAGGGGAAGAGTGAGAAATTGAAAGAATCACACTGAAGGAGAGATAGAACTGGAGACGGAGATAAAGAGTGCGATAGACAGACAGGAAAAATCTGAAATCTTTTATATCGTACGACTGTAAACGACTGTAAATTTACAATTTATATATTTTATTTATATTTTTTAGCTCTTCCTAACTCGTATGTGCCAATAATGAAACTTAAATTATTAAACTTAGAAAAAAAGTATAAAAGTCGAGTTCATGTGACGAGTTTTTATTGCCTGTTTTTTCTTGGGCGTCCGATTGGATAATACTAGATATATTTATCAAAGACAAATCTATATTTGTTAATTATATTATTATTATTATATATGTTATTATAAATATTCTTACATTATAATATAATTTAATAAAAATGTAAAAGGTGGATTAATGCATTATCAATTAAATAAAAAAAAATCATGTTTTGGGTACTCGCAGCTGTATAGATCTGAGCAGAAATTGTAAAAGAGCAAAAAAAAAATAAAAATAAAAATAAATTTAAGCAATCGCAGGACAGGTAAAATTTTAACCACACTTTCGACTGCCATTCAGTCAATCCTAGTCTATATTTTATTGGCAATAACGAAATCTTATTTAAATTTGCAAAACGATCACCAATTGGAATATGCATATGTGAAATGAATTATATCGACTAGACAATTGCAGTTTCTATATGCAAACTGAGTTCATCAAATCTTGATTATAGCTTTGGGCTGCTGTCGATTTGCCGTCTCTTGGCACTCAAGGGAAATCAAACCCTATTTTTACCATGTGTAATTTAGAGTTGAATCTACTGTAAAATATGCTCAGTCCTCTCGTACTTTAGGGTGTTCGTAAGTCGAGCAACTGCAGCAGTTTCACGTGTTTTTTTATCTATTTCTTTTATTTCATTTGGTTGCTGGCATTTTTGGTCCATTTTGAAGAAGTTTTTTGCCGTCTGGGCTTGGCTAATGTCCCAAGCTGGAATCCGTTTGTCTCCCCCGCTCTCTCTCACACACTCTGACGGCCATCTCGCTTTCTCTATCTATGTGCTTTAAAATAATCGATTTTCTAATTTTCTTGTCTGGTGCGGAGCATTTGGCTTGGATTTCTTGTGATTTGGCATTTGGTATTTGTGTCAAAGCAGCTGACAATGTGGAAATTAATATAATTTGCCTGATTTGGGGGCTGTCTCGATGTCTCGCCGTGAGATTTGTTTGGCACAAATCGAAAATCAAAATCAATTTTAAGGATTTCCATCTGCCAAATAAGAAATAAAGAAATGTAAGATGGAAAAGGCGAAGGGAAAAGGGCAAATGGAAAACAAAAGCAAACCGCAAAGCGAGTTCTTTTTCTTTTTTTTTTTTTGTAGTGGGGGCAGCTGTCAGCTGCGGCTGTTGATAAGGCGTGGCAATCTGCTAGCAACTGCCTCCCCTCTCACTCACACTCTCTCGCTCTCTCTCTCTCTCTCTCTCTTTCACTCATGGCTGGCAGATTAAACTAATTGATAAAAATGTCGCCCGTTTTCTGCACGTTGGCAACGTACGTGGCATGCCACAGGCTCGGCTCTGTTGCTTGTTTTTGTAATTTATGTAAAATAGCAAACGTGTAAGTCGCAATTTGTTTGTGCCAGGGTCAGCGGTGTGACTCCCCCAAGCCCCAAGCTCCAGTTCCTATGCCCGCCGTACTCTGCCTGGCAACGCAACATGTCTTGACTTTTAAATCCAAATGTATTAAATTTCCATGGCAAGTTCCAAGTTCTCAAGAGCGAGACACCAAGTGCTGCCGACTGCTGTTATTTGTTTGCCAGCCATGGCAGCAGCAGCAGCAGGCAGGTGGGGCAGGTGGGGTTGGTTAAGGTGCGGAAACGGTGGATGCTGCAGCAGAGTCTGCAGCAAGTGCCCCTGGCATTGCCATACATGTATGTATATATGTGTGCTATGCTCATCTGGCTTGGCTCCACGGCATTCGACATTGGGCATGGCAGCAATTATTCAACAAAAGCTACTGACAATTATGGCACACCAGCCATACAACATGCCAAGCATCAAAGGACGACACGGAGCGGTGCAGAGCAGCGCTGCGGAAGTGGCTGTGGTTGGGGCGCATAAGAAGTAGAAAATTCTGCGCTGGGATGTAGACCATGGTTACCACATGCCATATATCAAGGGGTTGGTCCAAGCAGTTTCAAGAAAACTCCAAGCCAAACGATTATTGTAAGGCTGATATCAAATGAGCTTCAAGCACGACTTTTTCTATACTTAAAAGTTGCTAAAGCGATTCTGATTGGTACTAGAAGTGGCTATAGCGGGGGTTTGTCTGTTTACAGAATCTCAAGAAACAATTTATTAATGAATTCCCAGAGATTAGCAAAAGAGAGAAGAAACATGTTTACCTAAGATCTTTAGACTATCTGCAATTTTTTCTGTATCTATTTCAAAGCTCTCTCCATGATCTGTATTGAGAGACAGAACTGCTGAGTAAACCCTCTGCCGAGTGCACCCACACACAGCCACATTCGCTAACGCCCCAGCTGGCAGGTAAAAACCAGAGTAACAACAACTGGAACAACCACAGAGCACAGCTGCCGCTGCCGCTGCCGCTGCCGCTGCCGCTGCTGCTGCTGCTTCTCTTGCGCCTGCAGCTTGCTTGTGTGATTGTCTGCGTATGCAAAAATATAATTTAACACACATTTGCGCAATTAGATTCATTCGTGCAGGAGAAACAGGTGTGTGTGTGTGTGTGTGTGTAGCAGCTGACATACAAATGAATATCTATGACTGTGGCAAACTGGAACATGTGTAAGAGTATGCGAGTGGGTTGTATCCATGTGTGTGTGTGTGTGTGTTTGGGTTTGTGTAAATGTCACAATTTGAATACATAAAATGCAAATAAAAAGCAAAACCCGCACAGAGTCCACACAATCCAGAATCTCGCCCGCCCACACGCCCACACGCCCAGACATTCCAAGAATCGTGCACATTTTCAAAAAATAAATTGCTTCCAAATGCAGACATCTATTAAAAGCATATAAAACCATGTAGCGGAAATGATGTATAGGCAGCCAGTATCCAAGACCCAATTGCAGCCGCAGTTGAAAGTAAAAGCAACCGAAATTGTCACACACACACATGCACGCATACACACTCGCAGTGGAGTTCTTAGGACCTGTTGCCCCACATTTGGTATAGTGGCTCTTGGCTAATTTAAGCGCTGCAGGTAAAACTCCGCGTGCGAAAATATACACGCACACACACACACACACATATATGTAAATACATAATAAAATTTACACACTTGCAAATGTTGGGCATTTGCCTGCTCCCAGGCTCCTGCTCCTGCTCCTGCTCCTGCCCCCAGCCACGATGAAATATGCCTGGGAAAATGCTTACAAGTGTAAACCGCAGTCCGGGCACATGTAGAGCTGTCAGGGTTTCAAGCTAGAGGGGAGGCGTGGCCACTGGCTGCTGCGGGGGCCGACTTTGGCTATACGTAATTGTTTTTCATAAAATTTAATTTATGGCATTTTCCCCCACATGGAAAGGGGAGCTGTGTGTGCATGTGTGTGTGTGTGCGATTGCACTTGAAACTTCAGCCATTTGACCATTTTTTTTTTTAGTTCAACATATGCATGCATATATACATATATATTTATGTATTTATATATCTGTGTGCAGCTGGCATTAAAATTTATTTGCGCATTTTCAAATATGCAGTTAAAGGAAGAGCGCACTGAAAAAATTCCTAGAAATTTTTGTGACATTTCTATTGAAGTAGTGCTTAAACACTCTCTCTATATATATACATATATATATATGTATATGCATATGCATATATTTGTGTATTTATGTGACAGAGCGTCGAGGCTGTCATGTTGTGCCATGACAAATTTAAAGCCCGCAACTAAAAGCTGTTTATAAAGCAAGCGCAATGGCTTTTTGCTGGCTCAACAGCAGCTTAACGAAGAGTAACAAGCTCAAAGCGCGCTGTTTGCACATGATACGATTATACAAATGCCATAGTATATATAGTATATATATATATATATATATATATATATATATATATATATATATATATATATATATATATATATATATATATAAATATGTGAATATATGCCTTTCTCAGTGTGAATCACCTGTCTATATACTAGCTATTACTCTCACAGACGTTCTTCGACGGAATATGTTTCTGTTCTGTTTTTTGTACCGAGTAAGCGTGTTTCGAGCTAATATATAATATAATCAAATTTGTATACTATATATACAAAAATTGGTAATCGAGCTGGCGAATTACTCCTATTCGAATTTTCCAAAATATTTGCTGCATTAATAAAATTTAAATTTTGTTTTATTTAAAAAATAAACAGAGCCTGATAGAAAAAAATTATGGTTTCAGAGCTCGATGTTTTACGAAATATTTGCTGTATTGATACAAATTTAAATTTTATTAAAAACGTATAAAATGCAAAAAAAAAAATAAATAAATAAATTGTAGGGCTAAAGATCGAAAAATATAATAGAGACAGAAAGAGAGAGGCACAGGGCAATGTGTAAGAAGAAAGAACACGTTTCTGTTTATTACTGAAAACATTTTAGTTTAATTATAATTAAAATCTATCTAAGGTCGTGCTCAGTGCTCGTCTTAACCAAATTAAGCTAAGCATTTCTAGATATTCTGGGATCTGCGTAAAGCAACATCTTTTAGTTTCTCCCTCTAGTTAGCTGGCATTCCAGGTATTTGGTAAATTTTTGCTGTGCAGCCTGGCATTTGGTAGAGTATTTAATTGGCATCGCCTACGAAACCCATTTGCAGAAATATTTTAATTAATTTTCCCACACCATTTTGATTTCAAATTGCGCCTGCTGCCGCTCGGGCTGCTGTTGCTGCTTTTTTGATGTTCCCGTGCTGCTCGTCTCTCGAGTCAATTATTTGCTTTGACTATGCCGGAAAGATTTCGTGAGGCGCCCCATTCGAATGCCCTGCAACATTTTAATTGTTTCCATGGCGCCTTTTCTCATAATTTTTCACTTTTCATTTTTCATTTAACATTTTTTTTTTCGTTGATGTCTGGAGGGAGGAGCAAGCTCGCCAAACCCTTTCCGAGTCGACACAATTGATGTGCAGCGCGCACCTTTGACAGAAATCAAAGCCAAACGACGTTCCACAAACTGCCGCCAGGCACTTTAATGGCAGTTGCTGTTGCTGCTGCTGCTGCTGCTGCTGCTGTGTGTCGAGTTTGAGCTGTTGCCACCTGCTCGGGAGTCGCTCGGAGTCAGAGCTGGCAGTGCTCGTGCATATTTGCGGTTGCAGAGCTGCTGGAGTGCTTTCAACCTCGGCGCCAGTTAACGCTGCCTGCCACAGCACGTGGCAGCGCGTCGAGTACAGCGCTCAACTCAACTATTTGCCCCAACCGAGCATAAAACTAAAACTTGCCTCAAAACTGTGTCAAAATTGAGGCGCCGCCAACTCCGACAGAGCACACGGCACGCAGCAAGCATCCATCCTGTGCGAGGAGCTGGCATATAAGTGCGGGTAGCGACTATTGTGATTGCCAGCGAAAGTTTCTAATAAAAGGTACAGCCTGGCATCCTACATGGTTGCGGCACAGATTTCACCCACATTTTCCTCCACATGACTTAAAGTCTGCGTGACTCAACCAAGTGGATGTGGACTCGTATGAGGAAAAGGCATAAACTTTGACGTAATATTGAAGATGCAAGCTCCAAGACTGAGAGGAGTAGGTTTCGTGTGCCCCAAATGGGCATGGACAGGCGAAGTATATTAACTTAATTTAAGACATTGCTTCTGGAGCTTAAATATATACAGAATATTTATTATATTTAAATGTATATGAGTTCTAGGCTATCTCTTTTATCTATCTCAGTTTCTCTGAAAAAATATACTGCTAAATTATCTTAAATATTATTAAGATTACATCCAAGATTATATCATAAAATCTAAGAGTTGCTTTGACACAACTTAAAGACAAAAGAAACTTTTGCCTAAACGACTTCCTATGGGCGCTTGCAGACGCAAAGCATAAGATAATCAAGGCAACTTATATATGTATATATGCTTGTCTTTTCTTACCTTTTAAGCGCAAATTTCACTGGAAAGCAAGAAACTCAAGTACATATCTGGGGCTTATCATAAGTGAAACGACCTTGGCTTTAGTTAGTTAGTTTGCGTCAAGAGAAAACGGCCAGCCTCTAATTAGCAGTAAAATATCATGTTCAAGTTCTCTCATCTTTCGCCATTTTTTTTCCGCTGACTAAGAAGGCAGCTTAAGATGGCGCCTACTGACTCGCCCACTTCCACTTCCACTTCCACCTCCACTTCTATGCTTTTCGCCCTCTCTCTCTCTCTTTCTGTAGCTGCAGTTGCAACTGTAAAAGTTCAATGGCTGTCAATAAATATGAAATTATTTGGAAACGTGCGCGCGACACGCTGAAATGGACGTAGCGAGTGAAAGAGAGGTGCGAGTCCGACATTGACACCGAATTGGTGCGAAAAGTAAGTCACAAGATTTGAGCGAAAACTGCACCAACCGTAAAAAAAATGAAGGAGAAAAAAAAAACAAAACTGTAAAAAAGGCGTTCAAACTTATTTTGTGTGTTCGCTTTGCCGCTCAGTCTCTCTATTGCTCTCTATCACTTTCGCACTTTCAGCGATTGCAGTGCACCATGTGGCAAATGCAGCTTAATCGCACTCAGAGGGAAAAATAAAAGCTACCAGCATAATTAGAATGATTATGCATCAATTAATTAAACGTTATTTTTGCTTTTGCCCGTACGCAAAAGCAAAACAAAAACAAAAACAGAAACAGAGACAAAATACAAAATGCAAACGTGCTACAGAAATGTGTCACCCACGCGGCAAAACAAGAGAGTCGTTCAAAAAAATTTCCCTTACTGACCCAGTGTAGCAGCAGCCCGAAGCCGACACGAGAGAGCGCGCGCTATTCAATGCGAGAGCACAGTGCGAGAGCGCGCTATGCTGTGGTGAGTTTTTTTGTATAGGCTGCAAAGTCTGCACAGCACAACTCACCATACCGAACAGCTGTCGCGCTCTCAGCATCATTTACCTAACTTCACACACACACACACACACGCACGCACACACATACACTGACTCATCGAGGCATTGCACATGGTCTTGGTCAGAATTTAGCATCCTGCGTCGCGTAAGGAATTGTGTTTCTTCGTGTTCTTTTTGTTCGCGTATGCTTCATGCGGTGCAGAGCCAAAGAAATATTTTTCGGTGCCAGAAGACCAACTGACTTTTCATTTTTCTAACGCTTTTCGTATTGTTTTTTCTCTTACTTCAGCTTGCCGGGAGGGAGGGGTTCGCATTGATTTAATGAGTTTTTGGTGTGAAGTCCTGCGGCGCTGCGTCCAGGCTGTTGTCCATGCTGTTAATGGCATTAGAGTAGCTGTCATACCGAGCAGTCACACTTCATGGCTCGGCTTGGCTTGGCTTGCTCTGGCCAGAGGACTCCTAGGCGGACAATGTCGTCTCCTGATTGACAGCCAAATGTCAAGCTAAACAGTGTGAAATCTGTTGGTCCCAGGACAAAGCAACACTGATTGCTGCCCCGCAAATGCAGGACATTGTTTTCACGCCTTTGTTTCGATCGCGCTAGACTTGTACCTAGAAAAAAAACGAATAGCGAAAAAATAAAACGAAAAACCCAAATACACGTTGCATTGAAATCGCTTGGAAGTTGACACTTTCTCTTAGTTAGGGGCGTGGCAGGCCGTAAATTTATGAAACCGGAGCAGGCGCTAGTAACGAGCTGCCGTCAATTGAGCTACCAAATATGAAAGCATTGCGCACGATAGACCTGAAAAATAATTGTGTCTGATTGTGATTTGTTGGCCCACAGTCCTAGTGTAATCCTTGTTGTCCTTTGCCGTTGCTCTTGCTTTGACAGCCGGCACAGACTCCTCTTTTGCTGCATTCGCACAACTCGAAAACTGTTTCAGAGCTCAAATTGCAACTGATAAATGATAGCCCTTAAAATACAGTTATTTCCAAATCAAAATGAAGTTCATGAAGTCTCCCCGAGAGCAGAGCAAGGCTTGCATATTCCTTGAATGTCAAGTGCTTTTGATGGATAACATTCCAAATTATATGATGGATCGCTTACTGAGCGCCTCAAATTGAAATGTGCTCAAAGCGTTTCACCAAACGAAAGGAAAACTTCTTTGTTCGAGAACATCTTTTCATGGCCATTAATTGATTTGGAAACCTTTTCAGAGGCATACAGGGACTATCAAATAGAGGCAAACGCTCAATTGATATTAATAGAGTCTCTGGCCTTCTTTTGTTTGGTCTTCATGCGTATATATAATAGGCTAATCTGGTTTCCATAAATTTCTCAAGAATTTATACTTTGCTTTGTGCACAGCTCAATATTTGACATCTAATATAAATATTTATATATATTTTAAATAAATAAATATTATGTTTATATTGTTGTAAAATTCAGAAAAAGTTTTAATAAAAATATCTTTTTTAGTTCTTTATTATATTTATCCATAGATTTGTATTTATATATTAATTTTTGGGAAGATATTAAGAACTCTTTTAATTTCATTTAATATTGAACTTTCTCAATTTTTTTGTGACTATATTTCATTAAAATTTTAATTTTTTTAAGATTAATATTCTTTTGATTTATTTTTGAAAATTTCTCTAAACTCTAATCAATATTTATAAATCGAAACAGAAAATGCTCTGAGCGACTGCTTGGTAAAAAAGTTAACTTTGCTGTCAGAATAGCCATTTATCTATATAAAAGGTATAAATTAAGATATCTAAATTGTAATTTCTAGTATTAAAAATTCCACAGCGCTCAAGCAACTATTTAAGTACATGCCACACATAGTTGCATCACCATATGAAAAGTTTTTCTGCTTTTGTATTTTTCTAGTTTCCGCACTCAATTAGGCTTTTACTTCTGCACACACTCTTATCAAGTTTTTCTTTCTTTTTTTTTTTTAATTATTAATTGAAAGCTGTTTTCTTAGCAAGTTTTCAAGGCAATCGACTTGGAGCTCTTGCCAAGTAGTTGCCCCACAGCAGCTGCACCGCAGCATGGCCCACTTTATTTCTTTCTTTCTTATCTTGGCGCTGTTTGGTCGTCGTAAGTCAAACTCCTTGGAAAGTAGGCTAAAAATTTTTGTTTGGCCTAAGCAAACAAGCGAAACACGCCGCAAATTACGTCAGCAAATGCTCGGGCTCACCCAGAGCTCTCTGGCTTCAGCGCCCCCCAACCCCCTTCCTGCTGGCTGGGCTAATGATTTGCCTAATGTTTCTAACAATTATGTGCCTGGCACCACACAAAAGAATATATTATGTAAGTTATTAAAATTATATCACCACCAGCAGCAGCAGCAGCAGCAGCAGCAGCAGCAGCTAAAAGCAGCTAAAAGCAGAGGCGAGTCCTAATAAGCCGCAGCTTCTTCTTCGCATTTGAAGCAAGGATGCCCAGACGCGCCGAACACCGAACGCCATTGTGCCAGAGGCTTTGGCTTTCAAATGTAAATGGCGTCGTCTTCGTTGTCGTCGCCTTTCTGTGTCCACCACATGCGAGCAACTTTTTGGTGGTTATCAATTTGGGCTTTCAGCAGGCAGAGTGACAAAGAGCAGGAGCTGGAGCAGGAGCAGGAGCAGGAGCAGGAGCTGGAGCAGCAGCAGCAGCAGGACTTGCCAGCGCTTTATTTATGCGCTCCTGGCGCGCATTTTTATTTTCAACTTTTTTTTTATTTTTATGCGAATGACAAGATTTTCATCAACGTCATTAATATTAACTTTGGCAATAATTCTCGGCTAAGAAAAATTATGAGAAATGACCAACTAGATAAATGCCACACAGTGCTGTCCACTTTTCGACAATGCCATAACTCTCCGCCAAGGACTCGCCAGGATCTTCGTATCTGACTGTCTGTGTGTGTGACAACAACAATGGCATTAGCCAAGCGGCTTTCAAGTCAATCTTAATTGTGCGTAGGTTCCAGCTCCGGCTCCAGCTCCAGCTCCGGCACCAGCTCCAGCTCCGGCACCAGCTCCAACTTCAACTCTAGAATCTACGCAGCGTCTAATGACAGCAATTCGGATTACTTTCACTCAAGACGAGCGCTGCTACACTGTGCGAAAAAAAGGCTGCATATTTTATGTGCATGTGGGCCGCTTGCTAGAGCTGAAAGCTGAAGGCTGATGGCTGAAGGCTGAAAGCTGCTTTAGCACGAAGACAAAAATCACAATTAAATGTAACAATTGCGTCTCTCTGGGGGCATTAAGCGACAAACGTAGCGGGTCTCTGGCATCCTGCCATCTCCACATCCTCCCATTCTGCTCGACTGTCAGTTGCTTGTCCAATGCCAGCTTAAATTGCCCATACACGTCAGAGCACTCCACGGCGCGCGCTGCTGCTGCTCTGCTGATGTCCTTAAACAGACTGCGATACAGATACGCATCGTCCGTCCGTCCGTCCGTCCATCCGTCCATCCGTTCGTCTGCGTTTCGTCCTTTTTTTCGCTCTGTGTGTTTGCGTTTATTAATTGTTGCCTTTATTTGGCCTCATTTTATTTGATTCGCTTTTCTTTTTGTCGGCTTCGTCTCTACTCTCTACTCTCTCTCTCTCTCGTTCTGTCTGTCTGTCTGTCTGTCCGCGTCTTTGGGCTTTTGTTTTGGTCGCCATTGGCAGCTATAAAGCCAAACCTAATTGACTTATCTTTGCCGGGTTTGCTAATTTCTCGGCCATTGTATTTGGGCCGTGGTCCTTGGGCCAGTCCTCAGCCGTAGCCACTGCATTTGCGTTTGCGTTCTGGGTTATAAAAATGGCACGATAAGTCAGCCAAAGCAGATAAAAATCTTCAGCGCACTAATTAGCAATTGACATGAATTGCTCATTAGCAGCAAACTAAAGCTGAAACTTACAGTTCAGTCAGTCCAGTTACCCAGTCAGCCAGTCGGCCATTAGATCTAACTGAATTCGCCAAAGGAATGCTGCAAATTGAGAATCCAAATGGGGGTCAGCCGGCAGAGCCGGAGATAGATTGTGACAAGGGATAACGAAAGCTGTCTGTATTTGATAAGCTGCGAGAAGTATTATATGTCCAAGAAATTGTGCCTGATTTGAGTTGGGCGCAGAGGTCTCTCCTAATGGAGTCTTCATTAAATGGAGTTTTGCTAAATAGACATAAAAGAGCGTTTGGATGAGCTGGAAAAGTCAAGGCGAAACTGTATATCTCTGATATGTGATGGTATATTTAAGTGTTATATAATCATATATCAATTTTGATATGACTACAATATGGCACTACTACGATGAGCAGTTGCTAACTGATAGCCCATGATATATTTCCTCTTCAAAAGGTCTTCTTTCATAATTCAAACTAATTAAAAAACAGAACATTTTGACCTTCACTTCTCAGTTTCACATTAATCTTATGCTCCATTAGTTGAGGCAGCATCCTAAGCACATCTTTCAATTTCATCAATGAAACAAGTTGAGGACAGCTGCTGCTTATCGCCGGCACACCCAGAGCCGTAGCCAAAAGGTTTGGCCAGGCCAAATTGCACAAGTCAAGGACACACAGCACAGCACAGGATGAGCTGTAGACGGTAGCGCAGTTGCTTGGACTGCAGTTGCTATTAGCCGTGCAAAGTAATTGCCTGGGCGACCTTCACGGCGATATTCCGCAGGAGTGGCCACATTTCTGTGGGTTACAAAAAACCAAAGTCACAAAAAAAAAAGAGGAGAAGAAAAGAAAAGGAATTGAGGAAATGCGACCGGAAATCGAGCCATGTGTCAACCCAAATGGTCAATAACTGTATGGCTGACATTTAATTTATAAAGTGCACGGTCCCGGACCAGGCCACCTCGAGGAGTTGGCTGCCAGGCTGTCTACCAATTTAGTTGTCAAAATACGCCAATATGTAAACAATCAAAAGAAAAAAGTCAATATATATATAGAGAGCGAGAGGGATATATGTTATGGGAACAACAGGACAAGGCCAGACTCCAACTGGGTGAGTTGACATCTTTACCTAGATGTAGGCGAGAGAGTTCTACTTCCTGTTTCCTTTCCGATCCATAAGCAAAGGACACTTTTTCGCACAATGCAACCCTAAAAAGACATTTGGATGAGCCATTCGACAGGCATTGAGGCTGACAAGCAAATTTTTTATTATTTTCTCAATGCAGCCGAGTCCTGCGAAGACAAATTGCTCTGAGCACAAAGTGTCCTTTAAAGCAAACATAGATGAAGACAACTGTGGACCACCTCGCTGGCTCGCTGGCTCGCTGGCTGGCTCTCATCTCTCATCTTTTATCTCAGTTATCTCTTTATAATCTTTTACATCCGCAAGTGTTTACCTTGGACTTCCCTTTCATTCCCATTGTGAATTGTGAATTGTGAATTGTGCATGACTATTGGCTTTTGCATTACACCAACTGCAAATCGCTTTGCCTGACAACCTATGCTCCGTACTCTCACCTCTCTCTCTCTCTCTCTCCTTCTGTCTCTCTCACATACCATCTCCTGAGCTCAGTTGCCATAGGCGGCTTTTAGTTTAGTCTTGGCGCATTTCTTAAACGATTTCCACATAAGATAAGATAAGTTTGGTAAACAGCCCGAAAGGCTTTGCTGCATCTTGATTAGAGCATTAGGCCCTGTGTTTAGCAAACAGCCAGCACAGGTGTCATACACACTTACCTGAGCCCAACTGATGAGATGCTTAACTCCAAGATGGCGCGAATATTCACAAAAATGCATTAGCTTAGTTTTTTCTCTTGATGATGCCAAAGCTGTGTGGGAAAGGTGAGTGGATAAACAAGACAAGATAATGAATATAAGGACGTAGATAATATAGTGAGTGTGTGGAAAATATATAAAAAAAGTACAAAAGGCAGAGCATAGACCCTTGTAGAATGTTCTTATAGGTATACATTATATCTAATGTGAGGATATATATTATCTTGAATATCGTTTTAATCTTGAAACTGAAAATAGTTCATCTAGTAAGTTCATAAGATTAATCTTAACGAAACAAAATTTGCTTTTCTTAATCTCATTTTGTTTAAGAAATCCAATCATCTCTATAAATATATATTATATAGCCCTTCTACAACCTCTATATTCCCTTTAAGGAAACCCAATCCAACCCATCTTATCACTATCTCTCACAAGCCAAATCTACTCTGCTCCAACTATGCTGCTTCGTTCCTTATAGAACTCCAATTGAATCCCTTACCAAAGGGCCTTTGGCTTGCTTGATGCTGTTCTTAAGGCTAGAGAGCTTGACCCGTTTACGGCCAGCTGGCTAACAGCATATCCATGTTTGCCAACTTCCTGTTTGCGCCTACAGCTTCCTCAACGTCATCATCATCTTCAGCAAGCACATCATTATCATCGTTCTAGAAAGCAAAGCTAAAGTGCAGCATATTGATTTTTGAGCCTATCCCAACCCATGTGAGTGACGAAAAAAAAGGGTAGCATGGAGTGCTTGCTGTAGCCAATTTAGAAATTATCATAAAAGCAATGATAACAGGCCACAAAGGACAATGATGATAATGACGATGATGGGAGCAAGTGATAAATTGTGAATGCAGAGAAAGTCATCAAACCAAAGCAAGCTGAGCTGAGAGAATGTTACCTCAAGCGCAAACAAAACAGTTTAATTAAAATTATTATTGTAATTTAATGGAATGTAAGGAATTATTATTTTTATATGACACACACACACACACACACATATATATAGACATGCACGCACAGCAGACAGTCAGACTGAGACAGCAGGCAAGCACCAACACACGCACACACACAAGCACACACAGACACACATGGGTATAAAAATAAATTACATTTGTATGAAGATTGGCGCTGGCCTGCACATCATATATTTTCATTATCAAAACAGAGACAAAGTCGAAGACTCGACTCAGCTCGGCGGCTCTCGGCAAAAATGAGGATGAGGCAAATAGCAAAAAAAAAGAAGAAAATAAAACAACAACAACAACAACAACAAAAACATGTACCGTAGCCAAAAAGAACGCCAGCTGTTTGATGCGATTAGAAACCCTCTAAGCAGCAGCATCTTTCGCTCTCCGTGTGTAGCGCACTCAAGCGGAGCAAATTTCCTTTAAGGCTTGCGCTCCCGCTGCGTTGCGCTCTCTGCCTTTTGAAATTTCCCTCTCTTGCGCTATCGTCGTTGTTGCCGTTTGTGTTGTGCCGTCTTCGGCTCGGCTCTGTGTGTTTGGCGTTCGGGCGACGCAGCGTTCGCCTACGGTCCGTCTCTCTATTTAAGTGAGAGTTGCGCACGTTGCGGCAGTCAGTCGACACTCAGCTAACGTGCGCGCCAGACATACTACACAGGGACGACGCACGCACGCCGCATGCTAGGCACCACAACGTGAACCGTTACAAGTTAACCCCAAGCAAATACAAAAGTGATAATAGAACGCGTACGCGAGTGGCCCGCAGCAATTAAAAATTCCAACAAGGTTCCTAAACAATAAATAAATTAAATAAAATTAAACAGAAACGAATATACATTTGTGATGCATCCATTGATACTTTCATATATAATGTGCGGCCGGGAGTAACAGTAAAGCCAACTAACAACTCCGATTTGTGAACTGTGAGCGTGCAGCAGGGTAGCGGAAGCAGCCGCAAATATGTGTCCAAAGTTTTTGGCCAACAGCAAGTGGAATTGATTTTCGTTACGTTTTTTCATTTCAACCCGTTACAATCTCCAAAAAAATAAAAATTAAGTACAGGAGAAACTTACACACACACACACACACACACACACCCACCCAAACACACCCACACACACAGAGAAAATGTTGAATCCATTGTGCCAGTGCCTTCTAGTTCAGCTGCTACTGCTAATTGCGAGCGGCATCAGCAGCCAGGACGCGGCGACCTCCCACTCGGAGTCGCTGTCCAGCAACAGCAAGAAACATCAGCAGCAGACGCATTCGCACTCGAACGCCATCATGGGCGAGGCGGGCGTCTCCAGCTCGCAGCTGCTGCCGCCCTCGACGCCGGCACGCACTCTGCGGCCAATTTCTGGCGGAGATGCGGGCCTCTATGATGCGCCCGACGACTGTCACTTTATGCCCGCTGCTGGCCTCGAGCAGCCGGAGATTGCACTCACCTGCAATCTGCGTACGGTGAACAGCGAATTCGATACGACCAATTTTAGTGTGATTCCCGCGGAGCATACGGTTGCTCTGCACATCCTGTGCAACGACGAAATCATGGCCAAGAGCCGCCTGGAGGCGCAGTCCTTTGCCCATTTGGCACGCCTGCAGCAGCTCTCCATACAGTACTGCAAGCTGGGCAAGCTGGGTCGTCAGGTGCTCGACGGGCTCGAGCAGCTGCGTAACCTCACGCTGCGCACCCACAACATCCTCTGGCCGGCGCTGAACTTTGAGATTGAGGCGGACGCATTCGCCGTCACCAAGCAGCTGGAGCGATTGGACCTGAGCTCGAACAACATCTGGTCGCTGCCCGATAACATATTCTGCACGCTATCCGCCTTGTCTTCACTGAACATGAGCGAGAATCGCCTGCAGGATGTCAATGAGCTGGGCTTTAGGGATCGCAGCAAGGAGACAGCCACCTCCACAGAGCCCAGCGCCAGTGCCAGTGCCAGTGCCAGTGCCACTGCCAGCGCCAGCTCCACCACCGAGGCGGGCAGACGTGCGGTGAGCTCGTGCTCCCTGGACCTGGAGCTGCTCGACGTCAGCTTCAATCACTTCGTGCTGCTGCCTGCAAATGGCTTTGGCACGCTGCGCCGCCTGCGTGTGCTGCATGTGAACAACAATGAGATTTCGATGATTGCCGACAAGGCATTGAGTGGCCTGAAGAATCTGCAGGTGCTGAATCTCAGCTCCAACAAGATTGTCGCCCTGCCCTCCGAGCTGTTTGCGGAGCAGTCCAAGACCATACAGGAGGTCTACTTGCAGAACAACTCCATCAGTGTGCTCAGTCCGCAGCTGTTCTCCAATTTGGATCAGCTGCAGGCGCTCGACTTGTCCTTCAATCAAATCACCTCCACGTGGACGGACCGCAACACATTCGTTGGCCTCATTCGCCTCGTCCTCCTGAATCTGTCGCACAACAAGCTGACCAAGCTGGAGCCGGAAATCTTCAGTGATTTGTATACGCTGCAGATTCTCAATTTGCGCCACAATCAGCTGGAGAACATTGCCGCGGACACGTTTGCGCCCATGAACAATCTGCACACGCTGCTGCTGTCGCACAACAAACTCAAGTACTTGGATGCCTATGCCCTGAACGGGCTCTATGTGCTCTCGCTGCTGTCGCTGGACAACAATGCGCTGATTGGCGTGCATCCGGATGCGTTTAGGAACTGCAGCGCACTGCAGGATCTGAATCTCAATGGCAATCAGCTGAAGACGGTGCCGCTGGCGTTGAGAAACATGCGCCTGTTGCGCACCGTGGACCTGGGCGAGAACATGGTTACTGTGCTGGAGGAGAATGCCTTCAAGGGCCTGGGCAATCTGTATGGCCTTCGCCTGATTGGCAACTATCTGGAGAACATTACGATGCACACGTTCCGGGATCTGCCCAGTCTGCAAATCCTGAATCTGGCCAGGAATCGCATCGCTGTCGTTGAGCCGGGCGCCTTCGAGATGACCTCCAGCATTCAGGCCATACGCCTGGATGGCAACGAGCTGACCGACATCAATGGCCTCTTCAGCAACATGCCCTCGCTGCTCTGGCTGAACATCTCGGACAATCGGCTGGAGAGCTTCGACTATGGCCATACGCCCAGCACGCTGCAGTGGCTCGATCTGCACAAGAATCGTTTGAGTCTGCTCTCGAATCGCTTCGGTCTCGATGCTGAGCTGCGTCTGCAAACGCTGGACGTCAGCTTCAATCAGCTGCAGCGCATTGGCCCCGCCTCCATACCGAACTCCATTGAGCTGCTGTTCTTGAACGACAATCTCATCACAACCGTGGACCCCGACACCTTCATGCACAAGGCGAATCTCACACGCGTCGATCTCTATGCGAATCAGATAAACACGCTCGACATCAAGTCCTTGCGCATTCTGCCAGTGCACGAGCAACGACCTCTGCCCGAGTTCTACATTGGGGGAAATCCCTTCACCTGCGACTGCAACATCGACTGGCTGCAGAAGATCAACCACATCACGTCTCGGCAGTATCCGCGCATCATGGACCTGGAGACGATATACTGCAAGCTGCTGAATAATAGGGAGCGCGCCTATATTCCGCTGCTGGAGGCCGAGCCCAAGCACTTCCTGTGCACGTATAAGACGCACTGCTTCGCCGTGTGCCACTGCTGCGAGTTCGATGCCTGCGACTGCGAGATGACCTGCCCCACCAATTGCACGTGCTTCCACGACCAGACCTGGTCGACCAACATTGTCGAATGCTCCGGCGCCGGCTACTCCCAGATGCCGCGCCGCGTGCCCATGGACACCACCGAGCTGTACATCGATGGCAACAATTTCGTCGAGCTGGCCGGCCACTCGTTCCTCGGCCGCAAGAATCTGGCCGTGCTCTACGCCAACAACTCGAATGTGGCGCACATCTACAACACGACGTTCAGCGGACTCAAGCGGCTGCTGGTGCTGCATCTGGAGGACAATCACATTGTCTCGCTGGAGGGCAATGAGTTTCACAATCTGGAGAATCTGCGTGAGCTCTATCTGCAGTCGAATCGCATCGCCAGCATTGCCAATGGCAGTTTCCAGATGCTGCGCAAGCTGGAGGTGCTGCGCCTGGACGGCAATCGGCTGATGCACTTTGAGGTGTGGCAACTGGCCGCCAATCCCTATCTCGTGGAGATCAGCCTGGCCGACAATCAGTGGAGCTGCGAGTGCGGCTATTTGTCGCGCTTCCGCAACTATCTCGCCCAGAGCTCCGAGAAGATCCTGGATGCCGCGCGAGTCAGCTGCATCTACAACAATGCGACGAGCGTGCTGCGCGAGAAGAACGGCACCAAGTGCACCCTGCGGGATGGCGTCGCCCACTACATGCACACGAACGAGATTGAGGGCCTGTTGCCGCTGCTCCTGGTGGCCACCTGCGCCTTTGTCGGCTTCTTTGGCCTCATCTTTGGCCTCTTCTGCTATCGGCACGAGCTCAAGATGTGGGCCCACTCGAGCAGCTGTCTGCTGACCTTCTGCTATCGCTCGCCCCGCTTTGTCGACCAACTGGACAAGGAGCGGCCGAACGATGCCTACTTTGCATACAGCCTGCAGGACGAGCACTTTGTCAACCAGATCCTGGCCAATACCCTGGAGAGCGACCTCGGCTATCGGCTGTGCCTGCACTATCGCGACGTGAACATCAATGCCTACATTACGGATGCGTTGATCGAGGCGGCCGAGAGCGCCAAGCAGTTCGTGCTGGTGCTCTCCAAGAACTTTCTGTACAACGAGTGGACGCGCTTCGAGTACAAGAGCGCGCTGCATGAGCTGGTGAAGCGGCGCAAGCGCGTCGTCTTCATACTGTACGGCGACTTGCCGCAGCGCGACATCGACCTGGACATGCGACACTATCTGCGCACGAGCACCTGCATCGAGTGGGACGACAAGAAGTTCTGGCAGAAGCTGCGCCTCGCCCTCCCGTTGCCCCATGGCAGGGGCAACAACAACAAACGCGTCACCGGCTGCCTGGCCGCGCGCACCTCCTCGGTGAACATGTACGCCACGGCGCACGAGTATCAGGCGGGCGTGGGCGGCGTGCCGGTGCCAGTGCCGGCTGCACGCATCGCCGACAAGCTGTACGCGGACTGCAGCAGCAACAACTATGCCACGATCAACGAGTGCGGCGCCCGCGGCTACAAGCCCATACCCACATCGGCCTCGGCAGCAGCGGCTGCCTGCAAATTCAATACGATGAATCAGCTGACCAAAAAGCAGCGCGAGCTCAGCGTCGCTGGCATGGCCAAGACGCTCGAACACCATCCGCATCAGCAGCATCAGCAGCAGCAGCAGCAGCAGCTGCAGCTGCAGCAACAGCAGCAGCATCGACGCAGCCAGCACGAGTATGCGGTGCCCGCGTATCTGGCCGCTGGCCAGGCGCCGGCCTACGACAGCGTGGACTATGCCAAGCAGCAGCTGCAGCAGCAGCGCGCCACCAACTGCGAGTGCATAGGCACTGCCAAACGGCCAGGCAAGAGCCAGGCGGTGTCAGTAGCAGCAGCTGGGCTGCCAAGCTCTTTCAGCTCGAACTTTGTGCCGCCCGCTGTCAGCGCCGGCGCCTACAACTGCAAGAAGCCCTGCAATTGCAATGCGGACGACGAGCTGCTCTGCGGCTGCGGGGGCTTGGAGAGCGGCACACAGAGCAGCGCCACCATGAGCAGCAGCAGCAACAACAGTCGCCAGCCGGAGCTGACGCACTACGAGTCGAATTTGAGCCTCAACGAGCTGGACGATGGCGGGGCCAGCAAGCCCCTGCACGATCTGTGGGCGTAACCTAGCCAAACGAAGGGGACGGCGTGACCAGTTAGCAGAACAACCAGTGAATTTATAAGCAAGGCAAACTAACCTAATCTAAAGCTAAAACTAATACTAAAACTAAAACTAAAACTAAAGCCACAACTACAACTAAACTTAAATTAAATATATAAAATATAGTCAAGTTTTGGGAAAGAGTTGGAAGCGGAAGGAAAGCATAGCACACATTTGGGGGCAGCGGAAGAGACTGATACTTTTAGTTATTTGAATTAATTAAAATCGACTTAATCTGTACATAATACTCACTCGATACACTAAAAACGTTTACTAATTTATTGCAGTGTACAATATAATTATAAATATTAATATACATAAATTGATATATATATATATATATATATATATATGAATATAAATATGAATATCGATATATTCACTTAGCAGACTCATTTGTACATACGAAACTACAACTTAAATTATTAAAGCATTAATTATAATTAATAAATAAAATAACAATTGCAAGAATAAATCGATAAAAATATAAATTTGTTCAATAAACCAAACAAAAAAAAGAAAACAAGAAAAACCAAACAATTTTATTTGCCATGCAAAAAGTATGCCATAAATACATCTATATATATAAATGAATATATATAAATGAATGCATTTTTTACAGCAGCGAAGGAAATAATATTTAACAATAGTAGTATTTAAATGAAATATAATTAAATAGACCTGAGACACAATTATTGACAAAATCCAAGTCAGCCACAGAACAAATAAATGCGCCACCCGAAAGCGAACCGAACGGGGGCAAATTAATTAGCATGTAAGGAAATTGCCTGATGAAAATCAAACAATTAATTGCCGAGAAGCGAGATAGAGGAAGCATATATAAATACGCAACAATGGACGGCATTATGATAACTGCGATGAAAAAATAATAATAATAATAATATTCATACAAAATATTATTATTAATAGCCGACACTCAACGAATGCAAAAATAAATATCATAGTAAATCAAACACACACAAAGACACACAACACACACTTGCATTTGCCATTGGCAAATGGCAGTGCGATAATGACGCGAATGCTGATAACAATTAAGCCCACGAGCTGCAAACAGTGCACCGAAACGAACTACCGTAACAATAATAATAATAACACAGAACCTAACCAAACTCAGTACTAGACTCAGTGCCAGGCTGCATTCAGTCAAATATTCACTCAAATTTGCATTATTTATTCTCACCAAAATTACTGTTTATTGCTTATTTGTTATAAGTAATAAAAATGAAATAAATTCTTAAACTTACTATTTTTAAACTTTTTCTTAAGTTATTTTTTATATTTTTAATAAAGGTGAATTTATATTAATTTTAATTTATATTTAATTATACAATTTTATTAATTTAGGTTTGTTTGTACAAAAATCTTGGTTAAGATAAAAATATTAATTTATGTATTTTAAATTAGACCAAAAAGCCCAATTAAAATTAACCAAAAAACTGTTAAACCAGAAACAAAATTAAAAAGAAATCTTGCTTTACTTTTCCACTCCAACTATTCATCTCCAAGTACTCTAAGCTCTGCATACTTCTTCATTTTTTTCAGTCGCTGCTCTTGTTAGAGTATTTAAAACTGCGACTCAAATTGTGCTGTAATTCAACTCTCATTTATGCATGATTTTTTATGCGTTCGATTAAATTTGTATGTATTTTATAAACTTTTGTTGCTTTGCTTTTGTAAATTGATTGAAGAAAACTGACGGAATTTGCAAAAAAAAAAAATAAAATAAAATAAATAAAACACAAACATGAAAAAAAAAACTGGAATAACAGGATAAAAAACAATGAGACGACCTTTTTTATGCCATTCATGTCTCATACAAAGCATTTAATGAAATTATTTAATGGCATGCCATTAAAACAACAAAAGACAACGCCAACAACAAGAACAATAACAAAATATGTGGTAGTTCGCAAGCATTTATTGTTGATTGAATTTTCGCAGCGTTTGGCGCGGGGCGTGGCTAAAAAGGCGCAAAAGGCAAATGCAAACATATTTCAAAAGGTAAAAAACAAAAACGAAAATATGAAAAAAACGTGAGAGAAAGAAAAGCCAAATACACGCACACACATATATATATATATATATATATATATATATATATATATATATATATATATATATATATATATATATATATATATATATATGAATAAATTATAATGTACATACAAAAACAAACACACACATATATATATATATATTTATAAATATATAAGTATCAAGCTCACACACACACACATGCATTGTATTGTACAACTGCCAATAAATTAAATGCGAATAAGACAAAAAAAATACAAGTTTCAAAACATTCCGAAAAGAATTTAAATGCAAGCAAAGCTATAAAAAACACAGTAAAATATACTAAATACGAATATTTACTAGAATTTTAATTACAATATAACAAATGAGCCATTGTAAATTGAGAGCATGAAAAAAGTTTAGTTTTTTTATTCCAAATATATATATATATATTTATTATTATTGTTCTACAGCGCCATGCAGCAGTTGCTGCCAAAAGGTTCGATGCGATTTTTAGCTAAATTTAATCAAAACACTGTAAAAAAAAAATAAAAAATCTTTCACTCGTACATAACAAATTTTCACATTCCCAATTTTAAGAAAACTCCAAAAAAGAAATCAAAGCAGCAAAAGAAACTAAGAAATATCCTTGCGGCGCTGGCGCATGCACTTGATGAGTTTTTACTTTCTCTGGCATATAGTAAAATCCATTTTAAAAATATTTATCTTTTAACTTTGTGCTTTTAACATACATAATGAATCAAGTTTATTATGGTATATTTTTAAATATTCGATTTTTCACCCACTTGTTCATTTCCATTTGCATTTTCATGGATATTTTCCATGTGCCCGCAAAAGTATGCAACGAATTGTGCAGCCAGCAGCAGCCGCAACTAAACATAATTTCAAACATATTTTTTGGGTTCCTAAAGCAGCCACAATTATTACTTTAAAATAAATATATAAGTATATACATACAAAAAAAAAATATATATATATACATAAAAAATAAAATGGAAAGCAAAAGTTTTATTTCTGTTTAATGTAAACATGGCCCATTATTTAGTTTGTAAGCGAAAATTTTATTTTAAATAATCGCAAAGCAGTTGCTAACTATGTGACAGATATGAAATAAGTGAAGAAAGAGGACGAACAAAAAAAAAAAGGAAAAACAAAATAAGAAAAAGTCGAGCAAACAATAAACAAATTTATTTCAAAAATTTAAAACACTTCAAATTGCATTTTTATTATGACAATTTTAGTTGGATGCAAACGCAAATGAGTCTAAATTAAGCTCAGCTGCAAATGCTTTTTAGCTGCATTTAAGTGGTAAGGAGTATGCTTTTCCCAAAATGTGTTCATCTTAAAACGGGCTCAACTGAAGTTGAGGCGGAGAGGAAACATTTCCAAGTATTTTCGGTGCCATTTAGACTATGAAATGTTTTGATTAGAAATTCTGAGAATTGTAGGTATGGAAATTGCTTATATATAAAGTTAAGCTATGCATATAAAATTTTTGTTTTATAAAATAAATTTCCACTCAAGGCTAAAAACATTCTTAGTAAAACAGACTAACAGATTTTGGTAACTTAAGGAAGCAATCTGAATTTTACTAGATTATTGATGGGGTAAATGGAAATTTGAAGCCTGTTTGAGCTTTAGTTCTTAGGTTTTACTATATTCTAAGAATTTTGATAGCAAAACTTTGACTATACTTGAGTATCATCTCTCAAAAGAAAAAGATGAGCAGAAAAATTATAAAACGAAGTATCTCGAAAGAGATAAAAGATTCTATACTTAATACAGAGATATAGCCACTAAATTTTAATTCCAACTTCAGTGCCATCGTAAAGCCAACACTTTTATCACGCCTAACTAATTAAAACTTTTATAATAATATAAAAAAAAAGATTAAAAAAACTTGACTGGCTTTTCTTTGAAAATCGGCCAAGAGCAGCTGCAGCACAAATCAACTTTAAACACAAATAAATCTGCATAAACGAGGACTCTTAATCTAACATCAAGTGTGCCATTAGCATGATACGATATATATTCCATCTATGCTGTGTATATATCACTTAAATCAAGTTATGCATTTTGAGCGCTCCTTTCACGTTTTGAGCCGCTTTCATATTTCCATCAATTTGCATAATGCAATTCAATGAATCTCTTCTCCTCTGCCTCTCGCCCTCTCTCTCTTTTTACTCATTTTTTTAATGTGCACTCGCTCAAAAAGTGCGTGCATTTAATCAACTTTATATAATGTATATATACACATTTATATATATATATATAACTGTAAACAGAGAGAGAGGGAGAGAGAGATACACTCACGTACTTTAATGAACTCTGCCACTTAACACAACCGCAAGCAATTCATATTCATATGAAAAGTGCTATACAAAACGCACGTTCGACTGTCCATCCAGTGCCACGCCCATGGCCGGCTGCCTTTCGGACTGCTGCCCGCAGCAATCCCTCTGGCAGTCGTTGTTTGTTGTCCTTTTGGTCCGGCTGCCTGCTGACCGTGTAGGTGTCGACTGCTCGAGCCTGTCGAGTGGATGCTGCGGCTTGGCACGCACTTTGCCGGGGGAGTAGAAAGTGGGGACAGGCGTTGCATAGGCGTGGCCTATTGTGGAGGCGTTATCCGACAGGGGATAACATGAACTATGCATGCAGCTCAGCCGCGGATTAAGCTGAACACAAAATTTAATTTTATTTAATTGCTTTTCGCAAAAATCCATTTAAATTATAATGCGCGCACAATCGTTAAAGGGCAGCAGCACCAGCAACAGCATCAAAGGGGACATTTAAAGCCAGTGCGGGGTCGGTGCTTGGGCAGGTGGCCATTCATTGATGCATATTTGTGGAGCATGCACAGACAGTTGTCGAATGTTTGAATTCCTTTCATTTGGCTGCAATTAGACTGCATTTGCAGCATAAACAAATGAGATGGCAGAGCGGGGGCGGAATCGGGAGAGAGAGAGAGAGAGAGAGATAGAGATAGAGTGTGTGTGTGTAAGCGAGAGTGGCAATAATTTATGTTGCATAGCAATAAATTTGCTCATTTTTTGCTCATTGTTGTTGTTGCCGTACTTTATTAACGGAATGCAATTAGCGAAATTTGTCAGTTAATGGCATCGAGCAGCTGATAAATAAGCCTCTCAATTTAATGTATTTTAGCAATAAATAATTTGTTTTTTTTTTTCGGCATTCGGCCGAGAAATGTGTAATTAATGCGTTTGCAATGCGAAAAACTCATTAATAAATGGCTAAAATTAAAAGCATATTTTTTAGGACACAATTAATGGCCGTCAGCAAAATTTAGAAAACTAGGTCTTGCCGCAAAGCCCTTGACTCAGCAGCTGCAACAGCAGCAGTGCCCCTGCCCCCTCCGCCCTCTCCCCATCCACAACCAGTCAAGCACGAATAAATAGGCAACAATTAAGAGCTGAACAAAAAATAGAAATAAACAACAAAGTGCATGAAAAAAAAACTGTTTTAGCCGTAATTACGATGGCTGCTCAAAACTGCAGTCAAGTTGAGCAATTACCAAAAAGCAATTGTTCAATTGTTGTACTTCTCCACAGTTAGAGGAGCCTTGACAATAGCTGTGGGCAACGTGGCAGATGCTGGCACATATAAGGAAGAGAGAGAGGGAGAGAAAGTGTGAGAACTGCTCATTAAATAATGGCCAAAGTTAAAGAATTGCACAGAAATGTGCCAGAAATTTTTAAAATTGTTCAACTGCGGCGAACCCTGCAATAAATATGCACTCCATAGTAATTACACTGCGCTACAAAGTCTGCATTTTGTAAGGTCAATGAAATAAAACTAAACTCATTATTGTATAAATGTGTGTCACAAATATCACATTGTAATATTTATTTATTTATTTATTATTTATTTTATTTATTGTAATATTTATTTCTTATCAGTAGAAAAATATTTTTTATTTATTTGTATATCTTAATAATTTTTTATTTCTCTATATATATATTTTATGTCTAATAAATACAATATATATATTATATATATATCGAGTCTTAAGCATAAGGATTCCTAAAAGTCGCAATGATTCTTAAGGTCATGATTTTATATTATATTTCCTAGACATAAAAGAAAAATAGATAAACAGCACATTAAAAATAACATAAATAAATAAAAATAAACATTTTCTAAAAAAAAAAAATTAAAAAAATAAAATTACAATAAATAGCAAATCTAATCAAAATTCTAATTAAAAGTTTTGCTTTCATTTAGTCAACTGGATAATAGATAAATGATAAATTTGCTATACATTAAGTAGAATTTGTGTGCGTTTTGGTCAAATTGATGCTGTCGAATATTAAATAGCGAACAAAATAAATAAATCACTCGGTTAGTCGACATCGTTCAATCAATTACCTACGCTGCAGGCAATCGTGCCCAGGTAAAGCTGATTGTTGACAACAGATAGCCAGCCTCGATGTCTCATCAATCTGATGTGATATATATACTTCTATATATATATATATATATATATATATATATATATATATATATATATATATTTATATCGATCAATACTTTCTCGGCTGGCTGTGAGGTGAGCAAAGCAGAGATCTGATGGGGTCAGCGACAGGCGGCTTGTTTATGCCGTGTTCACAATTTAGTTTTTGGTTCACAATTAAGACACAGCAGCCAATTACGTCGACGGCCTGCTGCTTGTGCTTTATGCTGACGTTTGCTTAATTGTAAATTATAAGCTCATAATTCAGGCCAGACACACATTTTAATACTCCCTGGTCACACATCACAGCCACGCCCAATTCACCCACTTCGCCCACACCAGACACACACAGCAGCTTTCTCACTCTGTGGCTTGTTCTCAATAAAAATCTCATTCGCTGATGCATAACTTTTAGTTTTAATTAGCTGTATTATCTCCCTTGTTGACTGCTAATTGCTTTATTGCTTGCTCTGCATTCTCGATAGTATTCACGATTCAGTCTTCTGTTTGGCTTTTGGGGGCATGTCCTTGCCGTTGGAAATCGACTGTAGTTTTTCTTTCTTGTGTTTTGTTTTTGGTTTTGTCGCAACTTTATCAGCATGTCCCCGTTGACATTTATTGATTTTTGTCGTCCCTTGGCTGCTTGAAAAATGAAAACAAAAATCCAGCTAGCCAACAACAATGTGCTCAGAGTCAGCTGGCAATTCATAAACCCCAACCTCAACTACAGCAACTACAACAACAACAACTGACCTACATATGCTCGCTGCTTGACTCCGAGTCAGACTCGCATCTTGGGCGTCTGTCGTGCCGATAGTGCCTCAGCCTCAACTCTGCTCCGCTCTGCCAAGCCGCATAACCGAACTTTGAATACTCTTAACTAAATTTAATGCATAAGCCAAAGTATTTCAACTCAACTTGGCCATTGTGAATCATAAAATATTTATGAGTCTTTGTTGGATTCAATATTTTCATATTATTAATATTCATTAATATTTAATTATTTTCACCTTAAGAATCTGCCTCAATCTGATTTCTGTGAAATTTTATAGTTTGTTTGGCTTAGAGCATGCATATGTTAGCCACAGGGGCCATGTTTTTGCCCCCCCTCTCTCTAGAACTTGCTTCCCACTCTCATTCTCTCGAGCTGCCCCAGTCCATTCGTGGCGTCTTTTATTTTATCGTCAATTTTGGCGCATTTTCGCTACCTTCTCTATCTCGCTCGCTCTCTCGCCCTCATCGCAGCTAACCCCACGTAACCCCATGGCGTCAGTTTAGCTACTATCGACAAAAGATTTGGAGGCAAGTTGGTGCGTTGCACATGCCGCATGTGGCAAGTCGCTTTTAGTTTTTAGTTGTGTCTCGGGCATCCGCTGCGTCGAGTCTCGTTTCAGTTTTGTTTGTTTGTTTGTTTCGCTTTGCTTTGCGTATGAGTGCGTTGTCGTCTTTTGGCACAACTTGTGTCCTGCCACGCCCACCGTCTCACACACGCATCGAGTTGAGGACTGAAAGTCAGCGTACTCTCATTTCATTCACAAGCAATTTATCCGTCCATTAGAGCGACGAGGATGAAAGCCAGGGCCAGGCCAAGCTAGGCAAGGCGCGGCGAGGCGAGGCCAGGCGAGGCTAGCGCTCGTCCTGTGCCCTTCTAGGATTACAGCTTCTGAACTAAATGCGTCTGTGTGAGTGCCATACTCGGCGCTCACATGTGTGTGTGTGTGAGTTTGTTTTGCTTTTATTTATTCTCTGTTTTTGCTGGCCGTTGTCTCGTGTCCTCTTTGTTACGCTTAAGTGTGTATATGTATGTATGTGTGTGTGTGCGTGTGTGCGTGTTGGGATTTCCCCTCCATGTGTCGTTGTGTAGTGTCTAAATAAGTTGAGAGTCAACTTACAAAGTAAACCAAAGATTCTTAATTGGAATTTTACAAATTCGTTGCCTCCTGTCTAAGTGTGTGTGTGCCAGTGTGTGTGTGTCCTTGTGCTGCCGTTGGGCTGCTCAAATAACTTATCGCTAGCATAGTTGCATATATGAAAAATGAAGGCATGAAAGCAACAACAACAATATGAGAATATATCAAATGAAAATAAGAAAACAACAAAAACAGAAAGTAAATCTTAAATAAGTATGTAACTTATATGGGGTAGATTTTCATGAGGGGTTGGTGGGGCCTTATTTCTGTCTATTTCTATTTCTATTTATTTATTTTTTTTTGTTGCCCCGCAGCGATAAGTAAAAAATTTTTACGTCTTTTGAGCAAGGATTACAAATTTGCAGCATCTTGAGTTTTTGTCTAATTCGAAGGGTTTCCGTCAAGGGGTGTGGGCCAGGGCCAGGGCTAAGGGTTGTAGGTTTATTTCTTAGCTTATTCGATGCGAAGTTTCCCAAGCGCGCGTGTATGTGCGTGTGTGCATGTGTGCGTGTGTCGAGCGTAGGATTGACTTGGATTTACACCACAGCAACAACGTGACAGCTGAGTGCACCCTTGAAGGTTTCGTCGTCCGCCTCAGATTGATCGAAGAGCTTTGCAACATAAGCTGAGCCGAAGAGAGTCAGCCGGGAATTGGGTTGCAATGAATGACAAAGGTCTACGTGAAATATGAATAGGGTAGGTCACAGTCGCTAATCTGATTAGCATTATTTTACCCCCTATCCAAGTCTCACCTCTCAAAACTCACCTAGGATTAAGTTTGGTTTGACTGACGCTGCTAGTTTCCATAACAATTCAATTATGTTTCATTCTTCATTCAGTTTTAATCTATTTAACTTTTGCTTTCTTTCCACTATTTTCCACGTATTTCCTTGCCAGAACTTATAGTTCATATTTGGCATAGATTTGTGCGCTCCCTCTCCGGTTTGTGCTGCTTATTAGATAACTTCCAGTTGCTTTAACTAAGCTCAGCTTAGAGCCTTTAAGGAATGGCCCATAAAAGTGTGTCGTCCTTCTCGTTATCCCTTTCTACTGGCAGGGGGAAGTTGCATAGCGTACGCAGCAGAGCGAGTGTCGGCAGCCGGGACAAATGGACACAGAATAATGCCTAGCAGAGCAGATCCTAACTTACTCTCGCCTAATGTTATTGTTAACGGCTTAATGGAGCATTCCATCTTGGGGATATAGATGTAACTGCCGCTGTTGCTGCTCTTCATCCACAGCGACAAAACAGCAATAATAAGGATTATACACGGGCAATAATTACTAGATATCCCTCTGCAATCTCTCCTGTTCTGCTTCTTGTTGTTGTCTAGTAGAGAGTGTTCTGGGTCTCCGTCGCCGTCGCCGTCGCCTTGTCGCCCTGGCTGCTTGTCCTTGCCGCTGGCTTCGTCTTTCAGCAGCTCCTTTTTACGCTCGAGGTTTCGCGGTTCGTTTACGTTCTGCACTGTGTGTATGTATGTGTGTGTGTGTGTGTATATATGTATGCGTGTATTTGTGTGTGATTCAGTACCATCGTAATATGCACCTAATCCTTTTTACAAAATCATAATCACACAAAGCACAGAGCGTAATCACAGCAACGCAGCAGCAGCAACAGCAGCGGCAGCGGCAGCAGCGACAACGATAAGCAAGGACTCTGCGTACTAGGTCTCCTCTTCTGCTCCTTTCGACTCACTTTCTCCCCACGATTCCCGCCTTCTAAAATTCGCTTAGTTTGCTACTTTCAGTTTTAATGCCTTTAATACCAGTTTTCATAACTCGTGCGCTCACTGGGGCGCACAAACCCAGCAATTAACGCCAACAAGGCGTCCCCCTATTCGGGATGCATACTCTGCGTGTGTGTGTGTGTGTGGCGTACCCTTTCGACCAGGGTTGGCAAGCATCGATAGCCGCAGCCTTGAAAACGTCAGACCCGACCAGAGTACAGACCATCAATTAATCAAGGGCCAGACAACAACGATTCAACCTCAGTCACGCTCAACTCCTCTGCTCTCTACTCTTCTTCCTATTGGAAATCCAGTACGAATAGGGGTTTACCCTTTACTCGCCTAATCAAGCGCGCAATAACGAAAAATTATAAATTGATATAAATTTTTAAAAAATGAATTGCGCGCTCCCGTTTCTAGCCCCGTTCGCTGTTTGTGACATTTGACAATAAATATTTCTTTCGCCCTTTAAAAATTGTATACGGCCGCGACAGAAGGAGGCGTGGCAAGGGGTGGGGTCAAAGGGCGTGCAATGATGATGGATGACTATGTGTTTCAGTTTTTCATCTGCTTGAGCTGCTTTTTTTTTAGGGGTTTTGGTGTTTTTGTTTCTGCGCAATAAAAAGTCCAACAGATTGGCTCTGGATTTATTTTTGGGTTTGGTCTTGGGGTTGGCTTTGCATATGGGTTTCAAATTTTTGAAAAAAGAATTAAATATAAATTAATTAAAAATTAATTAAATCAAATTGCAGCGGTTGAGGGCCAAAAACGAACCAAACGATATATGAAACAGAGCACAAATAGTTGAAATTATAAATTTGGGCTTCATGAGGGCGGCGATTGCTAATGGAGTGTAAAATATAGAGGAGACGGCGTCTTTAATGACTCGCAAGTAATGTGAGGGATCATTGATTGATATATGATTGATGTGCCAAGTGAGAGCAATTAAAAAGGGCGCTTTAAGAATTTTATTGGACTGAAAAGAGGCTTTAAAATGATTATTGAAATGGGAGAAAGTGGGAGAAATTTGTATAGAAGTGGATTGTGGAATGGATGTGATTTGTGTATAAAATAAGAGAATTGACAAGTATTTAGGATTCATTGTTACTTTGCTGTTTTTTTCTGTTCAAGTATTTATATAGTTTATAAATTAAATGTATTTTAATTTAATCATTTTTACTGTATTTATATGAAATTTTAACAGTGCACTGCAGTGATTAAATTTTATATTATTCTGATATAAAGTAAAAACATTTGTTATTTTCCCATATTCAAAGGGTATGAAAAAAGAGCTTAAGAGTGATTAAATTTGCTCTTTTTCTGATATAAATTGTTCTGTAAATATTTCTTATTTTCCATTGTCAAAGGGTATTGAAAAAATTATAATAAATTAATCTGTAACCATATCTTATTTTAAATATTACTTCTACTAAAACAAAAAGACTTTAGGCATAATCAAAGTCCTTCTCTTGATTCAAATATCTGATGAAATATTAGCTATTTATTTATACTTTTTTATATGTATTTCCTATCTTTACAATTTTCCTCTTCTTCACATCTTAAGTCTAGCCTACAAATTCTAATTGTTTTCAGATATTTGTCTATATAATTTTAGAGCAACTCGAATTGATATTGGCAACTGAACCAAGCTGGGACCTGGGCAATATCTCATGCATATTTGCCTGATGTCAGACGCGAAATTTATGCACATGCAGTCGCCTTCGATGGACTTTTTCGACAGCAGGCTTTGCATATATTATTATTGTTGTTTTGTCTGCTGCAAGTCGCTAAACTCTTGCCACAAAAAATAATAATAATAATAATAGAAATACAAAATAAAATGAGAAAAATTGTTATTGGATTTAGCGTGTCGCATGGCCAGGCTTACATTTAGTTTTTGAACTCTGTTGTCGTTGTTGTTGTTGTTGTTGTTGCTGTCGATTGTCTGTTGGGTTAGCTGCAGCTCTTGTTGCTGTTGTTGTTGTTGTTGGCCTTGTGCCAATGGCTTTTTCAATTATACTAATGACATTCAAAAAGAATTTGTAGATGTGCCAAACAAAATGTCTGCATGCGAATAGCGTGCGCCATTTTGTATCATCAGCGCATATGTGAAGCGTTTCTTTGACCTGCCCTAACGCTGCAGATACCCTATAATGGGTGTGCTCTAGCCATTAGCCAATTTTCTTTACTAACGACACTAAGCTCGCCTTCAGTTAGTAAAGATAGATTGCTGCTAGGCATAGGCACAGTTCTTAGATTAAGCAAACATTGTTGGCGCAGTTTATGCTTTTATAGGGTATGCTGTGGTCGTCTATGGCAGCTGCTTAAATTTGATATGTTTTAGTTGTTTTTGTTGCTGGCGACGCAGCCGGCAAATAAAAACAATTTGCGCCAAATTAAACTTATGAGGCATAAAGATATTTTTGGCTGCTGCCTTTGCCGTTGTTGCCCCGTTAATGCCGCACAAAAACAACAACAACAACAGCAATGGGGGCAGCAGCAAAGAAAAAAAGGGCCGCACAAAAAGCTTTGACAATGCGAAGATGAGCAGGAGCCATGTGTACTATAGCAACACACACGCATTTATATATATATATATATTTATATATATGTATGTGTGTATATATCTACTCATGTTGGCTTGTATCTATGAGTCTCTATGTGTGTAAAAATAATGCCAAAACAACAGCAACTGTGGCAAGTTATAAATCTAGACAAGACTTACAGACACAGCCACACATATTCCCTTCAAGCAGAGGCATATCCTAAGACAAGCCGTCACATAAAACGTGACAATAACAACAACAACAACAACAGCAGCAAAGAAAAAGACGAAGAAGAAGCAGAAGATGGAAAAAAAAACACCAAAGCTATGGCCAAAAGACCAAAGTCAACGCTGAGAAAGGATATTAAAGATTAAATGATATAAGCGAAAAGTTGGGGCTTCGTTCCCCCCATCGTCTCCGGCTCATGTGAAATCTGAGCTAAGGGTTGGCGATTTGCTTGTCGTAGATAAAAACACGATGCGCTGTGTGTGTGCGTGTGTATGTGTGTGCGTTTGGCATTGAAAAGGATAACAGAGCAGCGGGCACAGCAGCGGGTGCCGAGGCGGACTACAACACGCGCTGCTGCCCCAACTGTGGCCGCCCTTCTGCTCCACTCTGTGTACCTAATTAACCGCGTGCGTGGCGCATCATAAATCGTTCCCTGCACATGCCCATTAAAATATGTGCGTAATAAAAGTACCCAAAATCTAAGAAAGTCATTCCAAAAAGCGTCTGAATTTCGCTAGCTGAACGGAAGATGGAAGATGGCAGACAGAGGATAGAAGAAAGGAGATAGAGGATAGATTATTATTAAAGATAGAAAATAGAATATAGGAGCTATGAAATAAGAGATAGAGAATAGAAGATGAAAGATAAAAGTATTACATAAATCATAGAACATAGAAGATACAAGATTATGGATAGAATATGAAAGAAAATAGAAGATGGCAGAGGGCAGATAGTAGATATCAGATTTCAAATATCATTTATCAGATAAAAGAGTTATCGAACTCTCATTCACACTCATGTTTGAGTTAATGCTACGAAATCTGCTCTGGGAACAGCCCTCTCGATTGCGCCACTTACTCATAGTTTGGCCACACTTTATGTTCATATTTGAATATCATCGTTTCGCATTGCTGACAGTTTTGAATAACCTTGGCCACATTAATTATTTGACGCATACTTGGAATATATTTTTTGTTTGGGCAACTTTAATCGCTTTGACCCAGCGCAGGCAGCACAGGGCAGAGCAGTGCAGAACAGAGCTGGGCCCGGCCGGGTTGTGCCTAGTCGAGTCGAGCATAGTGAAATGAAACTCTGGGACCACATGCCAGCACTTGTAATTATAATTTCCACTTATATTATTATTATTTCTCCTGCTTTTTGTTTAATGTTAATGTTAATGTAAAGCACCAAAGCTGTTTTCGACATTTTTGCGACAATTAAATTACTTTTCTCGTCCAGACATTTTCGGTTGGTTATATATTATGTGACTGTGCAGTGTGTATCGGCCTGTGTGCGTGTGTCATGTTGTGTGGGTGTGTGTATTTACAATTTCATAATTTTCCATAGTTGTGTATGGAAAAGTTTGTGCGCCACAGATGTCCTGCTGCGTGTGCATGTGGCTTTATGCCATACAAATTATGTGAGCCTGCAGGATTTCAGCGAGTGTTTCGAGTGTGCCCAAGTGCGAGAGCTCAAATGGAAAGGTATTCAAAATGTAGAGTGCTGCATTATGGGCATATTATTGTTATTTATTTGTTAATTAATATTATTTAGGCTTGATTTACTGAAGAGCTGCAACTATAAAGAGCATTAGGTAATACGATACGATATATGTAAGCTGAACTACACTTCAATAAAACGTATATCCAGCACATCAGCAATTCTCCTCATTCGCCTGCCTCTCACTTTCATTGAGTCATATACCTCAGCACAGTTCACTTTTCGCTCCAATTTCTCAAAGGTACACTTCATTTGGCGTCCTGGCATGTGGCTCTGCATCAACATAATTGCAAGTTGTTGCTCGTTGAAAGCATTTCGTCAGTGTTTCCGCCTAGTATTGGCACTCACTCACACACACACGCGGCTTGCCCCCCTCACTTAAAACACACGCTGAGTGGCAAAAACTCGACAATATGTTGATCCGCCGCGCAAAGTGAGTGAAAACAGGAGGCGTTTTCCAACCCTCCGCCGCTGTAGTGCATAAAAAAGGCCGTAGAGGAAGAGAGCGCTGGCCAGAGTAGAGGAAGGAAAACTAAGTGTTTTGCTGAATTTGGCAAAAACACCCCATTGATATTTCATTAATGCTTCAACACGGCCACGCCCCTCGCGCCAGCGGACTGTCAATTGCAGTTGCCCAAGGCGGTGCAAACTAATTGCTGAGAGTGAGCGAGCGGCTTCATAATATTAATCCATACAGCTGCAAAATTTCGATAGAGAAAACTATATATATATATATATATATATATATATATATATATATATATATATATATATATATATATATATATATATATATATATATATATATATATATATATTTGCAGTGGTCTAATGAGGCAATGCAATCGCTGTCTATCCAGCTGTCTATTTGAGCTGTCTCGCATTGCTGATCTTTGGCCTAATACTTGGGTGCTCAGCAAATCTGTTAAGTTTAGCGGAAGCTATGACAAGTCAAGTCATTATCCTGCCAGCGTTCGCTTCCCTCACTCAAATCTGCGGCCTGGGCGGCCGTTCCTTCCGTTCTGCTTCAGATATTCCACTGCTGCCACTGCCTCGCTGCTCTGCATGTGCTGGCGTGTTGACGCTGTAATTACCAGATGATGGATTGTTGCCTAGCGTTTAAATTTAATTTCTCTGGCATTTGGCGCGTTGTAGGTTTACCAAATGGATTCGAGAAATGCGTGCACGCATTTTGTTGCCATGCCACGCCACACCAGGCCATGCCAGGCCGTCGCCTGCTCAAAGAACTGTGAAATTATCTACAGTAACTGCGAGTGCACATATATATGTATATATATGTGTGTATGTATGTATGTATGTGAGCATGCTTGCGGGTGTGTGCGTAGGCCAGGAAGCGGAAGTTAAGTAATGTGTCAGTCAGTCAGCCAACCAGCTGAGGTACACACATACACATTTATAGACAAAGTAAATTGAGCCTGGGTGCGGGTCCTTTCACAAAAGTTAATGATAATGCCATCAGGCAGACGAGTGCAACATTTGTTACTTTAATGCAAAGGCATTTTCATCATTTTTATAGCCGACAACGCATCCAAGTGAATACTTAAGAGTTTTTTTTAGCATTATAAATATTGCTAAAGACATCTCTGGATAGATATATATATTAATACATCTTTCAACTTTAACTAACTGAAACTGAATCTATTTGGTTTTTAATTATTTTATTACCTTGTATACATTAAATTTGTTTTATGGACTTGCCACCCAGCAAAAGGCATTTTATCTTTACGATCTAATGCCTTCCTGTTTGGTTACTGTTGAGCTACCCTCTAATTTGAGAATCATTTATGCCAACCTCTAGGTCTAGGTTTAAGACTGCGTTGCATATCGAAATTGCTTTTGATCTGTATTGTCTGGCAGTTTGTAAGGCATTGCACACATCACTTCTCTTAATGGCTGAGACCGCCCGCATGGCCATGGCTTGCGGCTCGAGTCCTTTAGCGGGCATTATAAAATAGCTCACGCAACGAACAATTGAATTCGACGGGAGCTGCAATTTAAGATTTCACACAACTATCTCTCACTCTCACTCTCACTCTTTATCTCTGTCTATCTATATATATATCACACCTTTCATCTAATCGAATGTGAAAACAATGAGCGAAACCACAAGACACGTTATAAAATAAAGGGAAAAAGGTGCCACAGACACAATAAATTATGCATGGCTGCGAGAGAATCTTTCATCAGGGGACCCCAAAAAAAAAAAACTCCATAGCGTAACAAATTAAATAACCCAACTCAGAGAGAGAGAGTGAGTGAGAGTGCGAGTGAGAGAGGGAGGGAGAACGTGAGAGGTCCATTGAGTGAGCGTGGGAGTAGGAGAGTTACAACGGTCGCGTTTTCGATTTCGTTTGTGGCACATTTGCCACACTTGCCACAATTTCTACCTGGCATCGCAGCGACATGACCCAGCTCAACGTCGACGCTCGTCATTGTCTCTCTGAGCTGGCGCTGGCATTGGACATTGATGGTGGTCCTTTGGCTGACGCGCTCCTGGGCATAATTTGTAATGTCCGACACGTCACAGGCAGCCAAGGTAGTCGAGGCAGCCGAGGCGCTGCAAGGTGCACGCAGCACGCACTTTCTGGCCAACTCCGTCACAGGAAGCTGGCAGCGCAGTTGAATTTCTAATGAGACCTGTGTGCGGGTATGTGTGGGTGTGGGTGTGGGTGTGCAGCGGACTGGGCTTCATTATGTAATAAAAAGGCGTCGAGCATTGGACGGGAGAGTCGCTGGCTCTTTGGCCAGTCATGTGTGGGCACGCATTTACAAGCTTTTTATTAAATTAAAGTGCGTGTAATAAGGCGCCAATGAACTTGAGACCCCAACCCCAATCCCGATCCCAACCCCAACTCTGAGCGAGCCTAATCGAGGCGTTCAAGGAAATGGCATACAAAAATGTCAAAGTAATTATGATGTTGGCTTTTTATGAAAATGCGCATCTAATAATGGGCAGATGAGCAGAGGGGAAGTTGGGGGTCATTTTGTAACGCCCCACAGCTCATAATATTTTAGAACAAGGGCGCAACAGAGGGTTAACTAATAATGACTGTTGGGTGTAAAAAAATATAAAGGGGCGAGTGCTTAGAAATTCATGTTCAGAAAAGTGTTTGCCTTTGACACAATTAAAAACCTTTTCAAAGAATTTTTGAGTGAATATAATGGGAATATATATATATATATATTTAAATTTGGCAATGAAAGTCAGCTTGAAAGCAGTTGGAAATTATGCATAAACTAAGTATTATTTGAGGTATATCAGATATGTAAATATATATATAGATAATTATATTTAAATATATATATATATATATATATATATATATATATATATATATATATATATATATATATATATAATAATATAAAATTATTTAACACTTATCAATGCCAACAAGCAAATAGCTCACACAATATCAATTTATATTTTCTTAATGCCAATTGTTTATGTTTGACACGAAAATTCTGCTCATGGCAACTTTTGACAAGAACTTCTCTCTCTCTCTCTCTCTCTGCCTGTACCTTTTTTTTTGTTTTTGTGAGCTTTGCTTGATTGCGTCATACAAGCTGAATCTGTTATCGTTAGGTAATTAAGGTAACTTTATTACTGAAAAGAGCGGAGCAGAGAGTGGGAGACGGAGCTCTCTTTACCCTGCCAAATAAAGACAATTTATGACACTCGCATATCAAATTCAGCACAAATACTTTATGCTATCTCTCTCACAAACACTTGCTATCTCTTTCTATGTTATGCGCTGCATGTGCTTTCGATATACCAACATCAAAAGCATTTCATATAAAATAAATAGCATTTTATGATGGCAAAATCTGTACATATCTATGCATAGGTCGAGTAAGACAGAAAGAGAGGGAGGGAGCGGGAGAGGGAGAGGGAGAGCGAGCTATTTCAATTTAGTGAAAAGCTTGCTTTGGCTCGCTTTACTTTTTGCATAATATTATTACACAGAATTTTATGTAAATAGTGGATACAAGTTTATTATACTGTTTATCAATTGATTTGATCTTAAGCACTCTTGTATATTTATTACACACACATACACATGCACACAGACACTAGAGTAAGAGGAAGTTGCACGGAAATCACAGTAACATATTTCGATTCCCTCCCGACGACCGCTGCTCTAACCCTGGCCATAACCTAAAATGTTATGTAAGTTCAATAAAAGAGCAGGAGACCTCAATGGATAGATAGACATACATATACATATACATATGCAATTGCATGCGCGCGCGTGTCTCTGTGTGTGTGTGTGTGTGTGTCTGTATGTCTATAAAGCTCTTAACTGATTGTTTGTCTTGCCAACTGCCACTAGACATGGCTCTCTGGCTTGTACTCGATACTTGGGCTACTTGGCAAAATATTTCGCAACTATTTTCTATATTAGAAGCACACAGCAGAGCAATTCAAACAGCATAGACAAAGGTATCCCTGGCTGGCTGGCTCTGTGTGTGTGTGAGCATTGTTGATATTTATTTGAATCTTGACTGTCTCCTACATCCTGTGTATACATATGTATCTCTATCCCTGTATGTTTATCTAGCTGCTGCTGCTGCTGCTGCTGCTGTTGCTCTGCGCCAAGCGAATTTCATTTGAAATTGAACTTGTTTTTGCGCCAATAAATTGTATGGCCAAAGTATTTTGATTGCGTTTGACAGAAAGAGACAAAGTACAAATAGAGCGAGCGAGCAAGAGAACGTGAGAGAGAGAGAGAGAGATAGCTAGCTTGTTGTTGCCACCAAAAACGTGTGCTGTACTTATTTCCGGCTCACAAATGAAACACAGAAACTAAAAACTAAATGCTAAAGCAATAGGCTAAAAGTAAATCAACAGGAATGGCAACTAAGCCAAGTGAACCATGAGCTGGCCAGCGGGGGAGCGGGAACAGCTATCCGTAAACTGTTGAATTGAGGAGAGGGTTTAGCAAAGTTTTCCCTTCATTTTTTTTCTTCTTTTTGTCTTTATGCTAAGAATTTCTATCCGTGCCGTAAACTAGTTTGAGCAATTCAAATAAATACGTCGATCTGTTTGTTAGGGGCGTCAAAGGAAAAGTTAATGTACTAATTTCTCAATTGCAGTCAAGAGAATCCAAGTGTACAGCAGTTGAAAGTTAAATGAAGGCAGGGAACAAAACAAAAATGAGATAAAGAAAAAACTAAATGGAAAATGGAATACGCACTTTGAATTAAATATAAATAAAAGTCTATGCAAACGAGACGAGTGAGAAGGGAAGAAGATTAGACATATATAGCTATCTCTCTCCCTCTCTTTATCTCTTGTGTTCTCTGATTTGTATTGAGCATTTTGTTTTTGTTTATTATAACCACACATGAGGCAATTTATATTAAACCATATTTACAACAAACTAACTCTCATTCTGTCTCTCTCTCTTTCTCTCTCATTCTTCTCAAAGATCATCAAACTGGCTAAGAAAGCCGCAATGCTGAAGTAAAAACTTTGCTGCTGTTTAGTTTTGTGAAAAGTTTTGTGCAGTGGCTTTAAAACTAAACAGCGCACTTATCTATTGAGCAGCATCAGCCGAGGGATGTCGAAACTGCCAAAAACTATACAAAAGCAGCCCCATAGAGCAGTCGAGCTGACGCTCAAAACTTAGCAAACGACTTTCAATGGGCGCCTTCCATAATAACACTCATTTTCAGTATTTCCTCTAGGACAACATGCCAACAGAGAGGGCGAGAGAGAGAGAGAGAGCACTGGGAATCGAGCTTAAGTTTGAGTTGGAGGCAAATGGGCTGGTCGATTGGCAAGCTCGACTTTTACGCTTTGCCGGGCGTGCAAACAAACAAATCAACTTTGGATAATTATTGCACATCAATCGTTCAGTGTCTGGCAGCTGCCGAGTCAGCTCCAAGTTTTGCAACAAAACAAAGCAATCAAATGGGCACTGGCATAGAGATAGCTACAGAGGTGGGCGTGGCACAAAATATAGGAACAGTCACAGGCCAAGTTTGGATGCAGCTTCGGCATCGGCATCGGCAAACGGCAACGGCAACGGCAACAAGCAATGCCCTGAGGTGATGATGCTCTGTGCATTTGGCGAAAAGTTTCCTCTGCGGTTTTTGCGTACATTTGTCTGATTTGGCAGTCATCAGTGGAATGCGAAGCTCATCATGGCCATTCCGTGCATCATCATTATCAGCTTGATTGTCATCATCAGTGCTGTCCTTGGTGCACGTCATCTCTTCATTGATATCGTTACGAGCAGTTTCCGTTTCGTTTACAAATTTTCGTGCGGCAATAACCGCAGTAATGTTCCACTTTCCACTTTCAACTCTCTCCCGCTCTCACCCGCCCTCTCTCACTCACATTGCGTTGATTGTCAGTTGAACCAGTTGGGAATACGAATGTGGGATGTTTGGGGCTGGGCCTGAGACTGGGACTGGGACTGGGACTGGGCTATGCCCTGATGGAACTTTAACTAATACATTGGCATAGCACTTCATTTAGTGTAGATGCCGTTGGATCGTAAATTTTTACAGTTATGTCATGTAATTGGGCAAATGAAGCTATTCGAATGCTGCATATCTGAATGGAAGCAAGACCAAAAAAACCAACAACTTTACGCTTATGTACGTATATGTATTTGCCATAAGCAAAGACCAACACAAATTCACATTTTAGAGTTTCGAGTTCAAATTCTTAAACTCAAACTCAATTTTCTCTTCAACTTTGTGACTTAACAACTATTTCCGCTCTAAAGTCTTAGCAAATTTAGCTTCTTTTATTTAAGCGACACACCTCATTACCGCAAAATGTATAAGAGCAACTAGATTACGGTAGAACTTCAGACTGCTTCAGACTGTGACCCACAAACCTCAATAAAAAATCAAAATCAAATGAAAACAGCAACTTTGATCTAGTTGGGTAACGTATTTAGTTAACGGCGAGCTCCCCGCTGTGTGCCAAAGACGTAAAGCGCCAAGCAAAGCTCAAACGCACGTCTCGAGTTTATTAAATTTGCGGCAACACTTGCAGCCGGCAGCCAGTGGCTGCAAGGGGAGCGCGCGGCGTGGCAGTGGCAGAGAGGATTGCTGTCTACTATTGGTGACTGCCCCTGACAGTGAGATGGGGTCGTACAGCTCAGACTCGTAAAATAATTGCACGTTCTACATATATCCACACACCCACACACACCCACACACACCCACACACACACACATGCACACACGCTTACACACACACATACTCTAGCAGCAGACAGAAAAACACTTAGCGGCAGGTGAAAGGCCGCAGCTAAAGCTTAAGTCAAAGACAAATGCGAACGCTGCGGCGACTGCTGCTGCTGCTGCTGCTGCAGTAAAGCTGCGTCCCAATCCCATGGCAGAAAGAAAACTCCCAGGCGTCACCATAAACATTATCCGATGCCATAGCCGTAGCCATAGCCATAGCCATCATCATCATCATCATCATAGTCTCGCCCACATTAATGATAACACGAGCTCCCCTCTCTCACTCTCACTCTCTCGCTCTTTCAGTATGTGTGTGTGTGTGTGTGTGTGGCAAATATGAAATTTATAGTTTTATGATGACTGCTGAGTGTGCCACTGCCAACGCCTTTTACGGCAGCTCCAACTAAACTTTACGAGCCACCGCGCGGCGGCGGCGGCGGCATGTCCTGCTTGCTCCTGGCTGCTGGCTGCCTTGTGGCATAAATAAAATCATACAACGCGGTGCTCGCTCCCACTCTGCGCCCCGCCCACGTTAGCTTCCGCCTACTTGGACGCTACATGGCCGATTGCTGTTGCAGTATCAAAAATCTGCGCCAAAGAGCCAAACGCAAGCTGAAACCGAAATATGAAACCTTCTACCATTTGGCAGGGCCCAAGCAAAGTTGAAGTTTTATGTGCAATATTTCTGCGGTAAGAGAAAGAGAAAGAAAGAGAAGAGAGAGAGCTGCATGAACTGCTATCATCGTCAGCACTATCATCATCATCATCGTCATCGTCATCGTCATCGTCATTATTATTGCAGTCGTAGTCGTAGTCGTAGTCGTCGCTGGCAACTGCATGCCCGCAAATATGTTTTTGATTATTATGACTCTTCGAGATTATGCAATTTTATGAATATGAATGGTAGCTGGCGTGCTCTGTCTGTGTGCAGGTATTTTACAGGCTCCAGGTTCGCATTCAAAAGCATAAAATGAATTGCAATGCAGTGCAGCGCGCTCACAGCACTGACTGATGATCATCGGGCTGACGATGAAAATTTACTTAGCACTGCAAGCGCATTTATGCAGAAGATTTTCTCTTTAAATTCGCATTTAAATCTAATTCTCCTGCTGTCGACATTGTCAACGTCATATGAGTGACGTACTGACTGACACCAGTCACTGGCTGAGAGGCGACAGGGCGGCCGTGTGGCCTTAATGTCACAGGCGGGCCACAGAGGCCAATAGATAGTTGATAACCAAGTGCTGAATCGAGTCTATGCCATAGCGATAGCATAATGCGCTTTATCGGGGCTTTGATGACGGCGACAAGTTCAAGTTTTCTCTGCTGGAATTTGTGTCAGGAAACCTGCACTGAGTTGTAAATAAAACTCTTGCAAATCTTATTTAAGATAATATATAAGTTTTGCGTAGGGAAATGTTCACTGAGATGTAACTATAACTCTTACTTAACATCAGATTACAAAAAGATTTCTTATACAAGTCCAAGTTAAAGTAAGCGGCAACTCCAACTCCATTTCAATCTCTTTTGATTATTTAATTTTCATTAATTTCAAATCTTATTTGTTCAATTTTAAATTGCATTTTTGTTAGTCTTTCGCTTGCTTTATTCCATTACAATGTCTTATACACTGATATACCCTACACCTTCTGTCAAGCTCTACACACAAAAGCAAACAAAGCATATAACCCAGGCACGACAAAAAAAAACACACACACACACATACAGAGAGAGAAAATAGGAGAGGGCAAAAAGAAAGGCAAAAAATTGGTAGCAGAAATGACTGCAATCTGTCGTCTCAGCGCTGATGACATTTTGAGTGAATGAACGGCGCACAAATGTGACCAGCCTATCCGCTGGCAGCTCCATTCGGCCCCCTGTAGCTACGTTTTTTAACAAATTGGTGTGATCCCAGAGTGACGCGTCATATTCGCAGACACTTTAGCTGGCTGACTGGCTGGCTGGCTGGCTGGTCGGGCTGGTCGGGCTGGTCGGGCTGGCTGGCCAGGCAGGCGGAGTCTCTGCTGATAGAGCGACAGCAGAGAAATTGCAAACGAGTTGAGTCGTTGAGCCAAAAAACCAAAACATACGCAGCATTTATAAGGCAGCCAACAATGAAAGCTCCACCCACATCAGCGCCCGCCCAGCTCATCCCACACCTGCCCCTTGCCCCACAGCCGGCACTTGGCATATTGTTAACGCCCACTCAACTCTATGCCATTTTGTATTGATGGCCTGTCTGCCGCACAGCTTTTATATAAAGCCCCACAGCTTCGGCGGGGCGCAGCCTTTGGCATCATGTTTTTGGTTTTTTCCTCTAGCATTTTCTTTTTTCTCGCCCCGCTTGCTGTCGCTGTCGCTGTTGTTGTTGTTGTGGAAAACAAATCACTAAACAAAAAAGCGCACAATGCAGTTAAAGGCAAAGGCATAAAATAGGGCGAATTGCGAGTTGTAGATGAATAGGCAGCGATATCGATCAGAGCCACGCACCTCGCATGCTCTACACAAATATATACATATATATATATACATATATACATATATATACATTTATAAGGTGTTAAGGCCAACGAATTGACTTGATCTGAGTGCTAAGCATTTCGGAAATTGGCAATTCCAGCTTAACTCTGCCAGTCAATTCACTCAAGTCTCTGCACATAGTTAAGAGACCCTTTTTTACATATACGTGTATAGGGTATTTTCAATGAAAAACAACGCGTCTATTTTCATCAAACGCGAAATTGCTGTGAATTTAATCCACGTGTGTCCCTGACGCTGCATGTGTGTGTGTGTGTGTGTGTGCTTTGTTTGCTCATGTTGTTTATGTCGTCCGTCTCTTTGTCAATTTGCACGCGTAAAGTGCGCCATCTAGCGTCGTTTATGCGCACATTTGCGCACATCAATTTGCGGTGCAGACATTAGAATCTGCATTTTTTATTAAAAGAGCGCGCGCGCGCCATACACACCGCGGCGTATGCGTAATTTGGTTGAAGTGCGGCAGCAAATGGCATTTGCGAGATGAGCTTCGACGCGTTAATTGTTGCACATGCATAAAGTTATAGTGCGTCTCTCTCTCTCTCTCTCTGTCTCTAGTTTGTCTCTCTCTCTCTCTCGTCTTTTTGTCTTTTGATTAGCCGCAAACATTGCCAGACAGCGAGGAGACACAAAGTCTATGTCGTAGCTCATTGGAGAAATTGCATTTACATATTAAAATATGCCAAATGGAGATACGGAAAGACAAGCGCCGGACGCTCAGAGACTTGACCTGGCTGCCTGGCTGCCTGGCTGGCTAGCTGGCTGGCCGGCCATTGCAGCCTTTGGTCAATTGCCCAGCCATGCGATGAATGTTGCCTTGTTGCACGCATTGCTTATGCATAGGCCCATGCCCCGGGTGCAAAGGATGAGCCTCTCATTCGTCTCGTTAGCCTCCCTGGAGAAGCTAAAGTCTAGTCATGTGGCCAGGCCAGGCACAGATACTCGCACATTCATGCAGGCACGACATATTGCATATACCTGGCAGGCACGAAGGGCCGACTGAGCAGTTGTAAGTGTAAATTATAATCCAATATATATATATATATTTGATTCATAAAAAAATAGAAAAATATTACAATTTGATTACAATTTGAAATAAATATTAAATTAAATATGTATATTTAAAAAAAAAAAAAAAAATGATATAAAAATAAATTAGTTTTTAATCAAATTTCTCTTCTATGATTTATAGCAACTCTTCAGACCACCCACGCAGCTGCTACTCTACGCTGACAAAACAAATTTTGCCCTTTGGTCTTTTTAGGATCTTCTGCACTTTACCAGCCCCTTTGGCTGTTTTGCAATGATTGTATGTTGCTGCCGCTGCCGCTGCCGCTGCCACTGCCGCCGCCGCTGCTGCTGCTCGACTATTGCATATTATGCAAAATTGTTTATGCAAATAATGCAACAAAAAAGAATTAATTTATTTGACTTGCATGCTAATTTACGAGCCAATAAATGCATGGCAATGGGAGAAGGCGAGCGGCTCATGGACTCGTACATTGGTCTGGCCATTGTTAATTTATTGGCGTGCACGGCACACCCAAACCCAGTCCAAGCTCCGGCCTCAGCCCTTCAACATGTGTAGACACATTTTAAATTTAAGCCACGGCAGCAGCAGCAGCAGCAACAACAACATTAGAGCAAAGCATGAAATTATAACGCATTGGACCCAAAAATCAACAGCTGCCTTCCCGCAAAAACCAACAAACCGCATGTCGAAATATCCCCGGCTTCACCCGCCGAACCCGCTGTAAGCTCCAGCGCCCTGCCCTGCTCCTGCCAGCGTGGGCCAGCGTCCAAACAGGAACTCGGCTGACCGAGCGCCTAAACGGCACTGACCGCATAAGAGAGTATTTTGCAAAGGGGCTAGGTCAGCGGGGGGCGGGGTCGTTCGTTGAAAATCAAAAAACCAATTTAAAAATTTGCCACAGCCGCCAAAAAGTTCAAAGTTGAGAAGCAGCCAAGCGCTCAATCGGCAGCACCCAAACGCAGGCAACACCAAAATTTACAACCAGGGCGAATGTTTAATAATAATTTGCAGCAGTTTCTAAAATTTACTTAGTGTTTTATATTGCGGTAAGCCTCTGAATAACAATATTTCTTAAAAAGAAATAAATAAATAAATATATAGTTTTTTATGTATTGGATTGAAATAAAATTTCGACTTCGACTGCAATTTTTTTAGTCTGTTAAATATTTATATTTATAAATTAATTATATATTTTTTAATAAAATTGTGCAGCCCTGGTGGTCTTACGCGCCCCTTTGAGCCCAACAAAAAATAAGGCGTTTTTCAACCATTTTTTTTTTTCATTAAAAATGTCAACAGCAACAACAACAAGAAGAACTTAAATACTCCGCAATCATTTAAAACTAGTTAATAGGGTATATATATTTTTAGAGAATTGTTTTTATAGAATCAGAGAATTGTAATTTAATTATTATTCTAAATATAAAAACGAATAAATTTTGAATATTAAATAAAGAATGAATTATCAATTTGTAGAGGAATGGTTAGATAGATATTAAATAAAGTATGAATTAAAAATCATTAGATCATTGTTCAGTTCATAGCCAGATCTGAAAGTGTTAAGTCATTAATCTGCCATTCATAGGTATGGCTCTCTAAGTTTCTTGGGGTTAGCTTAGGGTGTCTTACAGTCAATCAACTGCACACCTACTTGCTGTTACATGAGGCTCGGTGTGGGGTTTATATTTAATGCTGCATAATTTTAGGCGCCAAAAAAATAATAAAAACAACAAAATTGGCAGTGTTTGTTAGTTGTGCCCCTCGGAAGAGCCTCATCAAATATTCAAACGGTAGCCACTTGTTCCCAGGGCCTGGCTGCTGCTGCTGCTGCTGCCTTTGCTTTGCGGTGAGCAAGAAGAAAAAAAGATGAAGAAAACAACGACAGCAACAACAACACGAACAAAAAATAGCGTCAACAAAAGCCATCATAACAATTAATTTTGAAAACACGTGTAGATTGCTTTTTGCGGTTAGAAGCGAGCAGCGAGCAGCAGGACACGGCTTGGTTCCCATTTCTCGCTGCTGCTGCTGCTGCTGCTGGGCAGGCGGAGCAAAACGAACAGAGCGCGACCTCGGCAACCTCTCGCATGGCCTGGCAATCATAAAACACTTTAAACATGTTTTCCTACTAGTTTATTAGTGTAAAACCCGGACGCGTTTCACCATAACTGAAGTCCCGCTCCAAAACGGCCCTTCCTCCCGCCATTAATTATTTCAATGTCAACGGAGCTGTCCACATGGCAGCACAGCTACTCTCACTGACGAGGGTTACGCTGCCATTTTAATTGAAAATGAAGCACGCTTAATATATAGAAATATGTATATATTATATTATTTAATAGACTTAAGTCGTTTTTACAACTATTTCTCTGGCTTTTTCTTCCTATTTGTATTTGGCATTCAGAATTTAGTTAAAATTTCATATTTGACACTTGAAAAGTTAGCTAAAGTGTATATGGTCTGTGGCATATACAAATTCTATCGAGTTTTTTCATCTTGTATCATTAAAATGTCCAGGCAGACCGCCCGTTGGCTGTCGGCTGTGATTTCTAGCCCTCTCGTAACGCTCTAATGGGTTTTCGGACCGCTGTCTGGCCCTGGCATCGTTTGCTGCCTGTGACTGTGGCTTGACTTTAAATTTATTATAATTTCAAATGGTTTTAACTCGTTTTACCCACTCCCGCTCGCTCCCGCTCTCGCTCTGCTGCTATCCATGTTTGCTAAATAATTAATGTTTTGTTGTTCTTTCTGCACATTCGGTTAGTTTTGGCTAAATAATTTTTCGGCACATATTATGGCCTATTGAAATAATTTGCATAACATGGCCAAAGGATATGAAATGGACAAGCAGCATATGCTAGACAGACGGCCCAGACGTGCCATACAGATGTGCCGGACTCCGACTCCAACTGCGACGGCAACTCCTACTCCTATTCCTAGTCCTGCCGCTGCCGCTCCAGCTCCAGCCCAGACGCTGGCCCATCCAGTTGCTTGAGGCATTGCAGAAGAGGCCACAAAGTCAACGGCTAGGTATAATTTATATGCAAATACACACGTTCCAAGTCCAAACAACCTGCAGACCAAAACAATAGCCTCCTTGGAGTGGAGCGTGCATGGTTTGGGGTGTTGGCGTGTTGGGGGCCTGGCACGACTGCGAAATGTCTATTAAAATTTATTCGAGCGTAAGTACTGGGGAGCAAGAACTGAATGCTGAAAACTGAAATCATGTTTTGCGCACTACTGAAAAGAAAATATATTCAAGCTAAATGCTAAATAATCAAATGTACCCTAGGAATACAGAGCAGCAACAGCAGCAGCAGCGCAGTCGTTGCAAAAGGTGAGCAAGTGGGTGGCTTGACGAGTTGCTAGAAAGTTGAATACTGAATGTGGCCAAAGCAAAAGGCTAGCAAAGGAATTGAATTAGGAAAATATGCAAATCGACAAGAATTTTGTGATTTCAGTTTATTTATCCATTCGGGTCATATCAATATTATATAAATATTTCATATATTGATTCATTGAATATTTTTTTAGAATATTTAGACAAAGAAATTTGTGATTTGAGTGTATTAATTTTATAAAAATATTAATTTTAAATAAATATTAATTTTATATAAATATTTGATAAATTTGTGTATAGAAAATTATATTAAAATATTTAATAATAATAATAATAATAATAATAATAATATAAATATAATAAATAAATATTTAATGATATATGTTATTTTATAAAAAAATATATATGTAAATATTTAATGAATTGCTAATCCAATATCAAGACAACATATCAGATCAATTAAAATCTTATACAACTAAAAAACTTTATTTCAAAATATAGTTAATAATGCAGCTGAAATGTGAAACTGGCAAATCTGCTTAACGAGTTGAGAAACTTTTGAAACTCTCCTGCCTTCTGGTGTGCAGCAAAAAGCGTCGTCTAGTTTCTGGCCAAGCCAAGTTAGGTGCTAAACAGCGCATGTCGTTGACTGGACCGACCGCCTCCATGGGTGGGTGGGTCGCTGGGGCAGGAGCGTAGCAAGAACCTTAAGGGAATGCCTTGTAGGGCTCGTCAGTCGACATGGCTGTCAGCCAGATAGTAGGTAGCGCGAGTTTTGCTAGCCGTGGATAGCAGCGTACAACTTTGTAAGTAGTTTAATTAAATTAATAAAACTTAAAGCACAACGAGGGCGTATATCTCTCTCTCGCTGTCTCTCTCTCTCTCTTTCTTTCGCTCCTTCTCTGAGTGTGTGTGTGTGTGTACATTGGGTGTGCTGGAAAGTGCTTCAAGTCGCAAGTCGCAGGACAGGACACTCAGAGAAAGTAAAGTTGACAGCAAAACAAATGCAATGACGAGTAAAGTGCTCGTTGCGTATTTTAATTTGGTTTAAAAACATTGTTTCGCACAATCCCCAAGTGTACGTCAGTTCAACTGACGTCAAGTCACATACAGAGCGAAAGAGAGAGAGGAAGAGAGAGAGAGAGTGAGTGAGAGTGGGGCAGGCATAAAGAATCAGATGAGGGAACTGCTCGTGTCCCAGTTGCTAAACGTGTGTGCGTGTGTGTGTGTGTTGTGACAGTGGAGCAAAAACCGCGCTGACAGCCAGGCGCCAGCTCAGGGAGCTGCTGGATTCCCGGCTCTGTTCGCTTTGGTTTCTGGCGCTTCCTCTTCTCGGGCGGCTTGGGCGGGGCATTGCGAATGTAAGAAATGTAAATTGTGCGCTTTTGGTGCGCACTTTTTGCATTCACGTGCAAAATTTTCATGAGCTTTGCAGCGTCGGGGATTCGAAAAGCAGCACAGACCAAAAAGAGAACCGTAGAGAGCGTGCGAAAGAGACACACAGATGGAGGACAGTCGCGTTGGCTCAGCGGCATAATGAACTCAAAAACCAACTCATAATTAAACTGGGGAGTTATGTGACGTAGTCAACGGCCAAACAGCCAAAGGCAATGCCTAGCGGCAAAGCAAACCCATTCAGAACATTTGCGACATTTTTCTTGTCCAAGTTGTGGCAGCTGCTGCAACTGGTGCGGCTGCTGCTGCTGCTTCAACTGCTACTGTCCGAGGATTTGCTGGCACCATAAAATGACGAAAAGTTCAGCTAGAGCCGGACGCTGCAAAGTGCATACCAAATGTGACTGGAGCGGAGAGTATATAAAGTGCCCCCAACCGCAAGCCAGATTGAATGGGGAGGCTCAGATGCAATAAGCGTCAGTCGCTTTGTTTACAATGCGTCCCCTTATTAATGGTATACCATATCAGAGAGCTAAAATATAGCGATGAGCAGCACTTCATTTTGATTGCAGCCAGTTGAGCTAAGCACCATAGACAATTTCCTTTAAAGTGCAATAAGTAATGGATGGCATCAGCGTTGCTCTCCTCACATCATTTGCCTGTCGACTCAAGGCCAGTTTTGTGTGAAAACTCTTCAGTGTTAAATGAGAGCTTGTCATGCCCTCATTTCGGGGCACAAAACTTTTCGCATTGCCACAGAACCCGACTCATTAAAAAGATCAGCTATGCTTTATAGCCGAGGCGGTGTACACCGACACCACTGAACAATCGAACAATATCAACGCTTCATGGCAGCCCGCAAAGAGCGACAGCTAAAGAAAACGAAAACAAAAAGCAAAAAAGCAAAAATAAAATGCCAGAAAACACAAGCTGACAAAAGGCGAGCCAGCACCACCAAACCCAGCCGTCGACGCACCACCCAAAAAATTCTATAAAAAAAAATAAAATTAGGGCACTTACGCGTGTTGGCGTAAAAAGCAGCAGAGCCAAAGTTTTCTCAGAGTTCCGCCAAGCCTCGCTCCAGCCGCTCAGCCGCCCATTCAAGAGTTCCAAGCAAATGTCAGGCGCTGCGCCTCCTGTTGATGACCCCACATTTTGAAAATGTGTCAGAGCTACAAGTGAGGAGCAACTGTTGCAACAGCAGCAGCAGCAGCAGCAGCAGTAGCAGTCGCGTGGGCGCGGGCGTGGCCAAGCGACGGATAATGCTGATGATGGGTGGGCTTTGTTGGTGGTGGTGGTGGCGGTGCTGCTTCTGCTGCTGCATGCCACGCTGATGTTGCTGCATAAATATTCAAAGCTTTTACATGGCTGCAGGCTGAGTAAAAATGTGCAACACAACTCTGCAGCAGCAGGAGCTGCCGCGGCGGGGCAAGGGTCAGATGATGGTGTGGGTAAGTGCATATAGCCATGGCCCGCATAAAGCCACTTGCAGAGAGGGTCGCCCTCAAGTATTTTATGCAGCATCAAGTGGTAACTAAGAAGGATAATTAATTATTTTTAGGGATACTTAAATGCCAGTCCAAAATGCTTTCAAAGCAAACGGGTTGCTTTGTGTGAAAATATAAATAAATATGGAGATGTTTTCGCAAGCTTGTCAATATGCCAACTGAAGAAAAGCAAGAGAGGGGAAGATAGAGAGGGAGAGAGGGAGTGTGAGAGACACATATATGAAATTGAGTTATGGCAAACGTTGATTTTCTGTAATTTATTTACTTATTTTAAACAAATAGTGCTGACTCAGTAGAAAGTGTTTTTACAACGAGGGAAAGAAAGAGAAAAAAATATAAAGAAAGTGAAAAATATATAGAGAAAACTATTTATTTATATTTATCTCACATTTATATCATATGGCATATCATCTTGAAATTTTCCACCCAATTAATTTTAAATTGATTTTTTTTCTTCTTTTAATATTAAAATTATTTATTTAATTTTGTTGCATTACAAACTTTGGAAAATCTAAAGTAAACATTTATGTATAATTTTTTGAGTTTAATAGAAATAAAATTTTCAAGCGAAATTATATAGTCATTCATAGCTTCTGTCTTCAGCTTGAACTGCTTGGGCGGCCCTCGCACTCGCCAGCGTAAAATTGTCTTTCGGCTTGTCCGCTGTTGCAATATAAAAACGCAACACTCTGCGCCAACAACGCTGCCAACAGCGGCAACATGAGCAGCGGCGAAACACTAATAACAACTGCAGCGGCCAACAAAACAGCAGCAGCAGCAACAACAACAACAACAACAACAACAACAACAGCAACAAAACAAGGACTCCGTGTTGCCTGTCCTCTGTCAGGACAAACTGTCAACGAGCTGGCAACCACTTAAAGCCTTCAAAATGGCGCAAGTTTAAATTAAAATTTTGAAGTACACAATCCCAGCACCAACACTACCAACACCAACAACAACAACAGCAACAGCAGCAACAAGGCAAAACTTTGTGTAATTTCGTTGCCTGGCTAAAGGCCGAAAGGGGGCGGCGGCAGGCGCTCGGTCGTAGAGTGGCGTCTCGTAGCGGGATCTGTGGCAAGTGCATTTGTGAAAAACTTTGACGATTTAGGCTCAACATGTTGGCAAAAACAGCAACAACAAGTGTAACAGCAACAGCAGCGACAGCGACAGCAGCAACATTCCAGGCAATTGTTGCTGCGCGCGCGTGCCCCAAAAAGCATGCAACACATTTTATGAAGACTTTTTTTTTCTTGTTGCTCCCTTTGTATTGGCCGCTGCTGCTGTCTGCTATCTGCCGCTGCGCTGTCCTTGATGCTTGTTTTTACCGCACTTTAGTGGCACCGCATTGGCAAAACTTGCCATCTGCCGCGAGCCTCAACACACACGCGCACACACACACACGCACACACACACGCAAAATGTGATCTATGCCGCTTTTGTGGGGCAGGCCAAACAAAATGAAACAAACTGCAAAATTTCGAATTCAGCAGCCGCAGCCAGCACATGCGATCTGCAAAGAACTTTATAGCAGCAAATGCGTACTACAACAGCAGCGGCAGCGGCAGCAAAAGTTTGTCTTTGCCCCCAACGTCGTCGTCGTCGTCGTCGTCGTCATCGTCGTTGGCTGCAAGTAATTTTGCAGCTCTTTATGCTACCCGCAAGTTTTTACAGCACTTTGTGAACTAACCAAGCTCTGGACTGCAGCTCAAGCCCAGGCCTCAGCCTCAGCCTCAGCCTCAGCCTCAGCTCACTTTAGTCTCTGCGAAGGCCTTGCATGCGATTGAGTGTGGCTGGAATCAGTGTTTATGAATTTACTAGGCACATGACAAAACTCCTCCTGCCTCTTCAGTTGCTGCTGCTGCTGTTTACGCTGCTGCACTGAAGTCCAAAATGCAAAACTCTGTAACGCCATTTACGCCGCAAAAGCAGTTTTGTGGCTTTCACAGAAAGTGAAAATTGCAAAAACTAAAAAAAAAAAAAATAAAAAAAAAAATGTTTTGTTTGAAAAACTTTTAACAATGTTAGCCTCTTGCATTGAGAGCTGGGTCTTCTTTTTTATTGGATATGCATGGCTGATGTGTTCTCAAAAGAGCACTTTAGCTTAGAAGCATGGCCCCTCCCTACTAATTAAAGTTCTTCTCTGAGATTCTCATTAAAATTGCGTTGAGTTTAGCATATCGAGTGAGATCTGATCTCTAATGCTCTCATAGAGAGGCAAAATAATTTCTTTTTGCTTGTCTGGCAATTTAATCTCCTGCTCAGAGCAGAGTGAGCCTTCATCATTTTATTAATTTAATTCATGTGTTTTTATTTGACTTCTAAATTGAAAAGTTTTGCAAAAATAAGAAGCACAAAAGAAAAACAATTCATAAACAAACTTAATCTCTTTCTCTGTCTGAGCAGTCGTGGTCAATAACCGTTGCATGAGCAACTCACGCGCCACGCCCCCTCGTGCCGCACTTTAAATAGCCGATTGTAGTCGTCGTTCTAAGTCCAAGTCAAACAAGCCAAGACACATATCAAAGATACACAGTGCGTGTGCACTGCCCGCTGCTCATCTTCATTAGGCGGCTGGATTATTGGAGTCGATGCGCTCGCTGAGTGAGCAAACAATGTCCAGTTAGTGATGGGTTTTCTCTCCGCCTGCGTGAGCACACACAAACTCACACCCGCACACCCGCACACCCTCACACACACACTCAGAAAATTTGTTTGGCACACAAACGAGCTGAGTGGACAAAGAGTCGATACTCAAAAGCCAAACAAGAGGCATTAGCGCACACTGCAAAGGCTGCCGGTCGCTGCTACCTGCCACAACAGCTCACAGATTTACCAATTTAAAGTCACGAGGGATGCCAAAAGCACAAGCAAAGGCAGAGGCAGCAACAGCAGCAACGGCAGCAGAAGCAGAAGAAGTGGAAGAAAACTTTATGAACTACTCGGTGAAAAGGCAGCATGCAAAACAGAGCCGAGACACCCAGAGCTGGAGCCGTTCCGGTGGCATCTTTCCGGGCTGTAACCTGCGTTCTGCATCCTGTGTCCGTCTGTTGCGGAAGTCAAGCAAAACTCGACACGCACACACACACACACACACACACACACTGCTGTAGGGCGCGCACAAAAATTTGCAACACCTGGCGAAAGTTTTTAATTATATTAGGAAACTGCAAAAGAAAATTTGTGTCAGGACTTGAGGCGAGTGGGCGGCGTGCGCAGCGTCAATTGGTGGGCGTGGCATTGGCGTCTTTGCGAATTAATTGACACGAATTGATGGGTCTCAATGTCAAAAGGCGAACAGCAGCGGCAGCGGCAGCGGCAGCACCAGCTCCAGCACCAGCAGCTGCAACAAAAGCGAACAAAATAAGTTTTTCAACTTTACCTTCAATTTGCTGGCAGACATTGCGTATACGTTATGTCCTGGCTAGACAATTTTAACAGGGCTCTCTTTAATTGGCGTAATTTTGTCATCGATTTAATTAAATGCCCATAGCTTATAGCCAGCTTACTTCCTCTTTTTCTCTCTCTCTCTCACTCTCTTTTTCTTGACTTCTCTCTCTCTCTCTCTCTCTCTCTTTCGCCATCTCACTTTGCCATTCACTTCTGAGAGCTCGCCCAACGGCGTCAACAACGGAAGTTGAAAGCTCTTTCATTGCTGCTGCCTTTAGGGGCTCTGAGCGGGGCATGGGCGAGGCATTGGCGAGGCATGGGCGAGGCTGTTCGGGCAGGCGAGCCGAAGCAAGAAGTTTGTTTGCAAAGAACTCTTGTGGTTTCCATTGCTTGTTGTTAAACAATTGATTTCTCAATAAATCGTGCAATGCACTGAGCTCTCTCTCGCTCTCGCTTTCGCTCTGCCAAGGCTCCATGGAGCAAAAACAATTAATTACAAATAGCATTTTGACTTGCAAACAAAATAGGGGTAACAAAGGGGGGGGGCGTGGCAGGGAAATGGAAGCGCTCGCCAGCCGGATTACATGCACAAGAGCCCCCGGGCACTGTGGAGCGGAAGCCTTCAAGGATCTTTTCAATATTGTTATTGACAATGGCAGCTGCGACGGCGGCGGAGGCGATCTTCCATCCAGAGAGAACGGAACTTTAAACAAATTTTCAATAAGAAAAAAAAAAAACGTGTGAAATGGATTAAACTTTAAAAAGTGTCAGACTTTGAGCGACAGAGAGTTTAATCTGTTTCAGTTGGAATCCACTGTTAATTGGCGACAATGTCAAAGCCAGTCAAAACAAAAGGCTCTAATAGACTAGGGGGGGTGGAGCACGTTCCGGGCTGACTGAATGTCTGAATGACTGGCAAACAGAGAGGCTGGGCGGGCGGGCAGGCAGTCAGGCAGTCAGGCACGCAGACAGGACTCTGGCTAGACAATAAACAATTTCGAATCCTTTTAATGCCAATAATGATAAACAAATTCAGCAGCAGCAGCACCAGCACCAGCAGCAGCAGCAGCAGCGGCAGCAGCAGTTAGGTGGACGGCATATCCTGAGCACGACATGAAAGGCAAATAGAATGAAATGGAACGACAGCAGCAGAAGGAGGACTAAATGAACGAATCGACTGAACGAAGTAGTCGAGTGTTTAAGTAACTCGCATCCTGCAGATGCTGCAGAGTTGCGTCTCTGCCAAGCCCAACACAATGCATCAATATAACAAAAACCTACTTCAAGCTGCTGCCAGAGCTGGAGAGTGACTAGGAGAGTGATTGGGAGCGAGTGGGAGTAGAGTAGAGGCTGTCGTCTCATCAACTTAATTTAATCAGACACTCTGTGTATACAAAAATGCTGCAAGTGGTGAAGTCAACGCAAAGCTCCGATACAGAGCCCGCATACCCATCCGCATCCGCCCCCGACCTAGGCTAGAGCCTATGCCTACGCCTGGCCTGGCCTGGCCTTGCCCGGCCTGTGAGTGGATGGCACTGCTGATGGCTGGTTGATGGCTGCTGATGGAACTGGTTGGCAACCATTGTTGTCCCCTGTTCGGTTTGGGTAGCATTGCCAACGATGGCTTTTGGCTCTTGTGCTCGTCAAGTATTCCAGCAATTTTCCAATTGAAATCATTAAACAATTTGCATTCCACTTGAAAATTGCGTTAAAATAACAACAGTTTACAGCGTACTCTGCTTTTCCTATCAACAGCAGCAGCAGCAGCACCGCCACCATTGGCTGCAGCAGTAAAAAGAACGAAGAGAAAGTGTACGGTCGGACCATGTCCTGTTTGTCCAACTGTTGCCCCAAACCAGGAGCTGCCAGCACAATGCGTAGCACATTTCAATTGCTCAAAAATGTAAAATGTTCTCGTCCGCCGTTGCCGCTGCCGCTGCTTCCCTGTGTTTGCCTTTCGACTTTGCCCTCAGCCGCCTTTGTTGCACAAATTGAGCGTCGACGCTTTGAAGCAACAAAGTTTAATTACGGTGCATACAATAAATACAGCAGCTTCCAGCTCCCAGCTCCAGCTTCCAGCTCCCAGCTAGCCAGCTCCCAGCCCGGCCGGAACTTCAAAAATGTACATTTTGTATGCACAGCAAATGCGAATATTGTGCAAATAATATTGTGCAAAGCACCGATTTCTGTGGCCATTGCCTATTAAAATACAAAAATGCTTCCGAATACCTGTGCAATTGCGTGTCAAAGAGAGTCAAGTTTTCATTTAAAATTTAAAAAAAAAAATCCACCTGAGCTCGAGAAAATTATGCTTCGAGCATTGCGCTCCATCAATATTGTTGCTATCAAATTGAAGCAGAGTCGCTCCGCTCCATTATTGAAGCCACCCAAATGCCCAGCGCCCGCTTCGACACACAAACTCTGAGACAATGCCCATTAAATTAATCAAAATCTACCAATAATTCTTGTATTCAGACGACGATTGCCTCTGGGTATTATTGGGTCCTTGGTCATAAGACCTCACTCCCTTCCACTCTGCCCCACTCTGTGCAGTTTCAATGCATAACTAAGCACACTGTTTGCCATACAATAACGCACTTTAGTCGACTCGAGTCGGTTGAAGCTCTTTGGGTGCATTTCCAATCGAACTGCTGAGCAATTCATCAACTGCCAAATCCCATTTAATTTTAGATTATAGCAAATAATTATAGAGCCAGTCAGAGTCAGAGTCAGAGGCAGAGGCAAGCCACTCAGCCAGGTAGACTCAGACGTAGACCGCGCCTATCAGCCACTCGAGCGCCACGACACGATAACAACGACAACAACAGCGTAGTCAAAAGCCACTTGACCAGACCAAAGGAGCAGATAACGCCTATGCATGGTTGGGGGACAGAATGGCAGTCAAGGTTGCAATTGTTGCCAGCACGAGTGGACTTTGCAGTAGACACAGTGGTGCGAGAGCTAATGAAAAATAGTATTTATTGTTGCCAAAAGAATTTTAATTGAAATTATTGTGAATGTAGAATTAAATTAATAGAATTAATTTTCTAAATGTAAATTTAAAATTATAGAAATATATAAATAAAATAAAATAAAATAAATATATAAATAAAATATAATAATAATAGGAATAATTTAATATAAAAATTATACATATAAGAATTTTAATTGAAATTATAATAAATATAGAATTAAATGTCAACTCTTCGAATAATACGATTACATTAAATTTTTAATTTTAATTTATGAGCTGAAGAAAATATTTAATCATAAGCAAACAGCTATACTAGAAATAATTTATATTAAAATGTTTAAAAATATGGGAGACATTCAAATCTGATCCAGACGTATGGGAGCTGCCTTGTTACCACTGTGCCTGGTGCTCAGGCAACAGAGAGAGTCAAATTTAATGGGCCAATGTTGCTGAGTGCAGCGAATTTTGAATTGAGGCTGTGACGACGACAAACAAAGTTTTGTCTAGCGATTGAAAATTGCTGTGGCTGCCGGCTGCCGGCTGCCGACTGCCGACTGCTTGCTGTCGGCTTCTGAAGCAAACACTTGGTCAGGCAATCCGGAGTGAAGCCAGACGCACAGTGGTCTGCTCTGCTTGCCTAGATTTATTTACATTTGAATTTTTGAGCAAGTTGATGAAATTTGCGCACCGAGCAAACTATGTCTGGCTGGTTGCTTGTTTGGCCAGCAGCAGCAGCAACAGTAGCCGGCAATGGCCATCAATAAAGGTGGCGACTGTTTTTGGGGTGGCCTTTTGTGTGCATATAATTAAAAATGCTGCCAGCCCCTAGCCAAAAGGTAAATACACTGAGTGGAGACCAGCGAGGGAGAGAGCGAGAGGTTTGCCAATGCAAACAAACAAACAAACAACACACAAAAGCCCAAACGATCGGGGGCGGTTGCTTCTACTGCTGCTGCATTTTTGCAAGTGCTTGCAGAAATTTGTTTGGTCATTAGAAATATTCATGGCTGAAAATTATTCAATTAAAGTTTCAGCCGGGTCAACAACAACAATAGAGTGGTATTCACGCAGCCAGGCAGCCAGGCAGCCGGGCAGTCGGGTAGCCAGGCAGACAGCCAGACCAGAAGTCAAACACAACAAATACATAATGAGCAGTCAGGCAGCATAGTCACACACACACACACACGCACACACACACGCAGTCCGGATATCCGGAAATGTGCGCGAATCGCTTCACAAGCGGCTGGCAAAATTAACAGCAAATGCGCTTTAAATGGCAACAATGGCAAATACCAGAGCTCTATTGACCCAGTGCACTGGCGTAGAGCGGATAGTGTGTGTGTGTGTTTGTGTGTGTATATCTATAAGCACACACACACACACAAATATACATTTAATATATGTGTGCCTAGCGGAACTTTGGCCACGAGCGGACATGGAAATGACAAGGGGGCTCGTTTTGACGGCTTTGCAATGGCAGCTAAAAGGAAACTCTAACAGATTAAACTTGGCACTTGCCTCGTACGCATAGGGGTTAGCCATAGAGCCTAGTTGTGGGTGTGGGGAGTAGTGCGGCTAGCGCTTGCAGCAGAGGAAGTACAAGCCATGCTGATGCCTGCCAACAAAATAAGCTTTCGGCTAGCAAAGAAAGAGAGAGACACAGAGAGAGAGAGAGAGTGCACAGAAAGCGACTGGCAAATGCTCTTGAGCATAATAAAAGCGAAAGAAAATGAAATGAAATTTTATAGCAAGTATAAACAAAGTTGAAGGGCAACAAAAAAATGTTCTATACATCAATCAGCATAAGCCGATATTTGGCAATATGATATGATATTAATAAAATAAAATTTATATTTTGAACTCTTTCTTCTAGAAACTTCGTCAAGAAACTCTCAGCAATTAGTATGCTGTATCGGATTTCCCACATATATCCTATTTCATAATTTTCATCTTAATGAAACGGAGTTCAACCATAGAAAACTAATCGACTTGGCTATAACATTAATGTAGTGTATAATAAAGGATCATAGAGCGCAAGGCAAACAAGCGTTGCATAAAAGTTAATATAGAACGCATTGTGGAGTGGATATGATGGCGGACTTTGGCATTAGTAATCATATTTTACCAAGCAATTGCAAATACCATACACACACACACACACACACAGAGGGAGAGGGGGAGAGGGAGTGGTAGCACGATATGAGCAGTTTTTAGATTTACACATATATAGTATGTTATATATATATATATGGAGTATAATATATGCCAGACGGGCAAACAATAAGAGCTCGGAGCTGCGTGCAGGGTGTGATGTAATGTGAATGGCAGGGGCATGGTCTGACATTGGGGTTGTGTGTATAGGGCGAGAGAGACTCCACTCCAACTCGTACTCGCTTTCATCTCTAGCTTTCTGTTACTGTATATGCATATATTAGTTATTAATGCGTACGTGTAACGCATATTGAGAAATGCCGCAGCGCCAGATACCCAATTTGCCATGACAGAGAGAGAGACATTTGTGTGTGTGTGCGTATGTGTGTGTTTGTGTGGCAGATTTATGTGGTTTCTGCAGTAAAGAATGCATAATGTTTACTTCAGCCATATTTGAAATATGCCAGCTATGAGATTTGTGGCGCGACTTCGTCGTCGTCGTCGGAAGTTGGACTGAAGTTGGACTTGGAGTTGGACCCCATTAAAGATTCATTCATTTGCGCCAACCTTTTTACTTTTGACTTACAGCACGCAGTCTGTTGCGGTTGCACTTTGCCAATGTCTGCAGGGCGAGTCCCTCTCACGGATGTGGTTACAATGGGGATCGGAAGCTGTGATTACACTAGAGACCACACGCAGCTGCAGCTTCAAGTGCGCCTTGCCCTAAAAGCCTGTTTAACATTTAAGCACTCAAGACTCTTCGATATAGCAATAGGGAAATAATAACAGATGAGCTCTGTGCATGGCCACGCGTTGATTGATTACTTTAATTTGAAAGCCGCTGGCTTTCCCTTTCGAGTGATATCACTATGATAGATGGCTAGAAATACTTTCACTTTAAAGTTGTCCAAGAGAATATGAAGCGTGAAAGACAGCCTAAGTTGATGTGAGCATAGTAAAAGAAATTTCAATATTTGCCTTGAGTAATCTTCACTCAATAAATTCCCTTCCCCTTCTCCATGCACACAATAAATTTTTCTATTTGCCAAAAAACAATATTTTTTTTTTTTTGGTTACATCAACAATTTCAGTTTGATGAATTCCAGTTTCATTTATTGAATTTACAACTTGCATTCGAGCATCAATCATTAAACTTGAAAAGTGGCTCGTAATGGGCTGCCTGAAGTGCATGTAAATCAAAATCTCGCCACTTATTAGTTTTCCATATAATTCCAGCTGAAATTCAACTTTTGCCAATTATGAAAACTAGAATAAAAATGCAAATTTCAAGCAACTCGTGTCCGCTGGCAACCAGCAGCCGAGTGGGAGAAAGAGAGAGAGACTGGGATATGGAAGAGAAAAAAAAGTAAAGTAAAGCGTAAAATTCATATAAAATGGGCAGAAACTTTACTTTCAAGAGCTGAACCGAACGCCAACCCAACGTCAGATAAGCCTAACAAATTTTTTAAAATAAATTACAGAGTAGAGCAAACAAATTTGCATATATACGGGGTGGCCCAGTGCTGTTGGGTGCTGGGGGCGGGGCCGACAAAATGGTTTATTTTTTCCTTTTCACACCACAAAGCAAATCAAGGAAATTTTTTGAAAGCCCTCACTACCCAGACAGAAAAATGAGTTATTGCACATGTTGTTGGAGGCTGTGGGGCGCACGGGCGCTCGGGCGGTCTGCCGGTCGGCCCGAAATGAAAAGAGCCTAGAAAAACTCCGTCTAAAGGTCGCAACACTTTTGATTATATCAAGGCAAAGGCGCAGGCACTGGCACTGGCACTGGCACGGGCACGGGCTGGAGCAAGGCATACAAAACTGGGCTGCCAGACGATGCCAAAAAATTGTGTGGGGTTAAAGTGAAACAAAAATTCGAGCTATACGCTTAATAAAGTGGCCAAGATGTGGAGCGAGGAGGGCGTGGGGAATGCGAGGGGCACTGCCGGTCGAGGCCCAAGAAATGCTTGGGCGCAAACTTTATTAAAACTCTTGAATTAAATGAATTAGTCAACCATATAGCCCAGCTTGGATGCTGTCCAACGCTGGACAGGGTATGTGGCTTCGGCTGGCTCCCGCCTTAACCCTTGCCCACTCCCCGCCCGAAGGCTTCATCTTTGCCTTTATCTATTTCTTCTTCACTGCGGCTTGAAAAACAATTTTCGTAAGCAAAAGTGTAATGAGCGTAGAAATGAACTTTAGACTCGGTTGCTCTAAGCCCCTTCGGGGGCGACACTCTGCCTGGGCGTGGCAAGGGCAGCAAATTAAATGAAATCCTTGTGCCAGCATCTTCGTGGCCGCCGCCACCGCCGCCGCCAAAAGTAAAACAAAAAAATATAAGAAGGGAAGCATTAAAATATCAGTGCAAAGAAGGAAAGGGCTAAACGACTAAAACTTTACCAAAAGTATGGCCAACCAAAAACCCGCACCCGCTCGGCAGCCCCACTGCTGCCCCAACCCCAAACTAAACCAGTGGGAAAGCCGAGTCAAAAGTTTTCTGCCTTTTTGTAACTGATTTGTACAGTTTTCTCTGCAACATTTTTCTTATGATTTCTTTTTTAATTTAATCCAAAAGACATTGGTAAATTGCTGGTTAAATAATAAAAAAAAATCAAAAAAAAAAAAAAGAAAAGGGAAAATAAAATAACTTCCGAGGCACAAGCTGGCCCCGAGCAAACACTATGCAGCAGGTTTTTTAATCTGCAATATAAAATTGATTGGGCACTCAAGGGCGTAGACAGTATTTTGATATTAAGAAGCTTGCAAAATTCCTGGAACTCAAAAATTGAGACGATGTTATTTATAATATAATTCTGTATAATTGTATACAGAATTGCACTTAAATCAATAAAAGCCGATTCTGAGTCGTTGATTATGAAATATAGATTGAAGAAGCTAAGTTTGAGCTTAGTAATGAATGCAAATAGTTGACTGAGAGCTGCACTCTGTATGTGCAATGAAATGTCAGCTGCATCATTAAGACTCAACTCTAATTCTAAAGAGACGTCAGTTCGCTCTCTCTCACTCTCAATTCTATTTTGTTGTACAGTGTAATTACGCGCGAACCTTTTTGGACAGCCCTACACAAAGTTGCTTAGCCGTTGACAACTGTTGGCCAGTTTGGCTGCTCGGATTCTTTGCTCGGGTTTTGCATAGTTTCTATGAAATCTCTTCAAGCAACAACTGAAAATTGAAACTTGATGATGTGCAGAGAGGCTGAAAAAAAGTTGCACTGCATGAGCACTGTGGCGGATGGGTTGACTGGGAGTCTGCAAGCGTAGATATTTATGCTCTTTGCCAAAAACTTTACAGCCCCAACCCGCTTCGTCTGTCTGTTCGCCTGATGTTGAAACAGCTCTTAAAACTATTTGCTGGCCGGGCAGCGCATTAAAAGCAACTTCCTTGTAGTTTATGCTGTACATCTTTTCGGCATCATAAAACTTGATAGTTTATGTTTGACTTCGTCGTTTGCAATGTTTGCCAAATGAAATACAAACCAACAAAATTTCGTCTAACTGCAACACACACCCAAAGACAAAGTGGGACACAGAGAGAGAGTGAGGCGAGAGTTTTATATGCGCATTATTTATTCATGCCCAATGCATGCGCAATTAAAATTTGTGAATTAGTCACAAAATCGATTTGCGCAAATTGGCAACAGAAGCAACAGCCACAGTTGCCCCACAATCCAACAGATTCGCCCACTTTCAAATTGCCAGCTCAAATGAAGCAGCAGCAACAGCAGCAGAATTTCGATTCGGTCATAACTTTTTATACACTTCGTTTCATATGAAATGCAACTCCTGCTGCTGCTCTACTAGACTCAAAGTTTTCCTTCTGCTGGGAGGTGTCTTATTTTTATGGCAGTTGTGAATTTAGTTGGCTAGCAAGAGCTGCTTGCAGCGTAAAAGTTGTGAAAATTCTGATTCGGTTACATAAATTATGCCTTGCACGGCGCCCAGCTTAGGTAAATCATCATACAAAGCGACTTTTATAGCAACAATTTTTAATCCCATAACATTTAGCTTTTGCTCACTGATTTATAGCCGGCAGCTTTTGTTAATGTGCCAGGGATTAGCCAAATGATCAACATTAAATAGTTGAAACTTCAATGGATCTCGATCTTTAGCCTTTGTCTCTAATGGACCCAACTATATGAGGTCCCTCAGCTCCGGTCGCTTCACTCGCTCTTTTCCACTCGATTTATTACTTTGACAGCTAAAAAACTTTTGTGCTCAACAACTTTCATTACAATATACATAAAAAAGAAGAAGAAGAAGAAAAAGTAGAATGTGGCAAATGGCAAATGAAAATGGAAAACTTTTGAACAGTAGACTCGGCTCAAGAGTTTAAAGTTCAAAGCTTTTGTAGGCTATGCAAATTAGAAATTAATAATACGACCAGTGGAGACACGCACACACGCACACACACACACACACACGCACACACAGATAGTAGAGTCTAATACCAATACAGACATAAATTAGGCTACGGTTCAACGTTTTTATCAACGTGCGTTTGGCTACGGAAGAGGGTGCTGCCCGGGCAGTGCCAACGGGGCGGCACTCAATGCCACAAAATTATGATAAATGATTTGGAAATGCGCACAAGCAGGCAACAGACCGACCGACCAGCAATACAACAGCAACAACAACGATATCAGCAGCAGCAAGCCGCAACAAGAACAACAACACAACGTGGCAAGAAGCAGCAGCAACAGCAGCAGCAGCAACAGCAGCAGCAGCAACAGCAACAGAACCACAACGCAGAACCGAACATATCCTTTTCCTGTGCTGTTGTTGTTGTTGTTGTTGTTGTTGTTTCTGCTGCTTCTGGCGAAAAACTTTTCGAGTTGAAGGAAATGTAATTTTTTTTTTTTTGCCTTGCCTCTGCTTGTTGTGCGCCCGGCACAGAAGATGACAGCGCATCGAGAGCGCTGAGTAGGAAGTCACCGCCTAAAATCAGTGAACTAAAACGCTGAGAGGGTGTCCGTAGAAACTATTTGAACATTGCTACAAGTGCATGCTGTGCACATGTAGCTGGCACCGCAGCGCCAAAAACTCGTAGGACAGGAAGCGCACATCATAAAATATTGATATTTTGCTGCTTTGATTTTTCAGCGCAGTGTTTAAGTAATGGCAGCTCTGGAGACGCCATGCTGGGGTCGGAGTCTGTGTCTGAGTCTGAGTCTGAGTCTGATCTGTTGTGTGTGCCACACACAAGCGGCGACAATTCTCATTCTATAGTCATCCGTTCAGCACTTTTTGCCAGCTCCACCTCAAAAAAGCTGAGCGACACCGACAAACGCCAAAGAGCGCAACAATCCACGAATTTAGTTTCCTTTTGGGGGTTTACCAAGCGACACTAAAATGCCAACTGTGTGTATGCTAGACAAAGGGCAAGACTTGCTGAGAGGGAGGGAGAGAGAGAGAGAGAGAGCTAGTTCGAGATGCCTCATGAAATAGGCAAAAGCTGTGCTTAGTTACAGAGCGGCCAGACAGCCAGACAAGCAGACAACCAGATTGAGCAGACAGTGAGAGTGTGGGACGACCGCAGCCAAAGCACTCGGCTGGGATATACCAGACGGGAATAACTTGTACAGAATCACATTGGGACCAGGTTGCGCGCTTGACAAATTTCGCTAATATCCAAAGAGAACAGCAAAACAACAAAATTCATGTTTAGCACTGGAAAATGCAATTGAGTTCAAGATATGCACAGAATAAATGCTTTAAAGTGAAAAAAAAGTATTTTTGTTAGAGATTATTAAGTATGTTAGCTTTATATAAAAAATAAATGTAAAATAATTTTTGAATCTGGTTTGGCATAGCAATATTAATTTCAAATGTAAACGATTCATAATTAAAACTTGAATTGAAAGAACTGAAATTACATCTTTTGCAGATTAAATAAGAGCAGTAATGATGAGTTAATATTCTTTCATAATTGTGTTCTGTTTTAACTCAATGTTTCATAAATACTGCCAAAAAAAAACTCTGATAATAACAATAAATCATTCAAGCTATAGCTTGAACAAAGTGAAGAGATAAGACTACTCTGGCACCAGCCATTACCAATTGAATGACGGATCTATAACAAGCGAATAGATCAAGTCATCAAAAAAGTATATTAAACTCATTATATTTTTTTGGTATCAATACTCTAACAGCAATGGCTTAAGATAGTCGCTGATTATATAACAAAAGGACAGAGAGACAATCAGACGATCGCCTCAGTTCATCTATCATTTATATATATTATGGGTTCAGTTGTGCCTGCCACATACAGTTTCACATTCAATTCAATTCAAGTAATAAACAAATATTATTAAAAGCAATTAGTATTAATTTGCATCTCATATAAACTCTTCAAGATAAGCCAATCGTAATTATAAGTCAGCAGCATCTATAAATTCTTTTTAAGTACACACCAGAGTCTAGCTCCTCACTACCTCGCTCCCGCCCTACCTTTCATTGATATGCAATGAAATATGTCTAAACTATCAATGTGCACGGCTTATTTGGTCATAACTGTCTTTCAATTATGATTTAACTATTAAATATGCTTGCAACTGCACATGAATATGCACTTAACGGTCGGGGATTAATCGATCCAAATATGCAACCTCATTATGTGTGGGGCTGGCTGGGAGGAGCGTGAAGTGTGTTTGCTTATGAATCTCAATGCACCAAAGTAAATTTGCAGTTCGTTTGCATTATATGTACCTATGTCTGTATGTGTGTGCTGGCAAATGGCATTTCAATAAACAAAATCAATTGAGAGAAGCAACATGGGCTAACCAACAGATACCACACCCACAGCCCACACTCGCAACCACAGCCCACTCCACTGCTCCAGTGCCACCCTTCAGCCCCCTGTTTGCTGGCTATCAACAGCATTTAATCAAAACCCAAATAACCCAAGCTTCGAGGCCAGCAGCCTGCTGCCGTTTCATAAGTAAGTATATTTTGGGAATCAGCTCATTTCGACAACATTTCCGGCAAACTAAACCATGTTAGGAATGAAAAATGAACTTGCTACCAATCCGAAAGCAATGGCACCACGACAGGATGTGGATGTGTGTTGGCGGCAGCCGAGGCGACTGAGCAAGGCCAGCGTCAAATCTATAATATGACATAAAAATGAAAAGCAAATGACATGGGTTCGCCTGGACTCGGATGCTGTACGGCCTCGGGGGCTGCGGTTGCTATGGCCATTGCCATTGCTATCTGGAGATATGCCAACTATTACAAATTGATTCTCCACACACACACAGCAGTTGACTTCCGTGTTGCGGTTCTGTTTAAAATGCGTGGCTGCAGCAGCTTTAAAAGGCGAAATTCCCACAGCTCCTCGAGCGGCGCTTGGTTAATGTTGCAACAATTTTTTATTGGCCCCGTCAAAGGTTTTGCTCTTTTTACATTTTATTGTTGGCCATAAACCCGCAACAGTAACAACAACAAGCAGTCACAATTAAAGAACTCTCGGGGGCCTAGTAACCAAAATTGACTGAATGGCAAGCAGCGAATGCTGCTGCTGCTGCTGCTGCTCGTTCTCGTGCTCGTGCCCGCGCTCCTGCTGCTGTCATTCAGTCAGAGCGCTGAGAGTCCTTTGAGTGGTTCGCCCTGCACAACAAGTGACAAGCTGTAAAAATTACAGCGCCTGCAATAACCGAAAATGTGTAGCATAGTGTATATATATATATATAGAGAGAGAGAGAGAGAGAGAGCCCGCGCATCTATGCTAGGTGTACAATTGTAGCCCCAGGGCCAACGATTTGCACACTTGAACGTGACTCACTTTGCTAAATGGTGCGCAACAGCAGCCAAGCGCGGGGGCTCTGGTTATGCGGGGTCCACTCTACACGTTGTCGCCTCGAAGACAGTTACGAAAAACAATGAAAACTTTTTAGATGCCAACTACAAAATGCTTTAATATCTCTTCGCCCACAGAGCGTGATCAATTTGTCAAGCACTTCGGGCCTGGAGGGGACCTGTAGATATAGTTTATGAGGCTAAGTTTTTAATAATCTACAATTAATTTGCTATGCTTGCCTTTTGATCTGTGCTGCTCACTAAGCTGTTTTCTTAGTGTATTTCGGACTTCGTTTTGTTGCTAAATTTTCTTTTCATTTTTTTTTTTTTTTTTTGGGTTTTTTATTTGTTTTGTTGACTACTTCAATTGGTTTTGTTTTCGTATAAAATATGCAGCAACAGCAGTCGCAACGAATGTACAATTTGTTCAACGCTTGTTGTTTTCAAACTCTAATTAACCACATCAAGAAATCTATGCGAAATTTGCGTGAATGGGTCGAGTGTCTAAGCGACGCTTATACAAATGTTTCAAGTACGTGTTTAATATGCCAAACAGACAGGCAGACAGAGAAGGAGAGAGAGAGAGTGAGAGAGGGAGAGAGAGAGAGAGAGAGAGAGAGGCAGACAGACAGAGAGACAGACGGCAGTTAGCAACGGCAATGCTATTATTGTATTTGTACGCGTGTCAGTGTCGAGCGTAAAAGTGGGCAATGCCAATTTAGCTTTCACGTAATGGAGCCCCGAGCAATTTCATTGGAAATCATCGAGTATCTGCGCGCGCCAAAAAATCATTACACAAATCAATAAAGTCCAATTATTCGGCGAGTCTGACTGAATTATAGCAGGAGACAAAGTAATGCTACAGCGATTTCTAGTTAAAAATATGTATTTTAATTGAAAGCAGGTCAGTTGAGGCTTAATACATATGTATCTAGCTCTCAGAGCGAGTTTCATTTACAACTGCAGCCAGCAACAAAAAAGGAAAAAAAAAGTCAAAATAAATATATACACAAAGTCCATAAATATGTTAGCGAAACGGCACATTTGTTTGGCAATTTTATTAAAAGCTTTTCTGCATTTAAAATGTGAAAACCTTTAGAGACGTGCTTCAAAGGCCGCATCGATGCCCTAATATGGCGGCATTTTATTTAAATTTATATTTTTCTTTCACTTCTTATTTGCGTTTTCAATTATGCACAACTATGTGTGCTCGAAATGGTTTCTGTTCGCATTTTAAAACGAATTAGGGCACACGCGCATTAAATATTTAAATGGGCATCAAAGTGATGTTATTTAGTCGATCGAATTATAAGTTTCCAGCAGCAACATTTCGCCTGAAAAACTAATCAAAAGGGCCAACGCCGGCTTGTGATACATAGAGCCATTGTCATGAGATAAAATTTTGCCGATAATAATATTCAAATATAGAAATGAACAAACAAATTTAGCTAGAGCCCTGCACGCAAACAGGCAAGCTCACTAAAAGGGTACAAGGAGGCGTATACTCAATATCTTTGTTGTCAAATGAAGCTGTGACTATAGCAATCTCTCTCTCTCACTCATGCTCCCTTTTGCCATTTGTTTTAAGCTATTCTTGGCAAACAGCTCTACACATTTATAACGTGGCCAAGCAGTGGGGCCCAGCCCAGCCCACGTTGTTCAATTACCGCCAAGAATAATGGAGAGCAGCCAAAAAAAAAAAAAACACCCGAAAACCCAAGGAATCGAAAATGAAATATAAAAATGTGAGCAAAAAGTAAACAGAAAGGAAAACATTGCAAATGATCTTCGGTGCTTGTTCAATGGCTTTTGGTTTATTTTGTTGTCCAATATCGAGCAGCAGCAATGCCAAAGAAAAGCACAAACCTTTTGCGCGTAACACAACTTGTTCGCCCGCTTTGTTTTTCTTTGACCCACCCAGCGCTGCGCGACGGCGTGGGCGCCACTGAGCAACCACTTGCCCCCATCCCCCCGCTACTTGCGAATGCTTTGCATAATTCTTGGCATGCAAATTTTTCAATTGAACACAAAAGGAATAAAGCAAAACGCCCACACACAAGAGGCAAGTCAGTTGCCCGGGAAATGCCTGAAAAAGTGTCGAAGCTGTTGCCACGTCGCCCAAACCAAACCAAGCCGACGACCCGCCCCACTCGCCACCTGCTTCAGGCCGCCCACCCTCCCTCTCCATCCATCCATTCGCAGTGAAACTTTGTTCAATATTTTTGCATGCCTGCGCCGCCCAATTTTTTATATACTCTTTAATAAGCTGAGGCCATTCAGCTAAGTCATGTCACATGACCACAAATTATTAATTTTAAATTAAATATATATTATATATATAATTATATAACTTCGTCTTCGTATTCTATATGCCGCCTGCATACTCTATGCATTTCAATCTTAGAGCATGCTATATTCGATACTCTGAATTATATTTTCAATTTCTTAAAACTTTTTTTCTTTTGTCTTTCACATTTTGCAGTTCTTTGAGTGCAAAGTGGAGAAAAAACAAATTTTTATTGGGCTGAGGTGGAGGATAGAATAGGATAGGTTGGGGTAGCATTGGGTAACTTGGGGCAGGGGGCACATCGACGACGTTTGGGTTCGTGCGGCGTAATATTATTATTTGATAAAGATGCTAAAAGTAACGAAAACACATTTTCTCAGTTAAAAGGGGTCGTTAGGGAATGAAATATGCGCACGTACGCACAGGGGCTGTTGCCAAGTAGGGAGCATGGCAGAAGGTGCGGGGAAGGGGGGGGCTGTGCGGCTGGTAAACTGCATGTATTGGTGGTGCTATATGTTGGCGTGTTGGGGGCGTGGCTTTGCACAGCATGCGGCTTTATAGTCGATTTTTATCACAGCATTTGAATTATTATTTCAGGAAGCGCGCTATTTGCGCATCGCGCTTTTTGCGGATACGATATTTCTCGTCTCTCTTCTTCCTCTTTACTTTTTTTTTTGTAGCTTTTGCTCTTTCTGTGTCGCCTGCCTTTCATGTATTTGCATATGAATGCGGCTCGTCGGCGACGGCCCGCTTTGAGGCGTCGCAGTCGCCTATGCGGTACGTGTGGAAAATCAGTTTTAATGCTAATATATTAAACGTGCACTCGCCGACTGCGACAGAGGCGGCGGCGGCTCAGCGCCATATTTTCAAACAGGGCTGGCAAAAGCTATTGAACTAAGTGAAAAGAATATAGAAAATGTTTATAAAGCCAAAGAGAAAGAGTTGAGTGAAGATGGGCTAAAGAGAGCCTTTAATATTAGCGAAGCAGTTAATTATTATTAGTCAGTTATATTTTTTTTATAATAAATATTAATGTAAATATAAATATTTAATTCTATAACTATTTTTTATTTACTTTAAAAAAAATTTAAATTTGGGGCTCGCATCATTTCAGTAAATATAAAATCTGGAAAAAAGCTTTTTAAAAATACTTCATGCTTAAATAACATAGAAAACTTAACCACAGCAATTCCATATAATTTACAAAAAGTATTCATTACTTGCCTTTATATATTGAATATCAAAGTTTCTTTTGCAGCCCTGATTTGCTTTGCGTTTGTTTTGTTTGACAAATTAATAAAAAAATGTCTGGAATGGGCAAGCAAAATCCAAGGCAACAATTGAAAGGGGGCCTATATATATATATATATAGTATATTTTTTTTTTGGGCAGCAACGAAGTCTTTGTGCGAATCTGGGGTCGCATCAAAAAGCATAACTGTTATTGTAAGAGATTTCATGTAAATATTGCATGTAAACGTCGTAAATAAGGCGCTTTTAGTGCCTGAGCTCGCGCTGGTCTATACAAGTACAAGAGCATCAAGGCAAAGGGGCAAGTGGCGCGTGGGTGGCCCAGTGAGGTTTATTGTTTACCGAGCAGCGAGAGAGGCAGGTGGCAGGTGGCAGGTGGTAGGTGGCTGGTGGGTGAGGCGTCTGCCCTTCTCCACGACGAAGGTAAATAAAAATATTTTGTGCGTGAGTGCGGTTTTTAAGCTGCGTGAAATTTTTCGCCCCTTTTAAACGCAACTGTAACTGTTATTGTTGCTGTTGTTGTTGTTACTGTTGCTGTTGCTGTTACTGTATTCCTTTTGTTGTCATAAGTTGTATGGAAATGCGGGAATCTGTTTTTATTTTCTTTTTACTTTTTTTTTTTTCTTTTTTGTTTTGCATTGTGTCTGTGTAGGGCCAGGTTACGCTTTTGCTAGCACTGCCAAAGGCAAATTGACTTTTAAGGCATGCTCTCTGTTCCCATTGTTGGGCAGGTGTGTTGGCAGCGCCTCAGGCCGCTGTCTGTCCGCATTGATTGAAGTTTATTTAAAATATGTGAGCGTGTTTATAAAATGTCAAAAATACAATTATGCGAGTCATGTTTGATGTTGAACAATTCTCTGTGTTTGTGTGTTTCTGTGTGTATGGAATAATTCGCCTGGATTCCAATCTAAGCATTAACTCAAATTGGTCTAGACCCTGGCATAAATTTATTTATTTGAAACAGGAAATTTTTACGCTGGCATTTATAGCCATAAAACGTTAGCAGCATATTTCGCATGGACTTAATTACACTTAATAAACTTTATAAATTTACCCGAAAACAAATTTGTATACATAAATTCATAAATTCATTTATTCGGCCACAAATTCTTTGTTGGCATTAAAATCAATCTCTGTGTGGCATTGGAAACTTTAGCTAGCTAAATAAATTTGCCAAAAGTAAACACAATTTCCGCACTTGGCTGAGCATTAATTTTTTTTGGCTTTCGAATTTTCTAATTGCGTTCCTCGTTCGGGGCCAGTGAAGCAAAGCGTATCAAATGTTAATTTCAGCACAATACAAAGGACAAAATAAACAAATAAGCAATAGGAGAAAAGAAAACATTTCTTAAGTGATTCCATTCCCATTGGTGGTAGTGGCCGGCACAAAAAAAAAAGAAGCACTTATCAAAGCGTAAATACATATTTAAAATGATTTTTGCCTTTTTTTAATGGAGGCGTGGCCGTGAGTGGCCTGCCATGGCCCGGGTAATACAAATTCATGAGCTTCAAATGAAATATTAAAATGCACACTGAGTGCCACTCGGCGGGCCGACTCACTGACGTTGTTCATTTTACAGCCAATTGACGTATTCTGAATACTCAGTCAGCATTCAATTCTCTCGGCTACATTTTGAACAAATATTTCAGATGTTTCCGTTTCCGTAGTTGCTCTCAGCTTAACAGCCAAATAATTATGAGTGACAAAAGTTGCATAAATGATAAAAACAACAACAAACAAAATATAATAAAAGCAATGTGAATATTATGTCAGCTGCTGCTTGAAGCGAAATACGAAGCTAAAATACTCTCATGAAAATTAGCTCACGATATGAGCTGCTCATTGAGTGAGTTGAGTTGAATTATCATTTATTTAGATATTAAAGGAAATATGAGCAATGATAGTAATGATATATGTAATCAAATATGAATAATATGGAATATGAAATACTTGTATCATTTAGGAATTGTCGTAAGTCAATTTAGTGTAATAATATTTCTTTACCAATTCTTAATATCTTAAAATTCTATTGATTACTGAAGTAGCTGCTGTTGCTTATGTTATTTTCTAATCTTTTCAAAGAATCTTATTTGACACTGTTAAAAATACAAAATTTCCAAGCTTCAAATAAAGACAATCATAAATATAAAATTTAAAGAAATATTTCAATCTAAAACTTAAACTAAAAAAAAAAAGATAAAATAAAAGAAAATAAATTAAACAATGATTTTAAGTCATACCTGATAGCTTTAAGCAGATAATTCACATTATTTGACACACAAAATATAATAACAGATAAAACACTCCTAGCACTTAAGGAGCAGTAAGACTGCAAAAACTTCAAGCTGAAAAATATAAAAAAATGATTAAATTTTTTATATAGGAGAGGCAAAAGTTATATATATGTTTATATAATATATATTAAATACATACAAAAACTAATTATATATTTATAAAATATAGTATATTTAATATTTAATCTATGACAATATTTATTGAATTATTTTTATATATTAATATAATATATAACTGATTGGAGTCATTAAATGTTCCATGACTTGTTAAATCTATTAGTATTTTTTATAAACTGCAATGCTAAACATCAATTGCTTGCCAACGCTGCAGCAACTGATCTCCAACTGCAGCCTGGAACCTTCAAGCGTGCTGCAAAGCTTGTCTGTTAGCGATGTTAGCCCATGTTTGAGGCCCTCGCAAGCAAAATGAGAAAAAAAAAAGAAATGGAGCTGAGTGTTTGTCAAGCCAAGTTTACCACCCAATATACGGCTCGCCTCGCCTCGCGCGCTGCCCCAGCTTCGGCTATGCGAGTTATACGGCTCGTTGGCATTTTACAGTCGCTGGCTCATTTATAAATTTATGAGCTCAACTGCCAGGGGAGTTATCGTGTTAAAATGCTGCGCTCTCTTCTCTATTGCGGCACACAGATACGAAAATGAAGCAAATGAAAAAACACAACAACAACAAAATAAGAAAGAGAAAAAGAAATATATGTATAAAAAAAAAAAAAATAAATAAAAATAAAAATTAGCAATAAAAAGTAGAAAAGCGTGTTTGTTTGTTAACAACTGCAGAACGAGCCAAGTAAAATGTTTGCAGCTGGGACGATGGCAGCGACGGAGGCGCGGTGGAGGCGGAGACATCAAATGGATTTCATGTCACGTTACACAAATGTGCCAAGGAATTAAAAATGAGTCGAGAGGCATCCGCCGCTCCCAGCAACTGTTGCTGCCTTGTACTTGCTGCTGGTTGTAGTTGTTTGTTGCGCGCTGTTGCTGTTGCTGTTGCTGTTGCTGCTGCTGCTGCTTCTACTGCTGTTGTCCCATTAGCGTGCTGCAGCACGCTTAAATGCGAAAAGTGTGTTCATTACTTTGCCCCGCCTCGCCCCGCCACGCCCCACGCAGCCCCAAGCATCACGCACCCATGTCTCCTCTTCAGCGTCTCGACGTAATGAAAATGATTTTCATTTCGCTTTGGTGCGCTCGCTTGCCCAAAAGCTAAATACTCATCGTAGAGCCAACTCTTTAGTAGCTTCCCACTGACACCCAACATCAACCGCCACCCACCCCGACGCTCCCCTTTCATGATTGCCTTTGCTTCTTGCTCTTTCGTCGCAGCACAGTGAATATTTCAATTATTTATTGTCCCATACTCACGCGTTTCCTTAATGGCTGTCTAAGGAGCCCGCATAGCTTCTATAAGTCATAAGCACTCAAAAATACATTTATAATCCAACAGCGTATAATATCCTTTCACAGTCATGCTTCGATGTCTCTGTCTATGAAGTGTGTTCTTAATGGCTACTAATTTTACTTCATGATTGTCTTTCTAGGCGATTCTCAGTATTTACTGCACGATAACAATATATAATTGCTTTTTAACTTCATTCTCTATACACCTGAAAGTCTATTCTGAATGCAGTTCAAGTTATTTTCAAAATAATTTTGCCTTTCTATGCAATATTCAATTATTTGTGTGGTACAGACTGTCGTACTGAGCTTCTTCGTGCTCAATTACCGCTTCGTACATCTCCTATTAATACATTTTTACCAGGCTTCTTGTTTTTCCCTCTGTCTATCGTAATTTCAGTTAATTTTTATTTATTTTCCTCTCTCTATCTCTGCTCTATTTCTCTCAGTTTTTATCGAAACTTACGCTTTCTTCAAATTGTATCTGCATTTTTCTCTCTCTCTCTCTCTCTCTCTCTCTCTGTCTAACTATATCCCTCTCTCGCTGAGTTCACTCAATCTCTATATATATTTATACATTTCTGTTTCTCTCGATCACTCTGTCTGTGTCTATCTATAGTTATTTCTATCTCTCCTTATTCTCTATCCTCCCCTCAGTTTCTCTTTCTATCCCTTGATTAAATTTAGACTTCATTTCTCAATTTCTTTACTACTCTTTCTCTCCACATATATGCCTTTCTTTTCTCATTTCTATCTTCATCCCCTCTTAACTTCACACGTTCATTACTTCTTTTGGGATTTTAATGGTGTGTTTTTGTTTTTAAATTTCTCATCAAATATGAATCATTGGTAAAGAAATTTCAGTTGGCAAAATGTCATGCATGTAAAACTTCTACATTTTCTTCTGTATTCACATGCTTAAAGCAAAACTTCAGATTCCATCTGCAGCTCAACTGAACAAAGGCAGTTATTCTGACATGACTCACTCTATCTTGCTCTGAATCCTTTTCTTTCTCACTCTATATATATTTATACATTTCTGTTTCTCTCGATCACTCTGTCTGTGTCTATCTATAGTTATTTCTATCTCTCCTTATTCTCTATCCTCCCCTCAGTTTCTCTTTCTATCCCTTGATTAAATTTAGACTTCATTTCTCAATTTCTTTACTACTCTTTCTCTCCACATATATGCCTTTCTTTTCTCATTTCTATCTTCATCCCCTCTTAACTTCACACGTTCATTACTTCTTTTGGGATTTTAATGGTGTGTTTTTGTTTTTAAATTTCTCATCAAATATGAATCATTGGTAAAGAAATTTCAGTTGGCAAAATGTCATGCATGTAAAACTTCTACATTTTCTTCTGTATTCACATGCTTAAAGCAAAACTTCAGATTCCATCTGCAGCTCAACTGAACAAAGGCAGTTATTCTGACATGACTCACTCTATCTTGCTCTGAATCCTTTTCTTTCTCACTCTATTTAAGCCTTCATGCTCTACCTCATCCATTTACCTTCTACATTTCAAACTCTGTCAAAGTGTGGCGAAAAATCTTTCCCATTTTGATTGGCATCATTGATTGAAACAACACGAAACGTTTAACGACAAAATGTCATAAAACTTGGTACCAAAAAAATAAAAAGAAGAACAAGAAGAGAAATACGGGGAAAAGGAAAAGGTAAAGTGTGCTAGTTTTCACTTTAGCTGATTTCGATTTATTTTTTATTTGATATATTTTTTTCTCCAAACGTTGCGAAATTATTGACTGAGTGAGTGAGTGAGTGAGTGAGTGAGTAAGTGATTGAGCCATGACTAAAGCCAGTTGCAACTAATTGGATTTTAGCCAGCGGCGGGCAGGAAATGTTTTGACAATTGTGACAATTAAGTGCGAGTCGCAGGCGACGTGCCAATGTCCTGGACAAGGCCACTTTGCCAGTTCATTGCACCCCAAAGGCACGCACACACACACACACACACGCGGAGACCTCAACAATGACACCGAGTGCTTTGAATAATAGCTAAGCGCAGAGGAGTACGGCGGAGAGGGAGTGCGGAGAATGAGAGTATCATGGCAATGTTTTGCCGCATAATTCACATAAATTATGCAATTTATACGCAGCGTATGCTAAGCCTCGAATGGACAGTGTGCACAAGGACAATGCAAATGATATGGAAGGGACTCACCGAGGCCGGGATGTGCAAGGAGCAGTTCGCTATGGAAGCTAAGAACTTGCTAAGAAATATGTAACAAGTTGTCGTCGCTGTCGACACAGCAGATTTTTCTGCAAATGTTGTGTGCCAAGGATGAGGTTAAAGGGTCGACAATTGCATTGTATACGGGTATATTACCCATGCGTGATGACAATTGAGTTAACTAAGTGCTGGGGAGAGGGGGAAGGTAGAGAAGTTATAACTTTTTGCTGTACTTTGCGTTGACTGTTGATGTTTGTATCATATGCAAGTGCTAAAGCTATGAGCAAAAAAGTTGTAACTTGGCTCTGTATCTATATCTCCCTCTCACTCTCACTCTCGTTCTTTCTCATTTCAATTTATTGATCATGTATATATTTTTTGCTCTTCTCCTTAAGTCTTTTATCGCCTTGTCTTTTCTCTTTAAGTCTTTCCACTTTAGACTCCACACCTTAAGTCTCTTGTCGTCTTGTCCACTCTCTTCGCTTTATTTATCCCTTTATTATCTTCATTCGTCTTCCCTCCGCTCAATATCGCCGCTCTATGCGCTTCACATGTCTTACATTTCAATTATGATAATCCAGTTGCCTTATTGATATTACTTTAAGCTCTATTAAACATATTCAGCCCCTTCTAGTTCTAATCCCACACAATGCCGCACAACTTTCTGGTCATATGCCATAGATTTCTAAATTCAAATAATAAAAGCCAAGCAACCAGACAATGAAGTCCCTGTCCAGCACCCGAATCAGCAGCAGCAGCAGCAGCAGCAGCAGTAGCACCAGCCTGTTGACAACAACAACAACTGGAACACGAACAACAATAAGGACAACCACACGTCGAGAACTGCTGTGTTGGCGGTGGAGTCATAAGTACTGGGCCGAGATCAAGGGTCGTTTAGAGGTTGAGGCTGGGGGTTGGGGCTAGGGGGTGGCCGGTGCCTGGAGACTGGAGCATGTGGGAGAGTAAATGCAGACGGCGAAACACTGCAATAAAAGTGTGCTGCAGATGCATGCAATGCAGAGGGCGGGAATTTACATTTAGTTTATGAGTAGACAAGCGACGACAATAGTGGAGAGCGTCATGCTGCCCCGGATTCCGTTTCAGTTCCGTGTCCCTCCACTCCACTCCAGTTCCATCTCCAATAGAAGTTCCACTTGCAGCAGCAGTTGCCGCAGCTGCTGTTGTTGTGGCGCGCCGAAAGGTCATACACAATGAAATGCACAAATGTCAACATTTAACGGTCAAAATGGTCGTACAGACAGACAGTCAGACAGTCAGATAGTTAGGGCGTTAGAGACAGCGAGAGAGAGAATAGAGCAGGACAGGCTAGAGCATTGTGTGGCTGTGCGGAAGCAACGAACGCTCCAAGTTTAAAGTTTATGGCCAAAGAAAAGTCCGCAGACAATGGGGCCAATAGAAGCAACAGCAGCAACAAGCAACAGGAGCGCCACTTGGAGGCTATGCGGCATAAAACTGATCAGGTTGACAGCCGAGCCAAGATGCTGCTGCAACTTTATGACATTTGCTGGGCACAGAACTCGCAACAAAGTGTGCCCAGGCCATTATCAAGCGAAATGAAAAGAAAGCCAAAGACATTTGCACACTACGCCAAGCACTTGATAAGAGCGCAAGAAATATGAAGGATTATTTACCACGAGAAACCATTTGTATATATAGAGGCTTAATCAGCTTCAGCTTGGATATGAGTCTTGGCTCTAGCTGATCCACGCTATGTGCATGACCCTGTTTTGCTCTGAAGCCACGCTGTCATGCCTCAAAGTAAGGGCATGCACGAAAGTCAGGCACCAAATTGTGGCAAAATGGAAAGTTTAGCCCGCAGCGACGGTTCCCTTTTTACACACACACAGACACACAAACGCATGTGTGTGTGTTAGTTTGTCTGTGTGTGTGTGTGTGCGCAAAAAGGACCTTTGTGGCAGTTCAATCGTAATGAACTATGCACAAAAATGACCTCCAGGCGAATGCTGCAATGGTGGACAAAAGCAGCAACAACAATTGCAGCCAGCCAAACATAGTTAACAAGTTTTTCTCTCTGTGCTCGAGCAAATTACATTTGCCGGGCGGTTTTTTTTTGGGGGCTGCCAACGTTTGTAAATTTCACATGCTCCCCACTTTATTTTATGTCAACCAGCACGAAAGACTTTAGAAAAGTGCAGAGAACTCAAAATTATGTCTAGCCAGGAAGCAAAGTTTTGCCTTTGTCACTTGTTTTAGCCAAAGTTCACAATTTTTTCTCCTTTTTTTTTTGTCGGTATTTGCGTTAGTTGCTTTGCTTAAGCTTAGCTCGCATGAAAAAACTGGAAATGAATTAGTCTGAAATGGAATTGGATGCAAGCATTTGGAAATGGAATAGAATAAAAATGAGTTGAAATCAAATTTAGAGAGAGGAATGCGTGGAAATGAAACACTCTTCAATCTACTGTGGGTCATGGAAGACGGACGACTGAGGTCGTAGCTCAGAGAATCATTCAAACAACAATGAAACTCTTGTTGCCTCTTAATCAATTCTCCGAATCCCTCGGCTGTTGCTCAACTAGATACCAATAGCTCAGCTTACTTGGATAATAGAGCAAAATGAATGGAAGTTTGAGCAGCTCGCTGTGCACAGTTCACAGTTCACAGTTCAAGTGCGGAAACTTCTTTGTGCTCGCGTTTATGCTGAATCAGCTCGAACAGCTATGAAAATTCTTGGCACTACGCTAAATTTTCAGCATGGCACACCATACAAATGCCTTTTCTGACTGCAGCAAGTGCACTTTGTGCACTCACACACACACACACGCACACACGCACACACACATACGCAACAAACAACACGCACTGGCAACTTGGGCCATAATCAGCCATTACAGAAAACTGCAGCTGGGACTAACTGTTCTGACAGTGCAGCGAGACAAACAAAGAGAGTGAGCAAGAGAGAGAGAGAGAGAGAGTGTGTGTGAGAGAGATGTATATGGAACGAGAGTGGAAGCCAAACACACGTTTGTTTTGGCTTGTTGCAACGGCAACGGCAACGGCAACGTCGACGTTGACGTGGCTCGTTGCCACATTGCCGCAGTGCGTCAGCTGTAGCTGAAGTCTGGTCAACAGCAGGCGCTGCCGGAAACGAGAAACTTCAAAATTTGACACTCGCGACGGGCGAGACTGCGGCTGCCATGTCGATTTGCATTCATGACCATCGACAATTGCTCTAATACGGGCAGCATTGTTGTGGGCGTGTGTGCTCCGCATGCGAGGTAAATTTATTCACACCCATAATTATGGCAATTGGTAGTCAAGCAGCGCATATGAGGAGCCAGCAAAAGAGTAGGCTGTGTGGAAGCTGTGAAAAATGGGAACAGCATCTGTGGCAGCCGCTGCCGCTGCTGCTGCCACTGCCACTGCCACTGCTGCTGCCAACAGTTGTCGTCGTTGTCGTCTTTTTGGAATTTAATTAAACTTTACACAAGTAAACAAATGACAGTCTGCAGCCAATGCCGATGTCGACGCCTGCGACGCTGCTGCAAGTTATATGCATATGTGTGTGTGCATGTCACATAGCCACAGAATGAATGCAGCCGGCAAGCGGCAAGTCAAGCGAGCATTTTATTAAAGAAAACTTGCGGCTGGAAAATCGTTGTGGGCTTAGGTCAACCAAGAGTTGCGCAACGGCAACGGCAACGGCAACGGCAACATTTCTTGGTTTGTTAATTATTGAAATAAGTTCTTGGAGCTTACAATACACACACACAGTCAACGTGGGCTGTAAAGTAAGTAAATGGTATTTTTTATAAATAAATAAATCCCTTAGCTACAATATATATAAATATTACGTATACTCAATGTAAATTCATTGAAAATTTAACAAATATGCAAAATAAATGAAAAGCTGTTGAGAATGAAGAGAAATAACAGAAGGCAGCAAGCATAGCTGAATGTGAAAATGTGTTGCAATTATAAATAAAACAAGAAATGTGTAAAGCACAAAAAAGCAAAGTTCTTAAAGTTTATTTCAACAACAGCTGAGTTTTTACATATGGAGATTAGAGTCTGTCAATGCCTTAATGACTAGGATTTGTGATCTCTATAAAATATAAAGCAGCAAGATTTTTTAAGTTCTTTTTTTTTTATTAACAGCTGAGTCTATGTGGTATATGGCAGTCAGAGTTTGTTCATCTTTAATGACTTAGACTTATGATCTCTGTGAAATATGAAAAATATAAACTCGTTGGCATGCAGCTGAGTCTATATATAGTACTAAGAGTGTGAACATGGCCATTTGTGAACCTAGGCATGTTTAAGAAAATTCCTATAGGTAATTTGTATTCAATTAAATCTAATTAATGCTATGCAATTTGAAACTTTTGACAATTTATATCCGCATTATATCAGCACTAATATCTAAAACTTAGCTGCATTAAATATCTTTTCCGCTTATAAATGTTAAATGTATACACAATATTCATTATAATTATTCTACCTAAGAGTCTTTACTTTACTTTACTTTACTCTACTTTACTTATCTCCCATGAAATTAAAATCTTTTCTTTACTCTTATGATTTATTAACTGATCAGAGAACCACATAATACAGTCTGTAAACCTACATTAGAGACGCAGCTGCACATTTTAATAGTCAATCAAATGAATTTCCTCATCGGAGAGTTTCCGCATTTCCTATAATAATATATTCAGCCCTCGTGCACAACGGTTAATGTTGCACGTGTGTGGCATTTGCTGCAGCGGCACAAAGTGAATGAAAACCAAAACACAAAAAAAAAGGAAGCACACAGAGAAAAGCGAAAACCGCTTGGCATTTATTGGTGTTAGTGTTGCAGCAGCCGCAGCCGCAGCGTACCGCATGGGACGCGACGCATGCGAAAGCTAATCCCCCAGAATTATGCAACAAAAAATTAATTAAACACAATTTAGTTTACCGAGCGCCACCGTTGCGAAAAACCGCGTTGCGCGAAAATCGTTGCGGTTTCTCTCTATAATATATATATATATATAGAGAGAGAGAGAGAGAGCCGGAGAGCGAGACAGAGAGAAAACAACAAAAGTAACGTGACACAAATTATTGTTATGCAAACAACAGTACGGTGGAGGGTGTGGGGGGTGTAGCTTGCCAACGCCAAGGAGCGACCACAAAAAAAAAAAAGCAAGAAAAAAAAACCGAAACAAAATAAATAAAACTAAAATAAAACATTGCAACGGAGGCAGGACGCGGACTTTGGGGCCACTTTTTGTGGCTACTTGACTTAATACCTGCAATAATTATTATAACGATGCAGAGCGAAATCTTTTTAACGCCATAAAAAAGGCCAAGCCAAGGGACTGCCGGGCAATAAAAAGCGTCTCGGATAAGCACTTGGACTTTGCATTGAGCGATTTATTTTCGCATATAGAAAACAATTTATGTTCAATGATTGGGCCCGGCAAACGTTTACGCCACAATTTCGCCAAGTTAGCGCCAATAAAGCTGAAAGCTATATACATGAAGAGTTTTATGTGAAGCGCAGCCAGTTCTTGACACTTTCAGAACACACAAACAGAGCTAAGCTGCCATGTCATTAGCAGAGAATTGTATATGTATCAAGCTGTCAGCTCTTTACAACTATTTCAATAAAGGAATTCACACAGATATCATAAATTGGAACACTTAACGCATAGATCGCATTTAAGTGCCATTTGAATATGGCGCCATTTGCCCTTGGGCTGTGCACACGCCTTTTCATTAAATTCAATTTTAAAAACGAGAAATTTTTAGTGCCCAGCCATAAAAACTGGCCAGGAGCTGGGCACACATACAGAAAAAAAAAAGAAAAAAAGAAATAAAGGATCCCGGACGACGTATCGCGAAGGTCATCAATTACGGGGCCCACAAGGCACGTCGTCTGCATGGCTAACAACAACAACAACAACATGAGCCAGTTGCAAATAACTTTGCTGAAGCTCACATTATCCGGCCATAAGCACAAGTAGGAAACAGCTCAGCTCCAGCTCCAGGGGAACACGCCCCTCATCCTCATCCTATTTGGCGTCTCTCTGGACTGACTGGCTGGCTGGCTGACTGGCTGGCGGGCAAACACAAAAATGAAATGCTCTGCAGATATTTCAAAAGCCATTGACACCCTTTCGGCGAGCCGTGGCAGCGGCTGCTCGAGGCCTGCCTTTGAAAAGCTGAATGACCAAATAAATCATATCAAAGTGTCATATAAAAATCGTAATCAGATTTTGAAGCACACACACAGAGTGAGCGAGAGAGAGAGAGTGGGACAGAGAGAGAGAGAGAGAGAGCGGCATAGAGACAGCAGCGCGGACACAACGACAACAAGACAGAGAGAAATATGTTCTCCATACTCATACGTCCCGTAAGCCAACTCCATTAAAAGTGCTTATAAATAAGGTGCTTGAAAGGCAAGTGCAGACACACACTCTCACACACACACACACACGCGCCGTATTACAGAGGGCACAATGGAGCATTCGGGTCCATAACCAACAAGCGTTGCAGCAAATGTGATAGCCAAAGCCGAAATACGGAAACCGCCGCCCATCGCCCAGTTTTGAGTGTGTGTAAATTGCAAAGACTATTTGACAAACGTCGGTCAAAAGCCCAGAACACGGCGCACACACACACGCACACACACAGAGGCACACACAAGTCGACGACCTGCTCTGGATTTTTGTTTAGCACTCGCTGTGTGATGGCATCTCTTGGATCTCGACTCGACTCGACTCCTCTCGTTGCACAGTTAATAAAAAATAATGTGCTTCAATGCGGTTTATTCAATTTTATGGTCGACTTTTCAAAAAAGCCAGCACCACACAACGGCCAGCCAGCCCGGCGATGGCCATGGCGCTGTCCCTTGCCCCGCTCCTTATACTTGGCCTTTATTAAAAAGAAAATAGAATTTTCGGTTGTTCAGTTCGGAGTGGCATGTGGGCGTGCCCCATTGCTGCTGCTGCTGTTGTATGGCAAGCGGTTTGTGCCGAATCATATAATACACACACACACACACATGCACACCCGCCCATAATGCGATGTTGGTCGCTGATGTTGGCCGCCTTTTTTGAATATTTATGAGTTTGCTTTTAAAATTATAGATGCAGAGGGGCCAAAGGCTGCTGAAAGCATGAGCCAATGCGAGCAGCAGAGCCACAGTTTCGTTTCGCTTCAGTTCAGTTTGTCCATATTGTCCACTTGGCACTGCTGCGTGCTGCGTGCTGAGTGCGTGCCAGTGTTTGAAAAGTGCACAAGACAATCTCACTTGAGCTATTTATCAAAGCTTTCGACTCCCAGGCAGCCCAGCCTGATGGAATTTTCGATGGGCGGCTTAACTCATATATTGAAAGTTCGCACAAAGTGTGTGTGAGGCGTAACTCTATAAATTTAATCATAAATATGCCAAGGCATTTAAGACGTTGCACGCATCTAATAGAGCAATAAAATCCTAATAGATAATTCAAAGAAATAAATTCAACTTGTGCAAAAATATAAATTTTCCAAAAATATTTACACAAATTGCATCAGCTCGAATGAATATATATAATATATATGTATATGTATTTAAACTTGATAAAAGGCAAATCTAAATTGCGATAAATGCAAATATCAAATTTCGAATATTTGAGGCAAGCTTAAAGCGTTTAAAATGATATGCTTTATGTGTGTAGCTGGCAGTTGCCAGTTGTCGAGTGGCAGGTGTGGCATGCGGTCGCTCAACCAAAACTCCAATTGGAATCGGAGTTTAACGTCAATAATTGCCTTCAATTACATTTATTTATTTGCACGCACTCGCTCTCTGGCTGCCGCTGCCGCTGCTGCCGCTGATGAGGTCCTGTTGTTGATGATGCTGCCTGGGTCGGACTCTGGCTGTGGCACGGCGATTGGTTTCGCTTTGATTCGCATTTCATTTATGCATGGAACCTGGGCACGTCTACTATTTTATTTTATTTTATTTCACACACTCATACACACACACACACACACACAGTCACAGCTCACTTGCTTTATTATGATTATCATGTTTTATTCAACAATTGATGCGCAAATTGGCAGTTGTCTGGATCATTTACAACTCTACACACGTGGGGGGCAACAACACGGCTAGCTGTCGGGCCAATAAGGACAGCCAGGGTACTAGAGTTGAGCATAAATCATACACGACTGTATTCCCCAAAGCAATTCAGTCCAACTCATTTATATATAGAGAGATTAATGACAATTGCAGCTATAATTCCATACCAATTAGCTTCGATAAAGATATTCTTAAATCAATGAAAATGAATTCGTATTTCTTCGATTTCAATGTTGAAATTGAAACTGAGAACGCATTCAATTGATTACGGTCGGGTATAGCGGTATAACAGGGCGTATGATTAATTTGCAATACAAACAGCAAACGCTTGGGTGGACAGTAACCGCAGACGAGTGCGCGGACTGGGCTAAATGGTAGCGCGTAAATTTGTAGAAAATACTTGATTTCCGTGCACGTAATTAAGTCCATTTGTATGACGCCCATGACCCACGCGCACCCACACACCCAGGTGCATTGGGCGAGCGCAGAGTGAGCATGAAGCTAAGAGGTGACAATAAACTTATATGAAATTAATTGCGCATACTGCAGCAATCAGACAGAAGCGCACTGCTCGGTCCTCCAACACGGTCAGCTCATGCATTAATTAACAGTCAAGTGTCAGGGGCTGGCGCTGTGCGGCGCAAAGACTCCCAGGTGACTGCCTGGCCGCACAGACGGCGCGGGCTATCACACTTTCAACTAATTAAATAGCTTTTGATTTTTAACAGCATATTGCGAATTTCCAATATTAAAGATATCGGGCAACAAAGAACAGCAGAGCATTTCCTCTGGCCAGCCAACCGCCAGCATATGTTCAATATTTGCATAAATATTTTAATAAAAATTAAAAATGTATAGCAAGGGCCAAGGGAGCAGAAACTGGCAGCTGGCAGTGGCAAGCTGCAAGTACAACGGCAAGCTGCAACAGCAACAGACACACGCAACGCGTCCATTGCGATAAATTCTTCTTTTTTTTTTTATATTAAAAACCAAGAAAGGCAAAGTTAAAATAAAACTGTAGCGACAATCCAAATTACCAAATACTCTAAGAAGAATATTTATTTTCAAATATATTTCATTTATAAATATATAAAAATAAAAGCTGAATGTAAAAAATTATTTTAAATTTAAACAGAGAAAAAGCCTCGTAATGAAATTCTTAAGTATAGAATTTATCTTTAATTATAAACTCATTTCTGCAGCGCGTTCTCTGAAAGTCATCAACAACATTTGGTAGAGTATGAGAAGCGAGTGAGAGCCCTTTCCATTACAGCGCCTGCTAACCGCAGCGTGTTGTAAAAATTTGCGCATCGATTTGTGGCCAGACGACGACAAGGGCCAGACTCCAAAAGAGAAACCGGCCAGACAGAGGGCCAGCCAGCCGGCCAGCCAGAAGGCACAGGCCGTACGAGAGGACAATGCCACAATGCAAGCAATGTCCAGTTCCCGCTGGAATAGGAACAGAAACAGGAACAGGAGCGCTCTACGTGCACCGTGGGCAGCAAATGCAAATGACACAGCTCGTGGGGTCGTCGTGGGGTCGTCGGATGGCAGCGCTTTGATTAGCGACCAATTTAAATGCAATCGAGTTGAGCGACAAGCGCCAATGCCAGCGGAAGGCAAACACCTAGCTCAAAAATGGTTAAACAGCTAATTTGGCTGCATAATGCCCACGGTGCACAAAACATTGCACATTCGCCAGCGCCGCGTTGCAGTTTGCCAAGCGGACAAACCGAAAATAAAAGAAGCAAGCTAAAGGCAACATGCAAATGGTAATGGGCTGCCTATAGACAATGACAACTGGGTGGCAACAGAAAAATTGCAAATATTAAAATCATGCAAATTCCGCAAAAAGAAAAGCTTTCTGGTTGCCACATAGATAATGTGGCCGAAGACAACTGTACAATTTTTATGGCAACTTTTTTATTTAATTGCGAGAGGCCCGATGAATAAAATTTTACATTTTCAAGAGCTTGCAGCTGTTTTTTAAAGCAGTAATGTGCTTAAAAGTATATATCAAAATATATATAATATATAAAAGGAATAAGATAAGGAATAAGAATAAAACACAAAAAAAAAAAACATTAAAAAACTAAAAACAATATGATTAAATTCTTGCTAGATGAAAATATTATAAATTGGCAAAATTCTTATATAAAAAAGGAGCTTATAAAAGTAATATTCTTATAAATATTGTTAGGATATCATGAAATATATTTCAACCTCTAAATAGTTAATCCAAGTCTCATTTTAAAGCATTTTTTATATAATTTTTACAGGTTAAAACAAGCTCTTAGTAATTTTGTTAAGCTAAGTGAAACTTTTGGTCGAGATCAAAGTAATTGAAGCAAAAAGAAAAGGATTTAGCTAAGTTTTAGAAATATGTATTATATTTATATTAATCAATTTACTATTATATGTAATATATAATATATAATATATAATAATGTATATATTATATATATCATTACATAATCAACTTTCATAGTTGCTAAAACTATTTTTTTCAATTATTAAATTAAAGAAGAGGCTTTAAATATATGTCTCAAAATAATATAGAAAGCTTGAAATATAAGGCCAACGCCTGTAATAGCTTACATAAAGCTATAAGCCTGCTAAAAGCTTGGCAATATTAGGGAACTACAGCTGAGCTAGTCCAACTATAATGCAGAGCAAAACTGTTTGAGCAACCCTTTTCTCAACGTCGCCCACACAGCAGAAAGCTGGCAAATTTCAGTGCTGTATTTGTTTGCTTTTATATATATATATATATATATATATATATATATATATATATATATATATATATATATATATATATATGTGTGTGTTTGCGCGCTCGAGAGGGAGCTCCGTATTTGGCTGATGCCCGGAAAACGCAACGCGACGCGCCAGTTATTGTTTTGCCACTTCAGTTTCTATTGTTATTGTCAGGCGACCACAGCCGTCGCAGCAGCGTCGACGCCGGCAGCGACGGCGCTGAAGGCAACGACTCCATTTCCTGGCGCGATGTAGCATTTTGTGGCTGTTGCTGTTGCTGTTGCTGTTGCCGTTGCTGCAGCGGCGATTATACAATTTAATTTTGATTTAAGTGCAAAATGAAATGCCAACGCTAGTTGCAACCTTTTGTGGATGCAACGGCAACGTTAACGGCAATGCCAACAACTGCTAATTCTATTGACTTTGCTAATGACGTAATTAAGCGCATTTGGCACACGCTGCGTGTACGCAACATTTTGTGCTCTATTGTGATTTTAATTAAGTTCGTTTTAATGATTGGCCGCAAGACAAGAGCAAATAAAACGTGTCTCAGCTCGTTGCGCTGCTTCGCTTCGCTTTGCTTTTTGTCTCTTTTTAACTGCGAATTATTTTGACAGATTGCGACGCAGCCGTTGCCTTTGCCTTTGCCACTGTAGCTGTTGCTGTTGTTGTTGGCAAGTGTAAATTTATGCAAATTACATCAATAAAAACATTCCGTCTTCGGTTTTTTGAGCATCAGGCCCGTTATGATTTGGCCAAGATGGGCGGCCGCGTGTAGCTCATTTTCTATTAACAACTGCGTCCATAAAAACAGACAACGCAGCCGCCTCGACGTCGACGTTGACGGCATTGGCGTTAGCGTTGGCATTGGCGTTGGCGTTAGCAAAGGCAACGAAGCGTCCAAGCAGAAAACCAACTACGGCACAGCCTCATTTGCATGTCCACCCTCAAAAAAGCAAAGAGAAAAAAAAAAGGCAGCCGCCTGACCCCGAACAGCATCCCCGTTTTGCCGTTAGCATCAAAGTCACAGTCACCATGTGGTTACGTCTGTGACAGCGTCGAGACTGACAAGCAGACGCACAGTGCTCCAGAGTCAATGATAAGCAAAATCAAGTCAAGATTTATGATAGCTAATGATCTGATGTATGAATTTACTTACTATGAATTCCTTGCGTCTACTCTGAGTCTTTGCCATATTACATTTCTCCATTGCAAGTTTCCATGATTTAATTTTCACCAATTTCAGACCACTGTGCAGCTGTCGCATCAAGTTTCGCTTTTGGGCACGTTTTGTCTTGGCCCTAATTCAAGCTTCGCACAGAGGCTAATCAACGCCAGGCAACTTGGACGGCAATCGTTAGACAGACCATAAACAGTGGGCAGAGCTGGGCGCCAGCAGTGCGCAGCTGGACTGGCGGTTGGGGCCTTGCACTTCTGCCTCTTCCACTTCCACTTCCACATCTCATCTCATTTCATTTTTTTTTTTTTTTCCTAACAGCTGACTGGGGCAAGCAGACCGCTAAATTTTATTTAATTTTTGTTTAGCCGCGAAAAGTGGCGTATAAAATTTACTTTGGCTTCGACGCTGATGGCGCTGGCGACGATGACGACAAAGACGAGGACATAAAATAATGGAAATTGCCAAATGTGACAGCCACAAAGCTGCGCAGGGGCCGGCCAGCGAGGGGCGATCGTATAATGCTCGTATAAATTTACAAAAATTCAACTTTAATGCGACTCGACGGCTGCGGCTGCTGCTGCTGCGGCTGTGGCTGCAACCGCAAATAGAATTAACTTTTCATTTTTTTCCTCCATGTGCTGCTGCTTCTTCTTCTTCTTCTTCTTCTGCTCGTTCTTTTTTACCAGCTGCACATTTTTGGCTTTGAAGCCGCGCTGCCGGCCAGCTGGCTGGCTGCTGGTAATCGCCGCACATTTAAGCGGGCAATTTGAAGTGCAATAGCGCAACGTTGCAAAGTCCAGTCCAGAAAGCAGGCAGTGCGAGGCGAGGCGAGGCATTATGGAGCACAGGAGTAGCTGGAAACGATGCTATAAAAGCTCGCATATGAGCCGGCAACAGTTGCAACAGGGGCAGGCCACCAAATTGGCAGCACATTGGCGGCACTATGGCAAATGGCCACAATAAAAAAGCCGTTTGCTGCATTCTCATGCGCAACTTGGCGGCGAAATCAAAAAATATAAAGCGCACCCACAGCAAAGCAGGCAAAGGAAAGAAGAAGAAGAAGAAGCAGCAGCAGCAGCAAAAACAAGAAAAGAAATGAGAGCGACTGCAAGAGCAGCAGCTACTTACAAAAGTTTGTGCCATCGACGCCAGCACCGCAAGGCATAAAGCAAGGCCATCTCCTTCTGATACACACACAGACACACACACACACACACACTCACACACGCAACTAGTCCTCAGCTACGCCATGGCAGTAAAATGGCCAAACGCATGGAAACAAACGAGCATTGAAATTGAATTTAACAGCAAACAGTTTTAAGTAGCGACCATAACAGAGAGAGAGAGAGAGAGGGAGAGAGGGAGAGAGGGAGAGTCCAAGACGTTTGGGGGGCTGCGGACAACAGCTCATATATTTGAAAGAGGGACGAAGGGTGCTTGGGGGAGGGGGCAAAGTCTTTAGTCTCTGGTGAAGTTTGTATGCGCTAATGGAGATGGATGCGTATGCTCGCAAGTTGCTGCGGCCACATTGCGTATGCGTCACGCCGTATTGAAAATGGTAATTTTTCAATATTACGCATGCGACATGTGGTGCGAGCCAAGGTGCTGGCTGGCATTAGTGCCCCCGAATGGCATGCAGCTAGACAAATAAATAGCCGGCATTATCAAGCAAAGGCAAACCAAATGAAAAATGGCAAGCCAAGAAAATGAATATATAAGTGAAGCTTAAGCCGAATGAACGAATGATCAAGAAATCTATTTCGAGCATATTCAATTGATCGATTAATCGATTGCACTCGAACATATATATCTTCTAGACGTGACGCCAAGAGCTTGGCGCAGCCAATGGACGGCACATATCAATTGTAGCGCATTTGCCGCATTCCGGCTGCATATCAGCAACAGCATCATTTGCCATGTCTGCGACTTATCGCCCAAAGAAATGTGCAGCAAAATAGATTTCAAAAGCGCACAGCAACAAAAGCAAAAAACTGCAATAACAGTGCGCTCGTTGTTGCTGTTGTTGTTGTTGCTGTTGTTGTGGCACGGCAAACGATACGAGCTTATGTGGCGGATAATACAAGGGGATTTCATTATTTCGGCACTTACGACCGAATAAGCACTAAGCAATTTGAACAACGTAGCCAGCAAGGCATGCCAAATCCTCGGGGATAATGACAACGACAGCAGTTATAGACTTTAAACCTAAACATAACGCCTGCTGCTGCAGCGCCAACCAGTGGCCCGAACAGCTCGAACAGCTTGAACAGCTCGAGGAGCCAAGTTCGAACAACGAGTAAATGAGCTGTCAAAGTTTTTAATGCAGCGCCGTAGCTGGCGTTGGCTGCGGCTGCCAACAACGGCGACGCCACCAAATGGCAACGGGCACGAGCTAGACAAGTAAATCTTATTGTGCAGAAAATGGCAAATTTCCCCAGACGGCCAACAGCAGCAGCAGCAGTGGCAGCATCTTAAATACGCTTGGCTTTGGCCCGTGTGGGCGTGGCGGGTTGGTGTGACTGCAGCAGAGGCAGCACCAGCACCCGCAAACACTTTGAAGCATTTTTCAGCATTGAGCAGACATTTGATTGAGAATGTATTGTATAATTTCCCGAGCGTATTTAGTGTCAGCAACGAGACGCCAAAAAGCGCAATACGGAACGACCAGCAACAACAACAACAACAACAACAACACCAACAACAATCGACAACACAAACAAGGCAAAACTTTCGCTTTGTTCTCTTTGTTGTTAGCGTGTCTTAAGCTGCAGATTTTTGTATGAATAAATAAAAATATGTTTTGTGATTGATTAAAGCTTATGCTAAACAATCTAGCTGCAGCCGCATTTTATTTATTTACCACATTTTAATTGATAAAATTATAATAAAAGAAAAACTGCAAACTGAACTCGGCCTTAAGTCGGCTTTGCACACTACAAGGCCTAAGCTCTAAATGAGTTGGAAATTATTTTTCACATTTATTTGTAATTTAATAATAACAAATAATTTCTCTATATAGAATATTTGGCTGAATAAATAACTAAAATAAATTGTACTTGAGGTAAGCTGAAAACTAAGTTCAAGCAGCATTAATGCTGGCAGATATGATAAGCAATTCGATTTAATATATATTACAATCGGAGAAGTTAAGCACTCGCTATATACTGAATTCAACTACACGTTTTGGTATATTGCTTAGCGAATTTTATGCGACGCTTCACATAACAAACCCAAAAAAAAGCTGAAACATATTTGGAGTCTTTGTCGGTCTGCACATACGAGAATATGCCAAGGCAAAATATACATTCATCACGTTGAGCACGATGTTTGTGCTCCGGTCTCAGTCTGGCTGCCATGTCACTTAATCAATTTCGCGTTAATCAGCGTAACGTCGCCGATGGCATCTTAAAGTAAACACGCAACGAGCAAATGCTTGCCCCTTATCTGAGTCGCCATCTTTGAGATGCGTTTCCGTCACGCCGTACTCCAAAGTCGCGCGCTCGCTCACTTTGGCCGCTCGCTTATTGCTATAATTTTTATGTCAAAATATAAATTAAATTTTTGCTTCACACGCGATTGTCGTTTTGATGTCACTCACACACACACACACACACACACACACACGCACGTGGAATTGTGGCACAGTGGCGGTGCTAAGAGGGGCCTAAGGGGGGGGGCCAAGGGTGGCGGTGTTCTTTTTGAGGAAACCTTTAGACTGCCGGGGAGTCACACAGTCACGTCTCAAATGCCAGGCGAGCTGACACAGTTTGTTACTTTTAAGCAAACGCTTCCGACGATGCCTGCAGCCGACGTTGACGATGTCAGCGAGTCCAAAAAGGTTGCCGCACACATATCCACACCCACACACCCACACACCCACAGCCCCACACCCGCACCCACACACACGCACACTTTAATTCACCCTTCAAAGTTGCCAGCCAGTTGGTAGGTGGTCGGATAAGATGCCATCGCCATCATCATCGTCGTCGCGCACCTTGCGGTCTGCCATTCTGAGCAAGAAGTTCATTACTCATAAATGCTGCACATGGCAACGTCTCCGGCAACCGTCAGCGATTCCCATTAAAACAACAACAACATATAAGTGTGTGTGTGTGTGTGTGTGTGTGTGTGGGTGGATGTATGTGAGCTGGGCGACATTTCAGTTTCGCCTCGTTATAAGTAAAGAAATCTGCAGTGCGCTTTAAGTGTTATCGGCAACACACACACACACACACACTCATACAGCCCTAGCTTGTGCCACGCCCACAAAATGTGAGAACGTAGAGGACATTTTCATTTTATGACAACGTTTGGCTGCAAACATTTTTTCCGTAACCACCGAATGCTTCTACGTGTTTGCGGCTGAGTTCAAAGATTTATCAGCAATGACTTCGACAAGGCTGTCGTCAGTTCTGGTTAGACTCCAACAGCCGAACTCTTCCCCACCTGCTCCCTTGACTCTTTGTGCAAGTGTGTATGTGTGCGGTTATTTGAACAGATTTAATACTCCATACACATACTTGAACTTCAGCGTGTGTGAATGTGTCTGTGTGTGTGTGTTGAGCTTTAAGTGCTGCCCATAAAAATGCGACTTCTAATCCGCTGAGCAACAGCAAAGGTAAAAAAGAAATAACACCACACACACACACACACACACACACACTCTCTTACACACTTGAAAAGAATTTCGCAAAGCGTATCCAAATGCCGCCCGCCTTGCTCCGCATGCAAAGTTAAAAGTTGAGAAGTCGCTCGACTCGTTTGGCAGCCGCCCATCATCAAAACGGCATCAAAAGTGGCAAAATTGGAATTGCCAATTTGTGTTGCATATGCGATGAACTTGCGTGCCCCGGGACTGCTGCAATCGCCGAAAACTTGCACCAAACAAACAAGCCAGCAAAAAAAAAAGAAAAACTAAAGCAAAATAAATAAGAGCTAACTAACAACTAGTTAAATATGAAACTAGCTCGAGCTGTACTTTGGGGAATGACTTTCCGCTTCACAAATTACCGGAATTTTGCTGATTTCTTCATTGCACCAAGCGACGCAACTCAAAGCCATCTTCATTGACCACAAAATTACATTTATTTTCAACTTACTCTCAGTAGGCCTCTAAGCGCAGCATCATATAAAGAAAACCTTTCTTCATGAATTCAGCACAAAAGTTGAAGTAAATTTGGTTCTTTCATATCCCGAAGCCATTGGAAATGTTCAGAAAGTTGAAGTGTGAAACAGAAGGAAACATTTTACAGTCCATAAAATATATCAAGTATCAAAAGTTTTCAAATAAGTTGGAGTTACCGCAGCTAAGATTTAATCGAAATAGCAAAGCAAATATAAATGAGAGGGGAACTAAAGGAATGAAAGGGAGAAGCAGGGACAGGGAGTGAGCGAGGGTGACGAAGAGAAAATATAGATAGAGATAGAGGAACAGTGTATGAGAGAGATTGTAAAATAGAGAGGAAGAGAGTCAGCAAGATTAAAAGTTAAATAAAAATACAATAAGAGAAGAGTGGGAAGAAAAAGAATATGAAAGCAATAAGAAAAGATACAGTGAAAAAGAAAGACGGTGGTAAAGTGATAGAGATATAGAAATATATAAAAATAACGAGACAGATGCAGAGACAAATGAAGAGCGAGTGCTATAGAGAGAGAAAAAAGAGAAGCCTATAAAAAGAAAATGTATGACAGTAGGATATAGGAACAGAAAAAGGGAGAGAAAGGGCGTCAGATAAAAATACAGCAAGAAAGTATAAAAGCAAGAGTGATACACAGTGCGAGATAAAGAGACTAAAGATCAGAGAGAGGGATAGAGAGAGAAAGAAAATAAATAAGAAGAGTAAACTAAATATTGAAAAAAAAAAAACCAAATATATATTCATATAAAAAGAGAGAAAGAGGAACAAAAAAGTAAAGTACCAAAGTACCAAGCTATCAAGCAAATGAAATTAATATAGATTCACGTAGCTCAACTCTCTCTCTCTCTCTCTCTCTCTCTGGTTAATACACCTTGCACAAGCCTCGCATAGCCGTTGCTGTGCATCATTAAAAAAAAGTTAAGCGCACGAGCCAAAATCAAAAAGAAATAAACCACTCACGGCTGTGGGGCAGACGGGTAGGCGCACAATTACATTAATGTGGGTATGAATAATGCTGGCGGACTACTCAATGGCATCGATAGCCACTCAATGTTTGCCCAACTGGCGGGGCAATTTAACTCGACTCCGTCTGCCATTTTGCGGGTATTGTGCCAATTGCGAGCTGTGGTCGACTTTCTGCACATAGCAGCAATCGCAATCATTTCATTTCCCTTTTTAATATACGCTGCACAAGCACATTAGAGGGCCGAGGATGAGATCGAGACCGAGACCGAGACCGAGACTGGTCCAAGCAGCACCACGTGCCAGACAAGCGATGATTCCTTCTGGCCAAAGTCTATGCGTCTGCAATTCCACCCGTCTTTATACTCATATTGTGCCACATGCCCATTCCCTGTGCTCTTTTTCGGTTGAATGTTTGTATAAGTAGTCATTGGAGGCGTGCTATATAGTTCTCTCTCTCTCTCTTACACACACACACACACACAGAGTCTTTCTAGCCGTGTTTCCGTTTCCGTTTACAGTGTTTGCAATTTTGCCTTTAGTATTAATGGGCTTAAATTGTATTGATGTGTAAACGCCGCTCAACATACCAAAAACCTCTGTTGGCGAAAGACTACGAAAAATTTTCACGCTGCACACGCGCGAGCCTCAGCTAATTTTGCATGCAGCTCAGCGTTTCCGACTATGCCTCAGCCCCTGCCCAAGGACCTCATGTCCAGCTGTCCGCTTTTTATTGAGCCTGTACAACAGGGCCAACAACAACAACAGCAAATAACGGAAACTGTACGAAACAGCCCCGCGGGAGGTAAAAACGCTTTGCACTCACATTGATTGCCTGGCGTAGTTTTATTTATGTTGTTGGTCAGTTTCAGTTTACTACAACAGTTCGTCTCTCTCTCTCCCTCTTCCTCTCTCTCTCTCTGCGTTTTTTTATGAGCATTTGTAGGCCACAAAGTGCATATTAAGCTGTAAAAAATAGCTACAAAAAAAAAAAAATCAACAGCGCAAAGGGTTAAGAGCATGACTGCGGGCCGGGTTAATAACCCAATGAACTGGCAACCAACTGACTGTCAAATCAACTCAACTGTAAAAACTCAGCCCCGTTAGCTAAACGCAACAATTTTAACTCGAATTATGCATGAGCCAACATCAAACTATAAACTAGTTAGACGTATTTAGATTTTGGATTTTTAATTTTATTCCACACCTGATTTCATAAACAATATATGCAGCAAAGTTTGAACAGAAAAAAATGGATAAAGCGCTGAAAAATTTGTTTTTTTTTTTTTTTTGTTTCAATTTAATATTCATAAATAATATTAGAAGAGTAAAAGTATCCATTGGGGCTCCATCAGAAGATGAATTTTTAGTTGAATAAAAAAAACAGGCAAATTCTTAAAGTAAAATCCACTTCTCCTTCACTTCTTAAAATAAATGGAACATGAATAAACAGCTGATGGCTCATTGAGAATAGAAAACATTATGAATTCATGATCAAATTAAGCTATAGTATAATCTATATATGAAATTAGCTTAACGACTGTAATATGCTCAGGGTTCATTCCAATCCAAGTCGGACTCAAAATAAAAGCGACTTAAACACACCAATACAAGAAAAGTGTTTGCTTCCTGCTCTACATATAATTCTGTACTAATTCTACAATACGAAGTCAGCATGAAACGCAGCTAACGCACTCTGAGCGCGATCATGGAGAGAACGACACTCACGCTCACACAGCTCCAAAATCACCTGCTGCTTAATATAGACTAATTTCCAGTCTCATTTCGCCATTCCAAATGAAGTCAAGCATATGGACAGATCGATGGATACAGAAGAAGGAAAGAGACAGAAATGAGAGACAGAGAACAGTATCGAAGTACAGACGAAATGTTGGTCGCTCTGAGCGACAAGGAAAGAAGCATATATAGAAACACATGAAAACACATGAAATGAAAAGAGAAGGAGACCCCGAACGGCTCACACAGTCAATGGAACGAATGGACATGAATATAAAAAGAAACATAGAGGCACAGGCAGGTTGCGGAACAGAAGAACAAACAAATTATTGAGGCCCGGGCGACTCCACTGTTAAACACGATCATAAATGCTTAACTACTCTATGGAAAAGACTATCTCAACTCTTGCCTTCTACACGTATTTCAGCAAACTCATTTTTAATCAAGCTTCCATTCTCGCAGCATAATTAAAAAGTGAAATCTAGAAAAAAAAAAATTCAAGCATTCATAATCAAACCCATAAAAGTATTTTCGTCGAGTGCTGCTCGTTGCCACTGCTGCACTTTGCTGATAAACAACAACAACAAATTAGAGAGAGCATAAAAAAAAGTTGGGCAACAACAAATGCTCGCAATAAATAACAGCAGCTCCCAAAAACTGATAGCCAACAGCGAACAAAATGAAGTCAACGTCTCAGGCAGTAAATAATTTTTGAAGTTCTTTACCCTCGGCCCGTGCACCTTCCACTACAACAGCAGCTCTGGAAATGTAATTTTCCTCGACATTTTCCGGTTGGCAATCATATCGCGCCAATGCCAGATAACAACAACAACCAGGAAAAGGGAATGAGGGATGGGAATTGGGTCGAAGGGCTGCGGGACTGCGGGGCCGGCTGATGTCCTGCGACTGACCGAAGACGAAACTCTTGGGGACACTACGAATCGCCGGGTTCAAGTGTGAAAAGCGGCAACGCGTTTGATTTAAAGCAACAACAGCAAACGATGGCCAGTTGAGAGCCCCACTTGAGGTCATTATAAGGTAGAAGATGGACAGGGGCGCCAGCAGTAAGCTTTCTTCTTCTGCTACTGCTGCTACTGCTACTACTGCTGCTGTCGATGCTGTTATGAAATCAGCTTAACGAGATTGGAAATCAGAGAGAAAGTAAGAGTGAGAGTGACTGGCTGAGAGCTGAGTCCATTATCCGGTGCTGGTGGTGGTGGTTGCAATGCATAAAGGAACAGCAGCCAGCAGCAACCACTACACGATTAATGCGAACTTCGACTGGTCAAAGCAATTTGCAGGCATCAAATCACGGCCCACTCCCTCCTCCATACTGAACGACTCTGGATAACAAAAATTAAGCTACTAAAACTTTACGCTATGCTGCATACTTCATCATCAATTGGGGATATCAGAAAAGTTCCCTCAACTGCAGACTGTGACATGATATTGGGGAGTTGCTTTACGCACGTTGCACAAGCCAATCGACAGGAAAATAACTCACAAATATTTATACGCTATCTATAAATTAGAAACTTATTAAGTAGAAAAACATATGAAATTGTCAAGACATAAATTTTGGAATATTAACTGAAAGTTTTGCTGTTAATGAAATAAGCCCAAGTGACAAATTTTGAGTGCTTTAAGGCACAATAAGTGACCTGCCCCCGGATCCCCTGTTTTCTGCGCCTCTGTTGCCTTTTAACAGCTGATGCATGCGTTATGCATGCAATACTTGCCTCTTTCCCCCAGCTGCCACAGCTGCACTTTGCACACCTCAAACAGACAATATACGCGTATGTACATACATATATATACATATATCTTTATTCCACTTGCGATACATGATGTTTCCATTGTTTCCATCAACGCTGATGCACGCCAATAATTGATGATGAACAAATAAGATGGTTTCTTTTCGAGGTTGGGCCTGGGAATCGCAGCCGTTGATATCGACGTGTGTCGGCTGTTTGGTAATGCAATTCCATTCAGGCATGCGAGACAGCCAATCTACCCAATTCATACACACACACACACATTCGCACAGATATACGCACCGTCATCAGTATGCAGCAGATGAAAGCCGTGCTCAGTCTGCGTCTCTGCATCTCTGCATCTCTGCCTCTTAGTCAGGCCAACAAACAAAAGTTATATCTTTTTAACCATTACGCTGGGCAGGCTTTTGGGTAATTTTTTGGCAGACACGCATCACAATTGCTCGATATTGTTACTCTACTGATGAAGCTTAACGTTGCCGTAAATCTGACTGTTGGACGAGTACAAGAGTTTGGAAAGAGCCATGGAAATATGGGAGGTGGAACATGAGAGATATGAGATCATCATATATGTAAAGCTCTATTAACTCTCCACTGAGATTTCTTCAAATGCTTAAAAAAAAATCGTATTATACATTTTCATTTCCATCTACAGAGTATTGCCTATTCGATCATTGGACAATAAGAATGCGTTTACTTCCTTGATATTGTTTTTATTGATTGCATCAATGTGGCGCTGTCGTGTCCATTGTGCGCTATATAATTTCCTCCTTTAGCCCTGCAAATTGACTTTTTATTTTGCATAGTGCGCCCTGCCTTTATTTGGCAATGTTTAAGCCCAGCCGCGCCCACTGCACAGAATGGGGCGCGCATCATTAGCGCCATCGTCTTAAAATATTATTAATTCTTAATGGTCATATATGTGCATGAGTGTGTGTGTGTGTGTGTGTGTGTGTGTGTGTAAACCATTTATGGCACGAGGCGCGGGCCAAATGAATTTCCTGTACAGACGCTGCCGGGTAACAGAACTGGCTGGCAACACGTGAAGAAAAGCAGCAGCAGCAGCAGCAGCGGAAAAAGGAAAATTTACAGAGTTCAGGCGAAGTATAAAAAAAGAAAAGAGAAAGAAAACAAAATGTGAAATAAAATCATAGACATCCCAGACGACGTTCGTCAACGTCAAACAGCGATCGATAAAATGCTTGCATGTGAATTATTTTAATGAGTTCCGTTTCGTTGGAAAAGAAAAATATGAGCGATAAACTAAATACATCCAGATAATAAAAAACATACAAAAAATAACAATAAAAGCTGCGGCAAATGAGAAAAAAAATTATAAAAACTGCACATTTTTCATGCTTGCTACGGTTGCCAAGCTGAAAAGTCAAGCAGAGGACACTCCCGGCCACAGAGTTGGCAATGCTTTCAAATTAATAACGCGAAGTCAAGTTCAGCACTCCCTGGCCAGGAAATAAAAGAGAAACCAAAGTCAAATAAACAGTTGACATTAGAAAAAACTATAATGCAATGCAAAGGGAGGCAGGCTTAAGTAGATGCGCGCAAGACTCAGAGCGAAATGTAAATAGACTTATGAATTGTGTGTGATATGATTAAATTAAATATATTATAATAAATATTATATATATGCCCTAATACATATGGATAAAAAATATTAGAAAATTAAAAATAAATAGAGAAAGATTGATATGTTAAGAGTATGCTAGAAATTATAGAAAACATTTTGCTTGACTGCTTCGTTATTATTAAACAGCATAAGATATGATTATTAATTTGAATATGATATAAAAAATTGTTTATTAAAATATTTAAAGATTGACAAAGAACTTGAAAATAAATTAAAAAACAAACTTCCTAGCAAATAAATAAATTTTTATAAAAAATTTTATTTTTCGAGCATAATTTAACGAGAAATATTCAAATAAACAAATTGTATATAAATTATAATAATATTAAATATTATTAATACTAAAAATATATAAATTTATAAAAATTATTTTAAAAGTCAAATATATAAACTATAGATATTTTATACATTTATTTTATACATATATTTCATATATATACATATATTTCTTAGCAGAAGCCCCATCTATACCTTTTATCTACAAAACTCTTTTCTAATCCAAATCTTACTCCTATGTAAAGCCTCAACTGCCCGCACAAACAGTTACTTTACATTACGCCCCAGCGTATCTTAGTTGCCGCAAGTTGTTGCAATCATGCAGCAATCCCCTGGCTGGCCCAACGGCCCCCAAATATAAGCCATAGCGTGCACCTAGCCGCACAGCCCTGCTGGATATTCAACAATATCGCATTGAAGCATGGCAACCAGCAATTTTTTGCTACACTTTCCGGCGCGACAGAATGAAAGAAATGCGAAAAAAAAAGGAAAATGAAATGAAAAAACGAAAATGAAAATGAAAAAAGTCCAGTCTATAGCCGTGACTATATATCTATATCTATATCTCAATTTCTTGCTGGTTGTCGTGCCTTGCTTTATGTGGGCCCCCAAACGGCTTCCACTTCGTTTTTTTTTTTTTTTCTCCTTTAACTGTGTTTTGTAGGACAGTTTTGGCGTCTCAATCAGATAGCGCAAACAGAAAGAAAGAGTTGGGCAGGGCCGTTCAACAGAAGTTGTCAATTGACGCCAAAAGTTGACGCCAGCACCCAAAGGCAAAGCCAACAAAATTGAAAAGCAACGAAAAAGAAGAATAAGCGAAAGAAGGTGCAAAATGCAATAACAGTTAAGTCATTGGCCCCAAGTGCTGGCAAATAAGCGAGGCACGGCGACCCGATCCTAACTCAAACTCCAGCTCTGCAGCGATTCCGACTAGGTTATAAATAACGCTTAATTGCAGCACAATGTTTATAGCTGCTGCCAATTTCGTAGACGTTGGCTCCCTGGACGCCAAGGACGCGCAGGACCTGGAGCTAGAGTGGAGATAGCAGCAATAGCAACGGGACTAAGGAGTGGAACGGCAGGCTCTCTGTGAGTTACTCCATGGCAGCATTATGAGTAGTTAATTTAGAGCAACAAAGTTGTTAACTGTTCTGGCTTCAGCAGATGCTCGAGCTGCTACTTGCGTCTACTTGCTGTTAGCTGCTGCTAGCTGCAAATTACCCAATTTTAAATTAACAAATTCCATTTCAACATTTTAATTAGGTTTTAAAAATTTCATGCGACTGCCTGCCATACTTAGCCGACACACCGACAGACCGAGCGACTTCCTTGAGAGCAGCTTGCGTATTAATATGCGCCATTTCCGTTTCCGATTAGCATAGCGTGCGCGCCAGCTAAGCAAATGGCGCCCAAAAATGGCGGCAGCTGAGCCACCAGCAACAGCAACAGCAGCAACAACAACAACAGGAAATGGCACAAAACTGACTGTCTCTACGTTCAAGCAGCAGCCGAAAGGGCTTATACTCACTGTGCGATATGCTGTGTTTACTGTGTAGGCAAATGTATTTCATTTTATTTTAATTTTCATCATCATTGCGCGAAACTAGCACAGACAGTAGCAACAACAACAGAAGTAACAGCAACAAAAACAATAACGAAACATTTTCACATTTAAAATCCAAAACAATAAAAAATATCAAGCGAAAAACTGGTCAACGCCACGTTTAAACGAACAGGAAATGCTCTGCAAATGTTAACCGGAAATTGTAAAAGCTGTTAGCGCCAGCTGTCGTTAATACTGTGCATTAAGTGCAGCTAATTTAAGGTTTGCACAGCCATTTGCCATGCCGAAGGCATAAATAATATCCGCAAGTTTTCGCAAGTTTTAAAACTTAATTAGCAAGAGAATTATATATATTTTTTAATATTAAGATAAATATTTATTTTTTATATTATTTTATATGCCATAAGATTGCAAGTAATACAAAATTGATTGATAAATATATTTTTAGCTCTTTTTATATATTTTATATAATTCATACTAACTGCAAATTCCTTTAAGCATACAAGTGTATATTTAATATTTATTTATTTGTATTTAAACTGTCAATAAAGCAAAATTTTCACTCATTTCGTTTGCATCTCTTCAAACCAGCTTGTAGCTACCTGACCGAAGATTTAGCTATTAGCACACATTGTATGATCAAACTCCACATATACCAATCACAATCTACATCCCCATCTATACTCTCTCAAATAGCTAATCGACCCCTTTTGGTCATTTCATTGGTTACAGTGTATTATAAAGCTTGAGAGCGCTTCTCGCGTTTCGCTTGTGCAAAAGCTGCAGTTAATTTGGTGCTTCAAATTTTAATGCCAGGCCAGGGCAATGGGCAACAAGGACAGCGAAAGCAGCAACAATAACATTGGCAACGACCACGTTCGCCAAATGGCTGCCAGTGCTGGGGCGGCTCTGGGCGCCATTTTATAGTCAGACGCGAGTCCAGGAGCCAAGCGATGTCGTCCAATGTCTAAGCTGCTTCGTGCCGTTGCCGCTTCCGTTTCGGTTGCCCTCATCATAGCTCTAATGCTGTTATCCTTGTTGCCGCTCGTACAAAGGCTCTTTTGCATAAAATTCTCACATTACGCATACGCCGCGTTGTATTTACAGTTACTGAGCATTTTATTTGCGTCCCTTTTACTTGACGCCCAGCGTTTGCTTTGCTTTGCCGTGTTTCTTTCTGTGTTTGTTTTTTGCTTTTATAGATTTTATAGCATTGCCAGTGCCACGGCTACTGTTGCCGTTACCGTTCTTATTATTTAAAGCAGCAAATATTTTCAACTTAATTAAACTTAACAAAAAAAAAAAAAAAAACGAAAACACAGCACACAAAAATAACAGCTCTTGGCTCGAAAGATTCAAACATCTGCTGTTTCGCGCCTTAACTGCAATGCCATATAATTTTTGTGCATAAAACTCACGTTTAATGCCGCAAAGTGTGCAACGCTTTTTATGATGCCCACCCGCGCTTGGACCAAACACAAACACACAAATACGCACACTCACACACACACACAGAGAGGCGCACCCACAATTGCTATACAAACACAAATACATCACAAAGGGATGTGGGAACCTCTGCGCTCAATTTATGTCCCTGGGCAACAAAAATTTATTGTCAACTGATAAGCAGGCCGTGGCAAAGTAGCCCAAAGGCCAAAATGTATAAAAAAAAAACAAGTTTAGAGAATTTTCTTGTCAATTGTCAAGCAGAATTTTGTATACGCTTTAATAAAGAGCAAAGGAGGAAGTATTGTTTTAAATTTGATCAATAATACGTTTTAATTCTGATTGAGAGACTCGGGAAACATTTTATTATTGAGTAGCTGAGTCAGCTTAGTAACTATATCAGCTTTCTCCTTGCCTTCTTCTGGCCTCACTTCTTTACTTCACTTTACTCTCTTCCCATTTCTATTATCTTCCCATATCTGAAGTTTCCCATTTCCTCTCATTATATTTAATTTTATATTCTCTTCACTCCACCTTAATTACCTTTATTTTTCTTCTCTTCTTTCTCCTCAAGCTTCACATTTCGTATCTTCTTTCTTCTGCTCTTCAGCATTTAACTTTCCCTTCTCTCTCTTTTCGCTCTTCTTTGTTTTCTATCTTCACTCTCCCTCTCTTCTTTTTACCTACTCTCTCATCTCCCCTTTCTTCACTCCTTTCATCTGCTCATCTTCACTTGCTTTTGCATCTCCAATCTAATAATTCGTTTGCTCCTTCAACTTGAATCTGCAAAGCCAAAGCCAATGACAAATTTGTAATACCCTAAGTACCCTGCCAATGTGGTTAGAATTAGATGAAAACTGGAACTCGGTCGGTTCGTCAGTTTATTGATTTTGCTTTGGCACATAAATTTTGAATGGCAAAGCAAAACTTTCGTTTAGGTTCGCTCCCACGCTGTTTTTTGGGCCTTCGGTATGCTTGTTTTGCTTCTTCTTCTCCTATTTCGTGTTTTTTTTTTTTTTTATATGCAAATGCATAAAAAGTGTCATGATTGCCGTGTTTGTTTGCCTTGCCTGGGCAAACTCTCTGCTGCAGGTTGTGGGCATGTCTGACCCAGGATTGACCCCTTGAGCAGGCGCCTCAACATGTCTGGACCTAACATTTTTGTTAGTGCTGCTTACGAGATTTTTGGGCCATATTTGAGCATATGTTTGTTCTTTCAAGCTGGCTCGAGTGCGTCTGTGGCCTGATAATTGAAATGGCTCCCAGAGGGCACGTTACGAAACGCATAGCCTCCCCAAACCCCTAACTCCATTGTCAACGTAGTCATCATTGTCATCAGCTCTCAATGTCTGCCTGCGTGCCTTTATTTATTATACTTGTATTTTCTATTCGAATTTAAATATAAATTCATTTCACATGCTCGACATAGCTTGACACATTTATTCAGTGATGGACTTAAGCAAAATGTTTTAACTACAAATATTGATTACGCAATGCTCAAAGTGCTGCCACACGGCACGCATCAAATGTTAAACCATAAATTGCAAATAGTTGGCCAAAAGTTAAGCTTAGAGAACTGAAATTGTTTTGCTTATGAAATAATATAGCCCAGAGTCAGGTCAAGGTCTTAAAGAATAAATAAACTTTAATTTGCAAAAGAAATCTAACCTGCTGATCTAGCAATTGGTCATTTATAAAACTATATCTTGATATATATCAAATATTTATGTATGCAGCTAGCGTTATCTTATTAGATATGTATAAACTTAATATTGGGCAAAAAACATGCGAAACCATTTTTCATTTGCGTTTCGCACATACACACACACTCACACACACACAACATTACGTATACGCAACGCGGTGCCATTCGAACTAGTAGCACGCTCTGCCTCTGCAGGTCGCGTTCGCTCTCCGCTGGGAGAACGCCTTGTCAACTGGTTTGAAAAATAGATTTTTACGGGCTTAGTTGCGCATCGTCAGCCACGACAACGACCGACGGACGGACGGACGGGCGGACGGACAATGGCATCGTTGGCATGGCTGGCGCATTGTGGATTGCTGGCGGGGAGCGCAGGCAACGCCTGGGAACTAGCAAATCCCGCGGGCGTTCCCTTTTGTGTCTCACTCGCGTCATTTAAAAGACATTTGCCTGTCATTTTATGCCGTGTTTGGCACAGTTTTCCACGGCAAAACTTTTTGCTTGCCAACAATGGGTTGCCCAAAGAGCGAGAGAGTGGGCGAGAAATCAAGAGAGAGACAGAGAGAGAGAGAGAGCGAGCGTGTGGGTCGTACGCTGCTGATATAGCCATGGAATGACAGTGTCATTAGTTTAGCATTGGCAACACATTGCCAATATATTTGCAGCAGGTGCAACCAGCAGCCAGCAGCCAGCAGCAGCAGCAGCCGCAGCAAAGAGCCAACAAACAGCAACAACAACAACATTGATTGAAAAAATGAAAAACTTTTCTAATGATCAATAAACGTTTGCGAGGCCAAAAATTAGTTTAATTTAATTGGAAAATTCGCTGCGCGTAATATATGCAAATTATAAAAGCCGTACGGCTGCAGCCGGCGTTAATTTACCTAATCGAATTGCCTGACATTAAAAGCTTTAATTAGCCTCGCTCTCAAGTACACACACACACACACAGAGAGAGAGAGTCGATTGCAATTGCAAATCCTGACACACACAAAAAAAAAATTCTGTTGCACATAATGCCAAATTTATTATAAACCATTTGTACAATGCGGCTCAAGTGACACTCGCTGAGCTCTGAATGGTTTATGTGTGACTCGGGCCCCTGCCCTCTACACTTGACTCCCTGCCCGCCACCTCTCTCTTGTTTGCTGAGCTTTGGTTTGTGCGCTGGGCTTTGCGTTTTGCCTTTGGCTTTCACAAATGAACGCGAAATGCACGCGGCTAAACTTCAAAAGCGCACAAAATGCGCCATTAGGAGAACATTTTGGCCATAGAATGAGCTGCGCGAGGGGCGGCCGGGTGGCGGCAACATAGTTTAGGGTATGGATTGCGCTAGCTTACGTTGCATAACATAAAAGTTTTGTAAACTGGCATTAGCTTCAGATGCCACGCAGCGTATACGCAACATTAGAATAGCAAATAAATGGAAAAGAGGCCAAAAGCCAATTATATAATACCCTGTAGTAAAAACGTTAAGCGCCTTTTCGCAATTATACAATAATTAAATAATGTAATTTCCAAAGAAATAAAAATTTTTTTTAAATTATTTGCTTCGTGCATAAAAAGCTCTAAATGAGCTTAAATAAGTTTTAAATAAATTTTAGTTTATTTAAATGTTTTTTTTTTTTATCATAATTGGCATAAAGCCTACATTTCCATAGGGTATTCAAGCCGGCTTACCCATATTTGCTTTAACTACAATTCGAGCTTTGAAAGCAGGCAGCATCAGTTGTTGCATAAGAAACATCTCATGTGTGCAAAAGTGTGCGCCTCGCTCACATGTTTACGTTTCGCTCTGCCACAATTACACTTACACACACACACACACACACACATAGTCATACACAATCACACACACACACACACACATTAACAACTGCTTTGCAAGTTTTCACTTATGTAATTTTTTGCAATGCGGTTTTCATTGCATACTTTCTTGCGCTTTTTTTTGAGTACATGCATATAACTGACATGTGCGCACAGTGAAGCCACAATTAGGTTTTACTGTACTTACATGAACAATTATAGCTGTCAAGGAACAGACACACACATTTTGCATGTATTTCGCCCCAGTTGCACTTATGCAGCGTTCACTGTATTCTGTATTTATCCCCATTTTTTTTTAGCTTTCGCCCTCTCTTCGTCGCTGCATAATGTTGTTGTTATTTTATTTTTACTGTTATGAGCGTTTAAGCAAAACTTTGCGCTTTTACCAAAAAGTAACAAAACACAAAAAAAAACAAGTAAGAAAACTCTAGTCGGCGCGCCCGACTAGGGGATACCCTAATCCCACCCCCCCTTAGTTTTCATAATATAGTCAATAACTCGTATGTACAACCATATCACGCAACTTAAGTATGTGCCAATGGTACTAAGAATGTCGATCAAAGAGGAATTATGCAAACAAATTCGACACACAGATTATGCCAGCACACTTTTGCAAGCTCACAAGAATCGTACCGTTACTATTAAAGAAGAAGATCGAAAACATATTCGCACAGCGACACACAGCGCCTGCGACTGCGACACACAGCGGCGAGCGGCAATTGGAAGTAGGTAGCAAAAACAATTCGAACACAATTCGACCCAAACTCAAAGGCAATTGCGGTTCTTAGAAAATTTGTTCGCGAGCATTTGCATGTATGTGTGCACATGTATACAAATTGAACATGTATAAGCGCCACCTGGTCTGTGTGCGCATGCAGTTCAATCGCTGTTGATCTAGCCAAACATTTTGTTTAATAACTTTTGTGTTTATCAACGGATTTTGATGAAACTTTCACCATATGATTTAAATAATTGATTTAGTTTTCAAAAAGACCAAACACCATATATATTGCAACTGAAAATAATTTTCAAAATTGTTGGGAAATTTGGGGCCGGTATCCAAATGTAACAAAAACCGAAATTGGTAAAAATACACATAAAGCTACATGCGAAATTTGGAGTCTCTAGTTCTTAAGATAAAAAAGATAAAAAATCATAACTGTTTTTTCATATGGTTTTAAATCGATAACAAATATTCAGGAATAGTTATCGATTTTCTGAAACAAACTCGATATGCGCGCCCAATATACGCGCCTAACAAAAAAAAATTCAAGTCTCTAGCTCTTATAGGTTCTGAGATCGACGCGTTCATACATACGGACGGACGGACGGACGGACGGACGGACGGACGGACGGACGGACGGACGGACGGACGGACGGACAGACAGACGGACAGGGCTCAATCAACTTGTCTTGTCGTCCTGATCAAGAATATATATACTTTTGGGGGTGTGGCACGCCTCCTTCTGCCTGTTACATACTTTTAACAAAAACATTATACCCTTTTTTCCCATTTTCAATGGGATCAGGGTATAAAAAAAAAGACGTTCGTTGGGTAAGCATAAAATTATTATCAACCCGCGAGTGGGAGGACATCGCGCAGGCCAGGACATCACAACGTACGCAATGTTGTAGAACAAATATAAAAGTTTTTTTTTGCCGCTTGTTTGTTGCTGTTGTCCACCATGAACACTTGCGCTTTTGTTGCTCTTGTTGTGGACGCAGTTTTCCATGGTGACGTTGCTAAATGAACCGAGCGAGAAAAAAATTATCCAAAAAATACAAAATAATAAAAAAACTGCGAAACAACAAAAAAAAAATAAAAAATTCATATTAAGATGAAACGTTAAAGGCGACAAAAGCCGCAATTAAAATGCTCTATGAAATGATAGCAGCCAAAAGCTTAGAGAGAAAAGGAATACATATACTTAAGTATATGTATATATATATATATATATATAAATATATATTTTAAATCTAAGAAATGTGTATTTATAAATCTATCTTTCCATTAATACATACATATCTTTTATCGGTTTTTCATGTTTTTTACTTTTTTTCCTACTTTTTTTGGGTTTATAATTATTTTTTTTTTTCTTTTATATATTGTTAATACTTATATTTATTTTGGCATCTTTTTTATTTATTTTTTTTATATTTATATTCGTTATAATTTTTTTTTTTAAATGAGTGTTTGATATTTTTATTTTTCCTAAATTTTTTTATATTGTATCTATTTTTTTTATTTTGTATCTATTTTATATAAAACATTCCTTTAGACATCTTGGCAATTGCTTTATGTTATCTATAAGACCCCTTCCACAGTATAGGGCAGCGCGATAAATGTGTGTTTAAAAGCAGTCGGCCAAGTTGAGTGTTAAAAAACATTTCAACACTTGGCGCACATGGTGTCACAACATCTACAGTTAAAACAACAACAACAAGAACAACAATGACAATGGCAGCACATGAGAGGCCAACCAACCACAGGCAAAACAAAAACAAGAAGCAGAGCGATGAGAACAACAAACAACAACAAAGTACCGCAAACTGTTTGGCGGCGCTTATTTTTTATGACTGACCCGGTCCAGTCCGATGCTGTCCTGTTCGGTCCGGTCTGAGTCCTGTTCCCGATCCGGTTCACGTCCGTTGTTCATCCTAGTACGCATCATTGTGCAGTAATTTTCATAAATTGCGTCCCTCCCGAATATTAGCGTTATTTCCAACGCGTCGCCTTGTTGAAAGCAGCTCAACAGCAGTTTGCCTCCGCACAGATGAACGATAACAGAAATAATAAAGAACTGTAGTAAACATAAAGACAGAACCTTTCAGACATGCGACTGGGAGATAGCGAAGTGAAGTAAATTTATTTATCATGCAAATGCGACAAACCAGGCAAAAACCAAATTTGAAAGACCAACTGACAGACAGAGCGACAGCCGAGGCATTCCCGCAACTGTCAGTCTAACCATTCTATCAGTCAGTCCGCCAGTCCATCAGTCATTCGTTCATGCATTCATGCATTACTTTAGTCGAGTCAGTTGAAGCGTGATTCGTACCGCGAGATGTTTATATCAAAATATTTCGCTTGTTAACTTTTTTAAGTAACGGCGAGCACAACTAGATCGAAGCACAATTTGTACATGTTTGACCTGCAGATATCCTGTGGAAAGGTTGAAAGAGATAAGATAGTAGAAAAGCAAATATATCCTGTTTAGTTAAAAGCTGCTGATTTCACCTATAGCTATTTATATTGTTTTAGATATTAGAATTTATACATATTTTATACATCTCGATGAAAATAAGTAATTTTCCAATCAAGTTTTAATCGACAACTAAGCGTATCCTTAGTAAAAAATATTATATTAATAATTTCACTATAAATATAATTTAAATAATATAAAATAATCAATAGCTGCAAGTATAATCGATTATATTGATAAGCTCATGTACTCAATACTCAATCGATTACGTAAATTAATTTAAGTTTAATTTATTCTTTTATTTATTAAACTCTTAGATAACTTTTGTCTGCATATACCCAGCAATCTACAGGGTATAAGTAAGCAGTTGCACGAGAATGCTGCCCCATCAGCCCAGTTCAGAGACAGCAAGCATACAAATGCTGAAATGTGGAGCACACAAAACTGAAAGTAAAAGCGTCGACAAACTGAGGACTTGCCACACGCAAGTTGCAAGTTGAAGCCGAAGCTGTAGCAGAAGAAGATCAAGAAGCCGCTGCCGTTGTTGCCCGTGGCCAGAATTGTCAGACAGAGCAGCAGCCAGGGTGCAGTTTAAATTGAAACCCAGAAGGGAAAAACAAACTGGAATATTTAATGTGTTATGCAAAAATGCGTTCACCGTTCAACGTACTCGTGGGAGTTGAATGCTGTTGCATGGCAAGTGGTAAGCGCAGCAAGAGGCAGCACCAACGGCAGCAGCAGCAGCAGCAGCAACAGCAATACGTTTAAAATAACAGCAGTCAGCAACAACAACAATGCCCCACAACATGCTAAAGCAACAGCAAACGAGCTGATAGCAATGCAAGCATTGCTGTCAGCGAGGTGGCTTTGACAAGTAGTTGCAAGTACAGATAAGCGTAAACTACGTTAGTTTGATAAGCAAATGGAAATTTACTTCATTCGCAAAATTTTTATTCGTCCGCTGAGACAATGTCGAAAGTTTGCAAGATTTTTTATTAAATTTTTGATTTAAATTTACATTTGAAGTAGAATTTTATGATTCGATCCTAGACTGAACTGATGATAGTTTAGATAACCAAGTCTAAAGCATTTATTTTTAATTTTAATACTATAATTTCTATAGCCTGAAAGTGGCAAACGAAAATTTGATCAATCTAAACTCAAACAATTTTTAAACTCTTACAGTCTTCAGCTTGTAACAAATAGTTTCTTCAAGCAAATGCCCCTCCTATGGCTGCATAAATGTATACCCATCAAACTCTTTACTCCACCCTCGCTGCAATTGCAATTGGGCTGTCACAGTTTCGGCAGCTCTATCAGTCACTATTGTGTGCCTGTTGCCCAAACAGCTGTCGAACCGCATTGGTATACCCATTAGCCAGGGCGACTAAAGACAATACTCATCAAGCTACAGTGCGCCCTAATCAACTGTGCTGTATACAACACACACACACACTTATATGTATATATGTGTATACATATGTATGGCATAAATATATGGCTAGGCTTAAATTCATGTGAGTAACTTTGTTTACAGGGTATTGAGCTGCAGTTTGCTTGTAGTTTTACCAGCTGAAACAACAACAGAACTTCAGACAACAATCACGTGGGACTCGTTGAACAAGGCAAATACACACACACGCACATCCAGCCACACACACACACACGCACACTATTTTCCCTTGCCCCTGCTGCATTAATAATTCGCATGCAAAATTGGAAATAACTGATGGATGCCGTCAAAAAATGTTGCGCCAGCCTCCCACACCCACACACACAGCGCCCACATTTGCAAAGGAAAATAATAAAGAAAAAAAAAAGAATTTTTTTAAATAAAGAGCGGCTTGTGGGCGTGGCAAGCAGCACATAGCTGACATTAATAAATCGATGTATGAAATTCCAGTTGCAGCAGATCCCAGTCTAGCTGCAACAGCCGGCGGGTCACTTTAGGCCGCCCATTTGACAAAAGCATGCCACAACACACACACTAACACACACACACACACAGAGACACACATACACCCACACATGCACACATTTTTAATTAATTTCATGCAATTTGTACGAGTCTAGGCGCCAGTTGAGGACGGCCATGGTTGGGTGGCAGCGGGGTCCAACCGTAGCTGTGCAATTTGCCCGGGTTAAGCCGATAAGTGCATTTTTAATGTAACCCAATGAATTTTCTATTACATTTTAATTTAAAATAACAAAAAGCGCAGAGAGAGGGCGAGTGGGAGGCAGGGAGCGTGCAAAAGGGATAGCCGCAGCAGACGGTCGGTCGGTCGGTCGGTCGGTTCGGTCGCGCTATTTGGTCAACGTAATTTGATTAAAGATTTAGATTAATCGTTTTTATTGAGATTTAATGGCAAATAAATCTCTTTTCGCAAACGCATTTCCGCAGCTGCAAATCAATCATGTCGAAAAGTTTTCACTCGATTTTCCACTTTTTGCTATGTTGATTGAGTATATAAAAACAAAAAGAAGAAGAAGAAGAAAAAGAGAATTCGAGCAACTATCCATTAGGCTAAATGCTTTTGCTTCAATGTTGTTAAAACTTGCGCTGCTAAATGCCAGCCAAAGTGAATTAGTTAATGAACGAATTAAATGAGTGAAAATCATTAAAATTTCAAATTTGAATAATGGTACTTTAAATATGTATATAAATAAATAAAAATATATGTAAATATATATTAAATATTATAAAAGTAGTATATAAAAAATATAGACTGCGCACGCCTTCTGTTAGTTGATCACAAAAATTTAATAACAAAAAAAAATAACATAACAACTTCCTTCTTATTTATTTGTGAAAAATTAAATTAAAAATTAAATGAATCGGAATATATATATATAAATATATATATATATATATATATATATATATATATATATATATATATATATATAAATATCACTTATATATATATAGAAAATAATAAATATAATTAAATAATTAAAATTAATATAATTTTATTTATATGCGAATAAATTCCATATTTCATTGCACCACTAGAGTCACAAACGTCGATCTGCACCGGTTGAACGCCCAACACGCACTGAACTTGCGATCGCATATTTTTGTTGAACGAAGCTATGAGTCGTAGAGCCTAACGAATACAAAGCTGAGTAAGACCAAATGCACTCAATTCATGTGAGGTTTGCTCTAGGTGCCTCAGCTGCATTTGTGAGCTGCGGCGAGCGAACGAATCAATTTAAAGACACAAATGCAGCTAACTAAATACCTAATATATTTTAAATAATATATATATATATATAAATAAACATATATATATATTTACACATACAATTAATGTACATCATAAAACAATAAATAAAATAAATTTTATCATATTTGTGGCAAAGTTTAACCAAAGGAATTGCTCTCAAGCAAAGACAGCTAAAATTTAATGCTCTTGTTATACAATTTGACTTTATTGCAGCTCAACTCAGTTTTCTCATTTTTATAAGCATTTTGCCAGGCAACAACTTGAAATTTGAATTAATATATGCTTTATACTGTATTCGGGCAGCGATAATATTGATGTATATCTGTCTGCGCTGGACATTTAAAAGATCTCGCCCCATTGCCGCAGCTGGGCGCCAATCAAAATTTGCTGCGTGTTATTACCGATGCATAAAAATCACACTCAAATGCTGATTCAATATATATATATATATATATATATATTTTTCGTATTTATGTTTCGCTGGCTTTTGGCGCCGTTGTGACAGCAAAAACAAATTCATCAAAAAATGCGTATACTTAATTTACGGCTAAACAATTTTTATAACCAATTTTTACGAGTTGGCACAGCAGCAACGGCATCAGCAACGGCAACGGCAACAGCAAGCATAAAAAATGATGTAAATTTTTTGGAAAATGCCAACTTGTTTACAAATAAATAGCCCGGGTTTTTCGTGCAAATATTAGAGGAGCGCGTCCCAAAGCGGAAACAGCTAAACAAAGTCAACAGCAACAGAAACAAAAGTACGAAATGAAAGCGGAACAACAAGAAAAGCCAAAAAACAAAACAAAAAAAATAAGTGAAATTTTAATCCGAGGGAAATGCCAACACTCGAATACAGTGGAGAGCAGAGGCCACTGCTCGCCGCCTCCACCTAAACAGATTTATCTCGCTTAATTTACCGTTATTTGGGCATCAGCTTTGCAACAATGCAAAAGGCGAGGCGCAACGCAAGCGAAAGCAAAATGTATATAAAAATAAACCTTCGCATGGCCCATAAAATTTCATTAGCGTCATATTTTCAAATAATTTTCTTCTTACTTCTTTGCGCTACCTCTCGAACCGGAGCCTTGCCACCGCCACCGCCACTGCCGCTGCTTCCAATCCACCTCTATTATAGAGTGTCCCTAGAGCCGTTCGCCTGTTGAATTGTTGCGGCTGAGTGGGCGTGTGCCAAGGTATAATCATAATTTGAAATTGCTCATTCGAATCTTAGATTGGATTAAGTGCGAATTAGAACATCAATAAGGCGGAGACGGCGACGGAGACGTAGCCGTAACCGTAGCCGTGGCCGTAGACGCAGTGCCAGACGGAGGCGGAGACGTAGTCGGCAGCGCACGGGAGTCGTAACGCAACACTGACGACAATGCGGCAAAAAGGGATCAAAGCAGATTTGCCAACACATATTTATTGTACGATGGGGAGAAGCAATAGGTGTAAATGTGATAAAACGCACGCTCTTTGTGTGTGTGTGTGTGTCAGTGTGTGTGTGCAAGGTGTTCAAGCAGGCGACTTAATGAGCGCTGACTATTAACTCCAAATGCGATGGATGGAATTATGCAGCATAAAAATAATAAATAGCCTAGCTAATTATATAAGCTATATGGGTATGATGGAATCGAAATGGAATATCTATGTATATGAAATGTTCTATTAAATAAAAGCTAAAATTCCAACAGTTAGTACTTTTAGTTATAAAAGAAAAATAAGCATATATAGAAATATATTCAATGCAGCAACTTACACATACTCTTTCATCAATTACCTAGGGCATACTCAGATTAGTTATATAAGTATATTCAAAATTCACAAATTCTTATTTAATACAGGGTATTTCCAGGTATTATAACAAAACAAAAACTATGCTGCTGCACTTCATAAAGCTTTCGCTCCAACACTCTCGCACCACCCCGCTCGCAACTCATCCCCAAGCTCCCCTCATCTCTCAGCCTACCAATTAAAATGTTTGAAATTCTAAAGCAAAAGCTGTGAAACTTTTTTAGCTCATCAAGCTGGAAACATGCGACAAAAGCCGCTGGGCAGTGCCCACACAGAAGTTGGATGCACACACACACACACACTCACACACTCTCTATCTCCGTCTTTCTCACTCTCGCTATTATCAAAAAATATTTGCAGTGAAAAGTTTGGGCAACGGCATTACGCACATTGACAGCAACACAAGCCTTTGGGCACCATTCGGGATAACATAATGCAGCTGGCTCCAGCTGAGACAGTCCACTAACAAATTATCTCTGCATGTGTGCATCACTCAAAAGTCTACAGCTCTCACTCGCTCGCTCTCCCTCTGTGTGTGTATGTGTGCGGGGGCGTAGAACTGGAACTGATGCCATCTCAAGCATGTGGTCAACAACAGCAGCGACAACAACAACAACAACAACAACAATGATGCTGATGATGAAGGCAAAGCTATCAGCTCAACGCTGTTGTCTGGGAAATTAAGAACAATCCCGAGCAATTTCCGGTACGAGAAACTCGAAAATTGTTCAGCTTTTAGGTCTGTTTAGTGCTGTCAAGGCTCAACTTTATAGTTTTTAATGCCCTGCGGCGATTAGATGAACGGAAGTCGTCAGAGCCGCAATCTTCACTAGATTGTATTCATATGCTATAGCTTTCCCCGCAAAAAAATCAATGGGATGTGTAACACCAATTAACTTTCTTTGTGTTCTAAAATTAAATTTACTAAAAGTTCGCTAAAAAAAATATATCAAATATTTATATTAGCTATTTTTATATTAGGTATTTTTGCATTAAACTAATATCTATTCACCTTCATTCAAATTATGTCTGAGCTCTGGTTTGATTTTCTTTCTAAGCTCTAATTTTTAGTCATTTTAAATTTTAATTATCACTGGTTATTATAATAAACACAGAGTGCAATGATGTGAGTCTTGTTTCATAAGAATCTATCACCAAATATCTCTCATGCATTGCCCTTTAAAAACTCTTTGTACTGTTCGTTATTTATCGATAATGTTTTATTAATCTTTCACTCTCTCTCTCTCTCTCTCTCTCTTTGTCTCTTTCAATGCGCTTTTACGCCCTCTTTTTTTCCTGTCTCTCGAATACTACATGCTCCTTCTTTTCTGCTCATATTCCACTCTTCTCTTATTTTTCTGTCTATTTTTCCTTCTCTATTTCTTTCTCTTTATATATATTTATCTCTATATCATTTTCACTCTCTCTTCTTCTGTATCTCTCCTTATCACAAGACTTCCATGTCCAGTCTATTTTATATTATATATTTGGCATACAATATATACAATATCAATACCCATATAAATCGATAATATATTAGCTAATTTCTAAGGAATTTCCCCCTCCATTGTACCGCATTTGCATGTCGCCTAGGCTCTGGCTCTGGCTCTGGCTCTGGCTGTGGCTGTGCATCTCGCTGTGTCTCTGACTTTGGTAAATTTCAATCCAACCTACTCATTTCTGTGCGCAAGCTTTGAGCTGATTTATTTTTCATTCAAAGTTAATTTATTAGAAAATAGCTAGTGAAGTTATTATCTAACCGAAGACCATATCAGCAGCACCAGCAGCTACAGCAGCATTGGGTCTTAGCCTAAAGCCGAGCAAACATTTTGCGACAGACTTTAAATGAAGTAGAAACTCCCAGCCATAAAATTACGCGCATCGTTAGTGACAATTTGCACCGGACGACAGCAGAGACAAAGCCGTAAAGGCCGGACACAGAAAGAGATAGAGAAGACGACACAGAGAGAGAGAGAGAGAGAGAGAGAGAGTGAGAGAGTGTGTAAGCTATGCAAATTAAGGCGCATATCCGTATAATGTGGAAAATCTTTGCTGCAGAAAATAACTTAAATTTGTTCAATTCATTTAATTTAGTTGAGAGGCGTGCGAGACGTGCGCGTCCTTGATGAAGCAAAAGTCAAGGGTATGGCTACGCCCACAATGAAAGAAAGCTTTAAATTACCAAAGCACAGAGAGACAGAGAGAGAGGGAGCGAGAGAGACCAAGACAGAGACATATATATACCTATAATGAATTCAATGATTTTATTGACTTTTGTGTTGTAATTTATTAGTTGGAATTCGTAGCTGGCCACGCCTTCTTGGGCATGGGAAAGAGGCGTTTGCTTGATTTTTGGCAACGCTGGCTATTTGAGTCTTCTTCTTCGTTTGACCAATTTTTTTTTTCTTGCCTTTTGGCAAAGCTAAAGAAATTAATTAACCCAACAGTGAGCGGCTCCTAGGGGTCCGCTGCAGCCAGCACTCAATGCCACCTTTGACCTTTTTTCTTACCTTTTTTTTTTTTTGTTGTTGGCAACCCTAACAGTCCCGTCCACCTAACCCATGTGACCTTGTGTGCTTTCTAAAGCAAAGCATGTGTCTTCTTGCGCTCCCAGCTCAATCAAATGTTGCAGCAAGCAATCAACTTGAAAGGGGCACAAAATGTATTCAATACAAATAAAATCTTAATAAAAGACATATATATGTATATACATATTATATGTGTGTGTGTGTGTGTATATATAAATTAATTGAAAATCTTTGATAAACAAAATGTAATTAGCTTTGCAGACGGTGAGCGCACTTTTCGGTTTGCGGTTAGGCGAACTCAATTTATGTAAACAGCAGGTATTATTTGATAATGGGCGAAACTTTTTGATTAAGCGGGTTGCAAGCGCAGGCAAACAACAGTCGAAGCTGAAGCTTAACTAAATATTTAACTTACGGGCAATTCCAAATAGATTTCACTTTAGCTTTAAAACTGTTTAACTAGTTGCCTTAGACATTCTATCAAATGGATTCGCACACCGAAGCCAACTCAAAGTCAACTTCCATTTTAGTAAGTTTTCTTTTATTTTCTTTCTTTCTTTTTTTTTCTTTTTTTTTTTTTTTGGGTTTGGCAAATAGATATTGATGTTCGATGTTGCTGTCCCTGTGCCGCGCAGCGCCCCTGATGGATTTACCTATCTATATCGCTGTAATCTGCAGTGCATTTGCCACACCTTGGCACCTTGACAATTTGTTCGACAACTCAACTCGCTCGAGTTGTAAACAAAACCGAAAAAAAGGGTAAATCGCTAACATGCAATGCACATTTCTCAACTAGTCGCTGGCAAACAACATCACGAAAGCATTACCCACTAATATACCGTTAGAGATGCACAGACAGACAGAGATACAAATACAGATACAGATACAAATGCAGCCATGGATAGAGATAGAGATACCAATATAGATACACTGATACAGCTACCTATACACCCACTGATACAGATATAAAGCTGTAATTTAAGAAGAGCGTGCACAAAATTTCCATTTGACGTAACTGAGAAATGCACTTTTAAGCTGCTGCTGACTCTTCTTCTTCTTCTTCTTCAATTTCTACTTCTGCTGCTGCTACTGTCTTTAACTGCAGTAATCCGTTAGCAGCGTCTGTCTGGTTTTGTATCAATTCCCAATGCCAAAAACAACCACGAGACACTTAAGCAAGCAACGAATTCAAAATACACTCCCAATATATAAATATATAAATATATACAAATAAAAATATATAAAAATAAAAATATATTAATATATATATATATAAATATAGAATAACAAATATAAATATATAAAATACTTCTAATAATCTTTAGGGATTTAAAGCTAATTTCCACAAATAAAATTTATTACCCAGACTAAACAGAGACAGCATATCTATAAGACGGAGTCTGAATAAAAAACAGGTTTATGCTCGCCAAGTAAGCGCTTAAAAGAGTCTATTTGTTTATAGATATATCATAAAAAGAATATACCCACTCTCTCTCCATCTCTTTCTAAGCTCTGCTAACTCCACTAAATATACGTAAAGCTATTCAGAGCTAATTAGCTTGGCTTTGGCAACCTGAGCACAAAGATGCTGCAATCAGAATAATACAATTCAAGCAATAACAAATCAGAAAAATATAAGCATTTAAGCATTCATTTTGATATTCTATGATTGGAAAACATTTTCAATAAGCCAACAAGTATTAGACAAACTGTTATACCCTGCTAATAACATATCTTGGGGTATGGCAAGCTGTCAGAGCATGCGGCGCCTGGACGTATGCAATGTTTTTTATTTGTTTTACCTTTCGCTCGGCTATCACATTTGTGACTTTGAGTGAATTGCAGCTCAGATGAAGTTAGAGCTGCGTGGCAAACTTTGCAGTGGCTTTAGCTACTTTTTTACTCTGAATGCCACTAACAACAGTTACTTAGGATTAGTGCATAGCACAGAGCGCAGCTAAAAGCAAACGCCATAGCACGTAGTAAGCCGAAAAATCCAAGTGCAAATTCCAAGACACACACAGTAAGAGAAAAAGAGAGCGGAAAAAAGAGGGGGGAGCGAGAGAGCGAGAGAGAGAGAGAGTGCGTCCCTTGATATGTGCGTCTTTGTACTCGTTGCCGCATGTCTGAGTATATAACCAATAGCAACAGCAACAGGCAGAGATGGCGTAAGGCAGGTGGAAAAGCAGCACCTGCAGCGTTGACCTCAGCATCGACAGCTGGAGCAACAAGCAGCACTTAACAAATGGTAAAAGCATCAACAAGCTTCCGCATCCGCAACGGAACGCGCTGCCAACGCAAAGGCACAGATAAAATGTCTTAGCTGCTGCCTCACCTGCCTCTCGCTCTGCCTCTCTCTTTCTCTCTCTCTCTCTCTCTCTCTCTCTCTCTCTTACACTTGCTCTGTTGTTGAGCGATTATGCCAAGGAGCTGTTGCCGGTTGCAGCCACTTGAATGGCGTAGAGCACGTGTAAAGCGTTTGGAGTGCGTCGGTATGGGATTAGATGACGAGCACAGAGCTAAGTGGGCACCAAGCAGGTGGAATGCGAGTGTGAACTAGCCGCCCAGGCGACAAGCCAGCGCACACTTACATTCATTGTAAAATTCTATGTGTGCCTCTGAAAGAGTGTGTGTGTGTGTGCACGGAGGACCGGAATGTGAGTCTTAAACATGACACAAGCTGTGCACTGTGATATGTCTGTTTTTGAGAAAACATGAAAAAGAAATGCAGATATGCTATTGAAATATGAACATGAGAAATATGGCTTGTTGCTAAGGAAAACCTTATTGAAATGTTGACCCAAATGTAGAACTTAAAAATGCAGAGTAACACGAAATCATTCAATAAGTTTAACTTAGAAAAATTTAGTGTTTTGAAAAAGAAATAGTTGAAGTAATGGTTAATTAAAAATATTATAAACATGCTAAAACTGAATAGGCCAATAAAATATTATTATTTCACACTTAATACAAATTAAATAATAAATAAAATATTTCATATAAAAAATTAAATTATTATTAAAATATATAACTACCAAGTCAACAACTTGAATAAAATTCGTGCGCAAATCAATTCTGACACACTTGTCGCCTGGCAAGCAATTCTTCTTTTTTCTCGCTCAAGTGCAAGTCAAAGCATGCGATGTGAACTTTACAGTAAGCACAAGGGCGAAGGCAAACGACGACAAATAGAAACTGGCGCAAAACAAAGCGCACCGAAACCACCGTTAGAATGCTCGCGTTTTGTTTTGTTATGTAATGCATGTTTATGGTTGCTCATCATTAATTTGTCGATGAAACTTATGGCAATATTCCCAGGCAATGTTTGCTCAAGCTGAGAGCTTTTTTGAGCATGTGCGATGTATTTATGTGTGCACACGTGTGTGTGCGGCGCGTACATGTGTGTGTGTGTGTGTGTGTGTGTGCAAATTTTTAGTAGCATTTGGCGCTTTTCTGGGTGCGTGTTATTGTTTGCCAAAGTTTTTGCATATTATCAACGGCAGCAACAGCAGCGGCAACTGAATGCGTTCATAAAATAATGTAATCTGTTTAAAAACAAACATGTCTTGAGCAATTTCGCGAGGCTAGGGACATATTAAAATGGTACTGGCTGCCGCCACCTAAGAAAACAAAGTGGAGAGCGTCAGCCAAAGAGCCGTTAACAAGAGTAAGTTGACAAGAAAACAGAGGAGAAGCAAGTAAAACCAACAGGAACAACAAATACAGAAGCAACACAAACGTTTACTGAGAGTCGACTAGACGATTACCTATAATCGTCACTCAAGTTTCATTCACTATTACATTTCTACATTCTCTCCCTCTCTTATATCAACTGATCTGGAGTATAAGTTTAATGCACATAATAATACATACACAGTTACACCTACCATTGTACTTGCTCTTATACACTTTCGCTACGTACAGAGGGTATGAAGAACCAAACATAACGTAAGTTACGCGACTGCCTTGTGGAAACAAATTTTATGCCAAGATAAGTAAGACGACGACTGCGACTGCGACTGCGACGGCAACAGCAGATAAGAACTTTGCTGCTGCTGCTTCGGCTGCTGCAATTTTGGCGAAGCTCGCGTCAAACTTTGCGAAAATTCATGATGAAAACTAAAAGTATACGACGCGACAGCAGACATGCAGTAGGGGCGCACTGACAACGGTAAACGCGTTTTCTATGGCTGCACAGAAACTTCAGCGCTTGGCGACCAACACGCAACGACGGGTTATTGGCAATCTATTAAAGAGCTAACCAAGCGCACTATTAAATCAAAACAGAACCAAAGAGAAGTGTGGGAGAAACGGCGAAATTCGAAATAACTTAAGGCATGGCGCACGGCATATGAAAATATAAGTTAGACATAGTTTTTAGAAGAGATCGCGCTGGCAGGCAGCTGTAAATTAAAGGAAGGAAGAGGAGCAAAAGGCATAATAGCTGTAGACATGTCGAGCATGAGCGCTTAATTTTTAGAAGAGATCAAACAGGCAGGCAGCTTCAATGAATTTACACAGCAAGACGAGCGAAGAACGTAAGCGTAATGTCGTCGAAAATATAAGTTGGGCATCGATTTTATAAGAGATCAATAAGGCAGGCAGCTGTAAATTAAAGAAGTGACAAAGGCAAAAGAGTGATATTTATAGTGTTATTTATAGATTTTATAAGATGCGGGGCGTGTCGTGAGCAAGCAGTTGATAACTCTTAGAATAAGAAGGAATGAAAAGGAATTCGTTATATTTGCTCTTATAAAGGCTTTTAAATGTAATTTAATACAGTTATATTGTAAATTCAAATTTAATGCAATGCTAAATGCAGTTTGACATTGAGATGGAGACAATTATAGCTCAGCAGCCACTTTGCTAATGCAATTACATTTCAAGTAGCTGAGCATTTCACTTACAATTCATAGCCCACACTCGGCGCAAACAATAAGCTCTTTGTTGCAGCTCCCACTCTTCCCACTCTTCCCACTCCCCACCCCGCACACAGATCATGCTGAAGTTAACTCTTTCGTGCAGCTTTGTTGAAGCGTAACAGTAAGCAAGAAGCTTCCTAGCTGCTTGCCACTACTTAAAATATGAGCACCCATTTCCTATGGTCAAGCAATTGAAAATGATTTGAAGCAGCAACAGCAACAACAACAACAACAACAACGAACTGAAGACGAAGCAGAGGCAACGACAAAGTCAAAACAGACAGAATTTGTTGAAAATTTGCTGTGAACAAGCAAAGGACAAAGTGCTGCACATGGCCAGGCAAAAAGGATTACGTCAAGCATATGTATTATATGGGTGGGTGATCGGCCCCATCCCCAGTCGGGCCCAGTCGGGCCCAGCAAACTTATCCGTTTGCCAGGCTGTTTCCTGGCTGACTTGAAGGACACGAGAGCGCGCGCACACACAGATTTCAATTTGGCGATACGAATTCGATGGCAATTGTCCTGGCCATCCTCGGAGCTTCCTAATATGACATTTGAAGTGATTTTTATGTGAATCTAGCTGCTGTTGCTCGAGGGCTACGCTTTTTTTACGACCAGCGATTGTCCGGCGGACGTGTGTGTGTGTGTGTGTGTGTGTGTCTGTCCGTGTGTTTGCAAAACTCATGCCATGCGAAGCGCGATAGAGACAAAGACCACCCAGCAGAGTAGACAAAAAAAAAACAAGAGATACAAAAAAAGACACCCTTGAAAATTTCTAATCTCTTAATGGATGACAATCTGCGTTTTAAATGGTTTGCACGAGTCCTGGCCAAAATGGAGCCCCATCAAAAATAAAACTAATTCCATCAGAGACAGAGAGAAGCAGACACTCAGAGAGCGTGAGAGAGAGAGAGAGAGAGAGAGAGAGAGAGGGAGCAAGCGCGACGTGGCCATTGTTTGCCTAATGAAAGAACGCTGTTCTGGCAAGTTTTTAAAGGATTTCATTTGATACATACAGAGAGAGAGAGAGAGAGAGACAGTGGGGGATTGAGGGAGAGAAAAGAAAAATGATTTGGAAAATTGACATAACATGTCAGAGCTAATCACACGCTTCGCTGCGAGTCAGTTAGACACTCAGCCAGTCAGCCAGTCAGTCAGTCAGTCAGGCAGTTCATAAATCATTGTGTCTATAATCAGTAAATAAATCTCGCGTAGTTGTCAAATATTTATGTTGATGGGCCCCCAAAGCTGAGGCAACTAATCAAATTATGTAACGAAAACCTCAAAGGCGCGCAGGCTACGCTCGCTCTTAGCCGCTTAAACATGAAAGCGTCTTTGCCATCTGCGGGCCAGAGAGCTGCTGCGCCAGCCACCAGACATGCTGGCGACACAAACATGTCATCGATGCTGCGTCCCGGGTAATGGTGAATACGCACATCGTATGCCACTCCAATGCCCGCAGGATAATCTTGAATAATAAAGCAGCGACCGAGAGAGAGAGAGCGGGAGAGCAGCCCGAACCAGTCCCCGTCCAACCAGGCGACAGGCAAACAGAGATTTCGCCTGCAAATAGAGATGGAACTTGGATTGAATAGGCAAATAGTTCAAGTGTTACATAAATAGATATTAAGAGATAATTTCTATTACACATATGCGAAAATAACTTTTCAAGCAAGAATCTGTGTAAAGATCAGAGGGGAAGAAGAGAAGCTTGAAATGTTATAGAAAATACTATAAAATGATTCGAAAAGATTTGAAAAAATATTTGAAACTTTAAATACTCTTTAATATGAATTCCTAGTAAATTTGCAAATAAATAAATCCAACTGAACATAAGGAAAGTTCGTGGGAGAAAATTTACTTATAAAACTCTTATAATATTATATATAATAAATAATTATAAAACTTTTATAATTAAAATTAATCAATTAAAATGTTTACATAATTTAAAGAATCTTTTAGTACACTATAGCATATATATTATATACATAATACCAATTCTTAATTAATTCTTAATTTTTTTTTATTTGGATTTTCATATATATAAATCACCAGAAATTCGTTAATTCGTTTTCAATGTATTTTTTTTTTTTTTTTTTTTTCTATTCATTTAATTTAGTTTTCTGCCTCTCTTCGTGCACTATCGAATATTATTATCGCAACTATTTGTCGGCTGTGCAATCAGGAGTGCTTTAAAATGCATAGACCTAAGAGCAGCGACTGTGACTGCGACGGCGACGGCGACGGCGACGAAAACGGCGACTCCGACAAATAGAATTCAACACACTCAACACACAGAGCCACTCACAAACGGCACACTCTTATACTCACACTCTCGCGCTAGCTCTTTGTCTCACTCACACTCGTGTAGGTAAGTACTAACTGTTTTTACACGTCTATGCGCCATTTTGTATGTCGACGCGCCATTTGAATATTTAACAGCAAGCAAAGCCGAGCTCGTCTAGCTTTATATCTATCTATGTATATATATATATATATATATGGGCTCCATAGAACTGTCTCTCTGTCTGTGTGTCTGACTCTGTCTCTCTGTTTTGTCTGACTGTTTGGTCGCTTTTTAATTATAGCTTTTAAATGCCACCATCCTAACGTGTATTTTATTTATTTCACAGCTGCGGGTGGCTCATCAAACAATGTGCCGGAAAAACGCGTCATGTTGTGGGCGTGGCGGGCGGATTGGCTGTATGCAAACTTCCGCTTCCGCTACGCTACGCTAACCCCAGCCCAGTGCCCCCATTCCAAGCCCCCTATATCTATATCTATATCGCAATGTGGCCCCCGTATATGTGTGAGTGAGCGCCAAAATTACTCGGGCGCTTTTAATTTGATATGCAAATACAGGAAAAACGAAAGCAAAGTCGGCAAAGGTTGATGTGATGGAAATGTGAAAAGTGAAAGGCAGACACGACACCCAACCAGACGCCCACACAGACTCCCGGGCCAGCCAATCCTTCAGCTGTGGCGAAACCCAATTGCGATACCAACACGTTCACTATTTGCAGTTCAAAGACTCAAATGAAGTGCGGCAAGTGGTGCAGGCCTCACTAACAAACCAATTACAGGGTATGGGTAATGAAAGAGACCCTAACATGCCACTCCCAGCCAATGCTGCTGCTGCTGCTGCTGCTGCTGCTGCTGATGATGAGCTTGATGATAGCAAATGCCAGTTTGCCAATGATGTCAGCCATAACGGAAGCCAAAGAGACGCCTGCCGTTGCCACGTTTCTTTCTTTTTTCTTTTTACGAGGTGGCTAAAAGTCGGCGATAGTCTAAGCTGACTTATCCGTTGCCAGGGCAATTAAAAATGTGAAGCTTTAACTGCGTCACAAGCTGTTGATAGGCCCTTAAGTCGACAAGAAATCGTCAAGCGGCGAGCGGCGAGCGGCGAGCGACGAGCCAACGGAAGCGAACTTCAGTTCAGCTCAGCTCAGCTCAGCTCAGTTGGGCTCAACTCCGCTCAACGGCGCTGCCGTTTTATAGTCGGCATAAAGTGGGCATTAAAAAGGAAATGTTAGGCAAATGGCAGCTGTGGAAACTAAGGAACTAAGAAACTATCCTCAAGCTCAAAGGAAACCCATGAAGTTTCCATTTACAAACAATTCAAATTTCAATTAAACATGTGACTGAGCTTGACACTTGAGACTGCACAAGCTATTTCGAGACAATCAATGTAATCACACAATTTTAGTACCTATTCTAAAATTTAGGCAGTTGAAATAGCATTGGCAGAGGAAACTTATAAATTGTTTACTCTCTATTTGCTGCATTGATGGAAATCAAGTAAAATCTGACAAGGTTAGTCAACTAAATATGCTCTATTTGGTAATTTAATTCATGAACTAATACGTTAACTATTCGATAACGATACTCATCGATTACAAATATTATATTATATTCAAATGCACTATTAATTTTAATTAATTTATCTCATTTGCTCTGCATCAATATTTTTGTGATATTCTTTTATACCTGACTTTCTGACTCTACAAATATGTCTCACATTCTTTCCATCTCCCTTTCATTCACTTCAATCTCTTTCTTTTTATATGTTTTTCTCTGTCTGTGTGGCTTTTTCACATTTATTTTCATTCTCTCTACTTATTCTTTATTTTCAATATTTATCCATATAGCTCTTTTCCTCACTCATTCATCTTTACTAACTCACTTTTATCTCTTGAGTTTTTTTTTCTGCGCTCTCGCTATTTCACACTATCGACCTTTCTTCACATTTGCCTTTTTCTCTGTCTGTTATCTTGATCTCTTTTTATGTTCTGTTCTCTTTGTAATCTCTCTGTCTTTCGCTCTCTCCCTCCCTCTTCCTTGTCTTTCATCTTATTTAGCTCTCACTCTCATCCCTCCATATCTCTCCCCCCCATTTGTTCACTATCCTTATCTTTCTTTCTACATCACATTATATTTATGTCTCCCTCTCTCTCTCCCACTCACACTCTCCCCATTATTATAGTCTCTAATATAATATATATGTAATGTGATATGTTATTTGTAATCTGATACTCATTTCAAGCCCAATTCAAACCGCATTCCGCTGTCATTGCAAAGTGCTTCAAATATTGCTCTTTCGCATCACAATTCAAATATATTTCTAATGCAAATCAGCCTTTGTTGGGGGGGGAGCTGGCGCAAGCCACCCCCATTGCATTGGCAAGTGTCGGCTTTGATCCGCTGGTCTAATCGTGTTGACACCCGGAATGTCAAGTGCCCCCGCACCGCAACGACCCGGCCCGTTAAGCGTTATGTAATTCGATAGCTTTTTTCATGGCTGCCTGCGTTTATCGAAAAGGAGCCAACAAATTAATCGGCGCACGCTGCGCACTAATCGCTTTATGAATGCAGCGCAGAGGCTAACGAATGCCTAACTGATGAGCTGTGCATGCCACGTGCAACGGCCCCGCCCCCACTCCACGGCAGCATCGCAATCGCTGTGCACTCAATCACATGCCGGAAATCAAACGAAGCGGATATCCGTTCAAATGGGCGCTGGGCTAACCGCAATGTGAAATCGAAAGTCCGCTGATTAAAACTCGACTCCAGCTTCATCATCATCAGCATCATCATCACCAGCATCATCATCGTGATGAGCAGCAATAGTCGCCATCGTGTCGTCGGCTTTTCCGGAAATTTATGCATGTCAATCAGCAAATTAAGCGTGTGGCACGACCACGGCCAGCAGCACAGCTCCGTCATCATCATCGTCTGCTGCTGCTGGTGCTGCTGCTGCTGCTTCTTCTTCTTCTTCTTCTTCTTCTTGCGTCACATTTTTAACTGTTTTGGAAAACGTAGTAGCTCTGCAACATTCAAGTTAACTTCAAACATTTATTGCATTCTGAAGTTGTTGTTGTCCGCAGATATTTCGTATTCCGTATTTTCTTGCTTTTATTACCCGGACTCGCCAGACTAAAGTCCGGCGCCAGTTTGCCCATAAACAGCGAGTGAGAGAGAGAGGGAAAGCGAGAGGCAGGGTGTGGGGAGCACACATCTATTTGCTGCCCAATCCCCAATAACTGCCTGACAGAGGTCACACCCAACACCCAACACCCGACACCCAACTCTCAACTCCTAACTCCTGTCCCCTGGCTCCATCTACTGTCGCCCATGTGACCCCGCGCGAACCCTTTCTACAAGTTCGCACTTTTAGTCGCACGTAAGTTGAAAGTAAAAGCAATAAAAATAAAAATAAAATTTGGGACTACTGCAAAACGTTTCTCGTCTCCACAAAGACAAAGTCCAACTGTCAACTTGCTTTGCATGTGTGCGCGCGGCAAGCGCTAGAGATGTGCGTTGTGGCCCAACGAGTTGCCACAGCAACTGTGAGATAATCTGATAATCCAGCTGATAATTTAGTTTATAGATATTTAAGTGTATTATAATATGAGAAGTTCTTTTGAAGAGGAAATATGATAATATTATTATATTATATTATATTTAATTATATTATTAATATTAATATATTATATTTAATTAAATTATTAATATATACTATATAATAATATATATATATATATATATATATATATATATATATATATATATATATATATATATATATATATATATTAATTATATATAATTGTATTTATAAATAAAAATTAACAAAATATAATTTAATATTATATGATAATAACAGTTACGTGATAATTAATAATTTGTTGACTTTTATATAAATTGCTTTTAATTTATGCTCAAGTTTTTTCTTCTTTTTTCTCTTCACTAATTTATTCAGGTCTTTGGGAATATTCTTATATTAAACTTACTATTTCTCAATCTGTCTGTCTACAAGTCCATTTTTCTGCACTCGACTAGATTAACGTTCTCACATAGTATCTTTCTCTCTCTGCCTCTGTCCTTATCTACCTATATCTTTCTATTGATCGTATATAAATGTATCAAATCATCCATTAATCTCTCTCTTTTACTCTTTACCTCCCCCTCTCTGTCTGTCTCTCTCCCTCTCTCTGTCACACTATCGCTCTCTCTCACTTCATTCCTCTCTCACTCTCACTTCATTCCTCTCTCACTATATATGTCTCTCTCTTCAGCTCTTTCTTTGCCCCTCAATAGCTCTCCATCTCGGTCTCTCTTCCCACATTGTTCCCACCGATAGATCTATGTCTTGCGCATAGATTCCTACTTGCTCAGACACCACGTATACCAACCACATCCAAATCTCTTCAGATCTATGCTTCCACTCACCAAATATATTATTTATTCGCGCGCTGTCTTAAGCCCAGCTATCGTGTCACGAGCTGTGCACATCTCTAATGCGATTACTCGGCAAGTGTTTTCTTCGTATAGTTGGCCGTTTTTATTGTTTATTCGTTTTCGATAAGGCAACGGAAATTGCGAAGGACCCCACTTTGACGTTCATTGGGTTTCCTGAAACAGAAATGAATTAAAGCTCGATAGTTGAGACAGATAGACAGATACAGGCTGACGGGGCGGGAGAGAAGGGAATGGGGCGAGGGGGCGAGGGGGCGAAACAGCATTGAAATAAAAAGAAAAACAAAGTGCGTAAAACTGACAACATTTTTCCATCTCCCCGTCGTCGTTGTTGTTGTTGTTGTTTTGAACGATTTGTGTTTTTGGGGGCTAAAAGATATTGGAGCTGCTCCAGCTCTCTTTGATAGGCTTTTGTGAACTTTTTGATTTGGAAAACAATTAGAGAGAACCCTTCAGCCAGCTCCAAGAAGAAGCAAAAACAATGAAAATATTGTGCTTCGACCAGTTCGGCAACAATTGAAAGCAAATACGTAAATGTGTGGAAAACTATTCGTGCTCGGACAATGTTCATAACGTATTTATTGGGATCCACGTGAGGCCAAAGAAATTCAATTTTTCGAAAGCGAAACAAAAAAGCTTCAAATTGCACAGATTTACTTGTTGTCAAGTCTCGACTGTTTGCCATTGTTAAAGTAAGGGGTTCGAGGAGCTCTGAGTCTTGTTTTTCAACTCAGATAAAGTTATTTCTTGGCTTTTATATGCAACAAATTTTGCTTCCTAATAGTGTCACAGGTAGAGTCATATTTGCTTGCTGACTTATTTATTTGAGCCTAGCCATTGCCTAACTCTACAATTTGACTGAAATATAAGTCTCTGAGCTGTCTTTTCAGCTATGAATAAAACTCTAGCTATTCTAGCACTCAAATTTTTGTATTTTATATATACTTACTATTTCCTTATCATTCAATATTTCCTTATCAATACTCCTCATATCTTCATCGCTATCTGTCTCTATCTCTATTTCTTTCTCTTTGCCTTTGAAATTCATTATTTTTTTCTAATACTTAATTTAATAGTCTCCATATTTTTCTCTTTATCTTTATCTATCTGCTTTCTCATTCGTCTTATTTCATATCTCTCACTCTTATTTTCTTTCTATCTTTATCTATTTCTCTCTTTTTAACCCTCTCTAAATGCTCTCTCATTTGCAATCTCTCTCTACCTTTCCATGCATATCTCTTCCGCTCTCTATAGCCTTCCCTTACTCTTTCTGACTTTCTGTCTCTCTCTCTCTCTCTCTCTCTCTCTCTCTCTCTCCTTCTCTTTTTCTCTATTTCAGTCATTCTCACACGCTCTCTTCCTAGCCTCTCTGTACCGTTTCCTCCTTCTCATCATCTAATTCTATCTTCCACTATCTTTCATCCTCATTCCATCCCTCAGTCTCTACATTTCATCACTTTCAGTCTATCTAGCTCACTATCTTCCTCACCCTCCCCTCGCCCACTCTCTCTCTCTCTCTCGCTGATGATCTCCCTGACAAGCGTGACATAACTGTAAACTTATTGCTGGCCCTGGCCATAAGGACATTCGTTAGCTGGCACAGCGAACGGCCCATTGAGGGGCGAAATGCCGTTGCATAACGCTAATTACGCATTTTGTAACCATTTCTAAGCGCTCGCTGCAGCTGCTGCCATTGGCCAACCAGGCGTATGGAAAAAAAAAAACAAACTCTTTGCTCTGTACAGGCGACAGAGCACAGACGATAGAGGACAGCGGACGGTGGGCAGGGGACAGGGGACAGGGGACAGGCGATGTTGCGACTTTGTAACATGAAAATCGCCAGGACAACAGCACGCGACGCTGCCACCTGGCTGACTGTCGACTGCCTGCCCGGCAGCCAGACGCACCCAGCCCAGTGCCACACACACACACACACACACACACACACACCTGACTTTATAGCCTGCGCAACACAGAATTTGCGCTGCATAGACACCGAGTATTCGGGAAATTGGTTGCAGCACCAGCGCCGACGACTGTCTGCCTGCCATTATCCAAACGAATGCGAAACCAAATTCCTGGCAGAGAAACATGCAACGCATCCTGCGTGACGGCGACCTCTAACTGTGACGGGCCACGGCCAGCGCATGCCACAGGCACTCAGGCTATGCCGAAGCCCTGCAGCAGCTAAGCTCCACTTGCCACACAACTGCTGCCAGTTGATAGTAGGCTTTGCGAGAGATCTGCGATATAGCTGCTTAAGCCAATTCATTTCATCTTTAAGATTTATCATTTGTAGGGTATCTGTGCGTCTACAGCACTCGCACAATTTCGTTTTGCGTCTCTCTTTTCGTTCTCGCCCGCCCAGTTGAAGTAGTGTAATTGAAAAATTCTAGGAAAGTCAAGTCCAAAGTGAGAGTGACAGCCGGGCAGGCGGAACGGAAGGCGTCTCCAAAGTTACGCTGCAGAAAATGCGCCAATGTGCGTGAAGGAAGGTGAAGGCGCCATCAAGCGGCAAGTGGCAACTGGCAACTGGCAACTGGCGCTGCCGCTGCAACATGGCCAAGTTGCAAGTCAACTCAGCGGGAGCAGAGGTGATGGCTGACTATTTTCTGTTGCCTGTTTTAAACGCCAGCCAACAACAATTCCCATTTCATGGCACATTATTTTGCGGCTTTTGTTTCGTCTGCGCTTCCAATAGCTCGCTCTCTCTCTCTCTCTCTCTCTCTCTCTCTCTCTCTCTCTCTCTATCTGTGTTCCAGGCACGTGCCTGGGCAATTTTGTCTGGCTTTGCCTGAACATATAATATGAAACAAAACTTGGTATATTTCTAATGCTTATTTATGAAAATTGTCTGCATGAAATAAATAAACCGAAATAGATGATAATATTAAATTTGTATACATTTTGAATAGCAAAACGTGCAGCACATTCCACTCGGTAGCTGAGCTCCACTATTACCTGCCAGCCTAATCCTTTGCTGGCCAACACTCTAAACAAATCAATTTAATTAGAAGAAACAAATAGAAATTTTGTATTTCTTTCTTTTTTTGCAGCTTTTAAGCCCGTTTCAACAAACTCATTTGCAAATTCACAAAAACAAGCCGAACTCATTCAATTAGTCAAAAAATACAGCAACTGTGTTAAAACAACTCTTATACACAAATTGACCGTTCCACCGTTCCGCTCATTCCACCCATTCCACTCAGCCCCTTTGAAACTGCAAGACAAAAGCATCCAATTTGCAATATGAACTCTAACTCTCTTATTCCATTTGAGAGCCTAACAAGCCACACATACACACACACACACATATATATACACACATGAGTCATGACCTGCTGCAACTTTAAATTAGCTGATTAACTAAATAGTAAAACATGTACAGGCACAGCGAAGCAACGCAAGCGAGCGAAGGAGATAGAGAGAGAAGCAGAGCGAGGCAGAGCGAGTGGCCGACAGAGCAAACGATTTCTGCTACGTGGATTTTGTCTGCAACGGCCACTTGCAGCAACAACGGCATGAACACCGAACGGAGGCAATCACAAAATACCGAAAATAATATTTTTTAGCGCTTCGCTGCATAAAACAAAACAAGCTACCCAAAAATAAATAAAATGAAAAAAAAAAAAATGGCAGGCAAAGAAAAAAAAAAGAAGAGCAACGAAATAAAAACAAAACATTGGCTGGCTAAAAAATCAACAGCTCAACGAAAAGAAGAAAAAAAGAGCGAAGTAGCAGTGAAATAACGGAGCAACTGCAGCAAAACTGTAACCAGGCTGGGCAAATGAAAAACGTATTTTATCTTTCCACTGGCGGCGAGGCGAACGCGCAGCAGCAGCAGTAGCAGCAGTCGAGGCAGCCGCGAAAGCTCCAGCAGCAAGATGATAAAAGAGTAGACCATTTATCAAAAAATACTCACTGCGCCCAGCGAACGACCGACCACCAAAAATATATATGAACGCACACTGGTGCATTAATTGCTGAAAAATAAACAAAACGAAATGACGAAGCGAAAAATATGCATAGCAACACACATAACGTGCATTTAGGCTAAAGCTGTCATGTCGAGTGCCAAGTGCCAAGTCGCCCCGGCTGCCTAATTTGCGTATTGCTTTTTTCGCCTCGCTAATTGAGGTTGCACTTTTGTTATCCCGGTTGCCACACTGTGCGCAGCGGCGTCTCTAGCAACGGCTGTTCGCTGTCTATGCCCTTTAGCTCTGACTTTTATGTTTTCGCCGCGCAGATATAAAAATACAAAACTAACTCATACACACACGAGCACCGAATAGTAGAGAATGTGAGAGAGGCACAAAGATAGCGGTACGTGTGCGAAACCAGGTATTGATACCCTTGCAAAGCAAGTTAGAGCTTTGAATTCTTCAGTACACAATAGTCGCTCTGTAACACTCTATGAGAGAAGTGAGTTTTTATTTAGACTAGGCTCTAAGAAAATTAATTAATTATAATCATGATTTTAATTAGTATTTAATTATATAAATTTACTTGATTGAAATATAATTCATGCCAAAAGAATAATTCAATTGGCAATTTGCAGAGCATCTAAGCTGCGACTCTATGCTGATAGCTTCTTACACATTCTTATTACATATTTTTTCACCATAGAAAACCTAAAATATTTTGTACGCGCAGAAAAATAACAGTAAATGTGGCTTGCTAACATTTTTGGTGAAGAGCGTGTGGCGCTCGAGCGAATGATATAGAAAGAGAGAGAGAGAGAGAGAGAGAGAGAGAGAGAGAGAGGGAGAGACAGATAGAGAGAGAGAGACAGAGGCCAAGCAAAGCCGGGATAAAATAAAGCAAAATATGAAATGAATGAATTTTTGTTACCCACTGACACGATTTATTTACGAGTGTCCTGGCATTGTATATACAACATGTGTAGCCTAAGCTATTGCCTGATTGTACTTGCTGTTGTTGTTTTTGTTGTTGTTGCTTCTTGCGAAACAACAATAACAATTTTTTATTATCCCTTCTACAACGTTGCCCGCACTGTGTACATCATTATACAACAATTGAAATGTTGTTTGGCGTCGCCTCGCCTCAGATTGCGGCGACGACGACAACGACAACGACAACGAGTGGCGCCCCCTAGGGGCGAGGGGCAATTCCATTGAAATTCTGGGCTTTAGCCAGAGCTTGACGAAAAGCACTGCCAAAGGCAGCCAGGGGGTGTAGTACAGGAACCTTGCCAAAAAAAAAAAATATATAACATACACACACAAACGCACACACACACACACACAGAGCGCTTTTTCAATTACCAGCAAAATATACGAGTTCTGCCTGTTGTCATGACCTTTGGCGAAGTTCCACATGTGGATTTGGATTTGTTTTGGTGGGCGAGTCTGGGATGTATAACCCATCCATCCAGGTCTCAACTGCGCGCGTTAGGTGATATATATTAAAAATTTATGACACACACGACTCGGCCATTTTCCTAATAAGGAATTAGTTTCATAAACAACATAACAACGAAATGTACTCTCATTTATTATATTTATCTTTTGTTTCCTACAGAATTTTAGTTAGCCTTAGATCAGCAAACTCCGAATAACAATAATTGGGATTAGAAGAATTTGTTCAAATCTAATGTGAATAAAATTATTATTTTAATTAAATTTATATTAATAGTGCCTGGAAGAAGAACAGCTTAATCTCTCATTTAGTACTAGCCTGAGCACATTCTCATCTTTTTCTTACTCACGCTCCATTTACAACTATGTCAAACTCTAGCTCAAAGAACTACAGTTGAGCTCCCACCTCAACATATTTTCCGACTCGTCTGCTTCCGAAGCGTTCATTAAAATTCAAACAGCAAAATTGACGAAATATGAAAAGTTAATTTAAGTTTCACTTACAAATGGAAATGAAACAGAAACGAAATGAAATCCATAGACAGCCCGCACTCAAGAACACTGCCCAATCATATAGAGCAGGGTGACCCAAAATAAATAATAAAATAAAAAAAAAAGAGATGAAGAAAATGGAGCTAACAAACATGATGCGGATCCAGACGACCGACGCCTCGTCTGGCTCGCTGAAAAGGGTTGCAAACTGTCTCTGTGCGTCTGTCTCCCACACTCATGCTGCCCCTCTTGGCCTTCGACTGCTGCCTAATAGATTCTGCATAAATTTATGCGCCCCTTTTTCTGAAATATGAGCCCGTCGAGTTCACGACATTTGTTTAGACAGCAAAAGTTGCGACGCGCCTGGAAAGCCGGAGATCTGGGGGGGTTCTCTGTTTTTCATCCATCTATTTGCACAAAATTAAACACCCGACGCGTAAAGCAAATAAGTTTCTCTGTGCTGAGCCAAACAATTATCCCTTGTACAAATTCATTTGCCGCACTATTGTCTCTTGCAATTAACACGCCCAGCGACGAATGAAAATCCGATTTTTGATAAATGCTCGCAGATAACAGCAATGGCGTGCGCCAGAGCGAGACGGCGCGCGAGAGATGCGATCGTAACTTTTGACTGTTTTACGGCTTTGGCATAATTGCGACGTCATTGTCGAGTTGTCAGAAATTGCGAATTTCACAAGCTGCAAGCCAAAAAGACGAATTTAGTTATAAAAAGCAAATTGCGTTCGCAAATTAGTTGCCATTTAAGAAGCCAGCCAGCGTTGTCAAGAGCAAAGCCATAAACATGAAGTAGCAAAATAAATTCTGCAAGCTCAACGAACTAGTTATACTCTTCTAACATTCATTAAAGTTACTGCTTCGATTATCTGATTGGGAAGCAACAGACTCATGATCAGCACAAGTATGTGCAAGCGCAAGCGAGAGAAGCAAACTGTAGCTAAGCAGCTGCGCTCTTCGAAAATTTGCAACAATAAAAATAGATTTCAATCACAACCAATCAGGATCTCGCGAGCTTTCGATATGCACTAAAAGCAATAATGTGTGTGAGAAAGACAAGATGCTTGCACTTCTTTTATATGAATGCCCATGAGTGAGAATGTAATGAGCAAATGTACATGCAAATAATACAAAGTGTATAAGACCATGAAATATATTCAAATCTAATTTAATATAAGAGCAGCAAACAGACTGGCAAAGCCAAATTACCCGCTCTCCTTGCGACTGTTATAAAAACTGCACTCGAGACGGTAAAATTCTTTGAGCAGTTTTCGTTGTCGGGGCAACAATGTGACGAGACCATAAAATTTTGATTTGACAAATGCATGTTTGAGCGCATACAGATGGAGATGGATAAAGAGAAAGAGAGTGATAGAGAGCGGGAGCGAGAGACAGCAAAGGAATTTGTAGATAAAGGATCTGGGAATTGAGTGAGCTACCTGCCTTTTGAGTTTTTTGAGTTGTAAACAAAGTTTGTCGCGTTCTACGCGTTGCAAAAAGTTAGCAGTTAATGCGACAAAAGGGATTTACGTAGCAAACTTTTGCGGCATTGCGCAATGCAATCTGCAATGGCCGCAACCACAGCAGGAGGAACAACAGCAGCCGCTGAAGCCTCTGCCTCTACCTGTACCTCTACCACTGCCACTGCCTTTACTTCATTCGCCCTCTGGTATATTAGCTGAGGCAAAGGCTCCTGTCAAGAGCTGCTGCACATGTTGAGGACTTCGCTGACAAACTTGGCTTGGGAGGCGGCAACACCCTTAGCAGAATAAAGAAAAACGCACGCACGTCACGCCGCCGGCTTTGGTGCACTGCAATGCCTCAAGGCTGTGTGGCAAGTGAGGCAGCGTTTGCCACGTATCCTCGATTCCTCGTGCGCCTACCGCACAAAAGCCACATTGTGCTGCTTTAATGAAATGTATAGCCTAAAGGATGCCGTCCTGAATTTAGCACTTTGCACGCTTCCAACGTTGCAACAATCAAAAATTAAAGCTGCTCTCGAATGCAGCACAGCTCGAGCCATGCCGCAATACACACATGACCTACAATCAATCAGAGCTGACTTTGATAATAAAGCGGAAATTCGCTTTCAATCGACTCATCAATTTGGCTATGCATTTTTCATATTTCCATTAAGTGCCTGAGGTGAAAGAGCGGGTGCAGCAATATAAGAGTTATTACATATGCCTAATGCAGCTGGCAGAGCAGTGCAGCTATATATGACTTATTCAATAAGCAGCTGAGTTAACATGGCGGTCAGCTCAGCGTAGGATAGCTTGAATAAGAGAGAGCAAATTAAACAAGAGCCAATGGATATGTTTTTTTTTTTTTTTTGTCATTTGAACCTATAGAAGCAAACGTGAATCTCCAATTTCGTTGAATGACAGACAAGACTAATATCTGTTGCCTACTTTAAGGGATATGCAAAATTAATTTACTTTTAATTGTAATTCATGTTTTTCTTATGCCCTACACTTAATTAAATTACCTTTTATATGTTCTTAAGCGGCTTTTAATTATAATTTTAATCATTTAATTTTGATACTTTGTTATATTTCATGGCCATTAGAAAACTTTGCAATAATTTTATTAAAACTCTCAAGAGTTGAGTTACGTGTCTTAGCTGTAAATGTCTAGACTTTGCTTGTTTATGATTTTACCTTTATGACTCGCCGCAAGTCGAAGACAGCTAACGGTTAAGTTGCGTGCAATGCTCAAAACTTCCCTCAAATATATATATATATATATAACTCTATAGAGCCCAATTTCCCGCACTTGCACACGCAGACCTCTGGCAAACAATGCGCTTTGGCTGCGCCTTACTAAATTTATAACTATGCGCTTTTTATTATTATTATATTCGCTTTTTCTTTCTTTTACTTGCTGTTGCCTTTTATTAAAAACAGTCAACAGCAACAGCAACAGCAACATGGAATGGCCAAAGCTAAAAGGCAAGTAAGCCACAAAGTAGAAAAGCAAAATGCCAACTCCTTGCCAAGAATGAGAAATCGCAGAACAGAGCACAAGGAGAAGCAGAAGAAGAAGAAGAAGTACTCACGGAGCGGAGTTTAAGTGGCACAGGAGCTGCTCCCCTTATAATATTTTTGCATACGTATTGCAGAAAATATAAAAAATAAACCCATTTTATATGCATATCTCTGCCGCCCACTCCCTCTCTCTCTCTCTTTCTCATTCTTTCTGTTACTCTTTGTGCGTCACGAATTGTTTTCTTTTTTGTTTTAGAGTCTTGGAGCAAACGACTTTGCATTCTGTGACAAATTAAGTTGGCAGCAAATAAGAAATTTTTATATACCCTCGCATTGAGCGAAATTCCTTGCAATGGCCCTATAAAGACTTAAAAGGTTCCTTACCAAACAGCAAATAGCAAATAGCATTACAGCTCACATTCAGTCCTGGCCCATAATTGCGGAGGAACTTTTCGCTCTTAATGCCATCGATTTATCGACTCCTTTTACTGACAGCACTCTCTGCGAGCGCCTGACTAGATGCAGGAGATCTAACTGGGGCAGTGTCAGCTGCAGCAGTTTCCATTTACTTTTCGAGAGACATAATTACATCGACCGGGTCGACTCTTGTTTGATACTTACAGTCGGTTGGTTGCCTGTTCACATTCCCGTTTCACTATCACTATCTCTATGTATCTCTATTTACCTTTTATCTCTACTACCTATATCTCTTGAATTATCTAGTCAATTATCTCACGCTTTGCCTGCCTTATACAAGTACCATCTCCCTTTCTTTCTGTAATATATCTCTCTACTCTCTCATTATCTCTGTATCTTCACTCTCTCTCTTTTCTCTCTCTCTCTCTCTCTCTCTGTGTCTCTCTCTGCTACCTTTTTTCTCTCACTTTAACTTTATTTCTCTTTCTCTCTTTACTTTATGTGGCTTTATTTTTCGTCTTTTAATTCCCTTTCTTCTAAGTACTTATCTCTCTCTCTCTCTCTCTCTCTCTCTCTTTTCATCGTGCTCTCTCCTTTTCTCTTGCTTTCCCTCCTTCTCCCATGCTCTCCCTCTCCCTCTTCATACCTTATGAAAGTTGTCTCTGCTGTTACTCTGCCCAGGCTCGCATCCAACTTCACCCATTTCCCTTCTATGCAATTCTCAAAACATAAATTACAACTTAGCAATACGCAACTTTTTCGGTTAACAATCTTATATTATGTTTTATATTAAATTGCCTAATGAGCCATTTGAAGCTTATTAAACTTTTAGCTTTTTAAAATTCCATTTGATTTCCTCGCTTATTTCGTGCCTCATGCAAAGTTTGCACAAATTAGACGTAAAAAATTTTATCGTGCACTTTTGCCCAAAAAGTTGTAAGATTTTAATCAAATTTGCCAAAGTGTGTCTAAATTGGCAAACATTGAGCGCAGCTCACCCCTCGATATTTGAGTTACCCCCCATACCACTCTCTCTATCTCTCTCTGTCTCCGCCCCCTCACACTCTGGGGACCCCCTTTGCATATGTCGTAATTTGCGCCAGCCAATTTGCATGAACTGCACACACACAACTACACACACTCGTGTATGTGTGTGTGTGTGTGCGTGTGCGTGTTCGCTTTTTTCTTAGCCTTAGCCTTTGCCTTTGAACTTTGATCAAATTTAACCCCTCCGCGAAACGCTTGCCGTGCGCCCTGCCAACTTTTTGCAGCTGCGAGAAAAATGATAAGATGACAGCATATGAAGCAGTAGCGGCGGCGGCGGCGGCGGCAGCGCAGCAGCGCAGCAGCAGCGACGTAAAAAATGGCATCACATTTTTTTTAATATTTTCGGGCAGACAGTTGGTAAACAGCAGCCAAGTGGGCAAGAGCGTCTGACGAACTTTTTGTGCAGAGCGGCGCAGGGGAGGCCGAGGAGCGGGGAGTAGCCGCACCTGGCTTCAAAATTCTTGCGGCACAAAACACAAATTTAGACGTGCCAAACATGATGCAAAGGGCACAGAGAGAGAGAATGAAGAGTAGAGAGGTATAGTAACTGAATAAGTGAGAGTGGGCGTGGGTGGGGGGCACATGGACAACCAGCTGCTGTATGCGACACGTAGCCTTTGGCATTGGCCTCCCTAATGAGGGAACACTTTGACAAGACGCCTTGGCAATGAACTTGTGTGAGTGTGCAGGTGTGTGTGCGTGTGTGTGTGTGTGTCTGTGTTCAGGTGTGTGTTTGCATAAGAGATAATGCTGATGCAGCGAAAACAGTTTCTGTCTAGCTGGTTAGCTAGACTAGAGCAGACGCCAAATGAGCAATGGAATGACTCAATTTTAGCGCGAAGAGAAAGCAAATGCAGGAATGCTAAACAGATAGAGAGAGATAGAGAGGGAGAGAGAAAGAGAGAGAGAGTAGAAGATGACTGGCAGAGAGGGAAATAAAAAGGAGATATATTACGAGAGTAAAAGAAAGTGAAAGTGAGAGCGGAGATATATAGAGACTAAGAGAATGAGAGAATGTCAGCTAGAGACAGAGAGAGAAAGAGGGCAGCAGACTAAGTGAAAGATTCTGCCTTTAAAAAAATAAAGATTCGAAAGATTGATAGAGAAAGAGAGAGAGACAGAGAGAGAGACAGAGAGAGAGAAATTAAATAGAGTGATAGACAGACACACAATGAGTGAGAGAGATAGAGATAAAGTAATATTAATAGCAGAAATATGATAGGCGCAATGCGTCTATTTAAGAGTAAAAACTGCTGTATTAATGCTGTCCAGCTGCTTTTAAAGCTGAAACTATTTAATCTAAGTGAGCCCAGATATGGGCAAGTCACCCTTGAGCAGCTTGTTTCCAGGTGCTCTCAAGGCCATGATTAGCAAAAAACTTTGACGTCTCGAGCCAATGAATAAATTCCAATTTATTGATTATTTTTACGTATTCTGTGAGAGCACAGATAAATAAATAAAATTAATTTTTTTCAGCCGAATCTTTGAACATTTGATCATTTCAGTTGAAGATTTGACAACTCTCTAAATTTAGTGCAATTTTATATTATGTTGAGTCGTGAGTAAAATTGTTTTGATTTAACCAAAATTTCAACTAGCCTAAAGGCTAACTTCTCGCTCCACTCTGCTAAGTAAACCAAAACTTTAATTGGTTTTGCCGCACTCAAAAAACCGTTTTAAATATATTCCATTAACAAATACCCTAGCAATACGAATAAAGCTTCAGTCGCCAGCTGTCACACGTAGCTCGCAATGCTTTACCAAATCCCCAACCAACTCGTGCTCTCTCTCTCGCTCCATAAATAATAAGGCAGCTGTCCAATATTCAATTTAAACTTCAATTTCGCACCAAAAATCGATTAAATTACTTTTTATGCCAATATATATATATATATATATATATATATATATATATATATATAAACTCGAACATAATTGTAAAAGCAAATCGCCAAAAACCCAGGCAGTGGCTCTAGCCCATTAGCGCTTAACGAGAGAAAGGCTTGGACTGTGAGCCCCCAGCTCTAGCTCCGCTCTCGATTGGCTTTATAAACAAAAGTTTTTTGTAGTCACTCGGAATGCGCTACTCATCAAAAATTAATGCAAAAATAAATAATAAAATAATACACCGTTAAATAATCCGAAAACCAACACCATTAATAAAGTGAAAACGTAGAGCGCGAGAGACGGGATGGACGGCAGGCAGGCCGTGGGACGTCGAACGTCGGAGGCAACGGAGGACACAGCTCGCGAGCCAGCCACTCGCCAGCACAATGAAATATTGGCAAATAAAACGATTTTGACGCTGAATTTAAAACAAGTGGCACGTAGCAGACGAAGCGCCAGGACGCAGCGCCAAAGTGGACGAAGTGCGAGCAGGAAATGCGAGAAGCAACCCCCAAAAAAACACAAGCCTCAAATTCAAAATCGCATTTATTATACTTACATTCCCAAGGAGTGCGAGTGGGAGCGCGGGGGGGACCACTGGTCGGTGGACTGTGCACAGCGCCGTGCGTTTGTCAAATATTTATTCTTTGGATTGGATCGCTGGATTTACTTATTAGCATGCGCGCGCGCGCGACTTGCCCGGACCCCCAAGCATCCAAGGACCTGACCCCCGTGCGCTCTCACTAACGAATATAAGTGCAGACACTCGAACTCGATTTCTGTCGCGCAGCGGAAGGGCCACTCGCCCGGCACGGAAATAGGCTAAAGAGCGCGTGAAAAAGTGCGCCAGGTAGTCGAGACACCTGAAGTGTTTGACGTGCCAGGACACTCGCCAGGATGCGCCGTGATGCGCTGTCAATCGTCGCTGACACAAGCCAAAATCAATTGTGGAAGGGCGTCAAAATTACCAATTAGTTAAATGGCAAAATGAATGAGACCCACAGAGAGAGTGAGAGACACAGAGTGAGAGAGAATGAGAGTGTAGAGTGTAGGACTTGTGGCTGGGTGTCAGCATTCGCCGGCATTTGTCGTTCAGCTTGCGCTCAATGCTTATTTAATTATGGGAGCATCTGTGCGCGTTGCAGGTTGCTTTGATTTTACGCTTTTCTGCGCATTTTCCACATGCCCCACACCCCACACACGTCCTGCCCACACCGCTGCCCTCCCCCCAAACGCCTTATTTGGCTTGCCCTTCACTTGAAGCTTACTTTTTTCTCTTTCGTTTTCTTTCGCCTTATTCGCGTTTGGTTCGTTAATTTCATTGTTTTCGCATAATTTTCTGAGAATTCCTGAAGGATTGCTTCGTGTGAAACAAAATAGGAACAAAAGCAAATATTATTAAATGAAAATCCCTTTAAATTTCAGAATTCAATTTAATAATATTTAGTTTACTTTGTAAGACTTATTTTTATAAGCATCTAAAAAGCTTTGCTATGAATACATTGCATAATTTATTTCATATTCCATATGAAAGGAAGCTAACATAAGCTCAAATGTAAATTAACAGGAAATTAACATTATATAAAATACAAGGCTCCTCAAGTAAAATAAGCTCATATTTGGGTTAATCATTTAATATGGCACATAATATTATATATTTTAAAAATTATAATAATTATAAAATTTCAATTATTAAGAATTTATTTTAACATCAATAATTCTATTCACTTATCAAAACAACTAAACATAATATTCAGTTTAATTAACCTCACTTATCTAAATGTTAATTAACATGACCTCACTTAACACTTAACACTTAACTCATTTATATAAAACTTTTCACATTATATTTTGCACATTTATCAAATTTTTTACAATTTCTGATTAGAATCTCATTAGAAAAAGTAAAAGTCAAGCATAACCTCACATAAACTCACAACATAACCTGACTTTAAACGGCAATTCATTGAGTTTCTTATAATTTATATATTTACTTATGCGCCCATTCATCAATGTCAACAAAATTTGCCGATTAGCGCTTTGAGCGCAACGAGAAACTCAAGTCGAGGCAGCGCGCGTTGGGCAAATTAAATTTTCCCAACTGACACCTCAATTGAATTGCATAGTGAAAGTTGCGTTAGTCAGCCGCGGGGCCAGACAATGGCATATTTTGATATACTATATGTCAGGGAAGATCAAGGGCAGGCATTTGATTTGTTGTGCGGCTGGCATGATTGACACAATGCCTTACGTAATTTTCAATTCAATGTCAATCAAAGGCGCTTAAGATGTTAACTTTAGAGCATAGAGGAGTCTGCCGCAGATGGATAGATTAGGGTTAGGCATCGCCGCCAGAGAGATTTCCCATCCAATTTATGTAGGTTTTTTCTTTTGGCAAATTTTTGACACAGGTTGGCGGAAGGAACAACGTTAACTAACGAACAGTCGTTGGTAATTTGTTAAAGCGTTTCTTAGCGGATGTCACGTGCGTGTTGCCCAAGACACCTCCACAGCTCCCTACCCGAGGCCCATGTATATGTATGTAGTGTTGTTGCGGGGGCAGCGATAGGGGGACGCCAGCGCATTAAAATCAACGTCGCAACGTTTCAGGACGATTTGACACGTTGATTGATCCGCTCATTGGCGCACAAAATGAAACCCAAATGTCCCGACTAAACTCCTGACACTGCGCCAAATCTGCATGAGCTGCCTGCCACGCCCAACGCCCAACGCCCTAACGTCTCACACCGCCACAGATCCCTGATGCCGCCTAACAACATCTTTGTCGTTACGTCTACGATGCGGCATTAAACAAAGTAACAACTTCATGCAGCAATAAAAGTAAAGAAAGCCGATATTGGCAAGTTTGCACGACTAGCAGATACCCCGTAATGAACATTATATGGAATGTTGCATAGAAATGGGAATTGGAGTTGATATAAAAAAAATATGAACTTTTATTCAACTTGATTCAAGCTACCCTCACTTAAATACCCTGTAATTTGCGCATATTCTGCCTTTACTCATATATCACACTTCCCATATGCCCCATTCCCTTCTTCATAAGTACTGGGTATTAAAATGCCACAGCAACAACATTTCCTCCGCCTTATTTTAAGGGCGTGCCAGCGAAAGCCACACGCAAAAAAATGCTTGTAAAAATTCCGCAAAGTCGCGCCATGTGCAAAAATTATAGGGTAATTAGCGATGAGCAAGAAACGAAGCCAAGGCAACAATGGCAAAAAGCGTAGCCAGGCCAGACGGTTGGTTGACTAAACGATTTCAGGAACTGGGAGCGTGCTAATATTGGACTTATCGCTGGCTCTGCATGTCCGGATAATTAATAGATAAATGATATAGAATATCGCCTGACACGGCATGGCAAGCCAATCAATTGAAGAGCATTTTCATGCTTTACGCTGTGCTGTGCTTGAAGATGTTTTTGAAATATATACACCGAGCACGGAATGAGGCAGCGGCTGGCAGCGCAGGCCGGAGAGCTGTGTGTGTACACAGGTATTTAGACTCTAATGTCAAATGCGAAGCAAATTTAGTTTCAGTTAGCTGGAAATTCATAATTTGGGTATTTTTTCGTAGTAGCGCTCTATGGGATTTTAATTTTTTTTTTTTTGTTTATTTTTGTTCGCGTAAATTGAATAAATTGAATACATTTAATGAATTTTTATTTTTGTTCCAGGTTATTACTCTGTCTTCCTCATATCTCTGACTGCTTTGTTGTGTGTTTCAATATTTTTATCTGGCTCTCATTGTCCATGTCTGTCATTTCTTTCTCAGCTCAATTTTCTCTGTCCCTTTTAAAATACCTTTCTGCATCTCTGTTTCTCTTCGTTCTGTCCCTATCTGTTCTCTCTCTTGGCTATCTTGTCCTATTTCTTTTTCTATTTATCGTGCCCATATATCTAATCGCTTTCTCTGTCTTTCTAACTTCCCCTCTGTCTATTTCTTTATTTTAGTTTATCTCTCTCATTTCATATGTCGTTCTCTCTCTTACTCGTTCTGCCAGTCTCTCTCTTTTCTCTCTATATATTACATCTCTTTTCTTTCTCTCTGTCACACTCTCTTTCTTCGTTCTTCATCTATAATTTTCTCTCTTCCCATCCTATCTTTCTTTCTTCTATATCTCTTCTCTCTCTCTCTCTCTCATTTTTTAACTCTCACTTTACATTTAATCATATCATTTTCGGCTCCTATTTGAGTCTTTGTCTCTTTTTTACATAAAAAGTCCCTCCTCCTTTTTAATAGAAAATTGTTCACCTGTATAAATAAAAGAATTGAACTTTATATGCAGATATATGCATATTTGTTTGCTTAATAAGAAATCTCACACACTGGCGCGGCATTTATTCATATTGGCATATAAATAATAATAATAAATATATGTTAAGCCAATTCAGATCAAATTCATTTTCATATTTTGACTTTACAGCAGCTGTGTTTATTTAAACATTTTCAATATTTGCCTCAATGTGTCGCTCAATGGAATGCAAAACTTCGACATATTTGGAAAACAATACCAACCCACACACACGCACACATACACTCGGGCTGGAAACTCAAATCAAAACAGATGCGTGCAAAGCACAAATTGAAAATTAGTTGGAGAAGAGAAGCAACCGAACGCTTAACGCAACGAGTGACTGGCTGGGCTGGCCTGGCCTGGCTGGTTGGCAGTTTTAAATAGGCTTTCATTACACAACCAATTGACAGTCACATGCCACAAACAAAACCAGCGACACACACACGCACACACACACAAACACACATTATGGCCAAAACTGAGACGAAAGCGTGGCTGACCACAGCGAGCATTGTTTAAGTATTGCAACGCATTTAGATCTATCTGGTTGACACAGACGGACTCACTCTCTCTTTCTCTCCCTCTCTCCCTCTCTCTCTCCCTCTCTCTCTCTCTCTCTCTCTCTCTGCCTGTCTGCTTGTGCCCAAAAGAGTTACCAAAAATGAACTTTGTCAATTAATTGTTCAGCTTTGCTATCGAATGCCGAATATTAAAATGCGAATTTCCAACACACCAAATGCATTCTGTACATGTGTAACATATACACATATGCATGCATGCATGTGTGTGTGCAAATTAGCAATGTAAATATACCAATTTAAAATGCCGTACAATAAATATGAATACAAAAGCGTCGCACAGCACAAAAAAAAAAAGAAGGAAAACAGAAAACAAACGACGATATCAGCGGCAAATAATTGAATTTACCCACAGTAAAACAGCGCGTGGGCCAAAGCCCGCAGCAACACACAGACACCCACACACACACCCCACACACATACACTTACACTCACACTTAGACAATTGTATACTCTGGCAAATAGACAGACAGACAAATAGACAAGCCAACATATTGTGTGCCTTTGTACGAATCTAATAAACCGAATACTGCATTCGCATATATGTAGCTATATGTGCACACACACACGCACACACACTCACACACACATACACGTGCACATATATGCAAAAATAACTTCAGCCTGTATGCTTGTATTTGCCTGTATTTGCATATATGTGCGTGTGCCTCGCTTATGGAAAAAAAACACTAGACAACATATGTTTTAACTTTAGCTATAGTTTGTAAAACCTCTAAAAAAAAAACAAACACTTTATATAAAAGTTGTTATTTTATATACATGTAACTTCAGCTCTAAGCTGCATTCATTCTGAGTGTCATACTATAATTGCTAAATGTCTGCTTACTATTTCTATTGCAAGCTGCTGCAGCTGCATGTTTATGTGCATGAAAATTTGTTTAATATGAAATAAGTTTCATATACAACCTTACTATGCGATTCTCAAAACGGCAAGTAAGGTAAGCCAGCTGTTTATCACGTGCATCTCTATATAGATAAATTTATGCCTGTGCATCTGTATCTGTAAACGTGATGTATGTATGATGTATGTAGGTATGCCTGTAACTATGCAAGTATTATTTTATGTATGAATACATTTGTTCATATATGTGTATTTTAAAGTAAAATAGGTATATATATATATATATATATGCATGCATGTTTGTATATATGTCCCTGTGCATGCTAATCCCATCAAATATTTCTAGCTGCCCACCAAACTAATGCATGCACTTTGTTGGCTAGTGTAATATTTAAGGGAGCGTTTGATTATGCCAGCCATAGAGCCAATACTCATGAAATATTGAAAAGCTGCGGGTCCGGGGCAGGTATGCTCCACGGTGGGCGTGGTCTGACACGAGGCGTAAGTGTAGGGGTGTGCGTTTGTGTGTGTGTGTGTGTGTGTGCGTGTCACGCGGCGCACACGAATGATGAAATATGCATGAAATTGACTTTTATGCCGAGCTAAAATCACGGCATCTGCATAGAGGAGCCGAAAGCGTCGACTGGAGGGAGCGCGGGACGAGTGTAGCCCACTCGTAACCCCAAACATTGTTGTTTTGGGGTTATGTAACTTTAATTGAAATGTAAACTGAAAGCCGCACGCGACTCAAATGAGTAAAGCGACATTTTAATGTGTCAAACAATGGATACTACCCACATCTAACGAGCAGCCAACGAGACCTCCAATAAATTGCCCATTTTAAATTGCAAAAGTGTATATGCATATATATATCTATATATATCTATATATATTTTGTTGTAATTGTTGTTTTTTTTTCGCATGTTAGCGCATTTTAATTGCGTCAAAAAGTCAAATGAATATACGAGGTTCAAAAATGGTTAAACACTCGCCAACATTGGCCATATTATGCATAAGCATATCAATGTGTTTATGGTTTTGTTGCTGACCATGCTGCATAATGAATATGAAATGAGACAAGCCCAAAAAGGTTAAATATACGACATACTTCCAACTCTGCCAAAGAGTTAGTAATTTAAGTGTTTAGTAAGCTGGAAAGATTTTTTAGAGTATTTCTTGCAGACTGCAATTATTTTGTGTATAACTAAAAAAGGTGAAAGGTCTTCGGTATAAAAGATAGAGACTAAATTAAGGTTTTGCCAAAGGTATTTCATATGCTTTAAGCTGAAACAGAATTCAGAAGCGCTCAGTTCTTAGCCCTTTCAGGTATTACAACTAAATTTCTTGTTTGTGATTCAGTAAGTAAAACTTTTAATAACTTTAATTTAATTTAATATTTTTTGTTAACTTACATATTTTTTAGTCAATAAATTCAATTAAGAACCTATGGCAAACCTTTAGTATTTAGGCGTCTCAGCTCAGCTGAGCTGGAGTGCCTACTCCAACTTCATTTGTTGTTTTGTTTACACTTTCTATATGCTATTATAATGATATATATATATAATGCTATAAATGAGCCTCGCTAAAATATTTAATTTAATTTTTAAAATATATTTTTAGATCAATTCTAACTAAAGTCAAAAATCCACTGCAAACTTAAGCCTGCTGCATGCTTACTTAACTTTAAGACATGCTGTTGATCTCTGTTATCGCTTATCAAACTTGATACATAAGTCAGCTTGAGGCATACTTTGTATGCATAAGCGCATACATATGCATATGTATATTATGTTATATATTGGTATATATATATATATATATATATATATATATGTATGCAGAAAAAGTTGTAAGCCTTTTGCACATAGCCCGAAACAATGCCGCCTGTGTCGTAGCTGTTGCTGTTGTCGCCGCTAGATAATAAATGACCAGCCATTAAATTGCAATTAAAAGCTCATATGTGCACATAAACTTTACGCCAGCCAGCCAGGCCAGCCAGACCGGGCGGCCGGCCGGTCGGCCAGACGTCGACAGACAGATAGACAGACGGACGGACAGACAGATTTTGGGCCGGGCAGAACCGAGAATTTGCCTATAGCCCACGGACGAACGCATTATAATGAAAGCCAGAAGCATTCGCTAGCAGGATAATAGCCCGTATAATAGTAAATTTAACAGTTGGCTTGCTCCAGCCATTTTCCACTGTTGGAGCTCAGCGCTCAATAGTCAGCAGGTCGCACAACTGGTAAACAAATTACGCGCCAGCACTCATCCAACGCCCAAGAGCCACAGCCAGGCCAAGCAAAAATCCCATGCCAAATGGCCATTCGGCTACTTTTCTTACATAATTGACATAACGTATACGTAATATGCAACCGCCTGGGTGCACAGCCTACGAGTGTGCGAGAGTGCGAGTGTGCGAGTGTGCGGGTGTGTGAGTGTGTGTAGTCAATTAGAAAATGTGCATTGTACATAATTAAGATTTATACACACATTGAACAACAGTCAATGCGAACAGTATTCGTATATCTGCATAGACCAGATAGTATTTTAACTTGGGCCACAACGACATGCTGAAAGCCCCTGCACTGGCGATGTATATGGGCGAGGCAATCAACAATAATTTGCTTCATTTCCAAGGATTGTGCGTAATCATTAGATTAAAGTTGCCTGGGAATACCCTTGATAAAAATCAATGGCTTAACTCACTTACTAGAGTAACTAAAAGAAGTGGAAAGACTTTGAATACCCTTTCTTTTTTAATTTTTTTTTTAATTGATCAATTGACTTGCATTAAAAAATTAATAATTATCAATAAATCAGCAAATTATCACAGTTCACATAGCAAACTATAACTTTAGCCAGGCTTTTTCATAAATCTTACTCAAATCACTTAATTTCCTGCCTGCTACTGTACAAATAAATTAATATACCCAGCTCAATTAGCAACAGGGTATATGTGCTAGGAAAAATGGAACGCTTAGCGCATTTTGCGAACGCCGCCGACTGGATGCAAATTTCCATTAGCCATGCAAACGCAAAACTAGCCGCCATTTATCTGTCCAACTAGGCGGGCTGCGGAGCCAGCAGCGGATAGTCATCGGCCTGGCAATAGTTAAAATTTACTGCCCAGTTACCAAACAGCAGTAGCTACAGTAGCTGGTAGCACTAGCAGCAGCAGCGGCAGCGGCAGCAAGTTGCAAGTTGGCAATATGCATACGCATTTTATGCGATGCAGCAAACGACGCGACGTCGCAGCAGAGAATGGGGCCATTTTAATGGAAATTTTTATTGAAAGCCAACAAAGCGCTCAATGGCCCAGCTAATGGCGTTAGTTGGCCAACTAGAGGGACCACACTAAAGTAGCTTAAAACTTCAAATGAAAGCAAATGCCTTTTCTGTCCCTCCCTCTCTCTCTCTCTTTTCTCTGTCTAAAACTTTCTTGAATATATTATAAATATGCTTTGTAACAAACTGTGACAGAAAACTAGCAGAGAGCATAAGGAATGCGTTATCGATTACGCGCTTGATGTATCGATAGTCATATGGAATGGCATATTATAATTATTGGCCATAAAATGTTTTTTTTTTTTGGATACAATATTTCAATAGCCTTAGCAAATCGATTAATCAATAACAAAATTCTTTTATAAATAAATATAGTAATATATTCATATATTACAAAAATATATTCATGTTATAAAGGAACAACAAATCCCACGAATCAATAATAAAGTAAACTCAACTCACTTTCCCATCGAGGCTAGTATTGAAGAGCTTCGTTAAATTTTTATGTACCATTTGCCAGCACAGTTAGCAGCATCAGTATTTATCGAAACTTCAAGTGGCTTTGGCATATCTTCTTTATAACTTGCTCATGAGAAAATAGCATTAAAAAGAACTTGAAGCTAAGTGGAATTTCATAGTAACTCAGTTTCTTGCCTTCTGGTAAACAGCTCTGTGCATACATATTTATTAAAAAGTTCCTTTGTCTTTGAGCCCGACTGGAGGAAGGACAAAGAATGCAGCCAATAACGTTATCGTTTCCATTTTTTTTTTCCACAATTCATTGCCAAAGGCCAAGCAAATAGCTTCAGCATTGAGTGGACGCTGCGGCGGAGAGCGGAGCAAAAGTATTTGCTGCTCATAATTACATGGAAATGTGCACGCATTAAAAATTAATAACTAACTGCCGCTGCGCCCACAACGCTGTGGGCGTGGCAAACAAACAAATATGACTGAAAACAAGAGCAAAAAAAAAAAAGAACGAGAGGAATAAAATAAACGAGGCGCAGATTTAATAAAGTGAATGCAATGAAAGAGGCAACAAAGGCGACTTATTAAGTATACGCCATGGCGGACGGCCAGCGATAATTTTGCCTCATGCATATTGAAATTTTAATCGCAGATTATAAAAAACTATTTAAATTGATTAAAATATATTTCTCTTCATGTCTGAGGTAAGATTTTTAATGAATATTTAAATGAATGAAAGCTTATAGATAGCTTAAGCATTGCAAGGACAACTTGTGTGAGGTTAATGCGCTTTATTTGTTTGCTTCTTTATTTTCTCTCATTTCCTCATTTTCCGTAGATTTATTTGACTCTCAAATGCATATTTTCCGTTCTATGTTCTTTAAATTTTCTCTTTTTCCTTTTTTTTTGCGCGTTTTTTTTCTCTGATCATTTTCCTATTTTTGTTCTTCTTTCCCCTTCTCTCTCTCTCTCTCTTCTCTCACTTTCTTCTATCACTATCTCTCCTTCTTTCTCTCTTTCTTCTTCCTTCTGTCTGTCCATCTTTTTCCTTCACACATCGCTCTTCACTTTTCGTATTCCAATTCTTTTCGCTTCTCTTTCCTATCTCTGTCTCTTCTGTTACTGTCTTCTCGCTTTTCTCTACGTCCCTTCAACTTACTTTCTTAATCCCCCCATTTCGCCTCAAGCAAATATACGATATCATTGAAACATTATCTCTTAATTTGATGATATGCAATATTTCACCCAAAATTGTGTTAAATAAATTGCGAATATTTAAGCCATTCTGGTTCGGGCCCAAAAAGACATTCAAAGCTAGTAGCAAATAAACAGAAACTGAAAACAAAACAGAGTGCAGAAAAAAAGCATTCCAAGTGAGCGCTCAACCCACAGCCCCATTCAAAAATATTGCACAATTTCCATAAATCGCAGAGCGAGAGAGAAACGGAGTGGGAGAGGCAGAGCGAGAGAGTGAGTGTGTGGCAGAGGGGCTGGGGCGACAGAGAGAAAAACTCTTTTTATCGATGAGCAAAGGCAAAATGCAGAAGCGAAAGCCTCACCAATAACAAAAGGCAGGCAAACTGCTGTTAAACTGTTGTTTAAACGCATTGCCAGTGGGCCAGGAGGCGGAGGAGGAGGAGGAGCGGGAGTCGAGGCGGGGCGAAGGCAATGGCACAGTTTGCGGAGAGGGGGCAGCGGCAACTGCAAATTGGAGGAGTTTTGTGGCCCATTGTGAGACGACGCCGGCACAGGAACCACAAGCCGCACACCCACAACGCAGCACTCAGGCCACAGCAACCACACACACACACATGGCAAGCAATGTATTGGGTATTGTAAAATCCCTTTGATTTTTTGCCGCACCGTTGCAAACAGCAATTTGGCAAATCCTTTCACAATCAAAATCAACCGCAGATGAAATTTTACCCAAAAATTGCTAGGCAAAAAGGGCGTGAGCTTGAACTGCGTTTGCGGCGCTCCATAACTGTGGGCATATGCCCGACGAAGATTAAATACACTAGCCAGATAAACGAAGCCGATTACGATTACGATTACGCTAAACTGATCTTGGCCACAATGCGATTTTCAAACAGCTTAAAATCGAAACCAAATAGAAGCAGGCGCACTGCTCGAGAGCATTACAAAGTGTTTGCTCCAACTTATCGAGAGTCATCAATGCTTGCTACAAAATGATATTAACTTGATGCTAGGGTATTGGTGGCCCCACCACGTCCCTTTTTTTCTTCCTTATTCAGCTGCATTCAAAAATCATTCGACAGTTAAACGAAAAATTAGCGTTAAGTGTAGCGTAGACTTTGGCTCTTGACGTGGCTGTCGTTCGTTTTACCTGTGCAGGTGCTTAAGCATTTTACGAGCAACTGTATTCAATTGGGGACTGCAGCTGCAGCCGGGGGCTGTCTGACTGTCTGACTGTGTGGCTGACTGCCTGCATTACGCATACGCCGCGTGTTAACTGCGCTTAAAAGTCAGGCCAATAAGTTGCAGCTTGTAAATTGCCTCATCTCGTTGACTTGTTGTTGTTGTTGTTGTTGTTACTGCTGCTGTTGCTGTTTGTGTAATGAAAACTTTTACAACGCCATATGCAGGCTATTAAATAACAGCTCACTCACACACACACACACAACCAGGCACACAGGCGCACGCACACATGTGCCTTGAAATATGCAATCAAGCTCATTTATACTCATTAAGCGCTTATGTGCAAAGCGCATATAAGAAGAACAGGCTGTACAGGAGAGGATGAGCACGATGAAGGATATATAAGTGCGTAAGATGAACTAAAGTATATGAAAAGAAGCCAATGCAGCAGAGGAGAAGAGATGAGATATGAAAATGCATAAAATACGTAAATGATGTGTAAAGAAATAGTTGTGAAAAATAATTGTAAGAAATAGACCTTATGAAAGCAAAAATAGGTGGAATATATAGTTATAGATATAAGACATATCAGCCATGAAAGAACAGGTAATATGAAAGAAGTAAAGCTAATACGTAAAATGTAAAGCGTAAAAGTAAATACGTTTCAGGCAATACCCAAAACTAAATATGTAAAATTGAATGTATATTTTAACTGAATTTAAAATTTAAGAGCTTCCATAAATTCACTTTAAATAAAAATATACCAAAAACAATATAAATACCATAGTATAAAAAGGAAAAAAATATTTATACATATTATATATCAAAAAAAAAAGAAGCAAAGTATTTATTTCCAGCTCAAATATTCCTAGAATTTCTCAAGCTTGCAATCGATCAAATCCAGTTTACTTTAAAACGAATAAATTTGTTTCTCATTGTCTAAAATGTTATTGAAATTCAAGAAAAACACATCATTTAATAACAAATATGAAAATAATTTCCTAGATATACAAAACAAAAATTCCATTTAATATGTATTTAGTGATGAGAGGAAAAAAAGGCCGCCCCATAAATGAGTTAGGGCCCCTCGCCATATGGCGAACGTCCCTGTTGAACGGCGATGCGTGTGTGCGACGTTTGCTGCGAGTATCTTTTTTTTTTTCTCTCTCTCTCTCTCTCTCTCAGCCTGCCCGCTTGCTGCTTAACTCGACTTGCCTGCTAATATGTTTCTGATGTCTTCCAGAGGGGGAGCTGCGCGCGCCTTAACGTAGGCAACACTTTTTCCGCTTCGTCTTTCTTTTTTTTGCTCTTTCATAGTCTCAGTAGCTGCTCGGTCTGCGAGGTTGAGTCTTGGGCTCTATATGCTGATTACTTTGCAGCTGTAGCTATTTGGTTTATGAATTTACTGCTCCTCGCTGCAACGCCAGCTTAAGTAATTAACAAATTAAAATATGTATGCGATAGAGGAATATTCTCAGCCCGGCTCGGTTCCGGTTCGGGCAGTGTTGCATGCAGTTCGTTGACAAGGGTAAAATCTAAGGGAAGAGCCAGTCGAAGCACTTGCATAAAGGAGCTCACAGTTAAAAGCATTTCAGCTTGCCATTGCCATTAACAATGTTACGTATACGCAATGTGATCTTTAATGAAAAAAACGAGGCAAAATCAGTTTCTGCAGTTGACAGAATCTTGAGTATATATTATTAAGTTAAAGTTGTAAAGTTAACTCGATTCTTGATTCAGTTTACTTAAATCGCAGATTAAGTTCCAAAGAGCAAATTTTTATAAAAAATTGATTAATATAAGAAAACTTGATAAGTATTTGTAAAGTATGCCCATAAATGTTCATTCAAAATTCGACAATTATTTATTTAATGCTCAACAAGCACTCGATAACTTGATAAAAGTGTTAGATTAGATTTGTAAAAAAAAATACTTATATATAGATTACATAGTTATAGATTAAATCTCGAAATTAATTATAGAGTTTTTAGAATATTTTTAATTTATTTAATGTATATATTTTAATAATAGATATAATTAATTTAATCTATATTAATTCAAGCAACTCGATTAGTGCTCGACAACAGGTTACTCATAAAAAATATCTGCTTTTATGTATTTAGCAGCCTAGACACCAAAATCAATTATTTCTAACTCAACTTTTATATTAATTACAATTTATTGCCTTATAATATAACAGCTTTAATTGTTATTTATCGCGTTGTAGAATGGGTGTAATTTGCAAGCATTTAGTGACAGCTGGTAGTTTATAATATTTTGTGACCGGCACTGGAAATGTCAATCCCGTATGTCCGTAACCAGGGAGTGGCCGAAAAGCTGTCGCATCAACAAAAGCCCCATAAATAATTTCGTTCGCAATTCAATTTCCAGCTAAATGCCGACGTCACATTTGACAGAGTGTTCGAGCTATGCCCCAGCGAACACCCTCTTGGCCAATTTGGTAGTGGCAACTGTTGCGAAATGCGCACTTTTCACACCCGGCGCAAATAGTATTTAGAGTGTGTGTTGGCAAATCGCATAAATCATACGCCCAGTTGTACACGAAGGATACTTGGCTACTTGGGGCGTTAATTGTAAATAAATAACATATTAAAATTTCCAGTCAATAAGTTTAAGCCGTAATTAAAAGTAATAATGTGCACAGCAATACGAAGAAAATGTTCGGGCGACTTCAGTACCTGCTGGCAGGATGCCGAGCAACCGGCAAGCCAGGACCGGCGAGTAATGCCCCTGCTGCTTCAGCTGTGGCTGCCAACGCCAGGCGTCGCAAACTTTTGCGAAAAAGGTCAATTAAACTGCATTAAGTTTAATAACTTTTGTGCAAACGAACGAACGAACGAACAAACGTTGGTTCGAACGTAGCAGCGAATCGTTACCATCTATCTGCAGGGCCAGCCCCCGACCATATTAAAACGAAGGCGAAGGGCTTTTGGCCAGCGGATTATGTACAAAACAGACATAGGGGCCCACAAAAAAGGAGAGCACGCTACGAGTAGAACGCAACATATTGTGCGGCTGGCCACACGCAGCGTCAACAGCAACAATAACAAGCAGCTGGACGCTGCATGCTCAGCTATTGCGATACCCTACCTTAAGGATTGGCAGGTATTTATTTCTTTATTGTTTTGCAGAGTATAAGTAGTAAATAAACTCTAGCTCTCTATATACTTTTTTCTTTCTTTCTCTGTCTTTATCTGTCTCTATCTCTTTTTTATATTATTTTTCTTGATCTCATATAATTTTCTGTCTCTCTCTCTATTCTTTTCTATTTTTTTCCTTCCTACTTCATAATAAACTCTAGCTCTCTGTATACTTTGTTCTTTCTTTCTCTGTCTTTATCTGTCTCTATCTCTTTTTAATATTATTTTTCTTGATCTCATATAATTCTCTCTCTCTCTCTCTCTCTATTCTTTTCTATTTTTTTCCTCCTTTTGGCTCCTCTCACATTCTTTTTTTTTCTGAGCTACTGCTTTTCTGTTTTATGCATCTCTCTATCTTTCTCTTATTTATTTTATTTTGTTTTTTTTCTCTCTCTCTCTCTCTCTGTCTATCTCACTGCTTCTTTGCCTCTCGCTCTATCGCTCCCACATAATCTTTCTATCTCTCTCGCTTCATTAGTCTCTCTGTCTTCCAGGATCCTTTTCTCTCCTCCATTTTATCTGTCTCCCTCGTTTCACACTCGCTCTCCCTCTCCCGCTATCTGCCTCATTTCACATGGTTCAACCTTTTTTCACAAATGCGAAAACTACATTATTAACTGCTTATGCAATTTGGAGGCTAAACAGATAACATCTTCGAGTAAACATGGTGATTCATTGTACAGCATCCGCATGGCGCTGGGTCTTTTTGCTACACATCTTTATGATACCCGTTTAACCTTGACGCTGCTTGCTGGGTATAGCAATAACATACATAGGTAGCAACACCTGTTTATGGTTTTTCGGCAGAGCATTTTACAACTGCCAGGCCAAAGGGAAGGATGCTCACACACAAGCAGAGAGACATGACGAGAGAGAGAGAGTGGGAGAGAGACAGAGAATGGTCGTCTGTTGTGTCGTTTGGTCGAGGCCAAAAGTTTTCGTAGCCAACTAATTTTTTCCTGTCAACTGCACAGACGACAACAAAAAAGCAAACGGCGATGGGCATGGTGGCGGCGTCTTGGCGGAAAAGTCGCCAAAAAAGAACCCAACGGTGGCAGGAGACGGATAGAGAGGAGGGGAGAAAGGAAGAGCCAGAAAAGAGCTGAAGGTGAAATTAAATGTAAGCAACGCAGGATATACGAAGGATGTGCGTGTCTTGGCTGTTGCGTGCGTCTGTGTGTGTGCGTGGGTGTGTGTGCGTGTTTTTTTTTTTTTTTTATATTCTAATGTATTTTCTCCGCTGTTCTTATATACTAAACATTAGCTATTTATATTTACATTTATATTTAAAATTTAAATTTAAATTTAACTTTAACAAAAGTAGTGTGCATAGCTCGCGGGACTGCCGTAAAGCATTGCTTCGCAAGCACCTCACACTACTTCATGTAGCTGCTCTTCTGCATCGCTCGACTCTGCGCAACTCCACCATGACTGTGGCCGCGAAGGAGCTAATTTGACTCCAGGTGGCCTGTGACTCCAGCATAGACCACATTAGATTTGCTGCTCTAATAGGGTGGCCTATGGATTCTTCCAGCTCTCTTCTCTCCTCCAGGAACCGACCACATTCAAAGAGAATATGATTGGCGTCTTCCACAAGCCCATTTCCGCACCAGGAGCACTCGTCCGAGACTTCATGGCCAAATCGCTTCAGGTAACTGCGGAAACAACCATGGCCAGAGAGAATCTGTGTTAGGTAAAAATTAATTTCACCATGCTTACGATTAATCCATGGCTCCAGTTCAGGGATTAGGGTGTAAGTCCAGCGGCCCTTCGTTGAGCAGTTCCACCTTCTTTGCCACCGCGCAATGCTGTTCGCCCTGGCTTCGTCTCTACCTCTTGCTTGGTCGGTTCCAGATCTCTCGTCAGTTTCTATGATCAGTTCCTCGATTGGAAGCATTCCGGCTATGACTAGTGCAGCCTCGTCCGAAATTGTCCTGAATGCGCAGCTGACTCGGATTGCGCACAATCTATAAGTGGCACGTATGCCACGGCTGTAGCTGCTTGAATTTGCCGCCTTTGCCCAGATTGGCGCCGCGTAGAGGATGATGGACCTTATGACGCTCATCAAAAGAATTCGTCGTTGCTGTTTTGGTCCCCGCGTGTTCAGCATGATTCGGGAAAGGGCTCTGCAGGAATCAGCTGCTTTTTTATGCACGTACTGTAGGTGCTCGCGAAAAGATAATCTTGTGTCAATCATGACGCCAAGATATTTTATCGCCCTCTTTGACGCGATGGTACTGCTTCCTATTTGTATATGCGCCGTTTCCACCTTCTTCCGACTGCTAATTAGCACAACTTCCGTTTTTTGAGGCGCTAGCTCAAGTCCTGCTCGTGATAGCCAGTCTCGAATGCACCTGATACTTGCGCTGCACATATCCTCTGCATCCTTAAGCTCCTTTCCTATAGTTACGACGGCCACATCGTCGGCAAAACCGATGGTATGCGAACCCGCGGGTAAATCCAGGCGCAGTACTCCGTCGTACATAGCATTCCATAGGAGAGGCCCCAGTACTGAACCTTGGGGGACTCCGGCCGACACTAGATGAGTTTGGAAACCCTCGCTCGTATTGTATCTTAGTGTTCGCCCTCTGAAGTAGCTTCTTACTGTCTCTTGCAGGTAGTTTGGGATATGAAATTGTGCCAGCGCATCCAGTATCATGTCCCAACTGGCTGAGTTGAATGCATTTTTGACATCCAGGGTCGCTATGATGCAGTACTGCTTCGCTCCATGCTTCCATCGAGTACCTTCAATGGCGGAAGCTGCAAGGCCAACAACTTTATTCAAGGCGTCCGTTGTTGACATCGCTTTCCGAAAGCCGTATTGGTTTGGTGATAATCCGTGTGCGTGTGTGTGCGCGTGTGTGCGCGTGTGTGTGTGTGTGTGCTGCCATTTGCTTACGCCTGATTATGCGTTTGCATGCACATAAAGGCAAAAGTCAAACAGGAGACAAACTTCCTCGCCAGACCAACGGCAAACAACAAACAAACAGCAGCCGTTCGCTTCGGCTACCTTTTTTTATTATCATTATTTTTATTTTTTATTTATTTACGTGCGCTTTTGATGGGCTTGACAGCAGGTGTTTGCTTTGTGTGTGTGCGTGAACAAATTTGATGTCATTTTATGCCATTGCAGATCAGCTCAAAAACTGCCGACCAAGCTAACCCCTGCCCCAGCAGTGCCATAAAAATAATGCCTGCCACTCCTTCCATCGCTTCCTCCAATTGAAACCAGTTGCTCGAGCGAACGCCTTGTTTCCTCCAAAACTTCATTTACTTCACATAACCAAATGTGTATAAGAATTTTCTGTTTTGCAATCCTCAAGGTCTTCAATTATATAAATAGTTAATATTATTTACTGAGAATTGAAAATAAAGCAGGAGACAGTCGAGGATGTAATTCCTTTGCTCACACTGCTTCTTTCTGATAAGCCTGATAAATCTTTCTCCCTCTAATCCTCCTATTCCTTCTACTTCTACTCATCGAATATATAAATTCTTGAATCGTTCTCTTTTTGTTAGGTCTGTTTTGATTTTATCCTTTGCAATCAAATATACAATTATTTTCTTTTAATATATTTTAGTTTTTATTATATTGCTTGCAATGCGCGAATTTTTTGATAGGCCCAGTATGACGACAGTCAAAATTCAATAGTGTCTTCAGAAGTACCAGGCGAACATAAATGAGTAGAAGGGCGCGAGATGTTAGTTAAAATTAAGTAAACATTGAGTTAACCTTGGAATTGAAATGAGTGTGATGAGAGATGAGATACGAGAGATGGAAGTGAGATTTTAATTAACATGAACAGGTATGTTGCATACTTTTAGGCATGACATAAAATAATATAGCTCGTTAACATAATTTAACTCATGTTAATGAAATCTCACTCTTATTCTCACTCTCACTTTTAATTCAAGGTCATTGTCAACTCAATTTTAACTAACAACTCGCGCCCTACTACTCATTTATGTTCGCCTGGTATTTTTTCGCATTTGCGATGCCGTTCGGGGCCTAGCGAAGATATTTTTTATTTACAGAAATGCAGCGAAATGCGAGCGGCTCTGCTGCAACTGACCTTCGCTCAAAATTATGAGTCAACTGGAAGCTCTTTTATGACTGGCTTAAAAGGACTATACCTTTGTAATGACTGAATCAAAGATATTTGGAAGTCACTGGAAGCCAACTCGCCTAAATTATTTTTTTTCCGTCTGAAGAAAGTCAAATTGTGAAAATTCTTGACTAGCAAATATGTATTAACTAGCTATATATTTTTTTTAGAAAATAGTTAAATGCTCAAATTTGTTTTGAGAACTATAACTAACTCAGCTTAATTCAGCTGCATTTTTAATGCATAATGTTCTGAGTTGACTTTTCAGTTTTATTTTCATTTCTTTTATAATTATACATTATAATGTATTTATATTTTATTTTATTTTTTGTATTTATTAAACATGTTGTATATACAAATTACTGTGTATAATAAAAAACTAAGATCTAATGAGACTAAAGCTTTCTTAATTGTTGTTTTTATTTTTTATGTATTATTTTCTTGTTTTTCTCGCTATTTTATAATTTTTCTTTAGTTTCTTATTTCGCTCTGTTTAATTCGCTATTTGTCTCTGTTTTCTGACTCTCTATATCTATCCGTATCCCCCTCTATCTATCTCCATCTCTCATTTTGTCTATCGCCTCTTCTTTATTTCTATATTCTTATATTTATATTTTGTATGGTTTATTTTTCTCGCTCTCGCTCTCTGTTTCTCATTCGCTATCTTTCTCATTTGCTCTCCCTCTCTATCTGTATCTCTCTGATTCTTCGTTCTCATTACTAATTTCCCTTCTCTCATTCACTCTCATATCTTCAAGTGCTGCGCGCTGCACTCGACGTACATTTAATGCCCGCCAAATTAGTTTATGTATTTCAAAAGTGTTTTCATTTTATATAATTTATGTTTTCCCCCTGTTAATACATGTGTAACGCGCCCACCTGAATGCATTTCCAATTGGCGTTGCCAACTGGCGCCTGGCGCTTAAATAGGTGTCATGCCAACAGTTATGCGATTTTATTTGCTTTGCTCTCTCTGTTTTCGCTGTCTTTTCTTTAATTATGAATACACACGCACACACGCACGCACACCTGTTATGTCCATTGGCCCATCAAATTGTCTGCAAGGTAACACAGTATTAAGAATTTTTCAACGGCAGCAGTTTTTTGACCAGCCTGAAGAGGGGCAATTGGGGCATGCGGACGGTGAACGGTGGACGGTGGACGGTGGACTGTGGACGGTGGAGGCGGAGCTGGTCTGCTATGGCAACGCAAGCCGCTTAACGTAACCAACTGCCAAATGTAAATATACTCCAACCCCAAGTAAAGACCAGCCAGTATGGCCTGCAAAAAAAAAAAAAATACTTATACTATATAAAACTTTCTTAATAATACAAAAATAAAAATAATAAAAAAAAAGTCCATTCAAGGCGCAGCAGAGCCGCAAGCGGAATGCGCATTGTTTTCAGCTTTTCGGCAGCAAAAACAACATCGAAACTGGGCGACGAGGCACGGAGCGACGCGGCGTGGCGCGGCTTGAGGAACTTAAAAACTTTGGCCATATCCCGCAGCTATGAACAACAGCAATCAATTTTCACATGCCGGCGAACAAATGTGCCGCAACGGGCGGGCCATCGGGCGCGACTCTGCCACTGACTGGATTGTGTGTGGCAGGGTGGGGGACCGCCTCCTGCCATTGGGTAGTTTTTAAAATTATAATGCGGCAGCGTGCGCGCGTGTGAAAGTGCCGTCCTGGCCATCATCAAGCTGGGCAAACACTGGACACCAGTCCAGTCCAGTCCAGTCCAGCGTACATACATATTTGCCGAGCGCTTCACATTACGTCCAGTTCCGTCAAATCTGTGTGGGCACGCCCACACGCCAACACGCCATCAACGCCTCCTCCATCGTGAGCGCGTCGCTGATTAATTTCTCGTTTTTGCGCCATTTTCTATTTGTCTTGGTCTTGGTAATTACAACAAGTTCCCTCGCACAAGATAAACACAGCAACCGAGGCGGCAGTAGCCGTGGCAGCGGGTGCGGCAGCAACATCTGCCAGGGCTGCCAGCTAGCTGCCTGGCGAGAAGTGATTCGCAGCTGGCTGAATGCTTCCGGTAATTGAATCAAATGAAGCAGCATTAGTAAGTATTAGCTTCTTATGCAGCCAGCCGCCGCTACACATTGCATAACGCTGTTTGTTTTTTCTAAATTAATTTTTAATTTAATATACGTGTTTAGAGGGCAACGCGTCGGTCAGAGCGAACCAGAGCTCGACTCGAGCTCGAGTTTACCCGCAGCAGACGCAGACACAAAGGCAAAACGGTGAAAGAATTGAGCGTATGTATGTGAATATATATAAATGTTTATGAATATATATATATTAACAGAAATGTGTGTTGAAGGGCATGATTGACTAACAGATGCTGTGTAATGCTCCCATTCTTATATCATTTTGTGTAATAAATTATTCTTGCAGAGAAACTTGTTTACATGACAGCTAAAGGTGAAATAAGTTTTTATGTAGTTTAAAAACTCTGTAGCTTAAAATTAATAAAAATTAATTAAAAATAAATTAAGAAACTAAAGTTGATAAAAATAATATATATATAAAATTGTGTGCCAACAATAAATGTAGGGTATCTACATATGAGCATAATAATAAATAAATTCGTTAACTAGAGAAAAATATAAAGTATTACATAAAAACTATACCAAATGATAACTATATAGTCCCATAGACTCATACCACAGAGTATATGCTCCTAGCATGCGATTCAATTCTACAACTCAACCTGCATAAATCAAAGATTTCTTCAGCTCTCACTCAAGTCTGCTGTAGCTTTAAGCCCTCACTTGCTACTCTGCTAACTCAGCCTATGCATGCTTGCAGGGTATTAAATATATGTATTAAAAAAATATTTCTAGGCAAACGCTTGCTTAACTAAAGTTGACTTAGCTCTAAGTAAACTAAAACATTTCTTTTTTATTATAATTGTTTAACGGACTTCATTAATATAATCAAGCAAAAACTTTGCGAGACCTGCTCAAAACTTTTTTATGCCTTAACAAATATATATAGATATGAATATATCTAAAGGCCAAGTTTTTAAAATGTAAATTTTACAGCTGCATTTTCCATACAGTTAGCCAGATAAAAATAAAATATTATTTTAGCTTAAGCCTTAATTTGAAAAGGAAAGAAGAAATTGTTTAAAGATATCCATTTAGCTATTATTACGTCTAATAAACCTTATGACAATATAATACCCTAATGCTGGTCTGTGCGGCGACTTAAAATTATATGAAGTACATAAATAGACGACGAATTCAGTGCGGGCCACTAGGCTAGGCGGGAACGGGGGCGATGCTGGCAATTTGAGTTGGTCAGCAGATTTTCGCTGGTTCGCGAAGCCCAAAAAGAAAATAGAAAATAAAAAAAAATAAAAAAAAAAAACGAAAAGCGAAAATAAAAGTAAAGCACAAGGCGCAAGGCGCAACGGGCAGCATAGGACATTGAGAGAAGGAATACGTTTTCCAAGATAAACGGAAACAAGCCAAGATGGAATTAATTTTCCGCTTTGAACAAACAAGCGGATGTAAATAAAAAGCGAACCAGCGAACGTTTTCTACGTCAAAGCCAAAGCAGGGGAGGGCACAGGAAGCGCACCCAAAGGAGACCAAAGCAGACGGGCAGCCGCAATGGCTTAGACATACCTTGCCAACCACCGCCCACCACCGGCCCAACGCCCCAACGCCCCAACGCCCACAGCTCACTGCCAGTGCCGCCGCCAGTCGCTGCTGGTGTTTTTGTTGTTGTGGAGCTGCTTAGGCGCGCGCGTCTGCCAAGTTTTGGTCCACGACGAGAGGCTGGCCCAAGTTATGTGCTGTTAATGACTGTACAAGAAGTTTAATTGTATGCCCAGCCTTAAGCTCAGCAAGTAGAAAGATGGGGAGATAGAGATAGAGCGACAAGCCTGCAGAAAGCCGTGTAGACAGAGAGGGCGACTGAGCGGAGAAGTGTGGAAGTGGGTGAAATAGTGGGCGCACACACACAAACACACACACACACTGAGACGCCTATTGACAAATTGCAATTTAAATAGACAGCAATAAGTTACACAGACGCACATGGACATGCAGCAATTGGGGGAATATATGAGACAGGCATAAAGCACGCAACGTCTAATTAGTTTAGCTGCTCAGGCGATAGACGAGGCTCTGGGGCTCATAGAGATGTGCCAGAATTTTGGTATCGATGGAAGACGATAAAGAAGCAGAGAACAAGAACTCATAAGTATTAGTGGGAGTATTGACACCTAAGTATGCTCGAAGCTCTATACACTACTTACACAATAATTTGACTCCCGATGAGCATAGAGGCATTTGCTGACACTTAAGTTATTTATATTTAGAATTGAGAGAAGGAATCAATTAAATTTGGCCTGTATGCTTTAAAAGAGTGAGCGAAGAAATAACACAGAGAAAAGATAAATGAGCGAAAAGAAAAGAAAAAATGTAAGAAAAGAAAGGAAACTTCTGAAATCTAGCTGCATCAAATTCAGAAGAGACAGAGACTTATAAAGCAATTATTTTAGAATTAAGAAAATTAAGAAGAATAAATTTAGAGTACCTAAAAATGTATAAAAACAATATATAAAATACATATAGAATAAATTTAGAATACATAAAAATAAATAAAATTGTATAAAAATAATACATCAAATAAATATATAATATTATGCAAGATATATATAAAAATTAAAAGAAATATATATTATGCCTGAAAAAAATATAATAAATGCCTGTTTATATATAACTTTATATATATTATTTTTATATATTTATTTATAATTATAATTATATATATTCTTTTATTTTTAAATATTATATTATTAAATATGAGTGTATATGAATATTAACTCCCTTCTTCAAGCCACACATGTTTAGCTTCATGTCACATCGAATTATTCGTCAATGCCCTTTAGCTTGGCTTTGCAACTGCCTGCAATAGTTTGAAAGTGTCATCCCTAGCTGGTAAATAGATAACGACATTATTTTTGTAGCCAACTTACATATATATTATATTATATTATATGATATTCTGTTCCAATTTATTCGATGCTAGCGGACATAGCATAGTTGGCATCTCTTCTCTTGTTGTTTATGTACCAAATATTGATGAAACATTTACGCACATACGCACACAATTAAACACGTTTACTCACGCAGCACACATACAAGCACAGAGTGAAGCCCACACACAGACAGATAGTATGCATACATACATATAAGTAGTAATTGATGGGTTTCCTTTTATAACAACATCAATCATACGCACTGTGTTGCCCAGGTCAAATAATAGCATTTGTACGATTGTAGATGCATATGCATGTGTGCGTATAGCATTTGGAATGTATTTATTTGGCAAAGCATCTTCGCACTATATCAAATATACATATACATATATATATATACATATATATATCAAAATATAGCCACATATATACATGGATGATTATGCATGTGTGTTAAGCTACTATCTAATCCAATCACGCCTAGACATTTGCTGTTGTTACTGTTGCTTGATTGCTGCCGTCGTCGCTGTAGCTGTTGCTTTTGCTGTTACTGTTGTGGTCAGATTCTGTCGCTTTATGTAGCACAGAATGTTTACCCAAATCATGCCGCATATGCCCATATAGATAATACGAAATCGTGGCGCTATAAACATAAAATTCAAAGCCTGTGCAGGCAGCCAGAAGATGCAGGATCGTAAAAATGTAGGCACGAATTTTTCACGCAGCTCCGCAAAAGGATGCTCGGCGCCCTCCATCAGCGACATGCCTAGAATAACAAAAGGGAGTCAAGAGAGAGGGCGAGCGAAAAGCTGTAAACTGGAAAAGTTTTTATGCAATTTCAAAGCTCTTTCTTACCCGTAAAAAACAGTGTCAGACAATAGGGCGTCAATACAAACTGATCCAGGACCAATTTTTTCAAAATGGTTTTCTTCAATGTACCCGGAAAAGTGCCATCTAGCCATTTGTACCTAAGATACATATTTATATATACAACAAATTAATATAACGAAAGTGAGACACAGAGAGAATAATATATACAGTGTGAAATGACAAGCAATTATGTTAATAGAGTGCTCTGTGTGTAAGTGTTACTTTGTACCATTTAATCATATGCATATATATTCCTATATATATACTTGAACATCGGTGCGTTGTGTTTCTATGTATTTGTAGTTGTGTATGTGTGTGTGTGTGGCTTTTATCCAACACTTACATATCTGATGGATTAACGTGCACATATGCCTCATTTGATGGTGCGTAGCGTGCTTGCTTCGAGCTTTATGCACAAAAGCTTTGCGCTCTTGCCGGTGCTGCTTAAGAGAGAGAGTGGGAGTGATAACAAAAAACACACAGAGAGAGAGAGAGACAGAGAGCAAATGTGGCAGTGTGTGTGTGTGCGTGAGACGGTCATACACGTGCTGGACAAATTGTAAATTGTAAACAAGTTGATGAAAGAAACGAAAGAAGCGACAAAACAAAAACATGCGACATTTACCGTTGCAAGAATCAATGTATATGTATGCGAATGTGTTTGTGCTCAATTAAGATGCCTAGCACCCATACACATGTATTATTATATTATTACGCCTATGCATGTGTGTGAGTGTTAGTTCGGTATTTGTACATATTTGTGAGTGGAGTGGGGGGCGGGGCACACGAACCAAGCGTATAGCGATGGGGCATAGAGCGTGGTGCCCATTACAGCATAACGTCCTATTGTTGCATAATCGATATCCTCACGCTGCTCCGGCTGCTGCAAGACACATTCATAAATCAAATTAGCCCCTGCTGCAATTAAATGCATATATTCTCATATTTATTCATATGCATATGCATAGCCACTCACCGCCAGCCAGCGCTTGGAGACATATTGCTGTGAGAACTCGGCAGCCACATAGAGACTGCCGTAGATGGCGCTGTTGGTCACAAAGGGATGGCGTCTGAATGCGCTGCGGGCGCCGGCAATCAGCCGTGACATTGTCTGGACAAATAATGAAAGCACCGCACAGCACAACACCAAACGGCAACAACAAGCTCAAATTTTGATTTATATATATTTAATTAACAGTTACAACCGTTGTACGCCTTGCCCTTGCCAGAGAGACAGCTGCCAGTGCCGTCAAAGCTTCGTAGCAGAATGAAGCTCATTGCGGCTCAGCTGTTACAAAAGCTATGCCAAACTAAGAGAGCGCCACAACTTGGCTCGGCTTATCAACATAATGGCGTGAGAGCGACTGAGCGCGAGAGAGCGCAATTTGGATATTCCGTTTTCCGGTTACGTTTGATAAGCTCTACAGATACGCTGCAGCTGAAGCATAAATAATATTTTTATGCAGATCAATAAATGAAAATTAAGTATGATGAAAATTAATATTTTTTTGCTGAGAATATATTTACTGGAATACTGCAGATTACAAGGCAAGCGATATTTTACTATCTGTGCAATTGTTTCTACTAGAGATAAGATTTGTTCATTATTTACGAAGTGTGTTTATAAAAAAAAAAGAGTAATATATATGGCAACTAGGGGGGCATAAATAGAAACATCTGCACTTTAGATAAGGAAGATAAAAATTTAAGATAATCATTTAAAGCTCAGTTTAACTTTAAACTATATTTTACAGCTACAGACTAAAGAAAATAATTTTTTAAGCTTAGCAAATAATGATAGCAAAATACTACAAGCGATAAAAAATGCTAGAAAATTATAATAATTATAAGAAAATGATGATGAACAAACAAATACCAAATTTCTATTAGAAAGCTAACTTCAAATATATTCAGATATTATATTTATATCCTACACATATTCCTACTTACCTTTTATACAATTCCATTGCCTCGCAATGCCCTCTTTTATCACAAAACTTCATCAATCAGCGCGGCGGCTCATGCCTTTGCCATTTCAATCAAGGCACACACAGAAATAAACTTTTAACCATAAAAATGCAATAAGTGTACTTACTAACTGTACCCCGCCCTGAACCTGTACCCTTTGTGGCAATGCCTTGTGCTAACGGCAATTCACGCACGACTAACAAGCGACTGCAGCAAAACTTTGATTGAGTGCCAAAAGGAACTGTTCGTTGGGTGAGAGGTGCTAAAAACTGAAACCAATTTAAAAAGTTGGCCTAACCATATGGAGGCAGACAGAGACAGAGACAGAGACTGAGAGGGAGAGAGAGAGAGAGAGACAGAAAGTTGGCTTTTAATGCTAACGACAACAACAGCATCACAAAGTAGACGACGACAACGCAGTCAATGCTAACAGCACAACACAGAAACAACATCTAAACAAGCCGACTAAAAATACCTAAAAACAACAACGACGAAAACAAATTTTCACACACGACAAATACCCGAAACACACCTCACTTAGCAAGAATGAACTTTGGTGCATTGGCCAGAAGTGTTAGCAACAGTCTAGGGCTTAGCCTTCGCTCAAAGAAGCAGCTCAGCAACGCGCCCACAGAGAACGACGACTCAGAGGTATCGGCGCCAATGCCGAGCAGCAGCAGCAGCGATTCCCAACCAGCGGAGCAACCGCAGATAGTGCAGTGCACTCAGACCTTCGTAAAGCTCCAGGAGAGACGTGAACCGTTTAGGCAAACAGTTGAGCTAATACTCGATAAGGTGAGCGAGCTGGAGCACACGCTCTATGAGGATCAGCAGCAGAAGTTCAAGCTACGCATGGCCCTGAAGCGTCAGTCGGAGCGCATAAACGAGCTCAACTTCTCGCTGGATACCGAAAAGCAACGCAATGAGCGACTCGTTCAGCTGCTGCGCGGTGTCGACACAGATTCCGGCGGTGAGAGTGAACCGGAATCTCAGCTGCTAGGCGTCATGCGACTTAACTCCTCCAATGAGCTCTATAGCTCAATTAGTCCAATACTAATGCAACAGCGGTAAGGGCGATTTGGGCATATTGGTTAGTTAGTTACAAATAAATATCTTTTCGCCTTTCCTTGCAGCTACGATGAGCTGTATTCGTCGCATCAACAAGCCCATCGGCAGCTGGCTAAGAAGGATAAGACTATTAAGTTGCTTCAGTGTGATTTGGAGGAGCTGCGTGGTAAATATGATTCGATTTCTGGAGACTATCGCACTGAGCATCGACGCTTTGATACGCTCCACACTCGTTATAAGCATATGCAAAAGAAGAAGAGACAACAGGTGCTCATACTCAAGGAGACCTTGGGCTATGCCAGCGAATGTATTATGTACGCTCAACAGACCATTGATGGCTGCTCCAAAGAATCCTGCATAAATCCGGAACATTTGCATCATTTCAATCAGAATTTTGCATTCTTCATACATTCGCTGCGCAACAGTTGCAGTCGCCGCGGGTTGATCGAGGTGGAACAGCAGCAGGAAGTCCAACAGAAGCAGCAGCCGGAATCACCTGGCCAGAATCCGAAGACCACCAACGGCCCATCGCAATCGGAAGTGCCAAAGCGCCGGAAACGTCCAAGGTCTTGAGAACGTTTAGAAATTTGCCATTTCTTTGAAATTTACATTTTTCCCTTGAAATGTTATCGGAAATTAAAAGAAAAAAATGGTTAAGTTGAGCAAAAAAAAAATGAATGCCAAAAAAATTGAAAATAATAAAAAATTAAAAAATGATAAATGTAAAAATAAATATTAAATGATTTTAATATATTCTATTAACTTTCAAATATTTTAAGTTGAATTTAAAAAAAATTGATCTGTGAAATCTAGAAGTTTTTTTATTCAAGTCTCAGTTATCGTTGTGCAGTTCATCACAATGGATCAACACTGAAAAAAGGAAGCAGTAAATTATTTATATTCTATTAAACTTACTAAATAAACAAAGACGATATGCCGTTATTCAATAAGCAACCCCAAAAAGGTGTCATTGCTCGACAGGAGGCAGGACAAAAACCCCGAGCTACCACTGCCAATCGCGGGACAACGGACAACAAGAAGGATACTGGTAGCTCAGATGGACCGAATGCATCGGGAAATGTGATAGGTGATTCGGATTCCGATTCGGATGAGAAGCATTCAGAAGTATTGCCGGCCACAGATGTTACCATTTATAATGCATATGATATGGGACCCGCTTTCGGCTGCAAGTTCCCAGTGCCATACATACGCCTTATGATCGAGGGTGTCCTACATGAAAAACTAAAAGGTGGGTACAAGGCAAAGTAAATAAAATCTGTTTAATTTTGCTAGATATTCGCACATTCACAGGCAAAACATATCAAATCGAAAATGCCGCTAAATTGTCGCGCGAGGTAGCTGATGGGGTGAACTTAAAAATGAAAGGATATTGCCTGCAACACCGTTACAAGCATGTGATTAATGTTTGCATATATCAGCAGACAGGTGCTGGTTTCTTCTATGGGTTTCGCGCTGTCTGGGATACGATTTCTGATGATTATGTATGCAATACCATTGATTTGGGCACTTTTGTGTGCATTGTCTCAATATTTGGGTGTTATCAATATTGAATTAAAATAGTTGCACTCACATAAGCAAAGAACTAACACACCTGTTGCATTATTCAAATTAATTTATATGACAGCTGTCTTAAAGTATATCGATATATTATGCGCCAGCACAAAACAGCTGTGAACTAGCTGGTATCGATACTATCGAAATAGCGTTTTACTCAGTGACCATCCCTAAATAAAATACGTACGCACATGTTTGGGTGTTTTGTTACTTTTTAAATAAATAAAATATCAATTGGTGGAGTTTTATTGATGCTAATTACAGAATGAAGGTGAAAATGATAAGTCGTAACCCGGACAACTATGTCCGGGAAACCAAGCTGCAACATCATAAAAGTAAGACCTTAGAGAATTGTTGACCACATTTAACAGCTAACAATTTTCAGTTCCACGAAATTATGATCCGGCGCTGCATCCTTTGGAGGGACCCAGAGAATATGTACGTGCCTTGAATGCCACGAAACTTGACCGTGTGTTCGCGAAACCATTTCTGTGCAACTTAAGCGGTCATCGCGATGGCGTTGCCTGCTTTGGCAAGCATCCCAAGATGCTGTCCACTCTAGCCACCGGCGCTTATGATGGCGAGGTTCGTATTTGGGATCTGGCAAATCGCGTCAGTCAGCGCAGCTTTGTGGCACACGATGGCTTTGTACGTGGCATAGCCTATTCGCAAAATGGACAACGTTTGTTTACTGTGGGCGATGATAAGACGATTAAAGTGTGGAGCTCAGAAGCCCCGCATGTGGGCGAGGAGGAGGAGCCAGTTAACACAATATTAAGTCGCCACATTTTGCATGGCATTTCGCACAATCGGCTAAGCAACAGCTTCGCCACATGCGGCGAAGTATGCGCCATTTGGGATGAAGAGCACAACGATCCCATAAAGACTTTGAAATGGGGCGTAGACACGCTGCACACCATTTCATACAATCCAGTAGAGACAAATGTACTGGCCTGCTGTGGCAGCGATCGTAGCATTATATTGTACGATCAGCGAGAGGCACAACCACTGCGCAAAGTTGTGCTGACCATGAAGAGCAACAAACTTGCCTGGAATCCCATGGAGGCATTTAACTTTACAGTAGCCAACGAGGATTGCAAGTAAGCAGAGTCAACAACTTGAGAAGAATCTAACTAAAAATCGCTTCTTTTTCAGTCTCTACAGTTTTGATACGCGTAAGTTACAGACGCCTCTTAAGGTGCACTTTGATCACGTCTCGGCTGTCACGGATGTGGACTACGCGCCCACCGGAAAGGAATTCGTCTCGGCTAGTTATGATAAGACTGTGCGCCTCTATAATGCTCATCACAGTCACTCCCGTGACATTTATCACACCAAACGAATGCAGCATGTTGTCTGCGTTGCGTGGTCACTGGACAATCGCTACATTTTCACTGGTTCGGATGAAATGAATGTGCGCATGTGGAAGGCGAATGCGTCCGAGAAAATGGGCGTCATACGTCCACGCGAGCGTGCCAACTTCAACTACCAGGAAGCACTCAAAGAGAAGTATGCAGCTCATCCACAAATCAAGCGGATTGCGCGTCATCGACAGGTGCCGCGTCATGTGATGAATGCACAGAAGAAGATGCGCATGGTCAAGGACAAGGAGCTGGTGAAGGAGGCCAATGTGCGCAAGCACTCGAAGAAGGGCAAGGTGCCTTTTGTCAACGAAAAGAGCAAGCATGTAATACGCGAAGATATTTAATAATTTTAAAACATCTAGTTTTAACGTTTAATATACAAATATTCAATTCAAATTGCAAAAGACGTGTAATCGATATATGCTTGATTCATGGGTCAGCGATAGCGATACCAGTGCGAGATTATTTAGCCCATTTCTGTTTATAAAATGTTGCCAGCTACAACGTAGACAGTCAGTTGTCAGTTGTTACGGCAGCGGCAGTCCGTTTTGTTTGGTCGTTAGATTTTTGTTTCGTTTTCATTATTTCGCATATTTGTTTATAAACCTGTCCCAGTCAGTGCTAGCGCGCAAAACTAGTTTTCGTTAGAACATAAACACACAGCTGCGCCAAACAAAATGGATGCACTTAGCGATTTATTGGCACCGCACAGTGAAACCATCGGCAAAATAGCCGGCACAATCACTACACTACAATTTCTATCCGGCATAGCACTTTTAAATGATATACGCAAAAAGGGTAGCAGCGATATTTATCCAATTGGACCATTTCTAGGCGGCATAGTGCTGTAAGTGCTCAAAGTCACAAAAAAAGAACAAACAAACAAACAAACAAAACTAAACTAAATAGTGCAATTTCACGCTCCACTACACACATACACAGAAACAAATAAAAAAAACTAAGATAGAAAAAAAAAACAATTTCAGCAATGAAATGATTAAATTTTGGAATTGTCGCCATGACGGTGCCAAATGGAAAATAAGTGCGATATGTGGAGAAGTGGGAGTAGTTTAGTTCAAGGGCAAATCAAAAAGCTGCTCACATATATCGCTCGATTGATCGGTCAATGACAATTGACGATTACATAAACCACCAAAGCAGATACTCCTCACTAATTTTCCAATTAGAATTTGACCATATGCTGAAACTGTTCTAGTTGGAAACAATAAGTTCTTATCGCTTTAAAACTACATGAAATAAATCTTATCTTTATACACACAAGTGTAAATTGTAAAGGCTTCTTAATATGCGATAGACGCTGCTTGGGAGAGTCGTCTATGTTTGTCTAAAGCATCCCACTTAGCTAATCACTGAGCTGGACAAGCCCAGCTAGGCGCAACTGTCGACCTCGCCCACTCCACGTGCGGCTGTTCCTTAATGGAATTGAAAATGCAAATGTAAAATGGGGCTAAGTGCCAAGCGACATGCGAGAATTTCCGCCAGATGCAACAGTTGCGTGTTCCTGCCCATGTTGTGTTTTTGTTGAGGGGGCGGCTCAGTGGGCAGTGGCAGCTACCCTTCAGTCATGAGGCTACGTGTTGAACCTTCTCTGTTTGGGTGACCTATAAAGATTTAGACATTCTGATAAATTAGTTGGGTTGGCGCTGGCCACTATGATTTTATTATAATTAATATTTATTAAAATCTGCTTTTAGCCACGTGTAGCCTCAATTGTTAATAAGTTGAGAGAACCTTATCTAAAATCTTATCAATAAGACAGCAGATTATAGTTATATGATAATGACAATATAGATATGTGCACTTGATGTCTTATCAGGGAGTTGAACGAAACACAAAATATCATTGTGACATTCTAATTGGACTACTGCATAGTTATAAATATTTATGTTTATAATCCATTATATATTTTTTTATTTATTTATAATCATTATCTCAATTTTCGGGTCTTTATTGATTTCGTAGCACCGTTCTCAGCTTGAAGCTGGGACAAATTATGGGCGATCAGCCGATGATAAATGTCAATGTCATTGGCTTCGCTATCAATTCGATTTTTATGGTTGGCTTCTACTACTATGCTTCGAGTGAGAACAAATCAAAGATCTGGGTCAAGATTGGCTATGCTGCACTGTTCCTCATGGCCTGCATAGCCTATGCCAACTTCGAGGATCCCACACAAATTGAGTTCCGTCTGGGCATGCTGATCACGTCGATACTCGTTTGGCTGGTTGGCTCGCCGCTGCTCAACTTGCCCAACATTATCAAGAAGAAGAGCACGGAGGGCATGCCCTTCCCCATTATCTTCGCCGGACAGCTAGTTGCCACAGCCTGGACCTTGTATGCGGTGTCCATACGCAATCATGTCATGGTGGTAAATAATTTGATCTTATATTAGAGTCAAGTTTTCTTTTAACTATTGTCTTGTGTATGCAGTATCAGAATTTGTTCCTGTGGGTCTTGGGTGGCATCCAGCTGGTCATGTTTATCATATATCCCAGCACACCAGCCAAGAAGCCCACTGTCAAGTCCCAGAAGAAGAAGGAAAAGTAAACGACTCACAAGTACCTACATTAAATGAAATAAGAAACACATGGAAACTCTGGCGCCCCCCTAAACATCTAGGAATTTCGACTTATCTATTTATGCCAGTTTCGAGATCATACGCTTGTAGCAGAATTTTTACTAAACAATATTCAAGCAGGGTTCTACGTAATAATGATTAGCTAAGCTTCTACTTTACCAATTTCAAATGTTGTATATATTCAATTTCAAACGCAAATTGTGAATTTCTGATTAGATTTTGTATTATGAACATAAGCTAAAACTAACTAAATCAGATTTTACATACATATATAATTATATATATTTAGATATTTGAAATACCTATTAAATTTTTTTTGTAAAGTATGCCTAAACTAATTTAATAGTTATTTATAAATAAATAACATTTGTACAAAGCATATGAAACTATTTGCAAATTTTGACAATAATTCAAATCTTCCAAATGCAGATTTATATATAAATATATATAAAAATAAATATAGAAAAGTCAATGTGTTAATTCAATAAACGTTACAAATCATTTCAATTTCGTTTCAATGCGATGCTTGACTTCTACTCATGGTCCACTGGGATGGTGGAGTTGTAATGGGCGCCTAATTGGTAAATGTGGCGATGATAGCAAACGACGAGAGGCGCCCCACCAAACTCTTCCTGGCCCAGCAGCGTGGAGGAGCCCTCGGCTTGGATCACCTCGATGGGCACACGCAACAGCGATGAGAGCGCCTTTAATTCGATGTGACCGCCCCAGGCATGGGTTTTGGCTATGTTCTGGCAATAGGTTTCGAACTGCTCATCATTGAGTAAATCTCCTGTATCCGGATGGGTCATATAGCAAATGAGATCATCTTTGTGGGCGCGTACATAGTTGCCCGTCTCAGTACGCAGCTCATGGACAGTATGGCCGGGCAGCGCGTGTAATTGCAGCTGATGTCGTACCGCATTGTAGAGACAATCTCCATCTGAGGGAATCATGTGGAGTGTCAGCTGACGAGCTTTCAACTTGGCTGTGATTTGCTGCAGTTCAATTTGTTTAGGCGACGGCTGATTAGCGGCGTTTTGCAGCTCCACTCGGATTTCCTGCTCACGCTCGCGTGCCTCCTTTTCCTTTTTGTTGCGCCGCTTTTGAGCCTTCGACACGCGCTGCTGCGCCGGATGCACTACATCCTCCTCCTCGTTGTCACTGTCCGCAGCTGGTGCTGTCGATGGCAATTTTTGAGCTGCTGATTTAATGGCAGCTGGTGCTGCTTCTGCCACCGCAGTAGCATCTTGCAGCTCCGCCTTTTGACGGCTCTCCAGTTCTCCTTCTAGACGAGCCATCTCTTCGAGAAACTCTTTGCGTTTGTTTTTGTTGTTCTTTGGAGCATTTTTCTTCATTGCCTGCAATTTGGCTTGCAGCTCCTTTCGCTCGCGCCGATGACGACTAGCCACATCCTCTAATGTTGCCTCTCCCAGTCGAGCCTCCAACTCACTAATTGCTTCCACGCAAGACATTTTGATAAAACTTTTATAAATTTATTGTAGATGTGCTCGCCGGCGTTCAGGTGTACTGTCAAAGATAACGCAAAATGCTCAATGTTAACGCAACAATGCTTATCGTAATGCAACTCTGCAACGTAATCGAAGAATTTATATCAACATAAGTTAACAGACTGAATATTCAAATAGAACTATTTTATGTTAAGTAACAGCCAAGGGGCTTAACGGATTTTCAATAAGCATACCAAATTTAATTTTTTTATATACTAATTTATTTTGTGCATCATCATATTTAAAAGAAGCAATCTTGGGGTTAGGTTACTGCCCACATATTGGTTTGCCTTTTTTCAAATATGGAAGATATTGTTTCTAGTTGCTAAACTGATATATATATTTAACATTTAAATGGTTTTCACATCATATAGCTAAAAGTAAAACATATTTTGCTCGGCAAGTTTCAGGTGTGAGCTCAAAATATCGAAATTAGAAGATTTTAAAAGCTTTCGTAGAGCATGCTGAAGATTTAAAAAAATAAAGGTGTTTAGTGACCAGAGAAGAATATTAACATCTTTAACTCTTATTCATATATATATATATATATATATATATATGCGTGTGTGTGTTGTATAACAAAAACTTAAAGAATCAACCTTAGTTTATATATGAAATAATCATACAATGACTTTTGTATCGAATTATTTACACGGCCAACAACTGATACGATTTCTAAATTTATATTTATATGCTAAACAAAATGAAAAAATCTTTAGGACTTATCGAAATGCCGTTTCAAACGGCTAATCTAGAATTGCAAAGATGATCACTTAACCGTTATGATAATCTTTATATCTAATGTGAATTTCATTTCCAGTCGAAATTAGATGTAAAAATAATAGAAACGGAAGCACCGACTACTAAATTAACGTAAGCCATTTCCAATCAGTCTATAGGCTTTTGGTAATGTTGTGGAACAAGCGACGTCCCCACCAAGACTCCAAATCAAATGGCTTAAAATCGTTCAGTGCTGGACTTGGCGGCTCTACCCAAACGGCCGGCGCTGCCGATGCCGCCACAGGTGTATTGGCGATAATGCTATCCACAGGACTGGGAGTAGCCAAGGTTGCGGCGCTGTTGTTGTTGGCATCAGCCTTGCCATCATGCTTCACAGTGCTGGAATCATACGGATTTTGCGCAACCAAAATGTTCCACGCTGCAAATATTAAGTTACATTTGAATTTAGAATGAGAATCAATAAACTGTAAAATTGAAGTGTGTCGCTTACAGTCGTTTATATAGCGTATTATCTCCTCATGTTGCGGCGTTATCACCTCATCCTCAATGAGCTTGGTGGGCGCAATGCGTTTCGAAGCGAAGCTCTGTTGAAATACCGGACGCGGTATGCTGATAAATACAAACAGAAATACGTTAAATTAACATAAGAATAAGAAGATGCGAAGACACAACGTAAGAATAACACAATTAGATGAGTACTTAATAAGTACTACTTATGCAAACATACGTCGCGTCGCGCACATGTGCATTACGAAAATAAATCTCGTAATGGAAAATCTTCGATTTTGTGACGTAACGGACAGAATATGGCAGACAAAGTCAATGTGCCGCTGCTGGTGATAACCGAAACTGGCCCACGTGTTGTCAGCTAAGCGGTTGCTCTGGTTACTTAATTAGCATGCTTCTGTTATATACAAAGGTCGACCTATACGAATTATTTTCTATGTTTTTTGGGATAAGAAAACGATCTGAGATAGGCCACAGTGCAGCGAACACTGTTTGCATAAGCCGCACTTCACTTACTTCTTGTTCTTTTCGGGACTGTTGAGATCAAAGTTGTCGCTGATGCTCCCATGTTTCTTGCCGCTCTCCTTAATGCTCTCGAATTTTTCAAAGTTTTGTGGCAGACCTGTGAGCGATTTGTTTGTTATTGTTTGAATGCAAATTTGGTTTACCGGCAAAAAGTACAAAACAAAGAGAAAGACCTAGAACAAACGCGTGAGAGAGCGTGCTGCGAGAGAGCTTAGCGGCGCTGCTTCTGTCGGCAGCGGAGGCATGTTGTGACATAACAGCAACACTTTTTGCAGGCGGTCACCTTTCCCGTAGGGTTTATTGTACTTTTTACACCATTTACTTATGTTTATTTATTAAAATTTAACTTACCGCGTCGAGTTTTAGCAACAATTTTGCTAGGTCCCTTATTTACTGTGTACATGTCAATTTTATGAAAAAAAATGTTTAATTACTATTTTATGCTGGCAAATGATTGTTATTTGCTTTCTGTTTTGTTATTTTTACGTCAATGTGCGTATTTTTAGAAAAATCATATGATTTAGGAAATCTATTTAAATCCAACTGTTGACAAGTTGTTCTTTCTGCAGTCGTTCTTGCTTTCCTTCGTTGTGATGTCTCATTTCAAATTCATCTCGTTCAAGAAATTACACAATATTCACAGTTAGCTTTGACTTTTATTTCAATCGATGTCTTCGTATTATTTCTGTTATCGTATTTGCTTTTGCTATTGATTTACTAGTGTCTAAATCAATTGTTTGCATTTATTTCCAATGCTGAATTATTACTATTGCCAATTGAATTCTGAAGGGTTACCGACTGCCTCACCGTTCGCGTAACAGAAATCTAATGAGTTCCCTCACAATGCAATAGCTATTCGTACTGTGCTCTCACACACAAACACAAAGGCAAAGGCGCGCACAATCACACACACGTGCACTTGAATTCTGAAAACATATGGTGTGTTGCCGCCAGTGTGTACACGCCAGATGGTGGATTTAAATTGCTACCTGCTTACTTTTAAACTCATTAAACTGAGATTAGGTGGTTTTCATCGGAAATCATAAAATAATACTCCCGTCTCTATTAATGTTACCTACAATAATCATAGACAGCTGCATCGATAGTTCTGTGAAAATTTGCACAACTTTATGACAGAAGCTATTAAATTTGCGTGCACATCTATCATATATAAAAGTCAGGATAAGGTATTTCGGAAATTAGTTGCAAGGCAGCATCCGTCGACAGCGCTAAGGAAGAGTCCGTAAATAAACGCAAAAAGGCTAACAGTTAAACATGGCAAACATTGAGACAAGTCTAGTTTTGCAACGGCTTAATAGCCTGAAAATTGTGGAAACACCAAAAGAGACGCAACGTGATAACGGAAAACGGGAATGTTACTCAGAGGACATCAAGAAATCGCATGTACCTGCAACACCCTGTTCTGGCTCTGTCGGATTTTTAACGGAGCTGAAGAAGCGGCGAAAAATCAAACTGAATCGTATCTATAGCTATGAGACGGACCAGCATTTTGTTAAAGCACGCAAATCCCTTAATTTTTAATATAATTGAATAGTATGGATGTAATCAGTACTAATAACAACCTTTGATTTTAAATCAATATTAACCATAAATCGAACATAATTATATTCCTTTTTTATAACTGTAAATTAAGACGAGATTATTTTTTCTATGCTTGATAAAATAAAAAGAGCACTAACTTTAAAAAAAAAAAAAATTTAGTTCAAATTTGGCGGGCATTTTCGATGTACGTGTTGATCATTAAATCAACGAATATTTTTGGTCGCAGTCGCACTGATGCAGCCCTGGTCAAACATCTGTTTGGCTGTGATTATTAAATTGCTTGCAATCAGCTTACTGTATTTGGTGCTTTAAATTACATTTAGAATAGCTAGCAATAGCTGAAATAATTATGGAAGAAGCTCCAGTGGAGAATGAAACAAACTCCAACAGCAGTGAATCTTGTAATGAGTCAACAAATCTGCAGCAACATCATACGCCAGAGTTCTTACAACGCAAAATCTACTTCCTAAGTATGTTTACATACATATATTTATTTTCGCATAACATCAATAATTGTAATTTATGAACATTTCATAGTGGATCAACTCAAAGAGATGCATTCCGAGCTGCCAGAGTGAGTAAATGCAAATATCAACAGTTAAAGACTTTACCAATTTTAAATCAGGACACTGCAGACGCGAATTTCCTACGATCTGCTTACCGAATTGGCAAATTGTGTTTTGAATGAGAGCATTTTCGACATAGTAAAAGCTTTGATGGAGCTGCAGCATGTAACGGAGAAGCATTTGATACAGATGCGTGCGCAAGTGGAGAATGAATATGAAATCGAGGTGGCTGACTGGCGTGGCAAGATCAAAGATCCAGAGGAACTGCAGCACATTCTTGGACTTATGAAAATCAAGCATACGAAGAAACTTTTGGAAACGGACAAGAAAATAGTTGAAGTGCTGGATCAAAAGGCGAGTGGCAAGAATATTTTACTCTGTTAATATATATCTGTTAACAACAATTAATTAATCTTAAAGGTTTTCGACCAGCAATCTATGCTGCAAAAAGCGGGAGTGCCTGGGTTCTACAACACACAGAATCCCAAGGAAATCAAGATTCAAATGTTTTTACTAGACTTCATTTTACGCCTAAGTCTTCTCAAATATGAGCCAAGCAAATAACAAAAAGCCTAAAAATGTTCAATTATAAGACTGCAGCCAAATTAATTATTTGGCTTCTTATCACTGACGAAATACTATTTATATAAATATATATTAATAAAAATTAGGCGTAGTAAAACATTTGTACAACACTGTGAACATTTTTTATTGCAAGCTCACGCTAGTTGAGCTTCGCAACAAGAGTAGAAAAGCTTTTATATTGAGCGCACGCTCGTCTAGCTTTACAACATGTTCGCATGTTGCCAGCAACACTTTTACCAGCTTCTCTCCTGCTCTCGCTCACACTCACTCCCCCTCTCATTGAATAGACATATGTATGTAGCATGTTATCATGATAGTATTAAATGCGCTTCGTCGCTGGCGTATAAATTCAGTGGCATCTTGCTGTAAGTTAACAGTTGCTCGCATTTCTTTAAGCAAGGCACTACAAAATCTCTAAGAAAAAACATGTCGCTGACCATCACTAAAGATGTTCCCACTCCTGAACTCAAGGATTTGGTAAGCAAACGACATGAACAAAGTTTTATTCAAGTGTAATACGTACAAGTTTCATATTGAGGCGCGCTATAAATTGAATTTAAATAGTATTTAGTTTCCGAGTGCTTTGAACTTTTGCCAAGGCCAATACGGCAATTTTAAGCTTCTATTGCCACATTGCTTTGCCTGACAATGTTTTGGCCAGCTTTAGTTGCCGCCCAACTAGCGAAGATTTAACAACAGCCAAAAATGTTTGCGCGTCTCTTTCGTAATTTTAAAGCAAGTATTATGTGATTTTAAACAATAATTATTACATCAATGAAATTAGAATACAAATTTTACTATAAAGTGCTGCGCGTAACTTTCGATTTTGTTAGCTTTAACTATTTTCGCTGCCTACATTAACATTGACCTTGAATAGTCGCAGCAGCGACGCATCTGTGACGTCACAGTTGCAGCCAGCAAACAGCTGCGCTCAGCTTCGTCGCTCGCCTCTCCCGAACAGCTGTGCAGCGCGCTTGAGAGACAGAGAGAGCAGCTGCGAGTACGTCTCAAAGAGCAGCAAAAATGACACGAGCACGAGCACAGTTATTTCAGTTGTGCCAAAGAACTTCAAAAAGAGAAGTGCTGAAAGTTTGTGAAACGAATTCTCGACATTATTGTGTACGATGCGCTGTCTGCCTGGCTTTGGCTACGGCCTCACCTTCCTGTTTCTGGTGTGCTGCTGGCTATTCACAGTGCATTGAACTCTTGCAACTCTAACTCACTTGCTGCATTTCTTGTTTTTGTCTCTTTCCAACAGAGCACCGTACGCAATGAGCAGAAGGAGCTGAATCTTTCTCCCGTACATCGACTGAATGTGAGCTACGCAACGGCGACCTTTGGCATGGGCTGCTTCTGGGGCGCCGAGTCGCTGTATGGAGCCACGCGCGGAGTGCTGCGCACCACTGTGGGCTATGCCGGCGGCAGCTCCGAATTTCCAACGTACCGTAAAATGTAAGCACTGTGAAAAGGGACATCAATTGGCTAACAAATATCTATCCCTTTCTCTCTCTTCCCCCCACTGTCAATCCTATGCCTCTGCCTTTGCCTCTTGATAACGCTTATCGCTTACTAACCGCTCAACTTTATGCAGGGGCGACCACACGGAAGTGCTGGAAATTGACTATGATCCATCGGTGATTAGCTTCAAGGAGCTGCTGCATCTATTCTGGAACAATCACGAGTACGGCCTAACCAAGCCGATGAAGCGGCAGTATGCCTCGCTGATACTCTACCATGATGATGAGCAGAAGCAAATTGCTGAAGCCTCTAAGCTAGAAGAGCAGCAGCGTCGCCTGCCTGAGGTGATCACCACGGACATTGCGCCCAAGGAGAACTTTTTCGCAGCTGAATCGTAAGTTGAAATACCTATTTTCCCTTAATCTATATAAACATCTATGTGTATCTGTGCAGCTATCATCAGAAATACAGACTGCAGGGACACAAGGACTTGGCGGCATCGCTCAATCTCAACCCAGAACTGCTGCAATCCAGCTATGTGGCCACCAAGCTGAACGGCTACCTCGCCGGAGTGGGCGGCATTGTGCAATTCAAATCGGAGGTGGACACCCTCGGCCTGACGCCCACCCAGCGGCAATACTGCAACTATCACATTGAACAGAACGAGGGCCAGGGGCTCTACTGCTGACCGGGCTACATAGATGTTAAGCGTAAATCTTATACTTAAGGGGGTCTTTGAATATCCTGATTTTCCAGTTTTGTGCATAGAGCAAAACGTGTATTACTTAGTGCCTAGACAAATATATTGATAATAATAAATATATATATAAATTTAATAAATAAATAATTTTTTAATTACTCTAAGATACTCTTTCCCTTTAATAACTAAAATCTAAAATTACACTCGAAATCCAATTAGCTTGGAGCAGACATATCGTAATGTGTTATCTGAAGCCACAGGTGTAACTCTACTGAACTTTCAATGAATGCGATTCCTTAGAAGTAGGCGACTATTTATCAGTAGCCTAGATCTATAATAAAAATGCTTGTTCATTGATTTGTAGTAAACATTCCACTTGCGAATCTGCTATTCATGTTCATAAATGTGAGTCGAATGACAAGCGTTTCGTGATATATAATATATATCAAAAAAAAAAAAAAAAAAAAATCTGAATGGTCATCGGTAATTAGATTAGGCAGCTATTACAAGGCAAACACAGGTTCACCCTATATTAGACATTTACATATAACTCTTAGGGCACTTTGTTCTAAATATAATTTCAGATGGGCATTATAGTGCTTTAGTACAGTTGGATCTTTACTATATCTATAAAGATCAGTCATAAGTGATTTTATTGGAGCTTGAGGAAAATACTGAATAGTTAGTCTAAGCTCTGTCTATGGAGATTACATCTTATATAATTTTAGACCTAAATGACGTACAATTCCATAAACTGATATACTAAGCCCATAAAACACAATTGGATTCATATAGATATAGGCTCTAGGATTTACTTTATTGGCACTTTTTTTTTTAAATTGTTATACAACTCACTTAGCTAGACTTTTAGTATAATTCTTCAAAGATAAGCCAAAAGAATATGACCTTAATTAGTGCTGAGAGATTTATTATATTGGGGTGCAACTCATGTACATATAACTCTATTATATATCTATAATGTAACTGAAATCTTCCAAAATCTACGATAAATTATTACCAGAGATTTACAATATCAGTCAAAGTGAAGTCGGATCAAGTTCATCAAACAAGTAGCGACACACGCCGTAGCATACCGAGCCCCGCAGACACCCGAACCCAGACGTAGAGAGCTTACACCTTATATGAGTGTGTCAAGTCGACGCTCTCACCACACGCACACATTACACTCTCGGAGCCCGTCCCGGCCCCGCTCTCTATATATGGCTCTGTCTGGCGCTGCGACCGGCCGCGTGTCTCATTGATGATAAAGGCAAAACCGAATTCCCAGCGAAACTCAGAAATGTTTTTTGTTTACAGCAAATGGCACGATTTAAAATGAATTTCGTTAAATGATTTTCATATGTTCGACTGCATAGAATTAGCCAAAAATTGGTACAGCCCTAGAGTAGGCCGGGAAGTATCTGATTTTTGAAGAATCAACAAAATCGGTGCATGCATGAGCGAGCTACAAACTTTTGCGATTTCAGGCAGTTCACGTTGAGCGAGCTCTACAAATTTTGAATATGATATAGATGATGGTCTAGAGTAGCTATATTCCAAATTTCAGCTAAATCCAAGCAGCGGTTCGACAACAGGGATTTTTACAAAAACTTGTGTTATGAGCTTTTCTGCCGAGTTCCGCCTCGTCACGAGATGCGAGCTAAGACATACGCACACACATATGTATACGTATATGTGTGTATATATGTAAGCTTATACGCCATAGTTGGGGCATAGATTACAGATTGCTCTGTGGTAGCGGCCGTCCGCCGAATCATGCCGCTGATGGGGGTCAATGGGGTTTCCGTCTTAGGTGCAATCAAAATGATTTGCATAAAGTTTCATTAATTGCCGTGATCGAGACACTTATAATTTTTATTTTGACTCATAAACAAATTGAACTAACTAACTGACTGATTAGCGCGCAATTAAATTATATAAAACAATTTGTGAAAGTCACGCAGCTGATAAAATTTAATTTCAAGTTGGTGCAGCGAACTGATTCAAGGATTGCCAAAAACAATTGCCGAAAGATCAAGATTTCCAGCGAACCTAATCTATAACTATTAAAAGATAAAGTCAAAGACTATATATGTATATACAAAGCTAATCTGGAGACTTAGCGCAGCTAAATGAACGCTTCAACTTGCCTTTCTTTAATCTAGTCATTAAGGAGTAATCGGGGACTTAGAAAGATTCGTTGATCCGTTTAAGAGTTCAGGTAAGCGCACTTCAAGGCCAAGAGGCCTTTTTGCATGCTTATCAAATTGTTGTTTATCAAGGCCAATTAAGTCTAATTTTATAATCAACAAACAGCGGGAGCAATGCTCCAAGCATTTGCATTTGCTCAAATCTCTATCAATTGAGCTTCATAGAAGATTCCTCAATATAATATATCTATATTGGTGCTATAAACAGATTATCATATATAATATATTTCATATAATTGTTCTCCCACTAAACTTTCATTCAACAAAGCTACATGGCTCTTTCCACGGCGTCACACAGCTTTTGTGCCCCACACCAATAAATGCAAAAGCTTTCACAAGCTCTTAGTTATTAATGTTAGGTTCTTGTATTAACTGTCTTAAGATCACCAATTGCATACTTAGCGGAACTTAGTTGACTATATCTTAAAATGTAAAGCATAAAACACGGAAGCACCGCAATCGATTGCCAAATCGATTGCTTGTTATCGATCACAGCAGCACTAGCTCGCAGCCACTCAAATTCGCATTGTGAGGCGTCGCATGGGCTTCTTTTGCTCGACCTCCCAGCGCTGACGACGCAGACGCAGCTGCTCATCGCCCCGACGCTCCTTGCGCAGCTCCTGCGTGCTCGGCGACAGATCTGTGGACCTGGGCGCTCGACGACAGATGACGAAATCGTCCTCCATTGCCTCAGCAAACAAATTTTGCTTGCGTATGCGCACCATACGCTTCGGCGTGGCCGTCAGTGGCGCCTCATTCTCGGTCACCTGCTCCTCCGTGCTGGTGTCCAGCACTAAATCCTTGAACATCTCATCCATGGCAGTGTAATATAAAGTGGCATTGGCGCTGGACATGGCTGCAGGAACCTGACGCTTGGCTAGCAAAAAGTGAACTGTGATTGATTCCGAGACGCAGTTGCACATAAAATCCATTTTCAACCCTCGATTCTTCGTTTTTTTTTTTCTCGACTACCTGACCAGCTCGGGCTAGACAAAGGGAAAATTTGTTTACCTAACAGCTGCTCGCAGATGAGGGTAAACCAGCGGGTCGTCTGAAACTCTCGCTGCTTTTTGCTCTCTCACTCACGCTCTCTTTAGAGGAATTTCCGCTTACACATAGGGGTCTGCCAGCGGGTCAGCTCGCTGCCTCTCTGTCTGGCATACCCTCTCTCTCTCCCTCACTTGCCAATGAGTTGCCACTCTTACAGACGCTCATATTTTGAGACATAATTACCTAATTACTTTTGCCTTGCGAAAGACTTGCACAACAGAAATTCTCAAAAAAATAATATATATATATATATATATATATATAATATAATATAAATATATATATACTAAATTCCTGTATGTCCTACCACAACTGAGTTCAGCATTGATCCATAAAACATTTTATATTATAAGATTCTTTTTCTCTGTCTATCTCTCTCTCTCTCTCTCTTTACTCGGTTATGACATAGCTCTAACCTATCTCTACGAATTTACATTATTGTCTAATTACTTTGGCCCTAAAAATATTTCTATGAATCACATTGCCCGGTATAGCAACGCTTATCGGGATAGCAATGGTAACCAAGCCCAAAGCCCATGCAAACCCGAAACCCCCAGTAAAAAGATCTCATATAAATGGGCCATACCAGCTAGTTGGGCTCAAACAATGGCTGATAAGGCGAGAAACCAATAATGTGTGAGTGATTAGATTACGCCCATAACAAGTGAGCCTAATGACGATTTGTTATTGTTGATATCGTAGGCGTTGTCGTTGTTTATTCCTTAACTATTTTGGCTTATATTATATTATATTATAAATTCAATGAGCGAGCTTTCTTTATTATCATTAATTTTTAGTATTCCTTATTGAAGTAATCGCGTATGCTTCTCTTCACTATAGGCAGCATTCTCTCCAGCTGCTTCTGCTTCTGGTTGCTGTCGCTATCCTTGTTGTAGTAGACGGTGAAGTAAACGATCAGTCCAATTATCACCAGGAGCACAACGAACGAGCAAATGATGCTCAAGAGCATTTTACACGCGCATGAGCAGCAGCTAAACGAGAATAGAGTGCAAAGAAGAAGAAAAACATTAGAATTAAATTTCACTTTAAGAAACTCTTAGGAGCTTATGCATGAAACACTCCAAACTTGTTCAGTTCTCGATCTGTAACATGACTTAAACTCAATTAAAAGTAAAAGTTTACTTCCACATTGCTAATAATTGTATATAAATATATATAACTTGGATTCATTATATGAAGATACATAAATTTTTTAAATAAATTTAAATTATAAATTATTTAATGTTATATAATATAATAAATATATATATATATTCATTTACAATCATGTAAAGTTATTTATTAGGAAATTATGCCAATTTAAATAAATAAAATGTTGATTAGCAATCTATAGATTATATCAATATTAAAGTTAAAAAAAAATAATTAAAAATCTTAGATATAAGTCTATGTATCATATAGAGCATACCAATATGAACTAACTGCAGAGAAGTTTATTATTTTAATCAATTAGTAGAGCCACTCCAGCTAAATATGGAACAAATCAGATTAGACATGCATCAGTTTGAGGGTATATAACCACATATATAGATATATATGCAAGCAGATTATGCACGATATATATAAATATATATATCAACTGAACACTATAGCTATATAGCCCTAAGCCAATCTGCTACGTATATCAAACACTATATAGTATTTATATTATATTATATTATATTATATTAACTTAAACATATTTTTTATATATCATACATATATATGTCAGCTGAAGACTATATAGAACCTTATTGGTTCATATTTGTTTTCGTAAAAAATGTAAACTTCTATCCCAAAACCTATTTTGCGATACGGAAAAACAAACAGACATACAATGTCCAAAACGCTCGTAATATAACATGAAAATGTTGTTTTTATCACGCGAATTTTACACCTATAATATTTGAGCTAAGATCTGAGTCACAGTTGCAAAAAATATATAGTTATAATGGATTTGAAAAACTCACCAGCAAACCACCTTGCCGGGGCACTTAAGGCACTCGCACAGAGCGTTGCACATTTTCAATTAGTTTTCCGTGCACGTAAAACTCTTCAAAATAGAGATATATATATATATATATATATTTATATATCTATGTTTATATAGGCTCGTTTGTATATTATATAGATATATTTATATATATCAAGCAATTTGAACGATCCGTCGAGAGCCAAAGCAAATTAACAACTGAAATTGTACAGTGCTCACAAGGCAAGTTGTAGCATTAAGGCGTGAAAAGCTTTAATCATATCGAGGGGAAATAAAAAAATATAGTTGAAACACACACATGCAAGATATGAACTGATAAGAAGATATCGGTAAATCAGTGCTTCAGGCTAACGGAAAAAGCTTCCTGAGTTGCCAGAACTCGTTAGTCCCGAACTCGTGAGATTGATTGTGGCTAAAACGTTGTTGCGTTCAGTAATTTGAATTGCTGACGTTATAATTGAGAGCCGTTAAGTTGGCAACGTCATCTGAGTAGGAGACGACTTGATGGTGCTTCACGCGCAGGAACTTTGTTAAGCCGAATATGGCCAAGCTCCCGGTTGTGCCGAGGATAACCAGTATCCAGACCACTCGACTGATAGCCAGCACAACAAACAGCTCAACAACTCTGCAAAAATACAAAGAAAAATAAATGAAATCTACTAATTTCAGTTCAGCTCACCCAACGCAAAAGAAACAAATATTTCGAGCTAGCAGAAACGATGTATCCAGGACAAAGCGTCGCAGGCACATCGCATTTATAGCATTTGCTCTTCACGAACTAAATATCCAAAAGAAAAATTATCATAAATTTCTACTCTACATATTTGAAAATTTCATTTGATTAATTTTACATGGAATTATTATTTCTGTATTAAAAATGATGAAATTTGTTTCAATAAAACGTATCAATGCGAATGATTAATTGGTTTTTAGCTCACCCAGATAAGACGCTTATAAATTTGTAGTATAGATTGGTATGAGCACATTAACAACAAAATATTATTTATAGTCATTGCCTTGTACACACATCTACTATGTGGGGATTTACATTAGGACAGGAAAATTTTATCGCCAATTGTGTAAATATAGAGCACAACTGGCTTGATTGTCATCAAAAGTTTGAAGACTAATTCAAATTGGGCTCGATTAGATATGAGGCTCATTAATGGGGCGCATAAATCAGGTGTGGTATAACGCACCCAAAACAGAGAGCATATATTGAGTCCCTAAATTAACGAAAGTCTTTGGCTAATTGCTCAATTATGCAAAGTAAATCTGAAATCTGAAATGAGATAAAGGAATAAGAGCTTTTGTCAAAGAGATTTTCTTATGATAACGAACATAATAAAATATAACTGATTTATAATTAAATAATATATATAGATGAATCTAATATTATATTATTTAAGTGCCTTTTCAAGTGATTCACAATATTAGTCAAGGGCTGAGCTATTACAAACTGCAAACCATTTGATTTTAACTGCAATTGTCACGCGAAACATTTCTTAAACGTAAAACTAAATATGTATATATATATATTGCAATTAATTTACGACTATTCGAAGTGAAATATAAATTTATATAAATATATAATAATATATAAATAACTGACAATATGGCTTTTGCTTGTTCTGGATATGAATGACAATGTAGATTAAAAACAATTATAAAATGTTAATAAAGTTATTTTTATATGTTAATATATACATAAATATATATATAAATATATATAAATATATATATATATATAATATATATAAATATATATATATATATATAATATATATAGCTAGCTTATCAATAATCTGTTTATATCAGTTTATAAATTAATAGATACCTCGTCAGTAAGGGAAATGACAATTGAAATGAGTCAGTATCAATTGAAAATAACTTTTCCGTATCTTCAAAATACGTAAACAACATTGGTTTCACAAATAGACCAGCACCGATCATTTAATACTCTACTTTTAAAATATATATCTTCAAATTCATATTTTATAACAACGAATACGGTGATCGAACATGTTGCTTGCGCTTAAACTTCTTTGGCAGATCATATTTGATAGACCTCAATATATAGATTCTGATCTTTTTTATAGCTCTTACAAATTTGGTATTGGAATACTGACGTATTTTTTGCCGGTTGCGCCGTCTTGCTTAATTTGTCGGCCGACACACGATACACCATCAAATGCTGAGCTAGACAAATTTGACGAATTTCTTAAACTGCCTTGACTTGGCCAATTTCCATTTTAATTTCCATTTACAAAGTAAGCAATGGGCTGCTTAGCTTAGCTGCTTAACCAGTTGCAGTCCGCTCGCTAAACAATGGACACACAAGCGCGGCTCCGTCTTTGCTTAATACTCTGTGTGCTGCTGAGAACAGGGTGTTGTTTAGGCTGGTCAATGTCGGAGGCGGGTCTCAATGACTCCAGTTACAATGTGCGTCACTTATCCACACACTTTGCGCGCGTTTTTCTCAGCATAAGCGTCGAAAACAATGATTTTCCTACACTGATCGAGGCCCAGTGGCCTGTCTCCTATTTGCCTATGCGCACGGCCATCTATCCCAACAACGAGGTCCATGCGAGCAGAGAACAGCCCAAGTCGGACTGCACGCGTCTGCAGCAAGCGCACTGGTCACAAGTGGATAGCCTAAGTCGCCTGTGGGTCATGGATGTGGGCTGGCCCAGCAGCGAGTGTCCTCCCAAACTGTTCGTCTTCGATTTGATAAGAAACAATGCCGAGATGTTGCGCATAGATTGCGGCCAGCAGATTGACAAGAATGCCACACAGAGCCTGGTCGTACAGCTGGGGCCCAAAGCAAGCAACTGCGAATTGGAGCGTCATATCTTCTTTATATCGGACAGTCAGTCGCATATCGTCGCCTATGATATACTGGAGCAAACCTGGCATCGACGTGAACTAAAATGCAACAAATACGACAATATGAGTCAAACGTTTCCCATCAAACCAATTGACTTTACCTTCGGACTGCAGGGTGAGCTGATTGTCTCCGATCAAGATGGCGTGCTCTACAGCTCCAATAAAAGGCTGCAATTGATAAGCTCTGCACACGCCTCCAACTCCAACTCACTACACATACAGCTAACGCGGCTGGGCAACTTGCTCGGTCCCAGTCGAAGCATGATCATGGATTACCTTGGAGCGCTCTTCTACGTGATGCCTAAATTTGGTGCGGTCGTGCGTTGTGAACAATTGACAAATCTGACCGCCGAGGGCAATGAGATTATATATTTAACTTCAAAAAACATACAGCAAATATTCTTTGGCATGGAAGGCGCAGTTTGGGTGCTAAGCGACCGTGTGCTGAAACCGCAAGATATTTGTTATCCGGGCATATGAATTTAAATTATGTTTAAAATAGATAAATTACAAAACTGATCGAACCTAACGGCATCCGCCCAGCTGTTGACTTTTAGTATTCGCGAATGTGATTTATATCGATTGCTGACCAGTCAGACAATAAACATCGATAGGCACTATTAATGATGCATAACCATTTCAGATTCGATTTATTGGTGTCGGAATATTGTGTAATTTGTTTTGGTTTATATCGTTATTGCCTATTAACATAATTTTATATTAGCGGCATATTCGAAACTAGTTATAAGTTAATTGGTATCAGTTTGCTTTTTTAGATAACCCATTAAAGCCTGCAATCGTTTCTTAATGTTCTTTTGATCGTCAAGAGTGCAACCGAGGAGAGCACTTTCAAATTTCTTATCGATAGGCCCCACATCCGCTTCATGCACCGTACCCATACGTCCATTCGGATCCATTGTGCTGCTGCAACAGGCATTTAAATACAGCTGACAACGTTGCCGTCCAATAACAGGATCACCCATTTTGATCATTGTGTCAATTAAGGCATTAATCTGGCTAAGCGAATCCTCCTGTGACGCGTCCCTCACGGTACGCACGTTGAGCTCCACAGTGGCCAGCCGCGAACTGACGCGCTGAATATACAAAATGATTTCTTCACGTTCGCCTATACATAAAAAATGGGTTCTATTAATATTTAGCTATTATATACAATTAACTGTTTACCCTCGCTCATGTTTTGCAGCAACTCGTTGCTCTTGATGAGATCCATGGACATTAGAAGATAGTCTTTCTTCTCCTGTAAATTCAAGGCATCCTTGCGGAACTTCTCCACGCGCATATCCAATTGGTCTAGTATTGTAACAAATCTATAAATATATGACATTATTATCGACATATTTCTACTCATAATTATTTTTGTCTTTACCTCTCGTTTGCATTGAAAGGTCTACGTAGTGTTGAGTATTATATGTGGATGTTGTTTTTGTATTGTTGTTGTTGTTGGTTGTTATATGAAAAGAGAGAAGCAAAGTTGTTAAATGGTTAGACTGTCAGCTTATAGAGAAACTTAATGATACTTATCGAGGCACTCACACAACGCTCATTTTGGTCATTGTGTGGGCGACAATCGAAATCAAATTTGGTCTACCACCACTCGTATATATATTATTATAAGGCATTACCAAATATGCACAAAAAAAATAAATTATTATGACAATCTATGTGAGCTGACTTAACATAAGGTAGCAGCGAGAAAATTTACAGTAGATAACAACAAAAGCGACAAACAATAAAAAAAATTCATAATTTTTAAATTTAAATATTTAAATCGAGGGTTGCTGTTGCTGCTGTTGTTGTGTTGAATAGGGGTTTTTTTTTAGTCTTTTTTTTTTTGTATGTAGTTTGGAATAACAACCTGTCCAGCGCTCTACTGTCATCCACCAGTCCTCCATAGGAGTTGTTGCCGGTGCCGCTAGCAATGGCCAAAGATGTGGATGTCGCTGATGCATCAGCATGCAGGCCTTGCAAATAATCAAAATTCATTGATGATTCCGAATGGTAAACGCTGCTGTTATTATGATGGTTGTCGATGTTGTTGTGGTGGTGCTCCTGCATGTCAAGCTCGATAGGAGCATCAATATCCATATCCTGCGGCTGATCCAGTGTGCCACTAAAAACTTAAGCCGCCCGGCTACAATGCTCGAGCGAACTGCAAGGGAAACCAACTTGATATTCGTTTGATGTTTGATTTTCTCGTCTTCCTTCACTCTCTCCCTCTGCCTCTCGCTCTCGCTCGCCCTCTCCCACACTCTCACGCTGTAATAGTTTGAAATTGCGCGCCTTTTGAGCAAAACTTGATCTTGGCCTTCTGGCTATTTTTTGGAATGTGTAAAGCTTTTATCTTTTTATTATTCGTGTGTGTGGGTTTGCTGTAGCTGTTGTTGTTCTTGTTGGTATTATTTTGGCATCTTATATTGTTTATACGATAGCCACACACACACGCATGCATGCACACGCACGCATACACATACACTCACCAGCTGCTGCAAGAAGAGAGCAAAGAGAACGTTTATTAAGTAAGTTTTAATTACCTATCGATTTGCGAGTTGCTAATATATGCGCCTTTCCATTGAGGTGAGTGCGCATAACTCTCATCATCATCATCATTATCGGTGTGATAATTCGTATCGGGCTGGGTGGACAGCTGCGGTTCATCGCAGCGTCGACGTTTCCGAAATATCCCTAACAAATTCTCGAGCATATTTCAAATATTCTTACGCAAACACACACATAAAACAAAGAACTAAAATTGACACTAATTTCGATTTGATAGTCGCAATTTAATGGCTACAACGATTTTTATAGAACTTTCCAGCAGCATCGAGGGGCTCTGAAATTTAATCTCGGCGAAGATGATAATGGCTTAGATAATTTACCTGTAGCTGTTAGCTGCTATATTTTACCAAGTAAACTACTCAATTTTATTGTATTGTCTTCACTACAATATTTTTCAGTAAGAAATATTCTCGTCTCTGTTTACTTTGTTGCTCGCCGTAAATCTTGAATACTGAGTTTTCGTAAGTACATTTTTAGGCCATGTTTCTTGGATATGATTTAACTTGATACTGCTTAGATTTATTATTCATTTATTTTCTTCCTCTTATTTTAATGCGCTTCACAATTTAACATTTTTTTAATTATAACAAAAATTTCTTGTAAACAGTGGCTAGGTTAAAAACGGTGTGACCGAGTCAGCAAAGCTTCGGGTATTTTGTATGGCATGACATCACGACAAATATTAATCGGCTCGACAGGTCTGATACTTAGTATCGATTAATTTGTACCGATACGGTCACTCTTCTTTCGGTACCGATTCTGTTGATCTAATGGCGCGGAAAATTTAAGTCTTTTACGCAGAGTGCCGTGCGTGACCACTGACAAGTTTTGGTAATCACATCGAAAAAGTAGTAAAACGGGCACTGCTGCAGTGTAGCATGACCTTTGACACAATATATGAAGAATTCACAACGCTGCATATGGGGATACAGGTGCTGTCCATAGGCAGGGCAGTGCAAAAGCTGATTAGTAATATCAGTTGGTGGCCTCACAGGCACTGTATTCTCTTCCAGGGTACATTTCGCCCGCTCCGGCAGATCACATTTAGCTGTGACGGCATTCCAATGCAGCTCCTCACTGCACTCCTGCAATATCGCTTGTCCGTAGTAACAAATATAGTAGTTATTGCAACTAGCAGAGCTGCCCACATAGACAATGTGATCGTTGGCCGCCTGAGGTGTTAAGGTGGCACAATAGTTAGCTGCGTCAGTGATCATGCCATTGAGATTATGTTCATTAGCTGCAGGTGTATTGCTATTATCTTCGTTAGGCCTATTCTGGCATCTGGCATTGTCGGCCGTATCGCATATTTTGTTTTGCTTATTGTAAAACATATTTGACGGGCACGAGGCGAGCACAGCATCTCCATTGTCCTGGCACAGATAGAACAGGCTGCAGTCATCCGGATGCTCCACAAAGCTGCCACTCGCCTGATTTCTGCACATGCCCACAGAACTTTGCCGTATGCTCACCGAATTGGTGGGTTTCCGTATGCTCCAATGCCTTCTCACCGCCGACACAGACGATAGAAGCAACAGCAACAACAATTTATCTAAGAGAAAATTAGTGAAAGTTATTTTAGTCGTTCGAATTGTGAAAGAATATGCAGGATGCACCTATGAAATTTCTTAAATACTCCATGGCTTTCATTTAATGTATGTCCGGCTTCAATAGACCGCAATTTTATTCTAATTTCGTAATGCGCCAAGAACTTGGCATATATTGCGAGCGCATAGCATCATAGCAATATCAGAAAATTAAAATTTTTCAATATCGTGTCAACGTGTCGATAAGGCCTTCAACCAAAACATTTTCTGCCGCCACAAAAATATTTCTGCACTATATTTTTGCCACACAAGCGATCGACATATTGATGAGCAGCGCTACGCAGCACGTTATTAATTTTACAGATGTCGATCCGAGAAGACAGCAACAAAATACAGACATCAACCAGAGATTAGCTGTAATAGATTGCACCCTGCTACAGTAAGACTTCAATTAATTATGTTGATGTGTTGTTGCGAGAGAGACAATACACGATTGCCCTTGGGTTAGACGGCTGCCGTATCGGTCAATCGGGGTTTTATCTTTATATAGGAAAAACATATAGATAGCTGGCCCATTTCCCATATCTGAATTTCCTACACGCAGTGACTCAACAATTGCATGTGATAAAAATACGGATGAGCGACCTTGAAAGAACCCGTGATAAACTCAACGTTGTCGGGGATGGCGAAATACCAGGTGATTTTACCTGAACTTAAGCAAAGATTTGCCGCAATTCTTTATCATGCGATGTTTACTTAGAGCCGAGAGCGTTGAAGTGATCTGCCCACAAAATGCTTTAACTAGTAGCTGGGAATTTCCTGTCAGCTAATTGAAGTTATCACAGCAAATTCGTGTAAGCTAATTGAACATAGCTGATCAAGGCTTTGGACTCGAAGTTAAGCTCTCTAGATTTAGGCCACAAACTAGATATAGAGAATATGCCAGAACGCAAATGGAATATATTTTATAAAAATATTATATAAATTGCTTATTTTTTTACTTTCTTCTAGAATATAAGAGATCTTCATATTCTCTTTTTTTCTCGAAACATAAACAATAAATGTATGTAATAAAAATAGAAATTTCGTTAAATAATTTGCAGATATCTTATCATGTTTTTTACATGAAGTAAGATTCTATTAAGGAACGGAAGTGATATTTTTGGTAAAATGATAGCTTTCTAGAAAAAATGTAAAAACAATGAGAAATGGAATTATTGCCAGATATGAGTCATCGTATTGTAAAGGTAAATATTTAAAGTGGTCTTCGAGAACTTTCAATAAGGCAGAAAATGATCTTAAAGCGTAATAATAAATAAATAATAATAAATAAAATAAATAATAATAAATGGAAATTAAATTGATCTAATTTTATTGGGCTATATTTTAAATAATTTTTAAGAATTTCCCTTATTTTTACCTTAAGAAATCTAAATATTTTATTAGAAATATATATTTTAGGAAGATTTTTGAAGTGCCTTTAAAAGGAAACCTAATCACAGCAAGAATTTTTAAATAGACCAACAAGAGGAAATCGAGGCTTTATAGAAATACCAAGACTATATTTAGCTCTTACGCTCATATTTAAATTCAGACAAAGATTTGATTATTAAAATTAAATTTGTTTATAGCTTAGAAACTAAATCAAGAGACGTTGCCGCCCATAGCACTTGGCATGGGCGATCGCCACGCAGGAGCGTTTCTCATAGTCCCAGCCATAGAAGAACGGGCACTGCTGCAGCATCAGAAAGCCGTTGCGGCAGTAGTAGAAGTAATTGCAGTTATCCGGATGCGGATAGATGTCCACGGTGTGCTGCTTGCACTGCTCGCGCACGCTGATCGTGGAGCGCTAAGGAGAAGTGACAGAGTTAGATATATTGTCTATAGCATTCGATGTCTTCCCGCACTCACCATGCAATTGACCACCTCGGCCTTGTCGCACTTGGCCGTCTTCACGTTGAAGTGCAGCATGGCGGCACAGGTCATGGGCAGCGGCTTGCCGTGATAACAGATGAAATACTCTGTGCAGGATTTGTCGTGGGCCAGGAGCACGATCTGATTGGTATTATCGGCAGCTGGGCATTCGTAGGCCAACAGGGTAATGACCTTTTGGCTGCTAACAGTGCTCGCAGCTGTGGTCTCTGGCGCTGTTGCGGCTGTCACAGTTTCCGTGCTCACATTGATAGATGCAGTCGCTGTTGTCGTGGTTGTCCACTCCGTGATGGGCAGTTCGGTGACTGCGATCTGCTGCACCTCAGTGGCCTGCAGCGGCAGACCCGTGCGACAGTCCACATCCAGCATCGGCTCACACATGGCCATCTCACCATTAAAATAATCGTTCTCCTCGGGGCACTCGCCCTCGAACGAGTCCTCGCCGCTGCAGTAGATGAAGTGCGTGCAGCTCTTGTTGGACGCAATGAAATTGTTGTTGTTGCTCGCATTGCACTCCTCAAAGACGTCCGCCGCTGACCGATGAGCGGCAGTCAACAGCAGCAGCAGCAGCAACAGCTCTGGTGCTAATAGATATGGTGACATTACGATGATGCTGCTCCGCGCCGAGAGGTAGTCAAGGGTAGACTAAACGCCTCAGTTGCCAAGAGAAGCGATTTTAAAGTGAAACCCAAAATGAAAGCGAGACTTATCAGAAACTCATTTAGGCTGCGCGCATGTCATGCGAAAAACTGAACGTTTTTATTATTGCTTTCGGTGCTGATAAGACTTTGAGCTAATGCATTGCCGCAGGGCTTCATCGAAATGGAAATTCTGCGGGCACTGCTGCAGCAGCAGATAACCAGCTAAGCACTGATAATAGTAATTATCATTGGCCGGATAAGGATAGACGCCATTTTGACCGCTGCTCTTGCAGATCGCCTGCAGATTGCCTGCCGGTGTGGTGCTCCGATTGGTGGTGGTGGTGGTGGTGGTGGAGCGAGTGGTGCTGCTGCCGTTAGCTGTTGACTGCAGGATTATTGGCTGATCTGTTAAGATCGGCGTAGTCCTCGTCGTGGTCCTCATCGTCGTCGTCGTCGTCTCCTGCTGCTCCTCTTCAATGCCATAGCAACTGACCGGCTCATGGCACTCATCATTGCAGTAGTAGGAATCGTCGCCATTGCAGTGGACATACTCGCTGCACTCCAAATTGGGATTGGGTATGCGATTGATAATGACGCCCTCGCACTCCTGTAGAAACGCCGCCTGCGCCGGCTCCAAGGCCAACGGCAGCAGGCAGCTCAATGCCAATAGAAGCTGCAACATAAAATCAATTCGTTTCGAAACTGTGTGCCAGCCGAGCTGGCAGCGTCTGCTTTATAGGCCGAGGTGCTTAGATAAGGTGATTAGCTCACAGTTTTATTGTTATTATTAGTAATTGTTAATTAAAGAAAAAAAAAAAGGAAAAAAAATATGAGATGTACAACTTTTTATTGGTATCAAGCGGAAAGTCTTAATTGGTACATGTTCGCGGCAGCTGATCTGCAATGCGGCCGCTGCACGTGCCGAGCTGCTCGTTGAAGGCATAGCCAATGGGACACTGCTCGACAATCAGAAAGCCATCCACGCAGTAGTAGTAATAATTGCAGTTACCCGGATACAGGTATTTCTTGGTCACACCTCGCCGGCACAGGCCGCGCACATCGGTCGCTGGCGCTGCAGTGGTCACAGTCGTGTTGCTGTTGCTGCTCTCGGTGGCTGGCGTTGCACTGGTCTCATTCCCGTCACAGGTGTACTCGAAGCCGCACATATCCTCCGAGCTGCAGAACTGTGAGTTATTGCCGTCGCAGTAGATCAAGCTGTAGCTGCAGTTGGGCCGAGTGCTGTTAACAAAGTTCTCGGGCTCGGTGCCATTGCATTCCGGGAAATTGTCGGCAACGGCGACGCGGTAAATGCTGCCGCTGCTCAGCCACAGGGCGATGGCAACCACGATCAGCGAGCTCGTCTCAATGCGTAAAGATTGTCTCATTGTGTGCGATGTTGCCCCAGCTGTGCTTAGCCCTTTATATATTGGCCCATCAACAATTGTCGGCCAAATAAGTTGTATTTAATTAGACGCGTCATGTTTCAGCACAACTTATCATTGGAATTCTCCGAGCTTATCAACTAAAAGAGTTTTGGCTATATATGTATAAGCCTAGAGGTATCTTCATCTATTACACTGTGCAGCAGGTCATATAAATCCTAGAGAAATATCATTTTTAGAGTGGAGTCAGTCAGAAGTCAAGTCGACTTTAACTTAGTTAAGCTTATTTCATTTTAATACAAATTTTATTTATTAAAAACATATTTTCTTAATTCTTTTTTAGTTTATTAAAAACTTGTACTTAAGTCTAACTACAGCATATTGATGAAGTTATTTTAATGAACCTCAACTCGAGCTACGATTTTTAATTTATAAATAAATTTTTATATTTAAAACTTTTTCATCCAAACTGTGTTGTGCAGTGTAATTTGTTGTGCTTTAAGATAAAGTTCTCGGTATCTATGTTGCCTGGGGCGCTACGCACGCCTGGCATTGCCATAGCACTTGGCCACGTTCAATTGGACGCAGCTGCGCCGCTCAATGTCCCAGCCGTAGTAGAAGGGGCACTGCTGCAGCGTGAGGAAGCCCTTGATGCAGTAGTAGAAGTAGCTGCACTTGTCCGGATGCGGAAAGAAGTCCGTCATGTGTGGCAGGCACTTGTGGGTGGCAAATTGATCCAGCTGCAATAGAGATTCGATTCGATTCGATTTGATTCGATTGTGTCAAAATTTTAGCTAAATCCGCTCGAGACTTACGGCGCACTGAGCATTCTCGGGCAGATCGCACTGCCCCGTCTTGGAATTGAAGTGCAGCTGATTGGTGCACTGCATCTGCATGGCATGGCCGTGATAGCACAGATAGTAGTCCGTGCAGGAGTCGTTGTTGGTCATGAAGATCACCTGGTTGGGATCGTCGGTGATCGGGCAGCTAAGCTTGACAACGGGCGCCGCTTGCACAACTTCCACCTGTGTGGGCGTTTCCATTGTGGGCGGCGTGGGGTCTAGCTCGGCGGACGGCGTTTCCGGCGTTTCATCGGGCTCCTCCTCAGTGGCTGGCTCATCCACCTCATCCAGAAAGCACTTGACATTCTCTGCGTCATCACAGGTGCCCGACTCGGGATCAAAATATTGTCCATCATCACATTCACCCAAGAGGGAATCGTCGCCATCGCAATAGACATACGCCTGGCAGCTCTCCCAGCTGGCGGCAAAGGTCTCCGGCTGCGAATCGGAGCACTCCTCAAACACATCGCCCCAGACGCTGGCGAGGCAACAGCTGAACGCCACGACAATGCTATACAGGCACGTTCTATGCATCTTGCTTGATTGATCGATCTCAACTCGATTCCGCTAACTGAGCTCCGCTTGCAGCGATTGCCTCGATTTTATGCCCAAAAACACATTTGGCCCGAACATGCATTTCTTTTTAGACTAATTGAATGCTGCGCTTATCAGCGTGGCCTCAAAAATCACAGAATCAAATCAGAAATCATGAATCACCCGAACTATCCATATCACATTATGTCATCGATTGACATTACATCTGCTGTGTGTGGTGAGCAGGAGGCGGGAGACGGGAGGCGGGAGACGGGATGCTAGGGAGAGACTCTTCACGCACCCGAGGCACTCTCCGTTGTTTACATAACTCCACGCTATGCTTCTTCTTTGCTTAAATTAATATTCAATATATGCGCAGCAAGTGTTTCTGTCGTCGTCTTCTTCTTCTTCTTCTTCTTCTTCCTCTTCTCCGTCGTCTTCGCTGGCCAAAACCAAAGCCAAAAGCGTGAAACGACAGAAATCATTGACCTCAACACAGCGAAGCGTTTTGGCCGTATTTTGCTTATGTCGGTAGCCCGAAGACCAAAACGTGCCCCAACTTATATATATAAATATATATATATATAAAATATATGAGGAAATATATATATGTATATCGGTACAGGTGCCTCGAGGGCTTTTACCTTTCTTTGAGAGCTTTAAGCCCTTCAGATATTCATCAGTGGTTCGGTTTGAGCTGCCTAACCCAGCCTTCACTGCATCTAAATGTTTCATTTCATTTGGTTCGATCACTCTGCAAATACAAATTCACGACTTGAACCGGTTCAGCCTAGTCAAATCGTGGCTAACAAGTCAAAATTATTTTAAAAATTTAAGCTTTATGGTTCAATTAGGTTTTCCCAAACCGTCTCTAGAGCTCAATCGTTGCCAAAGAATTTATTTACCAATTAAATATGTCATATTGAAACGGTGTAAATTGAGATAAATATTCTCTCTCTCTCTCTCTCTCTCTCTCTCTCTCTCTCTCTCTCTCTCTCTCTCTGAGATAAAAATTCTGTGATGAAATTATAAAACAGGTTTAAGTCCATGATTTAAAGAGAATTTCGTATTCAAAAAGAAGAGTATTGCTGCTGATCTCGATCTATTTAGAGGTTATACTTAAGCTAATTTCAATTTGCAGCTCAAATTAATATATACATATGACTAATGCTGGCTAAAGAGCATCTGAAATTCGGTCAGTTTTTTTTTTTGTACTTTTCTGCTGTTGCCTGTGATATAAATCACACAATTATGTGAATAGCTTTTTTTATGCACCATCATGGGAGCAGGCCAAATACCAGTCGAGTGGATGGTATATTGTTTTCAATACCCTGCGAGCGCCCAAATGGGGTATATATGGGCGCTATGCAAATGAGCAAGTGAAAGAGACGATCGTACTGAGCATGTTCTGTGAGACTTGAATCAATTTGATAATTTTTCTAAATATGATCGACTCATAGACTCCATTAACTAATTTAGATATTATTATTTGCATCTTCCAATAATATACCTATCTTATTACTATACAAATATCAATTATTAATAAAAATATTAAGTTCCCCATTTAGACCATTTATAACTAAAAATTCAAATTGTCATTCAATAGCTAAGTAAATCAAATCTCTTAGCCAAACTCGATCTACCAACATATCAACTCTCATGGACTACACGCTCCATGCGATGTCTTAGTAAACTGTATTTAAAGAATCATCCAAAATACAGGGTAGGACATAGTCGTGCGCACCCATTTGGTGCAATTTTCTTTCATTTATTTTGTTTTCATTCTAAATTTTGCACAAAATCTAATTTATTGTCAAGCATTTGGCCAAGACGATAAGAAAAGGGTGGGTCTGCCTGCCTGACTGCCGTTGATCGGTGGCTCTTGCCGCTCCGTTAGCTGACTTTATCATCTTTGTGCACCTGTAAGGCAAACCAAAAAATAAACAAAATTAAAATTGAAGCCAAAAGAGACAAGAGTATAAGGGGCAGGTGCCGGCAAGAGAGGGCTGTAAGACTTTTTTTTATGTGTGTATTGCACGTGTAGAGATATTTGTTTAAACAAGTGCGAACGTAATCAATTTTTCATAGATCAACGAGACACACATATGTACCTGATAGCAGTGTGTGTGTGTGTTTGTGTGTATATATATACATATATATATATTTACGTTTTTAAAAATGCATTGACAGATCGAACAAAAGACACGATCGAGCCAACACAAAAGGCTGATCAATGCATGCGCTTTGTGGACACAGTTGTAAAAGTCGACGACGAAGTCCAAGTCGAAGTCGGCAAAGTGTCTACCAAGATCTGCTTAAATATTTACACACACAAAGAGTGAGAGAGAGAGAGAGAGAGAGGCAGACAGGTATATGATACATGTGTACATATGTGTGTGTGCCATAGATGGATCGATCAGTGAACTGCATGTTTAATTTACAATCCACATGTACATTTATTTACAAGCATGTGTTAATTTCATTGTACAGCTTGTACAAGATATTTATATTAAGACTGAAAACAAGTGCATGTGTGTCATATGTGTATATAGAGCTATATATATATATATGTATATATTGACAATGACTATGAGTTTCAAGCGAGTCCTGAGGGAATCGAATAAAAAATGTCATTATGTGTTCACAATGCAGTCATGGATATTATTATTGAATTTATTAACAAAAGATCGAGAAACAGAACCGAACGTAAATGGCAAATAGACGAAGATGAAATGCTCTGCCCAGCACAGAGTATAATATAGAGCATAATAGAGCAGAAGAAGATTAAATACCCCGAATCCGTAGACAAAAGATCGCCAAAAGTTGATCGAAATTTTAAATGGGTGCAGATTGATTGCGGTGCTACCTAAGTGATAGATAGAGTATTTTAAAGCAGCTATCTAAATGATGGATAGAGTATACATAAATAGAAACTTTTTAATAGGAATTACATAGAAGAAGCACAGCTAAATATAGAATGTAATTTAGCAGGCCAAGATTGAATGACTAACTATCTAGATGATAAAAATAATAATAAATATATATATATATATATATATATACTAACAAATGAATACTCTACAGAATACTATATTTTAGAAAATAATAAAGACTAGAATAGTAAAAGAAAAATTTAAATTAATTTAATTTTCGTGAAAATAGATAAATATTGAATGAAATTCAAATCAAAATAGAAGAGAAGAAATTTTAATATTATTTTTATTATTTAAAAATAAAAGATTATAAGAAAATCATAATAAACGAAAAAGTTATAAAGGGAGGACCATAAACCTCATTGACGAGGATCATATACATAACTAGTAGACAGTTTGCAGTCAGTTAGGAAAAAGAAGAAAACTTCTGATTACGATATGCTATAATGAGTTTTATCTATAAATGATGCCCCTACGAGCGTATGACCCGCATACCAGCTGAGTCGAGGGTTGTTTGAAGGCTTCCGTCCCATGGTAGCATGTCAGTTGGTCAAATGAAGCACGATATGAGTTTAGGTCAAGGCAAGGGAATGCTCAAAGAGCGCATATAAAAGATGTAGAAAGAGAAAACTAAATTATGGCACAGCAAAATTATAATACTCTCAGGCATAAATTAGTTAAAATTGAAAGATTTAGCTAAAGTATAGAGTAAAAAGGCTTAGGCTCTCTGTAGATAATGTGCTAGTTAGCAAACTATGTCAAATTTATAAAATTCAAATTATATTTTTTGTTTAGGTCTTAGATAAAGCCTCGAATCTTTATGGAAGCTTCATGCTGAGTGGGCCAAAGTAATATCTTTTATTATTATTTCGGTAGGTTTTTCCTCGGAGATCGCAGGTGTAGTTAAATGCAGATAAACAAGTGTAGATACAAACATATTTTTAGCTGGCTGACATATGTTTTTTTCATTTTTGTTTTTTATTCTTAAATATCATCAGATATTACAAAAAAAGAAGGAAAGAAAAAGAAGAAAAGAAAAGGCAAAAAGCAAAAGCTGCAGACACAGCTGCTTTTCAATGCAACTAATTATAGGCATTGGACAACAAAAGGTATTGTTTAAATAAAATTCGACTGTATTTTCAATTCGAGTACTCGCAAGGGAATATGAAAACTAGATATAGGTTTATCAGCTAAGTGGGCGCCTGGCATTATCTGTGCGCCAGCTTGATCTATAGCTTCCTCAATATTTTTTGGCAAATGGAAAATAATTTGTGACCCGCTGAGCATAGGCTAATGCAAGAAGAAGTAAAAGGAGATGATTTACGATTCGGTCCTGCGAACCATTTATGGGCCTCATTAGCCTCGGCTCACTTGGACGATAAGGAATTCATTCATAGTCATTATAATTAAGAACTAATTCATATCAGCAATGCGCAAACAATACGTATAGATCAACAAATTGTATTTTGTTTTTAACTATCGTCAAGGAAGTCATTATTTTATCAAATACCTTTTTTTGGCAGTAAAATCTAATCTAAATTATATTTTATTTATTTAAATTTTGTTTTTAAATAAGTAAAGTACAGATTAAAATGTTGCTGCAGATAAACAACTTGCAAATCGCAATAAGCAGCAGACCAACCGACAGTGACACCCAAATTGTAATAACAACAAATATTATATGTACGCAATGTATCTTGTTTGCCAGTGAAAACAAAATTCAGACAGACACACTTGCATATGTACACACCCATATACATACATATGTACATACATTCATATATAAATACATACTACGAATTTTTGTTGTGATTCACAAATCAAATAATATAAAATAATAAAAAAAAAGTCTTGAGCACTTACTGCGCGAAAAATATTTGTGCCAGTCGATGAGTGTAGCTCTCGCTCTCACAAACACACATACACGCCGCGAGAGAGATAGAAAAAGACTCACGCCCTCTCTTTTTTATGCATGTCTGTCTATACTATGTAACTGTAAAATCCACTTGAAGCGCCAGCGCACGATCAGCAAATTGAAAAGAGAAGACGGACACGAGCGCACAAAGAGAGTTAGAGAGCGCACGCCAGCGAACCAGCGAACGGCGTGCAAAGAGCGCAAAAAATAATTTGATGTGTTTTTGCTGTTGCTTTTGGTTTTCGATTTGTGTTTTTAGGGGCGGTGTTGAGCCCTGGCCGGGTTCGGGTTCGGTTCGGCCTGGCAGCTATGCGGGTTCAAATGCGGCCAGCATGACGAATTATTACACACTCACACACAGTCATAGACATACATACATGCATAAGTATGTACATATTTGCAGCTACAAAATTAAATTATACAGCACACGCATACAATGCACATTCTCAATGATTCGCGTCTGCATGTACTTAGCTCTCTGTGCCAGTGTAGGTCTATGTCTGTGAGAGTGTGTGTGTGTGTGTTTTGTATACATTAAATATTAAAAGATCTCTGGGGCGGCTGGCGTCTTGCCCGAGCTATCAAAGCTCATTGATCTGGGCTAACGACGTCGCTCGGTTTGTGCGCAGCGCTGCGCTGTTCTGCTCTGCTCTGCGCCTGCCTAGGCAACAGGCACTATTTGAGACTTTCCCGCACCCGGGACAGGGGGACTTTTTAATTTTTTTATTTTCTCGTGCGATAATCACGAACAGGCGACCGGTTTTAGCCTGTAAGCCTGGCCAACAATTCGATATACATATGGGATTTTAGCTTTGTTCAAATACAACAGAAATTTGTGGCCAAAGCTCTCGATACATAACTATGTACGTATGTGTGCATATGTACGCATATGTGTAAGTATATATGCATATGTGTGTGTGTATGTCTCGCCATATGTATTACACAAGCATTTGTGAAAACATCGTCGCCATCGTCGCTGTATCTGTAGCTGGCTTTAAACCGGATCTTTGGTTTGAAAGTACATTCACTTTATGCCACTGCTACTGCTGCCAACGCTGACGCTGACGTCGCTGCAGCCGGGCCCAGGCAAACAGCCTTCAAATGACAAAAGCTAGCCAACTCGCTATGGCTTGGCTTGGCTAACTGACTAGCTTGGCCAGCTAGACGTCGCCTGCACATGCGCATAGTTCAAATAACTTGGTCAAGTTGACAAGATCAGCAGCAGCAGTACTCGCAGTCGCAGCCGCGGTCGCGGTCGCGGTCGACGTCATCTTCGAAGTCGCAGCAGTCACAGCGCAAAGTGTTGCCAAGCGGCAGCGACAAAGCCGGCCACAATGCTAGAGAGCTGCAGAGTGCGCTAGTGCATGAGGGGGGAGACCAAATCAAATACCAACAACAACAACAACAACAACAAAAAAGAGTCTATAATAAAAAGAAAAACAGGTTAACAAATGTTGCCGCAACAGCCAACAGCAGCAGCAGCATCTACAGTGGCAGCTAACGTCAACGTCGGAAGAAACTTGTTTTGTTTTTTCCTATAAGTCTTGCCTTGACGTCAAAGCCGGCTTACGACGACGGCGACGACGACGACAACGGCGACGGCAACGAGCGACGCCTGCTTACATTCACTTTACAATAAGTAAAGAGCGTGAAAGTTAGTCTAAGAGAGCGCCTCAGCAAGCAAGCCAGCAAGCCGGCAACCGGCATTGTCAACGCCAACAATATGAGCGCTGCAGAGAGAGCTAGCGAATGTACGTTAAGTCATCCACATGCGCTCTTTTGCTTGACTGCGTGTGCCTCTGTGAGAGTGTGTGTGTGTGTGTGTGTGCGAGAGAGAGCGTATCGACGACGAACACGACGTCAACGATGATTGCGGCTGCTGCTGCCAGTTCGTTCGCATTCAAAAGAATTTCACCGACATTTAGTTTAGTACCGTTTTTGGCTGCAGTCGCACTACGGACAATATTCTAATTGTGCTAACCAATCATATATATATATATATATATAGAAATATATACTAATATATTTATATATATATATATATGTGTGCACATTGTATATGTATGTAAATAGAAGCATATACAATTCAATTACAACAGCGGCAATAGTTAATGATATTAACTACACATTTTAAATGTTATTATACATGGCCAACGCCAGCCATATGGAAAACGAAATCGAAATAAGAATGGAAATGGAAATGGATATGGAAATGTGCTGCTGTACCAAACACAAAAATTAAAATCGTTAAATCGAAATATACACAAATGAAAATAAATAATAATTAATAACAATTTGCTATGAAAATCTAGTGAAAATCGAATGTGTTTTGATTAAATCATAAAATTATATAGTTACAACAAATCTAAAAGCAAAAAAAAAAAAGAAATTCCCCCTACAAAACGCGTGCAACAAGTTAAATCCAGCTACAAGTTGTAAACCAAGCTAGAACTACACACACACACACAGACGCGTACAAAGATACTCGCTCGCTCAATACACACACACACACAAACACAGACTTTAACAATGTCAAGTGAAAACATTCTTTGGAAGCAACAGGTTTCGCCCTAATAAGTGTTATAAAGAAGCGCGTCCAGAACTGTTGTCGACTTTAGCCAGAAATTTTTATGTATATATATATACACACACATATATATATATATATATATATATAATATAGTTAATGAATTTATCAGCAATACCTATATACTACACACATGCATATATAGTGTATGAATACAAAGCAGTAATTGAGGAAAATAGAAAATAAGAATTTTGTGTGACTGCAACCAGTTGGAACGAAACTCGAACAAAATATACAAATATATAGCCAAAACAAAGTTCTTAGAGCGCGAAAAAAAAAACACCAGAAGAAAGAGTAAAAACCTCAATATGGATTCGTTTTACGATGGTGACCTCAAAGATATATGGGACTCCGATTTAGATCCGGTAAGCGAAATGCCTAGAGCATTATCAGTATTATGTATGTTCCATAATCAAATACGATAAGCAAGCGATTTTCAAATATATATATACACACACACATACACACACATACACACACACACACCATACATTCAAGTGCTGCTTGAGTTGTGTACATAACTTTGAACTGTCGCCATAAAAACGTAAACCTCTTGACATCTAGAGAGAAAAAAAGTTATGTAGTCATGAAATTGCATTAAAAACAAACATTTATAATAGAAAATACTCCATTAATAAAACTTATGAAACTCTGAGACGCACCAGCGATTCGTGAGAAGCACAGAGTAAGGCGGGAACTAGGGAGAAATTAATAATGGCCTTAATCTATAAAAGTAGAGGTCCAAGTTTGAGCAACTCGAAAACGTGCTACCAAGAATGAGAATCACATGGTGGGGCGGGACTCGGGGAAAATGAATTTAAATTGCGTCCAGTTTGAATTACCCTTTCCAAATACACAACGATCTTCGTGCCTGCATATTAAACAGTCTCCGGGAGAGACGCGACCGCTGAAACCTGTCCAATAAAACAACATAATAAAACTGTCTATCCGTGTATCTCTCGGTGAAGTGCTTAGTTCAGAGTCTTTGGCAGAGACAGATTTCAAGAGGCAAATCTAATCGGCGAGCCCTAGCTCTGATATACGACATCGCACGCAGCCCGCTGTTCGATACACAGTTATTATTTCAATGTGATTTCAAATGAGAACGTGCTAAAAAAAACCAAAGAAGAAAAAAAAAAAAACAAAAAGAAGAATAAGAATGGCATGATATGATATGATATGGAACAAGAGGCTAGGCGAGGCTTCGAGGTTTCGCAAGATATCTCTGTGGGGGCTGCTGCTCTCTTACCCTAGCATCGGAGCAAACAAATAATGCCTTAGTGATTTCTTATGTTCGAAAAGGCAACAACAAGAAATATCATTTACATGGTTGCCGGGAAGCGGGCGACAAGGGAGGGGCTGGGTACATAGGTAGCACTATTTGTGCTTTGACGAAAGTGTCTCTGATAATGATAATTGAAGTTTTCCAAGAAATTAAAAAACAAATTGTCTAAAGAAATTTATCATTTAGCGAGCAAAAATATCACTTTTTACCACTTGTACTTCGAATATAATGAAATATATATGTGAGTCTCTGTGTGTGTGTGTGTATGTGTATGTGTGTTCTTCTGCTCTTCGCTGAGCCTCATTTGTGGAGGCCTGCTTATCGCTGCGGAAACAGTAATGAATACATGTCGCCGGTCGAGGAAGCGTACATTTATGAGTACTACGACTGACTACAAGACTCCAAGTCTAAAAGAATCTATTATGGCAAACAGGCCGGCAGGGAGACAGAGAGGCATAGACAGTGAGTGAGAGAGGCAGATAGAGCGAGTGTGTGAGAGGGCGGGAGCTGAGGCGCTGCAGTGATAAGACGAACTGCTGCTATCAGCTGTCCCAAATGCAAAGTAACTAATGACTTTTGTTTTTGTTATTTCTGCTTCTTCTGCTGCTTCTATACAACTGCACTTTAAACTGAAAAAAACGTCCGACCGTCCGTGAGTGTCATTAAAACCGAGAGATAATGCAGCGCAGTCCAAAATAGGCTCATGCTAAAATATAAGCAAGTAAAAGTACTTAGTGGGCAGTGCAAGACTAGCAAATACCCTACAGTATATACAAATAATTTGCAAAGGGTTCCAACATACATAGCCTACATAGAAACCCTACCAACCTGGTAACTTTATAAATTTATGTTTCGAGATTTATCGCTTTTATGATAATCATTATAATTTTTTCTAATTAGATCTTCAGCTGCCATAGTTAACCAGAGTATATGTATAAATTGTCTTTACAAAGCTTGAGCAAATTAATAAACACATAATGATCCACTTGCTCTATTTGCTACGATTGCGTGGTATTTAGATAATATAAAACACAAACAAATTCCCGGGAAAAATGCGCGTGCAATTTTTCCCGCCGTATTAAAGGCCCAGGCGCGCGCCCTCGATTACGTCAGAGATTGCAGTACACACAAACACACACACACACACACACACACACATACATACATGTGCATACTGATACTGATGTGTGTGCGTCTAAGGCACAATAAATTTTAATAATATATTGGCCCATACGGGGCCCCCATTTGAACTTCACGTTTCGCATTACTTCTATAACAATTTCTATACAAATTTAAATTATCATCGTTTCAAGTTGAAGTCTAAATTTTCGGACCAAGGCATATCAAAAATCTTATCACAGGCCCATTTTGTAACTGAAAAAAGGTAAAGGAGCCAAGCGTGAGATAAGGCCAGAAATAGTTTTGATTACGAGCAAACAATAAATAAAAAAAAGATATATATATACATATATACATATATGTATATATATGCTTATATTTGTATAGTAAATAAAGCTGCATTGGGGCTTTTCCGCATGTGAAGTGGCAAAAAAAAAAACAAAATAAGTCTAGATAATCCATTTCGTCGGTGTTACTTGGCAATAAAAGTGAAAACAAGCAAAATTAACAGCGAAATCACAGGAATTTTTCCCAATGTTTTGTTTTTACTTTTAACACTTTAAAGCGAGCGGATCTTATTGGATCGACTAGGGGTTCATCAGCACAATATGTCAATAGACTGCGAAAGGGAAAAACCCCCTTTGGGGATTATCATTGCTGATTGAAGTGCTCGCTTATCAGAGCCGCCAGTAACTGATCGTATTATACAATATATGCAAACACAAGCACACGGAGATCGCTCCGAGAATTGTTGAATAAATTAAAATATTCTCAAAAATAATTAGCATCGATGCAATTACGAAAGTTTAAAATTACACAATCTAGTCTAAGCGGTAGGAGATGGAATAAAATTAAATTAAATACAATTAAATTTAAAAAAATATAAATTTGAATGTAAATATATATAATAATATTAGGCTAATGCCCAATCTCTTTTAATAATCTAAAACGGATTTCGGTAAAAAAAAAAAAAAAAATAAGAAAGAAACATAGTTTTTGGTCTGGTTAAGTTCTGTTGTGGAGTCAGATATGTTTAGTTAGTTAGGTGTTTCCTTTCGACATATAATGCCCATGCCCATGCCCATAATTTATATAGTGGTCCACTGTAGCTTGCATTGTATTGTGAGTGGTATTGATAAGGACTTAGAAGTATTGCTGCTGGATGCTAAAATGAAATTCTATTTTAACATTTCGTTATACGATAAGGCCGCACACATGTTGCCTGGAAACACAAACGTTACGCTAGACAGCATTCCAAATAATCTAATATATGTATGTGGAGATGTCGAAGTAGATGCGCACATACAATGTACTGGACTCTGTAGGCGAAAGGGTTACTCATTTGTATAGAGAGAGTGGACTATATAAAATATACAACATGTATCTAATACAGATATATAATAAAAGAAACTTATATATACTAATATATAATATAAGCAAGAGTCGGAATTTAAGATTAGGAGTATAAAGATTGCTTATCGATTGTTGGCTAAGTAATTAATAATTAAATAATTAAACAGTTCAAGATTGGTTAGTTAATCAAAGTCGCTGCCTGTCTCTACTATGAAAGAGTAAAACCATTTAGATATTTTTGTTTATCGAGCGTTTACCTTATAAATCACCTTAACGATTTGTCAGCTTTCAATAGACTTCCTTAAGACCAATTAGAAATGATAGATCAACAGCAAAGAGAATAATCGTTTTATCTAACTAACGAAAAGTAGCCGTAAAACCACTTGAAAACAATCGTTTATCGATTGTTCGTGGCCAAATTTGCTTGTCTTTGAGCTCAGGTTTCAATTCACTTCAAAGAATGAAAGAAGAAGAAAACTCATCGTAGACGTTTCAGCATTCAATTAGCCAAGAGCAGACTTGGTCTACAATTTCTTTCCCGTTTTCTTTGTGTTTTTGGTAACATGCAGAAATAAAAACTTAAGAAATACGGTAAATATTATTACCTTGGCTTCACGAAAGCTTACAGCCAAAAAAAAAGGCAATCGCCTTCACAAAAGAATGCTGACCAAAAAAAAAAAAGTGTAGAAGAAGAAGAAGTCGAAGCACAGACGAAAACTGTGAAGTTTTTTCCATAAACCGTTGAGCGGGGCAAAATTGGTAAGACCAAAAGTCAAGTCGAGAAGAAAATTGCAGCATTAACAAACAAGTTCAAGTTAATAAGTCAGCAAGTTTACTTAAACACAGAGCTTACCATTATTTCTATACACACATATCCGTGTATGTGTGTGTGTGTGTGTATTTTACATTTTTGTTACAACTTTCGCTGATATAAGCAAAAAGATGGTAACAAATTTTTGCTAGCTCTACGAGCGTATATAATGATTTTAACCATTTCATTTGACACCCTTAACGGAAACAGCAGTAGCAGCAGCAGCAGCAGCAACAACACGACACAACAAAGAACAGTTAACAAATGCAAGCATATACATATATATACATATACATATGTGTATGTGTGTGTGTGGTTGTCTTTGAGGTTGTGTTGAGTTTTCTAACGGCTTAGTGCAGCGCGCCGCTATTTTAAATGCATACGAGAACCCACAAAACTGAAAAACGTGCTTGGCAACAGTGGCTCAAGAGACGGTTTGTTCAGCATATTTGAATAACTAGTTCGAGCTGTGTATGCTTGTGTGTGTATGTGCACGATACTTTCAATATGGCATAAAACTTAACCTTATATACATACATAGATATATGTACATATAAATGTAAGTGTGTTTGTGTGTGTGAATGTATTGCTTAACTTTGACATTTCCAATGAGCGTTGCAATCTGCAAAAACAGGTTAAAAAATCCAAAGCGAATGCCAAATATAACAAAAGACATGCGATGATGGCAACACTGCAAATTTTGTGGCTACTTTTGCGGCACATTTCTACGAAAAATGTTCAAACATATGGCAAAAGCGCGCATAATTAAATTTGTGTATACACATACACGCACACACACACTCACACGTACATATATATGTATATATGCTCACACTCATATGCTGGCACATGCACAATTATAGTATCATCGTATTACAGTTAGAAAGAGAGTTTGCAAAGCGAGAGAGAGCGAGAGAGGACTCCCCCCACATCATTCATTGAGTCAACTTTCCCGTCCATTCATGCGAATTTTACACGCGCTGCGCAGTGCAGGATGCGCATTGCACAATTTACTGTCATTGTTGTTGTTGCTGTTTCTGTCTGATTTTTCTGCTCTCTTTTCCTCGGCGAGTGCAAAGAGTAAAACAGCCGCCTGCTCTTAAGTCCAATATGCTGACGATTTTTGTATGTGGGCGGCCGGCAGGCAACCAGCTGTTTAGTTTACTCTTGACGTCAATGTCAGAGCAAGGAGTTGGCAGGCTCTGTGTGAATTATTCATAGATTGAATTTACAATACAAGCTGTTCGCCTTGTGGGTTGGGTGATGTGTGTCGGAGAGGGCGGCCTGTCTGACTACGTCGTGGGCGGCACCATATTGTTTTGTCTCCAATATGCGTTAATGAAGTGTTATACGATAAGTGTAACACAGCAAGCAATGGCAACAAGTTGTGCAACAGTTGACGCTTATTACAGGGTGAAAATGGCATGTAAGGCGATATGATAGGTTCATTAGCTATGTCAGTCACTAGAGACTAGTAAAAAATAAAAAGGAAATTTGACTAACTTGAATACACCAATCATGTAAGGTATATCACAGAATATACATAAATACGTGGATAATGTAAGAGGTTTTCTGTCTTAAATAATAAATACATAAATATTCTCTTTTTCTATTTGTTAACTAAAGTCAAATAAAAGAAATGTAAATTTTATTTATTAGGTAAAAAATGTTTTAATATAAATGTATGTTTTATAAATATTTGATTTCTTTAATTGTCTTCAATTGCCCTTTGCAATTAGTTTTTGAAATTGAGCTTATCGCATAACATTAAAATTTTCCCACAAAACACAATCCAATGAAATGAGTCATGCAGAAATTTAAAGATCATGAGTCACCCTGTGTATCCGCTAAAAAAAAGCCCATTTGATCAATTGTTATTTTGGCGTTGATCTACATAAATTTAACTTCCGTTTATTTTGCTGTCGATGATCGAGTTATTTAATGCCACTTATCGCCTTCGTTGTTACTTTGTGAATGGCGCTTTAGCCACTGGTATAGGGTATAGAGTAACCGCAATGCCACAACATGCGATTAGGACCCCACCGAATTGGTGGCCATGGCTACTGGCTGGAGTCTTCACGCGTGGGTTGTGCGCCCATTCGCAACTTTCACATTTCCGTTTTGCGAATATTTTTTGTTGTTTGAATTGTGGGGGAATTGGTTAACTGGCGGGTGGCTTTTACGTCAGGGACGCCTTGCTGCTTGCGTACTTTTCTCTCAATACAAATATACATACATACATAAATATGTATACTTACTGTTTGATAAGGTTAAGCCCGTATAGGACGCACGCCCCCGTTGTTGTCGTATTTAGTGTATTGTTACTATTAATATAACAATTTGTGTATATTTATAAACGGAATGCGTCCAAAAAAAAAAAAAAGTCACTTGTCTGATATTTGTTGCCAATTGGACTCGCATAGGATTTGCCCATACGACGTCGACTGCCGCGGAGATGGTCAATTAGCTGACTTACCGATAACAATAGTCCACTCACGACTTATCGATTGTTATATAAACAGAAACAAATTAAAGGCATCGATCATTTGGCGTTAGCTAATTAACAAAGCCAAAAATAAACCATGCTTAAATATACGAAAACATTTTCAGATTTATTTTTTGCAACATTAATTTACAACAATACCATTTGAAAGGCAATCAAAACAGCAACAGCAACAACAACAGCAGCATCGTCGGTTAGGGTTGCCTTTTAGCATTCTTCTACTGTTTCGTCCACTTTCTTTTTGGGCCACTTTACATTTACCAATTACCATTTACCACGCTCTTTTCGGTTGCCAGCGAAACAGGCAAAAGTCGAAACCAAAGCGCAAGCCAAAGCGTAGCAATTTTTCAAGTTAAAAAGCATTTTTGAATTGTGGGAGCACCTTTCACTTTACGCCGATGATCAACAACATGATGATGATGATGATGAGGAAGAAGAAGAAGTGGCAGTAGTAGCAGCAACGGGTAGAGAGACAGGCAAGCATTAAAATTGAAAAGAAATAAAGAGCAGCTAAAAATGCTGTGCACAACACACAAAGAAAACCGAACATACGTATGTCAGTTGGGCGTGTATGTGTGTGTGTGTGTGTGTATGCCCACAAGCATAAGTACACATGTATACAAACAATCATACATACTCATACAACTGCATTTTATAAATGTGAAAGGTTTTCGCTTGCTGCAACATTATTTAATCAATCCAATTTGTGGAGCAGGCGAAAAAAGCAAAATCGAAATAAATATACTTATATAGACAATACGAAACTAAATGAAGAAAGAAAAAAACTATAACCAGTTTAATTATTTAATAAATTGTGTTTTTGTTGCTTTGGTTTTTTCTTTTATCGTTTACACCCTTATTGCCGTGCCTGAAACTAAAAGAAAAACAAATTTAAATAAAATTGTATAATGAGTTGAAGGCGATATGCTAATGTCGACCAGATTATGCGCAAGCCCTACGGCGGTTCATTTGGAGTTACAAATGTGAATAGATTTGGAAACGTAGAAAATGTAGAAAACGTTCTCATTAATTGTATACGCCAAGCTGCACGTGTGTGCAACAGGTGCTCATTTGCATCGATAGCGGTTTGTCATCGATAGCTAAGCGTCCAATCGATATATATTTTTGTGTGATGATCATTAGACGCTTAAGCTATTGCTTGAGCGCTTTTTGCGGCTTAAGTGTCCGCTGAGCACTCGAGGGCAGGTAGCACTTGACTTCACCTTTCATCGAACATGAAGACAGCAAGCGAGAAAAACCTGCACTAAATGAACTGCTCACACCACATGCTCCACATCTTTGATTTGTTGGTAACTTGGCCCCCAGCGCCGCTTCGCTACGATCCGCAGCATCAGCAACAGCAACAACTGTGGAGCAAGGGGCAACGAGAAATGGCTGTGAGCATTTATTTTTTGCTGTCTCTTGGCTTTCTTTCATCATCAAGCTCCCCACAATATCTCTATGTATATGTCTGCCCGTGTGTGTGTGTGTTTATGTTGCCCGTTTTGGTAACATTTTTCAAGAATTGCTAATTCTCAACAATTCCAAGGTTCGATGAACTCATCATAAACATACACACATATACATACATACATACGCTAAAGGCACGCACAGACACACACACACAGTTGTAGAATTTATTTACGCTTGCCGATTCTTGGCCGCTGTTGAGAGTCGGCTAAAATATGGAGAAAGCACTTGCGCAGGGATATACAAACAGACGTAGTACATGCAAACGAGGGTGGATCATAAAATGTAACTTGCGAAAAAATTCCTCAGTATTGCATGTGCAAGTATATCACAGGCATAAATTACTGTCTCTCACTTTATATCGCAATGCAAGTAGCTTATTTCGTGTACTATCGTTGCCTTCACATAAATTTATCGATGCAGGTCTCATCACAATAAGATAGTTTAAGCTGCATTTACGATCGCCTAGTGTCATTGCAATTGCACGTCACGTTCGTTCATGTCGTTAATATGCCGAATACTTTTAAATCCACCCTCGCACATACCAGTGAATGCCTTTACATGCATAAGTATGTACATATGTATGTACGTACAAAAGGCATATACAATGCACGCGTGCAAACGGTAATCAATGTTTAAGTTTATATGCCGAGTACGAATAAGTGGTAAGCTTGAAAGAAGACCCACACATATAGACAGACAGACAGCACAGAGAGAAGAGCGAGATTCATACCTGTGGCGGCACGCAAGCCGGCTGACACACAAGCACACGCACACAGTCGCATGCCAACTTATGTATGTACGTACATATGTATGACGACGTTCCCTTTTCTTATGGCCAAAACTGGATTTCCCATTTGAGTGTGGCTTAGAATGTGAGCATTTTTTTCGAGGCAAAAAAAATATATATTTTACATACTAATGGGCTTTTAAAGCCAAGCGTAATTACATGCACTTTTTATCATGCCACAGACACATACATATGTATGTATGTATGTAAGTATACATAAACACAATGTATGTATGTGTAGTTACAAATACACATACACACATTTACTCTCATGCAGAAAGTGTCGCACTTATATGGGTCAACAATTTATGGCCGTAGATTTGTTTACAGCAATTAAGTAAATTTAAAATGTCTTGCTTTTATTCAACATACATATACACTGTATCCACATATATGTATGCGCATATATTTTGACAAAAAGTGGCACATTGAGATTACATCATCACGGCCAATTTCGCATTCTGGATATTTATATATTTTGGGAGTAGAAGAAGAAGCAAACTCGTTCCTGGCAAGCGGCAAATAACAAACACTTGTTGCAAATCGCATTTGTGATCATCATTAGCTCTCAACATGCACATGGTTGTTATTCAAGGTTGTTTATTTTTTGCAACTAATCGCATTCACGGCACCACAAAATGCGATCCATTTAAATTTAATTTATTAATTTGTTACACATTTGCTTTTATTTCAATTACTTTTTTTGCAAATTTCGAAATTAGCGATGTGCGTTGATATAAATTACCTGTAGACGTTCATCGTTATCGATGGCTTACTCAAAAGGACATGCAAAAAACCAAAACAAACTTATCGAATTGGCAGACAGGAGGGCGAACTTTTTGATTGCTTTAATATCGTTGACATTGATTTAAAAGAAAAACGTCCAGTTCCACTTCACTTATTATAAAATGATAAGTTTAAATTACTTTTATTTTGATTTTGTTTGAATCTATGTGGCTTTCAAGGGTACGATAGTGTCGTTGTCTTTGATAAGATTGACAAACAAAAATACACATACAGACAGTCCTCGCAACGTATGCAAGGCCCATCTTTATATACATATATCTGTATGTATGTTTATGTATATATTTTAGAATATTGTATTTTTCATTAGTACTTGAAACTTATTTTTTTTGTACTGAGCTATCTGCATGGGTCGTATATCTGTATCGCTGCGTTTTTGGTTTTACGTGTGCCAGCATTTCATGCGATTTGCTTTTTAAATTATTTTTAGTATATTTGTTTTTGTTTCTGTATGCTTTTTTTTTCTTATTTGCACAAATAAATGTATAAATATATATTTATGTATGTATATTTCTACATTTGTTTCTAACTTATATAAGCGCGCGCTATCGCTGTGCAACACGACTGCAACTCCCCATGCCGTGTGCTCATTCATTTACTAATTACTTTTTCTATTGTTTTTTTCTGTTGCTATTTTTACAGACGGAATCCTTGAAAATTAGCAGTGATCATGATATGCACGATTGGTTTTACGATCGTGATGTCAAGGATCCAGCTGTCATACTACACGACAAGCTTATCTCTGATGCGCTGTTAAATGGCACGGGACCAATAAAAACGGAGCATTCCTACAGTCTCAATAGCGATGGTGACTCCATGCCCGATTCACCAAAAAGCCTGCAGGCCAAAATCGATGGTAGGTATTTGTTATCGATAAGGCTTTGTTTTGCGCCATTTATCAGAAGAATAAGAATATAGCTGTTGTTATCGATTCTTTTGGGATAACTGTTGAGCTAACGTTTACTTCAGTTTTTCTCGCTTCGGCTGTGTGATTCTAAAGCCAAGACAAATACAGTTGCCAGTTGGTGGTTTCATTGTGAATTTAGGCCATGTACATAGTAAGCGACAAAACCTGACAAAAAAAAAAAAACAGTTGAACAGCTTCTGTGTTTTATTTTGCTTTTTTTTTTTTTCAACTGTTGCGGTAGCATTTAGCAATTTAACGCAGTACTCGTGCATGAAGTTTTGTACTTTAACGCGATATCAGTTATTGCTGCTGTTGGTAGTATTCCCGTATATACACGTGTATATCAGACCGTAAGTATATAAATATATATATATATATATATATATATATATATATGTATCGGCGCTGGGTACATATAATTGCTGCTGGCATTTTTTTTTTGTATTATATGTAATTTTATGGAAACTGTACAACAACTGTGTAAATAAAATTAAAATTTATTAAAAAGAAGAGAAAAACGAAGCTGAAAAAACAAAAGAACATTCACAGCTATTAAATGCAAACACAAGTGGCATGCCACAAGCATCTGCTGACGCGCGCGCACCCACGCCCACAGTCTGTGATCCAAGCAGATCAAATGTTTAGCTCCATTTGCTAAGTTACTGAGAACAATATAAAATTGTTGTATAATATTTGTCAAATAGGCTACGCCACACACACCTCAAAAGAAACAATTCAACAAATTTAGGTTGCCCAACAAAATATTTGCTCAGATATTATTTGATTTAACGTGCTATTAAAACACAAACATACGTAGGAGAGTTGCCTTACGGCACGGACCAAGAGCTGAATGCGGCGTTGCCACTTCTGGTACTGGGAGTAATTGAAACACAGCAAATAACGAAAATACGATAATTATACAATATAAATAATAAGATCGCACAATTTATTTTTGTATTAATTTTCATTTTTATTCCGGGCAATGTTTTTTTAATTTCTTCAATATAAAATTAATATATATGATGTATATTTTATTGTACTTAAATGATATTCATATCACTTATTATATATTGAGTTTATACACCTTGTGTTATGCATCTTAGCTCTGATCTCAGCTCTGAGCTTATCTCTTAGCTTAGCTCTTATCTTAACTCTATTCTTAGCTCTGCAATTTAGCATGTTCTCTTGATTTATTTGCAATTTACAATATGTTTACTCTTTTGCGGACTGGGATGACAGCTATATTCAGGAGCTTTATTAGTCATACCATATGAAACATGTTTTCATATGGTCAGCTCTGTGAATGTGAATGGCAAGCTGGAATAGAAAAAAAAGGTGTTTTTAACAGGCAATTTGATTGGTGTGAAAAATTATTAAGTGCTTGCGTTGCTCACTTCTTTGCAGATATGGATGACGAGTGTTACTCAGGCAGCAGTCGCATCACCATCGATCCCAAATGCCTAACACTACACCCGCCCGCAAGAAACAGTCGCAGCAGCACAATGCTGAGCAGCACGATTGGAGCCGTCGCCAGTGCGAGCTCCGCATTGAGCACGGTCATCACAGAGTTGGCGGCGGCGAGCACAGCGCGAGCAAGTGAGCTGCACCACCAGCAGCAGCAGCAGCTCCTCCACCAGCAGCAACACCAGCAGCAACATCAGCAGCAGCACCACCACCATCAGCTTGGTCAGAGCAGCAGTAATGGCGGCAGTGGCAGCAGTGGAATGCCCTTAACGATTGAGCACTTTCAACTACCTCAACACTTGGCGGACATGTACGACGATAACGATTGTAGCTCATCGGTGTCATCGGCCAGAGAGGGCAGCGTGTCGCCGGATATATGCTCGGATATTGAAATCGATGAGGCGATCATCAAAGATGAGCCCATTTCACCCGATTCCAGCTGCCCCGCCAGTCCAAACTCACAGAACAGCAGCGCCCAGCAGCTGAGCCTCAATCTGGCCAATTTGCAAACGGAATTGCTCTTCGACCAAAAGGTGAGACGGATTACGAAAAGACTCAACTCTTGCCCAAACTAAATAATTTTTGTTTGCTTTTTAGCATGGTGGTCTTTTGCTGACCACCAGCAGTCAGAGCCTTATCAAATCACAGCAGCAGCAGCAGCTGTTGCTTGGCCAGAGCAGCCAGAGTCTGATGCTCCCCAAGATCGCCATCAAGAGCGAAAAGCAAAGTAATGCCAGCAGCAGTAGCAACAGCTCGGGCAAGTCGCATGCCTATGGCATACCTTTGACGCCGCCTTCTTCGCTGCCCAGCGACGACTCCGAGGGTAATTTGTCGCCAGAGCATTTGTATGCGCCACTGTCACCCAATGCCTCAGCAGCTTCCAATGGCGAAACGGCACAAAGCTCCAGCACGCGACGCACTGCTGCAGCGATAACACGAGCGGCGAGCAGCAGCAACAGCAGCAGTGGAGCCGCCGCCAGCAATGCAACGCCATCGACGCGGCAGCCCATACACACACCGCTCATAAGCTCACAGCCGGTAAGATAATTAGATAAACGGCTCTTCTATCAGCTCTATTAGATATACTTATGCCACTCTCTCACCCACCCACAGAAAGGCTCGACGGGTACGTTGCTGCTGACAGAGGAGGAGAAACGCACGCTGTTAGCCGAGGGCTATCCCATACCACAAAAGCTGCCGCTAACCAAAGCCGAAGAGAAATCGCTTAAGAAAATACGACGCAAAATTAAAAATAAGGTAGCACTTCGATCATATAAATAAATGGTTTTTACATGTACAAATAAATAAATTGCAACCTCTTATAGATCTCTGCTCAGGAAAGTCGACGTAAGAAGAAGGAGTATATGGATCAGCTGGAGCGGCGAGTGGAAATTCTGGTTACTGAGAATCACGATTACAAGAAGCGCCTCGAGTCACTGGAGGAGACCAATGCCAATCTACTTAGTCAGCTGCACAAATTGCAGGCCCTAGTTAGCAAGCACAATGTGAAAAAGTCCTAAGCCTGGATCGCAATACGGTTCAAGTTTTGCCTGCCTGCCCGAGAGATATTTTATTTTACTTTAAACTTTATTTCGTTTCTTTTCGTTTTCGTTTCTAAGAATTTATCAGTTTATTGGCTTTCTCGGTTAGCACAAATTGAAAAGAAAAAAAAAAAAAACATTCCCCAATTCAAGTAATAGATAGAGCTAACAGATATAGCCTCAGCCTCAGCAAGTCTTAAGATTTAGCAGCCCGCAACGCCCATAACTGAGAAACCATATATATCTATCGATAATTAGCTATTTATAGTTTGTATTCTACATTATTATGATTAGTCATGCATTCCTGTTATATAAAGTAATATATGATAGATAGCAATTAGATAAGACAAGCTCAAAAATGTAGACTAGCCTCTCAATAGAAGCTACATAAACACTAAATGAAAAATATAACACACACACACACACACACTTAAAACACACAACCAAAAAGGTAAAACACGTATATGGCATGGGCTCAATAGAAATATTTGATTTGATTCGATTGCAGAGCGACAACATGTACATTATGTTTTAATAATGAATGCTTGAACGGTAAAAGCTACTTTCAAAGCTGATTCCCAAATACAAGACAAAATATTGAAAATATGAAAAAATTAAAAAAAAATAGTAAAACAGTTTTCGAATTTCATTTTGCAAGACTTTTGTTCCTTTATACGATATTTCTCAAAAAAAAAAAAAAAAAAAAAACAAGCAAAATGATTTATAAAAAATCTGTTAGAACGACAAACAATTCCATATATGAATTATAATTTTATGCTTATGGTTATATATATATATATATATAATTTTAGTACATATTTAACGAACTATGTCTTTATTCAGCATTTAAGAATAATATTTTTCGTTTATCAGATTGAATAATGCTTTCGATATTTCCGAGCCAATTACAAGAAAAAAAAAATACTAGAAGAATAGATAATAAAAATATTGTTTGTTAAGTTTTTAATAATTTAAGTGCATTACAATAACAACGACGACAGCAACAACAACAATACGATTTACTTTGCAGCAAAGATTTTTGTTTGAGTTTTTATTTTTTAGAATTGAATTTAAACATTTTATAGTGCAATTTTTTGGCATAACTAAACATTTCTTGTTTTTTAAACCAATAATCAATTATTGATTTATTCTATTCTTACATATATATAAATATAAATATTTGTATGAGTCATTTTTAGTTTTTTAAATTAGTTGAATTTACGACGGAAAGCAAAACAGAAAAAGCGAAGAATATTTACTTAAGCGAAAATTTGTCATGTTCTATTGATTTCTGATCAGATATGATTCGTATCGTACATACTGTATAATTAATTTAGATATTTTAATGTACATAAATCACATGCGGACGAAGTTGTGCAATTGTTAGTAAAATTTTTATAGAAAAAAAAAGAAAGTAATATTGAAAATGTATAGAAAATTAACAACTTTACAAAATTACATGTGTGCAATGAAAAATTTGATTCAAGTGCGTTAAAACAAATTAAGAAAAAATCCAAAATATATTTATACAATGATATGTGTATAGCAAAATAATATATATATTAACCATATGACCATACGTTATTTTTGGCTAAAACATTTTTAACGCATATAAAATGATAAAAAAAAAAAACAAACAAAAGTAAAACAAAACATTATACCCTGAAATTTCCATTTTCAATGGATTCAGGGTATAAAAATATATTTAAAAAAAATTGTAAAACATTTAATTGGGCAAAGTAAAAGTGCAATTCCAAATAAATTTGATGCAACCATAACGACAACAAAAACATGTGGAATTTTAATGTAATGGGTAGGCTTACACGTTGCTGCGTTTACAAAACAAAAAGAGAGGGATAATAACTATTTAGTCGATTAGACTTTAAGTATTTACATAATTAGCATTTCGGATAAATAACATAATTTGAATTTCCCTCTTTATGTATCGAAAGAATAAATCGATATCGTGACAGTTCTCTGTTATCGATATTAATAGCAAGCAACACTTATTAGGCCAGCAACATCAACCGGATCAGCAACATTTGAACAGTGTTGAATAAAACATATAGAAGCTGCAGACCGAACTAAATTGCAGTTTGCTTGAGAAGTCAAACTAAATAAAAATCGCAAGTGCTTAAAACTAAATTTATTTGAAAATTTTAAGTCAAATAAAATGGGGAAGAAAAACAGTAAGTACTGTCAATATTGCGATTTTGTTTAGATGATAATGCGGGAGACTAAAGCGAGATACAAATACAATTTGCAGAACATGCCAAGGGGCCATCAGGTCCTCAGCCGCAGCAGCAGCAGCAACAACAACAACAACAACAAGGTACGTCATTGAAAATTGTGAAATACATTTAGAACTGCATGTGTGTGTAACAGTGCGCCCTTTGTGGAGTTTATGTTCAGAGCAGCTGTGTGTATCGATATGCGAACAATCTCGAAATTGCGTATTACTTTTAATTTTTATTTGGGGGAATCACACGATTCGAATTTTTTTTGTCAATTTATTCAAAGGGAAAGCATAAATCTTTAACATTGTAATTCCATGTGTTAAATTCAGCTTCAGCTCAGTCAGCTTCAGCACCAACCGAACCTGCAGCGGGTAAACCTCGGGGACAGGCCGCACCGTCTGCTGGTCCACAAAGTAGTAGTCAGAGCGGTCAACAATGGGAATCTCAGCAGTGTGGACCGCAAGGCGATCAACAATGGGGATCTCAGCAGCGTGGTCCGCAAGGCGGACAACAAGGCGGAGCTCAGCAGCGTGGCCCGCAAGGCGGACAAGGCGGAGCTCAGCAGCGTGGCCCGCAAGGCGATCAACAATGGGGGTCTCAGCAGCGTGGTCCGCAAGGCGGACAACAAGGCGGAGCTCAGCAGCGTGGCCCGCAAGGCGGACAAGGCGGAGCTCAGCAGCGTGGCCCGCAAGGCGGACAAGGCGGAGCTCAGCAGCGTGGCCCGCAAGGCGATCAACAATGGGGGTCTCAGCAGCGTGGTCCGCAAGGCGGACAACAAGGCGGAGCTCAGCAGCGTGGCCCGCAAGGTGGACAACAAGGCGGAGCTCAGCAGCGTGGCCCGCAAGGCGGACAAGGCGGAGCTCAGCAGCGTGGCCCGCAAGGCGGACAACAAGGCGGAGCTCAGCAGCGTGGCCCGCAAGGCGGACAACAAGGCGGAGCTCAGCAGCGTGGACCCCAAGGCGATCAACTATGGGGATCTCAGCAGCGTGGTCCGCAAGGCGGACAACAATGGGGATCTCAGCAGCGTGGCCCGCAAGGCGAACAACAATGGGGATCTCAGCAGCGTGGTCCGCAAGGCGGACAACAAGGCGGAGCTCAGCAGCGTGGCCCGCAAGGCGGACAACAAGGCGGAGCTCAGCAGAGTGGCCCGCAAGGCGGACAACAAGGCGGAGCTCAGCAGAGTGGCCCGCAAGGCGGACAAGGCGGACAAGGCGGAGCTCAGCAGCGTGGCCCGCAAGGCGGACAACAAGGCGGAGCTCAGCAGCGTGGACCGCAAGGCGAACAACAATGGGGATCTCAGCAGCGTGGCCCGCAAGGTGGACAACAAGGCGGAGCTCAGCAGCGTGGCCCGCAAGGCGGACAACAAGGCGGAGCTCAGCAGAGTGGCCCGCAAGGCGGACAACAAGGCGGAGCTCAGCAGCGTGGACCGCAAGGCGAACAACAATGGGGATCTCAGCAGCGTGGCCCGCAAGGTGGACAACAAGGCGGAGCTCAGCAGCGTGGCCCGCAAGGCGGACAACAAGGCGGAGCTCAGCAGAGTGGCCCGCAAGGCGGACAACAAGGCGGAGCTCAGCAGCGTGGCCCGCAAGGTGGACAACAAGGCGGAGCTCAGCAGCGTGGCCCGCAAGGCGGACAACAAGGCGGAGCTCAGCAGCGTGGCCCTCAAAGCGGACAACAAAGTGGATTTCAGCAGCCCCAAACAGGCAACATAAAGCGTGGCACTCTGGGTAAGCCCGGCAATGTGGACGTAAACTATTTGGATGTGGATATATCACAAATGCCAAAGAGTGCATATCACTATGATGTTGTAATAGTGCCGGAGCGTCCAAAGAAATTTTATCGTAACGCCTTTGAGGTGTTCCGAGCTCAGCATTTGAATAACGCCATTGCTGCTTTCGATGGTCGAAAATCGTGCTATTCCGTGGACAAGTTGCCGAATGCAACAGGCGAAGTACAGGCAAGTGATACTAAAGCTTTCCGTTTCTATTTACTTACATTACCGACGGGTTTCTTTTCAGGTGTTAGATCGTCATGGCCGCACTGTTCGCTATACCATAACCGTTAAGGAGACAGATAAATCAATCGTGGAGCTTAGCTCACTTAGAAGCTATATGAATGACAAGATTTATGATAAGCCGATGCGTGCACTGCAATGTTTGGAGGTCGTACTTGCATCACCATGTCATTCGCGTGCCATACGTGCTGGTCGCTCGTTTTTCAAGGGCTCTTCTGACCGCGAACGCTACAATCTTGGAGATGGCTATGAGGCTTTGGTTGGACTCTATCAGACTTTTGTGCTGGGCGATAAGCCATTTGTGAATGTCGATGTCTCGCACAAATCGTTCCCTATAGCAATGCCCATGATTGAGTACCTGGAGAAATTCGAATTGAGGGCGGCCATTACTCCAAATACGATGTTAAGTAACACTTATCGTATATTACAATTTATAAAGGGCATCAATATTGTGTACGAGCCACCGAAAAGCTTTGCGACTGCACCGCGTGTGTATAAAGTAAACGGGCTGTCACAATATCCGGCCAGTGATCTAAAGTTTGAAGTCGAAGGCAAAACGATGACCGTCCAACAATACTTTAGTTCACGCAATTATAACTTAAAATTTCCAAAGCTCTTGTGCCTGCACGTTGGGCCACCAGCAAAGAACATATACTTGCCCATTGAACTGTGCCGCATTGAGGACTCACAGGTCCTAAATGTGAGTAATATACATGTAAAACGTTCATAGTCAGCCATTTAATTCAGTTTAAAATCTTTTGATAATGCAGCGCAAGGATAACGCAAATCAAGTTTCAGAAATGATACGATTTGCAGCCACACCAACACACGTCCGCAAGAAAAAAATCATGGATCTATTGAATTACTTTCAGCACAATCTTGATCCGGTTATTAGTCGATTTGGTATCAAAATTGGCTCTGATTTTATTACAGCACAGTGTCGCTTGTTGACTGCACCGCGTCTGGAGTACAGGAATAGTAAATTGGCCATTCCTTTCAAGGGCGCATGGCGCATGGACCAATGCCAATTTCTAAATACTAAGCCAAAGCCTCACAAATGGTCCATACTCTATTGCGAGGGAGGACGCCTGAACTCTAACCAAGTTTATGATTTCAAGAAAATGGTGAGAGGATTCTTTGTGCTATCTCAGCAACATTTACATAGTCATTGTCTAATATGTATGTTCCTCAGGTGGTGCAACAATCGAGTTTCGTGAACGTTTGCCTGGAACCGGAGGCAACAATTCGTACTTTCAGAGACGAGCGTAATTTAGATGATATCTTCAAGGATCTGAAATCCAAGCAATTCGATTTGGTCTTTGTCATCATACCGGTGCGAGGAGCCTCATATGAAGTTATCAAACAGAAAGCCGAATTGCAGCATGGCATATTGACGCAGTGCATCAAGCAAAAGAATGTCGAGCGTGGCCCCAACGCTCAATTGGTGGGAAACATTTTGTTAAAGGTCAATTCAAAGCTGAATGGTATCAATCATAAGCTTAAGGATGATCCAAGTATTAAGCTAGCGAATGTCATGTATTTGGGTGCAGATGTCACTCACCCATCGCCGGATCAGCGTGATATACCCAGTGTGGTGGGAGTGGCTGCATCACATGATATCTACGGCGGATCATTCAATATGCAATATAGATTACAATGCGGATCCGGTGGCGGTGCAGCCGAGGAAATATTAGACATGGAATCCATTATAGCCGAACACTTGCGTGTCTATCAACAGCATCAAAACCGCTATCCGGATCACATTATATATTACCGTGATGGCGTCAGCGATGGTCAATTCATGAAAATCAAGAACCTTGAACTGAAAGGCATTAATCTGGCCTGCAGCAAGGTGAACATTCTACTATCTATGTAATGCATGGGAAGTAATTAATACTCTCTTCGTTTCCAGCTGAGAATTAAACCAAAGATATGCTGTATAATCGTGGTGAAGCGTCATCACACACGCTTCTTCCCCAAGGGACAGCCGGATATAAAAAATAAATTCAACAATGTGGAGCCCGGCACTGTAGTTGATCGCACCATTGTTCATCCGAATGAGATGCAGTTTTTCATGGTTAGCCATCAGTCCATTCAGGGCACAGCGAAGCCCACACGCTACAATGTTATTGAGAACACGGGCAATCTAGATATTGATCTATTGCAACAATTGACATACAATTTGTGTCACATGTTTCCACGTTGCAATCGCTCTGTCTCTTATCCAGCTCCGGCCTATTTGGCCCACTTGGCTGCAGCGCGTGGGCGTGTTTACATATACGGGTTAGCTATACTACTGTACAACTCCAAATTGTGCATATTACTAATCATCTATGTGTTTATTTATTTAATAACAGAAGTCGCCTATTTCGATCGCCACAGGAGGAATATAAACGCCGTATGATTGTGCCAGATTTTATGAGAACTAATCCCATGTATTTCGTTTAAAATGGAGAAATAATTTAAAGTTTCATAAGAAAAAACCACAAAAACTAATTTTCATTGTAATCATTGAATGGTTTTTTTTTATTTTATCACATTTTTTAAATTATATAAATTATAAGCATAACCAGCTATAAATATAACCAACTGTCAATGCTTGAGTTGTTTATTACTTAATAAAACAACTAATGTTTTTCAAATTAAAGATATTAAACATAAAATAATAAAGCAACTGCTTGGTACATACAAATTTTCAACATGTTACCGTTTACATCGCATCGAAATGGAATTTATGAGACTCTTGCAAACGCTCCTGCCTGTCCTCGCGCTTCTCCTTAATATACAGCACCAATATGATGAGCACAATCACAAGACAAGTGCCACCCAAAGCAACAACACTCATCAGTATTAGTTTGCTAGGCGTCACAAAGAGCAATGCCTTCCAGTGCTGCGGCTGATCTAGTGGCTTAGGTACCACTATGATCTGCGAGTTGGGTATGAGCTGGGTCCAGCTGTGCCACTTGCCATACAGGCCCACCACCAGCTGATCTACAAAGTTGGGCGTGCGACCCAAGCCGAAGCAGGTGTAAGGCAACTGCAGTGCAAAGTACGATGATTGAGGCAGTTGGACACTGCTGCCACTTTGTTGATCACCATCCTGTGTGGTAGTGTTGTAGATGATGATCGGGCCAGGCAAATTGCTGCCATACGTGCGCTTCTTCCGGCCCAACGGTGTGCGCAACGTGGGATTCAGTGCATTCACAAGTCCAGTCAGTACAATCACCTTGACAAAGTTGGCATCGTAGTCGAGGGTGTTGCGGAACGCAAGAGGACGATAATTGCCATTCTGCTGCTTCTCCATTAGTATCACATCGAGAACACCATCCTGGTAGAAGTCATAGAATGCACCGGCCACCGTATTATTACCCATAGGAGTCAGCGCTGACCAATGTACTTCGAAGGTGCGCTTAAATTTCTTGCTGCATGTCTTACAGGCCACATTCTCTAGGAGGAACGTTTGCATGACAGGCTTTGCCACGCTCAATGGCTGCAGGGTAACAAGCAAATCTGGATAGCCATCAAGATTGAAGTCACCACTGCGTGCAGTAATAGTCTTTAAGTACACATCATTCGGATCTGGCGGCACAAATGCCCAGGTTACACCATGTGGATCCTTAAAGTTCACATGGACATCATAGAACATGTTTCCATCGTGCACAAATATTGTCGAGTTCTTGCAATTCTCTTGCACGCAAAACGGTACGACAATATTTTGTACGCCACGCAGCTCGAAGTCCATGAAAACCGCCTGGCCCACGACGTAATTGTCGTTTCCCACCAGCTCGTACGAGATGGAATGCTGGTAGCTAAAATTCACCTGTCCGTCTTGCTCATTTCTGCCATACCAAATCTCGTAGGAGGTCGATGTCTGTAAAAACAGATCAGCCAGATAGTCACCATTCAGATCCAAATATGCATTTGCGTTGGGAGTGATCAGTGTTTGAGCCGTGCCGCCAGTTGGCATTGCTTGGTGTATGACTTTTGGTGGCTCGCGTTTGTTGTTAAATACCCAGAAACAGCGCGTTTCATTCGGATCTAATCCGTACAAATCAATGATCATATCTTGATTGAAATCAAGCGCCATTGCTTCGCCCTTCGTTTGAAAGATGGGCTCTTTCGAACAATTCAAAATTGTGGTGTTTCCCCAATTGATATAGACGTCATAAATATTCTTGCTTCTCTCCACATTTACCATCACATCCATCAAAGCATCGCCGTCAAAGTCTCCAGGTGTAACGCTGACAATCCTTTTGTCATCAAAGTAGCAGAAGGGACCCAGGCGTAGTAGTGGTTCCGTATCAGCTCCTGTTGTGCATAACAATTATTTAATATAGATGTCAAACAGCAACTTAAAATCCTATTTCTTAATGAAGAGCAGCCAAAATCATTTTCTATGCAATTGAGCATTTAACATGTTCACAAATTGATATATACATTTTTACTACTTTAAAATTGCCTTTTCTATCACTTTCGAATGGGTCTATTATATACGCACCATATAAAATCTGTAGCATTTTTCTGTCATCTTGAATGACGAATATATCCGTAAGTTCATCGGAATTAAAGTCACCGAAAGCTGCCACTACGCCATCCTTAACATTACCAAACACGATATTGGTAATATCACTGGCTTGGATTACGACTGCATAGAGCAGCACCAGGAGCAGACATTGGGAATGCATCTGCTTGATTTTCGCAACTTTTACACTAAGGATTTGCGTTTGCTTTGCTTTTTATTATTTTTTTGTTGTTGCTCTATAAAAATCAATACTGAGTCAGATGTAAATTATCGATATATATGAAGAGCTGCCACTTGCGGTGTTGCCAAACTGTTACAAATAAATCGATACATAAGGCATCTCTGGGTTTTGACGGTCGAAACAACGCAGAGAAAACTTTGCTAATAACTAGTAAATAATAACAAATACAATATTTTAACCATGGTAAGCATGTAGTGCAATGCAAATATGAAAATTTACTTGTGTTTTGTGTGCAATTGAGTGCAGGCAAAAATTTGTTGTTTTGATTGGTGTTGCTTCTTCTAGCACAGAAGCGCCAGCGCACGCATAAATTTTTGTAGTTGGTGTATTTATGCAATTCTCATATATATTACATTTGTGTGCATGTATTGGTGGTTGACTAACAATATTCATATTGTTTATTTTTACAGAACAAACTAAAGTCAAGTCAGCATCGCGACAAGGTAAAGAAATTTATCTCACTAACACAGACGGGTGAACAGACAGCCATTTTCTGCCTGCAACAGAATGATTGGAAAATGGATTTGGCCAGCGATAACTATTTTCAGAATCCTGAATATTATTATCGCGAGCTCGATCGCAAGCGTATTGAGCAGTTGTTTATGCGGTATCGTGACCCAACTGATGCCCAAAAGATCAGCTCGCAGGGTGTCATTAGATTTCTGGAGGATCTGGAATTAAGCCCCGACTCAAAACTTGTACTCATAATTGCATGGAAATTCCATGCTGAGGTGCAGTGTGAGTTTTCACGGGATGAGTTTATTAATGGCATGTGTGACTTAGGCATAGACAGCATAGAGAAGCTCAAGTCAAAATTGCCATTACTGGAACAGGAATTAAATGATGCGGGAAAATTTAAGGATTTTTATCATTTTACTTTCAACTATGCAAAGGATCCAGGACAAAAAGGCATTGATCTAGACATGGCCATTGCGTATTGGTGCATTGTGCTCAGCGATCGCTTCAAATTCTTGGGCATCTGGTGCAAGTTCCTCGAAGAGAAACACAAACGTGCGATTTCAAGGGACACTTGGAATCTTCTGCTGGATTTTGCCACTAACATCGATGATCGGATGAGCAACTATGATTCAGAAGGTGCTTGGCCCGTGCTAATTGACGATTTTGTCGAATGGTGTCAAGAGAATAACCACCTTGCCACAGATCAGACGCAACACACGCAGCAATCAACGTCCCAGAAGAACATATCAAGTGCTTACCAGACTTCGCATAGTACAAACATGAATTATGGCTAACGATTGTTACTTTATATATACATATATTCTCATTAATTATAATTTTTTTTTGCTTTTTATTCGGATTATTTTAAATAATGAAGATAATAAGCAATGCGAGTTAATTTACAATAACACTTCGATAAAACAAAAAAATAAAACTAGTAAATGTAACCAGAAAACCTTCCCACTTTAAGGTCTATTTAAGGGCGATACAATATTTCAGCTAACTATCGATGTGTAGTTTATCGATTCAATATTCTGTTTTATCATCCCCAACATTGGGTGTGTAGTGTGACCGTAGCGTACCAAAGGCAATTGATATTGTAAAAACGATTTTTCGTCGCTCTGGTCGCCCATTAGAATCTACAATTATTTAATAGTTTATTATAGCAGTGCGTGCGGTGCACGTAAGTGTGCGAATCCGCAATACTTGCTTCGAATGTCATGTAATTTGCAAAATTACACAAAGTGAATGTAACGTGTATAACAATCAATTGTTGCCCCGCACTTTCAGTGTGTGTACGTACGAGTGTGAGTGCGACCAAGAGTGGTATCTGTGCGTGTGTGCGTACATGGCTGTCAGTGGGCGGCCCATAAGGAGTCTACACCTATCATCACACACACAAACACCAATAAGGATGTATTTGCATTGCGTCTGCCACTGAGCAAGGTGTGGAGCAGTCGCCGCTGAATGACAAATGTATGTGTCATTGATGTTGTTGTTGGGGCCTGTGAACGCAATTAAGCAATTAATTTATATGTGTTTTTGTTGTGCTTCAAAATCCTTTAAATAGAACCCCCACCAAAAACTGCCCTTGGCGGATTAAACAACCACTTGACAAATAATAAAACAAATTAAATTATCATGCGAATAAAATTCAAACAAATTTACATTAGAATGAACCTATACAAACAACGAAAATACACACACAACACACACGCATACACATACCCAGCTCTATATATGTATGAGTAAATAAGTGGCACTAAACATATATAAATAAAATAAAAACAAACCTCAACACTTAACTGATAACCGCAGAGCCAGTCGTCGACGTCGTGACTACGACAACTAGCGACGCACGATCGAACCACGCTTCGTCTGTACATCCCATACACCCAACTGTAAATACCCTATATCAAGCCCTGACAGTTAACTCCACCCAATTGCAAATGCAACGGTAAAAGTCGCGTTTTTGATGTTAAAAATCAAATTGTTAATACAAATCTGTATATATATAAATGCATATCCATATTTAAACAGACTTTTATCACAGTACCGCGCGCACTGCTAAAGAAGAACCTTCACTGCAGATAGTAAAACAGACATAAATATAAATATTTTTATATAATTATGATAATGAAAAAAAAAAACAGTTTTGCTTTATTTTTATTGAAATGTTAATCAAAGAATAATGCAACAGTTTATGCTATTTATTTACGTGAATATATATATATATATATATATATATATATATATATATATATATATATATATATATATATATATATATATATATATATGTATATATACCTATATTTATATATATATTTTTAAATATATAATATATATATAAACTATATATAAAAAATATAAACTTTTTTGATAAACTAGCCAATCCGATAAATAATTTGCAACACGATTTCTTGGCTTGTACTTGCTAATTTTTCAAGTCAATAAAAATAAAAATAGCAACATGTAGGAAGACTTTGTTAGCACACTGTATACACTGTATACATCAGTGCATCGTACATACATATGTATATTTGTATTTGTGATCACTTTTTTAGCAGGTGAACTATTTGATAAGTATGTATGTGCCATATACAAACATATATATATATATATATATATATATATATATATATATATATATATATATATATATATATATATATTTATATATATATATATATATATATATATATATAGACCCATATAATGAAATTTCCATTGACGTATGTGAAAATGAAAATTCGGTAAAAATTATTTCGAATTATTTGTTTGCCTTCGAGCGCGCGCGCGCGTGTGTGTGTGTGTGTGTGTGTTTATTGTAGCAATTGCCAGTGTCTGGGGCAACGTTGTCAGCTCCATGCTAATTATTATTTTCGGTTATTTACAGCAGCCACAGAAGCAGCAGCAGCAGGAGCAGAAAGAGCAACATCAGCAGCCGCCATGCCAAGCCATAGCAAAGGCAATTACAGCAAAAGCAATAACAACATGCAAGTCATTTAAGTACGCTGATCGAGCAACGTGTAAACATCATGAGCCGTCAGGAGACCTTAGCTTCCAAGACGTCGTCGATGTCTCAAGGAGTGGCAGCCGCAACAGCCACAGTCACAGCCACATCAACAACAACTACAACATCAGCAGCAAATACAACATGCAGCAAAATATCAACATCAACACCACAAAAACGAGACGAGTCCACGCAGGAACAACAGCAAGAGTTCATTGATCGCAGCTTAGCCAGTGAAATTGGTGCAAGCGATGCTAGCGTCATATGCGACCTGTCCATCAACAGCAGCGGTAGCGATGCCAGTCCGGTGGCCAAGCGGCAGCTGAGCTCTGCCAATTTATCTCGCATTCGTCCACAGTCTAGTTACTCGGCGCGTGTGCTCATCTTTGAGGACTCGGATCATGATGCAGCCGCCGCGGCTGCAGCTGCAACGAATGCCAGTGCGAGTGCGAGTGCTCTAGCGCATGCTCAGTCGGCGATCGGCAGTTCATTTAACGCCAGCGGCGCCGATGCCAGCAGCGGCGTTGAAATGCTGCCCGTCTCGCCGGGCAAGCACGGCGCCAACGAAAACAGCAATAGCAATAGCAATAGCAATAATGGGTCCTCACTGATGCGCAATCTCAATTTAACTAAGAGCTCGTCGGGCGGCCTCTCGGGCAGCTCCAGTTCACTGCACTCGCGCGGCTATACGGCGCTGCTGCGCAAGATCTCCTATCAACAGCATACGAACTCCCTGCGCGCTGCCAGCAGCGGTAAGCGCCTCCCATGTCTCCATATTTATGTGATTAATATTGTGATTTGGCATTTGCAGAAGCTTCCAATTTGTTGCGTATGCGCCATTCCTCGCTAGGCAAATCAGCGCCCTGCCTTACGGGCAACTATTTTCGCCATGAGCTCTGCAGTGGCCCAGGGCCTGTGGCTGGGTCGGCAGCGGCAGCCGCAGCAGCAGCAGGAGCTGGAGGTATTAGCTCAACAGCTTCGCCTGGTCTAAATATCTCACGCTCTGGCAGTGGCATTGCTCTGTCGAAGCATCATCATTTGCATGGCGTGGTCATGCGTGGCTCTTCTTCGGGTACTGGCAGCAGCGCCTCCAGCGGTGTGGCTCATCATCGCTTGAGTCTGGTCACCAATGCTGCTGCCATGGCAGCCGGCTCCCGTGCTCATTCACCCTATTCGGCTAGCCCGGCGGATAGTCCTCGTCTCAATTCGCCCATGCCGTTCGCATTTGCGCCCATCAAACGCATCGCGTCGTGTCGCGGTGTTGCCGATGGCAGACGTTGGTCGGTAGCATCGCTGCCCTCCTCTGGCTACGGCACCACACCAGGCAGCTCTAATTTATCGGTGAGCACCATTATTCATTTTAAATACTTGTATGCATATAATGTCTTGGCGTTCATTTTTCTGTGCAGTCACAATGCTCCAGTCAGGAGGCGTTAAATCATTTGCCGCACAATTTGCCGCCTGGTCAGGACGATGCAGCCGCTGTTGCAGCGGGTGCCTGTTGTGCTGAGCACTTGAAGCAGCATTGCCCCAAGCACTGTGCTCTACTGCTCGCTGCGCACAAGCCACAGCAACAACAACCGCAACATGCACCGAAGCTCGCACAGCTGCAGCCGCAGCCATTGAAACCACCGATCGCATGCATTAACTGCTGCGCCGACTTGAGTGTCGCCTGCAGCGGCAATGCTAATGCGAATGCGAATGCAGCTAATGCGGCTAATGCATCGATGACGTCCTTGCCGGGCGGCCGCATGTCGCCCTATTTCCGGCCACGTTCCCGTTCGTTATCCAGTCCATCCCGTTCGCCCATTGTGGACAATGAGATCGCTGTTATGAATACGCTGTATAAGGAGCGCTTCCCTAAGGCCACCCAGCAAATGGAGGAGCGCATGAAGCATTTCATCAATGAGAACAAGAGCGCTGCTTGCAGCAGTTTCCGTGACTCACAGCCCATCGTGCGGTAGGTGTTCAAGCGATAATTAATAAATTTGATAATTATAATTTGTTGCAACATTTCAGCTTTGTGCACCATCAAGTGCTGGAAATGGCTCGTGACTGTCTGCACAAATCGGAGGCTAAGTTGATTACGTCTCAGTACTTTTACGAGCTAAGCGAGAATCTGGAGCGTCTGCTGCTGGAGACCAAGGAGAAATCCCCGGAAGCAGCCGCCGAGCTAAGTGGCGTTATCAAAAAATTGTTGTTGATTATATCGCGGCCGGCGCGTCTACTCGAATGCCTCGAATTTGATCCGCAAGAGTTTTACGAGCTGCTCGAGGCAGCCGAAGGTCATGCCAAGGCCATGCCTGTCATTAAGGCGGATATACCGCAGTATATTATACACAAGCTCGGCCTCAATCGTGATCCCATCGCGGAGCTGCAGCAAGAGCTGCGCGAGACGCAGCAAATGTGCTCAGAGCAGGTGACTGGCGGCGACAGACTGCTGGATACGCATCCAGCAACCGGTGCACTACTGCTCAACTCACCTTTGACCTGTGCGGCCAAGCAGCTGAGTAATCTCACACTGGATGGCATAGCATTGGAAGCAGGCAATTCGGGTGGCAGTGGCACCTGCACACCTCAGCCCATATTGCCGCAGCAGCCCCCGCAAACACCAGTGGGCTGTGAATCCCAGCCCACGCCCAGTTTTGCTTTAGCCATCAGCCAGCTGAATACACCAGCAGCGGAGACTGCAAATGCACAGCAGCAACTGCAGCAACAGCAACAGCAACAGCAACAACAACAGCCGCTGCCCAATGAAAACGATTTTGACATTGCCAAGCTGATCTCAAATGGTGCCTACGGCGCCGTCTATCTGGTTAAGCATAAGACAACGCGCCAGCGCTTCGCAATGAAAAAGATCAACAAGAATAATCTCATATTGCGGAATCAGGTGGAGCAGGTGTTCGCCGAGCGTGATATATTGTCGTTTGCCGACAATCCCTTTGTGGTCAGCATGTATTGCTCCTTTGAGACTAAGAAGCATCTGTGCCTCGTTATGGAGTATGTGGAGGGCGGCGACTGTGGCACGCTGCTCAAGAACATTGGCCCGCTGCCCGCTGACATGGCGCGCTTCTATTTCGCCGAAACAGTATTAGCCGTGGAGTATCTGCATAGCTATGGCATTGTCCATCGAGATCTCAAACCGGACAATTTGTTAATCACGGCTCTCGGCCACATTAAACTCACCGATTTTGGACTCTCCAAAATGGGTCTCATGTCCTTGGCCACCAATCTATATGAAGGCTACATTGATTCGGAGACGCGACAGTTTTCCGACAAGCAGGTATTTGCGGCATTATCTTTCGATACATTTATAGATATTCAATTCATATTTTTCACTCTGCAGGTGTACGGCACACCCGAGTATATAGCACCCGAGGTGATCCTGCGACAGGGCTATGGCAAACCAGTCGACTGGTGGTCAATGGGCATCATATTGTACGAGTTTCTTATTGGCTGTGTGCCGTTCTTCGGCGAGACCGCCGAGGAGCTGTTCGCGCACACTGTCAACGATGACATCGAGTGGCCGGACAGCGAGGATTGGCCGGTGCAGTCGGAGGCGAAGGATATAATCTCACAGCTTCTGCAGCAGAATCCGCGAGATCGTTTGGGTAGTCAGATTGGCGCTCTGGAAGTAAAGGAGCATGTTTACTTCCAGGGCATGGACTGGAACTCGTTGCTTCGCCAGAAAGCAGAGTTTGTGCCGCAGCTGTCGCACGACGATGATACCAGCTATTTTGATAGTGCGTATAATTCTAGAGCCTACATCTATAGTTTACTAATTTCTTCTCGTCATTCCAACAGCTCGCATGGATCGTTACAATCACGATTTGGGCGGCGAGGATACCGATGATACCGACGACACGCCAGTTTTTGGCAGTTTCAATTCCTATACGCCACAATATCGAAAGCAGCACTACAGCTGGTCTCGCCATGCGACGGCCACGACAACGGACGCCGCCAGAGCAACGCCAACAACATTGCCATCGCGTGCACAGGAAAATCCGACGGCCACAGCGACTATGGCTGCCACAGGAACAATGTCCAAACTGATGCCCTCAGCTGTAAGCGGGGAGGGCGTGGTCAATAAATTCTTGAACACTCCGCAGTTGCGTAAGCTGGATGTGAGTAAAATAATAATACGAATTTTCGCTCATTTCGATCTGAATATTTAATATATTTGTATTGCATTTGCAGCTCTCGTCCAGTTGCTTGAAGGTACCCTCCACACCGGACAGTGAGTTTTTGCCGGAACTGTTGCATAACGTAACCATTGGCAATGACGCTGAGCTGCGCATGCTCAAGCATTATTTGCAACAGCCAACGCCAGCGGCTGTGCGTCTAAATCAGCGTCACAGCATGCCACCGAATACTACAACCATTATAAGCACACCGGCCACACCGCCGCCGCCGCCGTCGACACTTTCCTCAATGGCGACACCGCAACCCACGAGCGTCAGCAGCATTTCTCGCAGCACGCCGGAAAGTTCGCAAACGGACAGCGATGATTTTTCGCCGCAGATCAATCGCAAGCGCAAGGGCGTTTGTGCGCGTGATATATTGCCACGGTTTTCCATCTCCATTGAAGATGAGACCATCAGCGCGGGCAGCTCGTCCACGGAGAATATGAATATACGCGAACAATCGCCTCTGGCTCTACAGCATCAGCCCAAGTCTATGGACAGCAGCAGTGGACCCAATTCATATGGTGTCAAGCATCATCGTTCGCGCTCTATCGTCAAGTCCGCTTCGGCGCTGGGTCTGTCGCTAATGTCCTCGCTTGACAATACACAACTGGCGGCACAGCTATGTGGTATTCAGTCCCCGGGCAGCGCTGGTGGTGGTGGCAATGGCTCGAGCACCGCTAGCTCAAGGGACACATCGCCCTGTCGCGAGTTGTCGCCACTGGTGACAAATCTTAAGCCGCCCATCATAATACGACGAGGTCCACGTGGCTTCGGCTTCACTGTACACACCATACGCGTCTATTATGGCGACACTGATTTCTATACCATGCACCATTTAGTGATGGCCGTGGACGAGGGCAGTCCCGCCTTTGAGGCAGGTCTGCGACCCGCCGATCTCATCACGCATGTCAACGGCGAGCCCATCCAGGGCCTATTTCACACACAGGTGCTGCAGTTACTGCTGAGTGGTGGGGAGCATGTGACGCTGCGAGCCACGCCTCTGGAGCACACTAGTATACAGAGCGGTGGTCGCAAGCGTGACCTTATGCAGAGCAAGCTGGCCAAAAAGGGCGTTAATCGGCAGAAGAAGCAAACGAAGCGTGAGCACGATAAGAAGCGCAAGACTTCGCTATTCCGGCGCATAAGCAGCAAACGAGCAAATGCAGAGATGCAACAGGTCAGTGGAATAAAGCTACAATAAAATATCATATCGATTTCATATATTCCCCATCCTTTGTAGTTCTCGGCGGGCACCAGTTCGCCCACCACACCATCGGCGCGCAATTTATCCCCGTTGGACTCCTCGTATCATAGTAGCTGCTGTCAATCGGCGGCTAACTCATCATCGCAATCAACTTCGCCCTCATCTTCGTCCCCCAATACGCCCACCGGTTCGAGTGGGGGCAATGGCGCCGGTAATGGCAACGGAGCCAAGCCAATTGCCGCACCACCCATCGCAGCTTTGAGCGTGCAGCTGCCTTTGCCGCCGGCCAGTCCAGTAGTATTGCTGCCGCATGTGGGCGCAGTTGTAGGCAATAGCGCCACTTCCGTGGGCAATGTGCCTGGTAAGTGCTCAACAGATATTTATATCGTGAACTCAAATAACCAACAATCATCTATTTTTTAGTTTCACCCACTGGCGTTGTACCGCAGCTGTACCAACGTCCCTCTACTTTACATGGTCTTAAGCACAAGCTACACGCTGCATCGAGCGGCGCTGGTGGTTCAACTACCAGCGGCTCCGCTGGCGGCGGCTTGAAGACGCTTCATACTTCGAGCAGCAATGCACTGCCCAATCGACGCAAGTCTGTGGGTCACATACCGCTATCGCCTCTAGCGCGAACACCGTCTCCGTCGCCATTGCCGTCGTCACCCACTCGCTCGCCATCGCCGTTGGCTTTTCCTTTGGTCGGTCATCAGCCTGGAGCATCCAATACCACGCAATCATATAGTCCGGGCAGCACACTACCCACGTTGCAGACAGCCGTGAGTGCTAGCACTAAGAAAGCTGGCTTTGCCCGCACCAAATCCGCTGAGCCAAGTTCGCCGCTGCTGCGTCGCGCTCTGTCTCCGGATCGACTTCATCCACGCAGCGCTGAGACGAAAATCTCGCCGCTCTGCTGCTCACCGCCAATAAAACAGCAAACGCAACATCATCAGCATCAGCGAGTTGTGGCGGCCACTTGGCGACCGGCAGGCGGTGCAGCTGTGGCAACTGGAGCACAGCAGCAGCAACAACAGTTGGGCAATAGCAGCCCAGAGGAATCTCAAAGGCAAACGACCCCAGCAATAACAACAGCTGTAGCTGGGGCCACTGCCGCAGCATCAGTAGATAGCCAAGCAACGAACAATGTGGCCATAGGCAGCAACAGCTGCGAGCTTTTGCCACGCATTGCCGAAGAGAAGGATTCACCCACGAGCACTCAAGACAGTAGCGGTGCTTCTGAGGTATTTTTGCCGGCGATTGAGGAGCATGGAGAGAGTGAGACATCGTCGCCTACACAAACGTTAGAAAAGCCATCATCCAAAGCCGATCAACCAGACAAGGCCAAAAAGGCCGAATTGGGTAAGCTTATGATTATGGTGGAGACAGATTTTGGTGTAAGACTGATTCAATTTTTAATTGCAGGCAAAATCAGTGCAACTAAAAAATCTTCGATTACAACGACTAGGCCAATAAGCGCCAGTGATTTCCGCAAGGAGTCAACAACAGGCAAGGTATCTGTAGCTTCACCAACAACAACAACAGACGTAACTTTGGCTGCCAAGCAGAAGAAGTAGCGCCACAGGACTGGGTGTTTGTGTTTTAAATTTAATGTTTAGCTTATCTAAATGTTTAGCCTTAAATATTAACAAAACGAAACGAATGAATCTAGAAGGAGCGATGAAGAAAGTAGCTGCAGGATGAATTGATAAATGTATTCAAGGGATTGTGTATTGTGAATCATAAACAAAATTAGCAAAAAAAAAAAAAAAAAATTAGAAAATCTTGGAATTATATTATAGTAGCTTGTAGTATCTCGTATCTTACAAAATTCCTAATACAAATTGTAAATTAGTAAAAAAAAAAAAATACATATGCAAAATATTACAATTTAAAAGGAGAATGTACTAGCAATGTAAAGGCGGCAGCATGCAATTATCAATATTGTATTTGTATATAAATGTATAACATTGATAGAATTAAAGTCTAGTAAGAAATGGAAACGCCCAAGAAAACGCTTTGAGGTGATAACGGCTAAGTAAAAATTAATGATAAATTGCATAAATAACCAAAATTTGCTTGCTCGGTTAGAAATATTAAAGCTTCTTTTGCGAATCTATAATCCTTGTCGAATTCAATATATATATATATATATATATATATATGTATTGTATTAAATAAATGTTATATGTGTGTGTATCTAAATGCTTTGAAACAAATATTTGAATGTAAAGTTGTGCGCCAATTTACAGACTTTACTGCTGTACGGTCACACTGCTATCGATAGAACTGTCTATATGCAATTTTTAAACGATAACACGTTTATCGATAACACATTTGCCAGCTGTGCAGTTTGTACGTAAATACACGAAATACACGCCTAGTTTTCTGAAAAATGCTTCCCAAATTAAGAATATCTGCATTTCTGCTTAAGGTAAGCTATATATATATATTCTCATGATCAATTATTTATGTGTTAATGCATTTTGAAGCGATTGGAACGTGTCAAGCTGCAGTGCAGTGGTTGTTTATACGGCGTATTTTATGGAGAGAGCACTTTGCTACTATTGAGCTTTAACGTTGAGTCGAGTGTGGGTCAACTGAACTATGAACAAATACAGCACAAATTTCCAGCCGAGCTGGATTTGTGTGGTTTGGTAAAATTTGGCGATTGTACTGATACAGAAGCTCACCTAAACGAGATAATATCATCAGTGGACATAACGGATAATCCCATCCTGCTGCAATGTCAACTGGGCACACTTGTGGGACTGAATGCATCCTTTTTTATACATGGCAAGCTGGAGAATGTGCCGTACGAAATCATGGAGGCCCCACAGCTGTATAACGACTTCTGTTTCACACGATTAAAGTGTGGATTCTTTTTGTACACATTGCCTACGCCGGAGTCCATAGCCAAGGAGATGCACGCACTTCGCAAACGTGTTGCCGATGGCAGTCTGGTTTTTAATGTGGCACAAACAAAGATCTATGTGAGCAGCAACTGTGGCATACAGCATCAGAGTTTCAACTGCGATTCACTGATTGAACAGCTCATCGCTGAGATTCCCACTCCGACAGAATCATCTAACGGCGACAAAAAAAAGAAAAGTGCTGCTGCTCCAGATTTGGCCAAGTATTATGGCGCTGCCGGCTGTGCGTACGATGTGATCAAAATTGATGTCTTGCGCTCTCGCACACGCGAGTACGGCTCAGGAGATTCGTTGCCACACCCGGCATTGAGTGTTTGCATTACAAACGAGGATTCCGTTAAACAACAGGTGCCTCTCGAATTGGAAGCAATGGCCATACTCTGCAAGAAGACCAAGCTGCTGCGCTTGTATGATGTGCTTATAGAGAGCATTTGCCGCTCGTTGCGGCTCTTCGAACAGTGCCTCAGCGAGCGCATCACCGAACAAGAGACAACATTGGATGTTAAGCTGCTCTCGCCACTCACCTATCACTTTTATCCACAGGAATTTGGCCATTTTTTGAGCTGTGCTTATCTAGAGCAACTGGGCGATGATGAGCCCAGTGTACAGGAGAAACGTAAGCGACTCCATCGGCAGTTCGCTCTGCCGGCCACACGGCCCTATTTCAGACGGGCTAATCAGTGTCGGTTCCAAGATGACATAGCCACTGTGGACACAGCGATCTGGACACCGCTGCTTAATACGCACATTGGAGTACGGCCTAGTGGCGTGACTGATGGAAAGGAATATCTGGTTAATGGGAACTATCACTACTATCACTATTTGCAACAGCAGGTGCAGGACAAGGGTTGGGGCTGTGCTTATCGTTCGCTGCAAACGATTTGCTCGTGGTTTCTACTGCAGGGCTACACTGAACGACCGATACCTACTCATTTGGAGATACAGGAATATTTGCATAAAATTAACGATAAGCCAGCTTCTTTTGTGGGCTCATCGCAATGGATTGGCTCCACAGAGCTGAGCATGTGCTTGCAGGGCTTTCTCAATGTGGACTCCAAAATATTGCACGTTGCATCTGGTGCAGAGCTCTCGACGATTGCCTCAGAGCTGGCCATGCATTTCCAAACCCAGGGCACACCCGTTATGATCGGTGGCGGAGTGCTCGCACACACAATAATCGGCGTGGATTACTGTGTGCAAACGGGTCAGGCAAAGTTCTTGATACTTGACCCTCATTATACTGGAGCCGATGACTTGGCTACCATACAAATTAAGGGCTGGTGCGGGTGGAAGGGCCTGGACTTTTGGGATAAGAAGAGCTACTATAATCTCTGTATGCCACAGCGACCGATTTTATATTAAACGTTCCATTAATGCATTTAAAAATGATTTCTTTTGCAAGCTTTAATGTTTTGTGGTGTTAAATAAATTTAATGTAATTTATTAGATATATATGTATTCACATATATATAATTTGTATGAATTAAATTCCCAGCTAAAATCATGCATGCCCGATCAAATTTAATGCAATATATATTTATATGATATATATATATATATATATAAGTATTGATAGAGGTATTCCATTTTATTATTGAACGTGTCTCCAGCTGCCCTATAAAACAATTTGGATTTGTGCTTGTTAGAAGAAGCAACTGATTTTTGACACGGACTTAGACTTATTTATAAAATTAAACAAAGTAGCTTAAATACGAAGTATAATAACTTAACGCTAGGTGCCGTTTTTTGAGTACTTCTTCCAATAGCGCTTGACCTCGTCGTGACCATTTTTTTGCACGACCATGGTGCGGGTGCGCTCGTTTTGCCAGACTAACATACTGATGGATTGTGCGAAGTCGCGCAGCGTTACGAAGTCATTTTGCGAGAGGAACTGATTGTAGACAACGCCCTCGGTGTAGGTGAAACGATTGCGTTCCATTTCCCAGAGTTTGATTTGGTCCACGACTGTGGGTGGCAGGCAGGATTTTGAATGAATGGCAGATTCGACCAGTTTCATATTGGGATGTGCATACTGTTCCAAATAGCTGACAATTTGTTCGGCTGTGATGCCGCCTCGTAACGCTTGACGCACTGAGTCTCGGGTGAGCACACCCACAACGAGATTGGGAAATCGATAGAGCAGCTCGGTGAAAAGGCCCAGCACAGCGATCTGCAGCTGTGAATCTGTATAGGCATAGACGCGATAGTTTGTCTCCACCACAATGTAGCCTCGTTCCTCCATGCGCTCCTCGTCTACCAAAGTGGACGCCTTGGCCGCATCTTTGTTGGTGACATTCAAGGCCAGTCGGGTGGGATAGAAGCGACATTCTTTGCGTTTCCGTTGAAAAACTAGTCCGAACTCTCGCAAGTGTTGGAGAAACGTCAACATCTGATTGCTCATGCCCTCGGAGCTGTAGTCGCGGCCCAGCGTTGAGAAGCTCAGTTGAAAAAGCATGGATAGACATTCAGGAAAGGCGAGGCCACGCTCTTCGCACGTCTCTAAATACTGAAGCATAAAGTGCCAGACCTGGGCGCGTGTGTCCAGTAATAGAAACTGAAATCCCTGACGTGTGATGGTTATGCCATCCCGTTCATCGCGCTTCATAAGATTTGCATGGAGAAGAATGCGTACGGCATCTGGACTGATAGCCTCTGCGTCGGTGTTAGCGTGCCGACTACCCGTGCCCACCATATAATGTAGCACACAACGCCAACGGGACATGGCATACGAGTCAAGGAACGCAATGTCTCGCGGTTTGGTATCCTTATCCAGCGTATTTGTTATTGCCCAGGCTTCTCCTCCGCCCAGCAAAACTTGGCGAAGGCTACTTTTAAAGGAGGGTATGAGCTCCCATGCAGTTAATCCTCCTGGTATGGCTGTCACACGCCAAACATTCAGGTCAGTCAAGCAGGTGGTGGCCTCCAGTTGTTCGCTGCAATGGATTATAGAATTCTGATTGTAGTGAACAGCAGTGTGATGTGTTGATTACTCACTTGGCTACACGTTGTGAGCCCCATGAGCTGACAACGGCCTGTGGCACTGGCTGATCTACGAACAGTATACGAATTACGAATTGTCTGGCTATTTCGGGTAATTCGCGATAGACCGCCAGGCAGATGGGTGGATATTTGTAGAGCTTATCTAATGTTTCGGGTGTTTGGTGGGAGCGCAGATAGTCCTGAAAGTTCTTGCACTCCAGGTTCTGGGGTCTCTGCACCACAGGTGTTATACCAGAGCTACCGCTCGAATGACGGCCAGATTTTGTATCGGCCATGGCACGATGCGCCCCAATTTGTTTAACAATTTCGCGTCTGCATTTCAGCCGCTATCGTGCCGGCTTATCGATATATTCAAATTTTTATTTTGATATACGATATTTTGCGATAATATTGATATTCAACTCAAATTCTGGTTTTAATTAATTTAACAAATACGAAGAATGTTTGCAGTATATATACCAAGCAAAACAATTGTTGACATTATATTATATAATTAACATTATTTTAATTTATATACATGTTAATATAACCATTTGAATTATATTTGAACGATTTTGTCAGATTGATTGAACAGCGTACCATTCAAAAGAACGATAACGATAGTTTGCTATTGTGAATACACATGTTTGACAACAATCAGCTGTTTCTGTTACCGCGTGTTTCGTAAAGTTTCCTGGCTGAAATTTTTATTTAATTTAAAATGAGTGATGATGAGGAGCAATATAATCCGGCTGCGCATAAAAAGCTGCTGCAGGCCATTGGTAACCTAGGCAATGGTCAGCATATACGTAAATCGACACGCGATGAGCGCCAACCTCAACAGAATGAGTTTCAGTTGTTCAAGAGTGCCAAGACAACTCAACATGCACCTAGGGCTGTGGGTGTAAACGATTTGGTTCAAATATTGCGTACGTCCAAGCACATTGATACTGGTAAGAAGCTAAAGAATGTCTACAGTACCAAGAAGGTTCTTGAGAAGCCACTGGAAAAGCCGGTTGCTGATCGCATCAAGCGAACAATTGGCTACGAAGGTGTTAAGAAAAAACTGGGGCGATGGGATGCTGTCGTTGCCAAACAGCGCTCCGCCGAGACGCAGGTAAGCGATAATTTGGACAGCATAAAAATATAAAGGCTTAAATGATTTTTTGCAGATATTTCCCATACCATCGGAGACGATTTACATAAATACAGCGGCTCATGCAAAGGCAATAAAAACGAGCATCAAATCCGATTTAGGTAAAGAGCTGGACGCAAGCAATAAAAAGTTGCGTAAGTTACGCAAAGAGCAAATGGGTGACACCACTGATGAGCAGTCATTGGCACAACGGGAAGAGGAGTTGTTGAAAAAGAAAATGACTAAAGATGAGCTCTACGCACGGCGCCGGGAGCTGGCCTATTTGAAAATGCGCGAGTCCCAAAAGTCGGCTAAGGCGCGCATGCAAAATAAGATTAAATCCAAAAAATATCATAAGTTGCAGAAGCGCCAAAAGATATTGGAGCAGATTAAGCAATTTGAGATACTACAAAAGACCGATCCGGAGGCAGCGTTGGAGAAACTAAATGCCTTGGAGAAGAATCGCGTGATGGAACGGGCAAGTTTGCGGCATAAGAACACTGGTACCTGGGCCAAGAATCTACAGGTGCGTGCCAAATACGATAAGGATGTGCGCAAAGATCTCGCCGAACAATTAGCTGTGAGTCGTCAGTTGACTGAAAAGAAAGTGGATACGGATAGCGAGGATGAGCAACAGAAAGCAGGAAAAATTGAAACAAATGAAGACTCTTACGATCCATTTAATCCCTGGACGAAGGCGAAATCAGCTGTAAAGGATGAAGCTCGAGCTGAGGAAGAAGATGCCAACTGGCGAAAATATTGGACCGAGCGCAACGAAAATGAAAAGTTGTTGGCTGAGCATAATGCTGAAATGGAAGCTGCTAAGCTCGAGAAAGAGCAGAATGAGGAGCAGAATAAGGAGCAGAAAAAGGAACAGAATAAGGAGCAGAAAAAGGAGCAGAAAAAGGAGCAGAAGAAGAAGGTGCAGATAATTCCTAAACCCAAAAAGGAACCACCAAAAAAGAAACCGAAGATTGTTATAGAAAATGGTTGGGAAGTTGAGGAGGTTAATGATGCCCGAGTTGAAGCCAGCACATTAGATGACATATTCGATAAGCAAAGGGAGAATGTAAACGAGGCGGTGAGCAAAAAGATAGCAAAGCTGCAAAAGCAAGCAGAAAAGCTGAAAGGGCTGACAAAGAAAACAAAGAAACCGAAGACCAAACGGGATGAACTGAAAAACTTGAAGTCTTTGACATTCAAGAAGACAAAGCAACGTGTGGAAATCGATGAGCCACTCAATCATGATGAAGTGGCGTCCACGCAAGCTGTGGAAGCTGTTAAGGATTTGCCTAAAATAGAAGTAGAGAAGAAACCGGTAGCTGAACCGACTGAAATTGATCCCAATAAGGTGGCCACCATTACGTGGAAGCAAACGATGCGCAGGTCGGATGTCATGAACGCTGCTTTGGCGGACGACGATGCAGCGGAATATGATGAAACGGATGCCGCGGCCGAGCGTCAATTGACTATTAGCGAGGCCTTTGAGGATGATGATATTATAGCTGATTTCAACAAGGATAAAACTAACGACTCAGAAATCAAGAACGCCGAACTGCAATTGGCAATGCCCGGCTGGGGCTCTTGGGCTGGCGCTGGTATATCCCAGAAGGTCATGGAGAGACGCAACAAGCGACTGCTATTCAAACTGGCAGAGCCTGAGAAGCGTCGCGATGACAACAAGGACAATCTCTATATAAACGAGGCGGGCACCAAGCAAGCGCGACCCCATCGTGTCTCCAGCATACCATTTCCGTTCAAGTCCGTGGCCGACTATGAAGCCAGCATTCGTGCGCCCATTGGACGCAATTTTGTGCCCGAAACTGCTTTCCGTATGCTCACACGTCCAGCGGTCATTACGCGCAAGGGCGAAGTTATCGAGCCCATGAATGAGAGCGAGCTGATCAAGTCCAATCGTCGCCTGCGTCATGTGGTGGACAGGAGAATCAGACGACAGGAGAAAGCGGACAAGGCGAAGCTGCCAAAAATCCGCTAATCACATGTAAAGTTAATAAAATTAGAATAAACAATTAAGAAAACCAAATTTGAGCACTTAACCTTTTTTTAAAACATCTAGCTAGTTAATAAATATTTGCTAGTCAAGAATTTTCACAATTCGACTTGCTTCAGCTGGTTTCCAGTGACTTCCAAATATCTTTGATTCAGTCATAACAAAGGTATAGTCCTATTAAGCCAGTCATGAAAGAGCTTCCAGTTGACTCTTAATCATTGGATATACCATGCCATTGATATTGTCCTGGTTAAAAGCTTACAGTTGAACCAAATCTGGGAGTAGTAACTCCGGGGAAACTATATAATTTCAGAATCGACTGCTACAAAGGTAAGATATGTCCGTATTTCGAGTGAAGATCGATTGCAGCAGAGCCGCTCACATTTCGCTGGATTTCTGTAAATAAAAAATATTTTCGCTAGGCCGTAAACGACATCGCAATTGCGATAAAATACCAGGCGAACATAAATGAGTAGTAGGGTGAGAAATTTTTGTTAAAATTGAGTTGACAATGACCTTGAATTAAAAGTGAGAGTGAGAGTTAGAGTGAGAATGAGAGTGAGTATTTATTAACATGAGTTAAATTATGTTAGCAGAGCTATTTTATTTTATGTCATGCCTAAAAGTATGCAACATAATTGTTCATGTTAATTAACATCTCACTTCCATCTCTCATCTTTCCCATCTCAATGTTTACTTAATTTTAACTAACATTTGGCACCCTAATACTCATTTATGTTCGCCTGGTACTTCTGAAGATACTATTGAAATTTGAATGTCGTCAAACTAGGTCTATCCAAAAACTCATCGATTGAAGAAGAAGAAGAAGAAATTTGGATATATGGAAAACAATTCTTATAATAGATAATACCAAATAGATAATATCAACGGATTTTGTTTGTTTTAAAAACCAAAAACCATAATTGCATCTGTACATAATTTTTAAAATTTTGGGCCGGTATTCAAATATAACAATAACAATATAGACTTAAATATGCAATCCAAAATAAATACACAAAACATTTTTATTTTGATATTTCAGTTTTTTTTTTCCACTTTCAATTTTTTATTTTACAAAATTTTGCCTTGGACTCAGTTAATCAAAGAAAGTCTCATTGCTAAATTGCGCGTTGGTTGCTTAACTAACTGGAATTTCGTATACTTACATACATATATATGTGTGTATATATGTATGTGTTAAGAGCTGTATAAATTATGCAATAATTAAATAATACAATTTGACAATAAACTAAAATTCAAATCACGCAGCGCAAAGAACTTAAATTTAATGCACAGAATTTTATTTTAGTTCATATGTTTATTATTATAATTATTTTCAATTGGAAGTTAAATTTATTTGACATTTAGATGTATAATTTACAAATATATATATATATGTATATATATGAAATGTTGCATTGTTTATTGTTAAATTGCTTTTTAGCAACTTGTCTATTGCTTTCTATTATAATTTTGGATTTCAATTTTATGTAGCTACAATTGCGCTAATAGTATATGTTTTATTATTATTTATTTTATATAATTATATATATATATATATGTATATTGTTTTTTATACTTTTGCATAATACTTTGCCTTGCCATTTGTTTTTCACATTTTAAGCAAAAGTTAAAGAACTAGCAAAAAAACAAAAGTTCCTAACATTAAAAACTACTTAACATCAAATTTTGGGTTTATTTTCAATTTCGGTTCAATTTTTTGTTCCCCCTTTTTCATTTCGTTAGGGAAATTTCTTCATGCTCTGAACCTAAATCGTTTTTTATTCTATACATATATCGTATATTTGTTGGCTTAGGAAAATGCCACGACTTTGAGTCGTTTCTTGCTTTGTGTTTAGTCAAATATGGAGCTCATAGAATTGAACACCCTGCTTCCATTTACAATTGTAATGTTTTCAACTGTTTTTAAGTTTTTTTCTTCTTATTTATTTATTTTTATTTATATTTTTTTTTTTTTGTTTTACTAAAATGCTAATAAAAGACACTTTTTGCCAGGCATTTCAAAATTGCTAAATTGTTTGTTTGATTTTTCTCTCTTTCCCGCCCCCACACATACACACACGCATACATACTCACACATACATACATACAAATAAACAGACATTCTTTTTCTCTACCTTTACAGTTGGTTTGTTGGTAAGCTTAGCCGGCTGGCAATCCATTGTAATAATACCCTGTTATCCGCTGTGGCATCCGTGCGGCCGCTTACATTAGCACACAGCACTTGCGACTGGTGCTCGTGCTGTCGCTGACCACGTCGCCCGTGTTGCCACAGAACTTGTTCACCGAATTGGCGTTGCCAGATGTCGCCACTGGCGCAGCGTTCTCAAAGTCCAATAGGCTGGGACTCATTGCGCCCAGTCCCAATGGTTGTGTTGCGATCGGTCCGGCGGCCATGTTGTTGTTATTGTTGTTGTTGTTGTTAGCGCTGCTAGTGTTATTGTTGTTGTTGTTGTGATTAACCGTAGTGGCGGCTCCTAAAACAGAACCATTAGTTGTTGTTGTTGTTGTTGTTGTTGCTGCAGCTGCAGCAGTAATAGCACTGGCTGCACTTGTTGTGGATGAAAGCTCGAAATTATTAAGCACATTGGCGGTGCGCGACAGCGAACGTTGCTTTTTCAAATTTGATAAAGTAACGGCACCCGCATCCATAGCAACATACTGCTGAGGAGCATGTTGCTGGCTATGTTGCTGTTGCTGGTGCTGGTGATGATGTTGCTGCAGCAGCAACGCATGTTGCTGCAGCTGCTGCTGATGTTGCTGGCTATGTTGTTGCTGATGATGCGTGCTGTTTGTGTCTACATGAGTTGGGTGTTTGGTGTTGGGTGGTTGGTTTGGTTGGTTGTTTGATTTGTTGATGATGATGCAGGCAGGCAGACGACACAAAACGAGCGCAACGAGTCGAGCACGAAAAAAAAAAAAATAAATAAACATAAAATCACAAGCAAATGTTATTTAACTTTTCTTAATTTTCGCTTTTATATATACAGCTAATGTTGTTAAGAACGAACTGTGTATACCCTGTAATTGTTATATAGAGTTGCTCAAGCTGGTTTAATGAAAGTTAAGAAAGAGTAGACAATAGAATCTAGAGTTGTATTTGAGTTTTTGCAAGCACTACCCTATATACCCTGTAAAGCTGAATATGTTAGTGTTTTTCGATCAATGTGACAGTTATGCGTATATGTTATATGAGATCAAGTTAGTTACTCTGCTATATACATTTTGTAGAGCATGCTCTAGTCGTGTTAGCCCAACACCGAGCACGAGGCTTGCCTTGACTTTCGTTTAAGCGACGTCGTTAAACAAACATTAGACAGTGACATTTGACACAGGGGAGAAGCATTTAAGCGGCGTTGCTTGATTGGAGCACGCTGTGTGTATGTGTGTGCAGGTGTTGTATGTGTATGTGTGTGTGAGAGTTATATGGGTACTCTCTGTATTACTCACCCACTAGCACAGTGACCTGCACGTTGATCTTGCCATTGGCCGCCGCCTTGGAGGACTGAATCTGCACCGCCTCAGCACTGGCCGCGGTGCCCTTGTCACTCAGTATAACCGCCGCGGCGGAGGTGGCACGCTGCAGCTCGCCACCGCCACTGGCACCCGCCGGATCGCCCGCCTTGAGCAGCAGCTGCTCGTCGTTCTCCCGGCCGTCGGGCGGACGACGCGGCAGATAGGAATGTGTCGTTGTGAGCGTTATGTTGTCCACGGCATCCGCGGACTTGGAGTGCGACAGGCTGGCCGTTGAGGGCCGTTTCTCGGCATTGTTGTTGTTGATGTTGCTGTTGGTCGTGTGATAGCCATAGCCATTGGGCAGATCAGCGGCAGCTGTGGCCGCTGTGGAGCCTGGATCGGTAGCCTCCTGCGCCTGCAGACGCAGTCGGGCCTCCTCCACAGCATCCTTTTTGGTTGTAAGCGTTTTGTCGCGCAGGCTGGTGCGACGCACCGATTGGGCCCTGCGAACGGAGACGTTATTATATTTGTATACACAAAGATGAAGAGAAAGAGAGGGGGGAGAAAGAACGAACCTGGTATTGTTGCTCTGCGAGCGCCGAACGCGCCTTCGTTGCGCCTCCGCCAGTCGTTTGCTCTCCTGTTCCGTTTTCAGCTGATCGATGCGATCACGTATCTCCGGATCCTCGCAGATATCTAAAAGTAGGTATCTATATAGCATGTGATATATATATAGTTGGGCAGATGGCTACCTGAAGGCGTCTCATCATCCTTGTTGCGCACATTCAAATCGGCGCCGCATTGCGCCAGCATCTCCAGAACTTCCAGCTGTGTGAGAAATTAGTATGGATTAGATGAGAGGCAAGAATTTGTAGACCACTAACTTACATGACCCCAACATGCTGCCGCGTGCACTGGCGTCCACAGATCCTTGTCCATGGCATCCACATTAACGTGCTGCTCCAGGAGAAACTCCACGACGCGCACATAGCCATTGGCCGAAGCTATGTGCAGCTGCAATAGAGAGAGAGAGAGAGACAGAGAGACGAGTTTAGTTGTTGTTGTGCACAACACGTGTGTGCGTGTGTGTGTTTGACTAACCGGCGTGGCGCCTTGGTAGTCTGGCTCCTCGAGATCAGCACCGGTGCGCGCCAGCTCCATTAGATCCTTGAGCATAACGCGCTCCGTGGAGGAGCGCGTCTCATCGATGAGCTCCTGGGTGACGCCGCGCTGCGCCATTTCGCCCTCGATAAAGTCCAGGGTATTCTCATCGTCGCACAGATCATACGGCATATTGCCATCCGTGTTGACGGCCAGCAGATTGGCATTGTGCCGTATGAGTATGCGCACCAGCTCCAAATGGCCGCAGGTGGCCGCCGCATGCAGCGGCGTCCATTTATCACTGTCCTGCGCATCCACGTTGGCTCCATAGTCGAGCAGCAGCCGCAGCATGTCCACATTGTTGTCAATGCAGCACTGATGCAGCGCCGTCAAACCATCCTCGTTGGCCGCGTCCGGTGTGATGCCATGCTGCAGCAGTGCCGCCACCTCAGGCATATCGTTGCGCGACGCTGCCTCCAACAGCACCACGCTATTCTCGAACGAGATGTGCCGCCTGCCGCTCAGCGTGCCCGAGCCGTTGGCATGCCGAAAATGATGTGTGGTATCGCCCGAGCCGCCGTTCAATATGCTGGCCACTGTGCCACCGCCGCTCGCGCCGCTGCCCCCGGCGCTGCCCGTCTGGCCCTTGGCGCGCTGCAGCTTCAGCCATTCCTTCTCCTTCTGCCGCGCCAACTTCAACTGCTGAGCGCGTCGCCTGCAAAATAAAAGCTGCATTAGTCCACAAAGTTTTTGCTACGTTTTTATTGACGTCGATTTCTCAATGTTTAATTGCTATAATATTTATTTGCTCTAATGTAATCACAACTACATCTCTGCATCTCTCCCTATCTCCCTGCTGAAAGCCAATCAAAACTTGGTCTACAACTTTTCATTTCCTACTTCTACAAAGTTCCCACAGCTCAAGCTCAAATTGTATAAGATTTGTCCTAAGGAGATTTTAAGTGCATCGAATGTGCGTGACTTCCTTGATTTTGGTGGCGCGTGGCCTTGGTACAAATTGAAAGATCATCAAATGATGCCAATAAATAGAAAACACTTTGAGCAGCTGTTTTAACGCGTTCAATTAGCCAAGTTAGGTAAATGCACCAATACAGTTGCTTTATAGATGATTAGCAATAGCTGTAACTGTTTCTATTTAACCTGGCCTATATTGACCATAACTATTTTAACTGTTTGCCTCTCTGGCTGTAGAACGAAGGCAACTTATTTACTTTCCTGCTTCTGTTAATGATGTAATTGTTACATAACTTTAACTAAATTTATATAATATATTCACGCTTCATTTAGCTACTTTACTTTCGAGATTACATTTATTTTCAGTTATATTAGCGAATGGCGCTATTTATAGCACAGCAAAGTATGGAAAGTGAAAGCTTTACTAATTTATTCTAACTACTCATAGAGCGTTGACAATTGAGTCATATCGAACTCTGCTAATTGATGCTATTTTAAATCAACAAATAAATGAGTTCCATATTAACATTTACATATAATATATTGCTATAGATATTTTTTTGCTATAGATATTTTTTTTATTTTATTGAATTAATTAGATTTACTCAGCATAAATATTTTTTTTTGTATTTTTTTTATATATATAATAATATATTTAGTTTTTATATCTCAAGTCTTAAATAATTATTTTTAAATAATATATAAATATTTATAAATGATATTTATATATACTATTTTTATTTTTTATATTTTATATTTCATATTTCATTTTTCATATTTTATATTTTACTTACAGTCTGGCCAGTTGGAGTCTCTCGTGCGTGGGCAGGCTCTCCACCGTTTGCATCTCGGCGACCAGGTCGGCATGCTCCATTTTGAGCTGCTTTGTGTAGCTGGCATCCTCCTGGCTCTTGCGCTGTATCAAAATGCCTTTGATCATCTTGACGTCGCTTGCTGATGCTGATGCGGATGCGGATGCGGATGCTGGCGTTGATGTTGATATGTTGTAGAATAAAGTATTAATTAGTTGTTCACACGCTTGGCAACTCTGACCAAGGGATGTTGCTGTTGTTGTTCGTCTTCTGCTTCGTTTGCATGTAAATTGTAATTTGCATTTTTGAGTTTAATTCTCGTTTGTGGAGTGTTTCGTGTGGTTAGAAGGGTGTTTGGTGTTATCATTGGAGCAGCTGTTGCTGCTGCCACTGCCACTGTTGCATCTATTATTATTAATAACAATATTATTGTTATTATTATGATGATTGCAGTTGTCGATGTTGCTGCAGCGCTGCAGCTGAGGCAGCTCTCATGGCAGCAGCGTGTCCACAACTGTTGGCACCACTTCCAATTTCACTGCTCAGCACCGCTGCGTTTAGTTTTTCCACTTTTCCAACAGTTGCCTGAAAAAGAGAGAGAGAGTGAGTAAGTGAGAAACCAGGTTAAGCCACAAATCATATAAACTAAGTCACGCAATTGATTAGTCCCAAAGGAGGCTCAAAAGTAAGTTCTCTCTAGATTATTTCCCAGTCGCACCTTGCCCACTGCAATATTGACAATTGTTTATTACACTCGCAGCACAATAAAGCTGACTCAATAGTAAATAAGAATTAGAGTTTATGGGCAATCGCTCGCATATTTAATAACCTGTATATAGCACATAGATATTCTTCTTTGCAGTAAGCAGCTCAGATGAATTAGGTTTGATCATGAGCTGCATTGTGAGTAATCAAAGGAGAGAACTATTTAAATTTACTCTCTAATATTTTTTGAGCTCGCCCCAGAATCCACTCAAATACTGATCTTGAGTTTTTCTGTAATTGGAGTGACACCTCGCCGACCTCTATATAAGGCAAGCAAGCTGCGGAACATTTTCAGTCGTGTTTCGAGGCTGCTGTGTATCAGTCCTAGTGTGGCGCTGTGCTTGTCTACTGATTTTTGGTGAATATTTTAGAATATTTAAAATTAATTTAATATAATATATCATTAATGTAAATATATATTATATTATTTATATTTTTGTAATAAATATTAAATAAATGTTTAAAAATATTTAAACTAAGTAAAAATATATAAAACTTGTTAAAATATATTTATTATATCAAATATATTTTATTATATAAATATTGCATTAATTATATGAACAGTAATTGAAGCATAAACATAATAATTATTAATTGATTATTATGTTGCCATGCTATAATTACTATGATTCATAATGATAAAATGCAATGATAATTATATAAGATGATGATATTGCTATAAGATAATATATTTTATATAATATATATGATATAATTAGATGTCAATTATAATACGAATTCCTCGTCAATGACAATCACGATGATGATATTGGTAATGGCGATGTTTATGTCAACTTGATTATCGCGATGTTAAAGTAATTATTCATTTATCACACTCAGCTACATCGCTCTGCAGCTGGCTCAAAGCAAATGATAATGTTAATGAACATTGTCGGCCAGACAGGCACTAATTGGATTTGCTTGGTGGATTTTGTTTAAAGTATTAGTAGAAGTCGGCAGGCCGGGTTAACTGGCCAAAATGCGTGAGGCCAAAATCCAATTGCATGACAAAGTTTTGTTGGTCAGAGTAAGCAAGATAAATTGAGGCTGGCAACCGGAGCGCACGCACAGTCGATGGCAACCAGAGCGCAGAGGAGGGCAGAGTTTGCGGAGCAGCTGAAGCAACAGTCGAGGCAATTGTGCTAATGGAATAGCTATCAACTATCCCACAAACTGACAAACTAGACGCATTTCGCTTAATATTTGCAGTTTTTGTTTTTGGATGCGCTGAAGTGTATGAATAATGTCAGTGTGTGGAGTGCTGCGAGTGCCTCGTCTCCATGTCCTTGGCAGCTCGAGTGGTTCAATAGCCGGCAAACTAAGTTTTGGCAACGGCAACAGCAGCAGTAGCAGCAGTAGCAGCAGCAGCAACAGCAGCAACAGCAGCTGCTGTAGAGTATCGAGTTCATTTGAGTTGAAGCGACGTTGCCGCAGCGTCGCATCGCATCGCATCGCATCGCATCGCATCGCATCGCATCGCCTCGTGTGGCACGTAGCAAAGAGCATTTTTAAATAAAAACAGTTGCAAAGCCCCTTAAACAGCTTTCAATGCTGCGCACTGAGTTACTCATTTGCTATGCCCTCTCATTGGGGATACCAATGTAAGTCCTTAAATAAACTGTCAAGTCTGTCTATCTGTGTGTGTGAGTAGGGATTAGGTATTACGTATAAATGTAGCTGCTGCAGAACATAAACTTCGCAAATGTAAATAAAATTTACATTCACTCGTCCCAGCAAACACCTTTTACAGATTTAATCTGTGCGTAAAAGTTTTTATGAAAAATAAAAAATAAAACATAAATACGAGTTGAGTAGATAAACATATTTTAAACACGCTTGGCTTAGACGCTTGAATAAAATGCTAATATAGTGCCTTAACTCGGAGAATTCCTACACTTTATATTTTTCATAACTTTCGCCTTTCTATGTGCTTCTCAAAAGTTTCTGCATTTTTTTTGTTTGACTGTTAACTGAAGTTTTGTCATTATCTAATTGAAATATTATCACCTCACTTATAGTTTGTTACTGTTTCAACTTATTTTTCCATTTCATTCAACTTCCTTCTATGCCTTTCTATGTGCTTTTCATGGCATTCATGTGTGCTGGTCCGCTTTGAATGTTTAATAAGCAATATTTTTTTTTCCAGCTTCCAGCACACTATTTTCCTTATTTAACTCTGTTGATTTGTCCCTTCTATGCACTTCTCATGCGCAGCCTTGTTATCCGTCTATTGTAATGTGGTTGAAAAACTTTATGTTGTTTGCTGCTGTAGAACTACGTGTGTCATTAGAATTAAATTATATTGTCCCTCCATGCGATTCTCATTAAATCACTCAGCTTCCTCCGCGTGATTTTTTTTGTCGTTTAGCTGCTGAACAACGTTTTTCCATTTGATTGATATCTAGAGCTGAACTCATTAAAAGTCAGCTATATCTCAAGGGACTCGTTCGACGCGGTCTCATTTGTGTATGCCGCATGTGGCAGACTCCCTTGGCGCGTGCACTTTTTTTCTTCTTCTTTTTTTTGCCGCATTGTGTGTGGACTGTTGGCAGCCGTAGAAGTTTGCCCGTTAAACGCAAAACAAACTCGAAATTGGCACAAAAAACACCTGTGACCCTTTTTTTGCTTTATTGCCTGTGTGTGGCAAATGGATGTGGCACTGGGGCGGGCAGACGTGGCGGACAATCAGCACTCGAATTTAATTTGCATGGCCAGCCATCAGCTACAGCTACAGCTACGGTCGTGGCGAGTCCCTGTGGCAGTTCCCTTAGCACTGCATGGAACTCAGCTTGACTCACGTGCGCTCGCTTTTATTTGATTTTGATTTCATTTTTTGGGGCACACAGCAGGCAACAGCAGCACCAAAACCAACACCAACAGTAACCTGAGTAACAAACAACAACAACAATGAACTATAATTTACGTTGCCCTGCATTGCTGTGGCACAGTTTTTGGACTCCCCGATTCTACAGAGACCTCTGCTCCTGCATTTGCTTTCAAGGAAGGCAACAATAACAATAGACCTTTGGCTGCTTCAATGCCTACGCTTGGCCTCGCTGCCGCCGCCGCCGTTGCCTTCACCGTCTCTTGGGCAAACGCTTAAAACTAACATCCTTAGCCTCACTTCCCACCTCGCTCCTCCCTCATTCCACTTCCCATTCCCTTTTCCCCTTTCAAACACATCAGCTTCGTGCTTCCTCCTGCTCTCATTTGCATTCTCATTGCGCTCCTCATCCTTATGCTAGACGGGTGCTAATGCACTCAATGCAAGCACATAATTCGCTGCCCTCGAGAGCCGGAGAGGCTGAGTGGCATGCAACACTTGTAAGCCACCAAGAGCTGGCCAAAGCCAAGCCACCGACAAGCAGCCCACAGCCACACCGACTAAGCAAGGTTCAGCTCAGATATTAAGTTATAATGAAAATTAACTGGAAAATGGAAGAATGAAAAAATTACTTAGAAAATAATTACGTGCGAGCGCCAAATGAAGTAGATCCAAAGCCAGATACAGAGCTTGATTTGAAAGAAAACTAATATCAAAGGCAAACATGTGAGTGTGTGTTAATATGCAGGAGAGAATGCTAAACTTAAGATGTGCATATAGATTAGATAGTTGGAAAAGCTAAATACTAATTGGAAATAGTCGGAAGTGTAGAATTTATGGGGAATGGCATTTGTGCATGAAAATGAAAGGAAAACATAGAGAGAGAGAGAGAGAGGGAGGGATAGAGAGAGATTTATGGAGAGAAAAATAGACTGAGAAAATAAATAGAGAGATATATAAACAAAAACTGAACGATAGACAGAGAGGGAGAGAGAGAAATAGAAGGAAGCAAAAAGAGATAGACAGAGATACAGTATTACGCTGAGAGTAGAAGTTATAGATATAGAGAAATAGAATGAGAGGGATAAAGTAATATCTTAAAGGAAAATTGAGGAATATATTCCTTCATTATAATAAAGACTACGAAATAACATGAACCAAATACAATTTATTCTATATATTTTTTTTTTTTTTTTTTTTTTTCAAAGTTTCCACTGTGCATCAGCTGTAATGCCATTTATTAAAAGGGTCTCTTGCTGTAGAGCAGATCTAAAGCGATGACGCCTAAAGGTGTTTTTTTTACCGTCAGCTGTGGCTGTTATTGTTGTAGCTGTTGCTGATGCTGGACTCGTGTTGCACATTGTGCCTGTCGAGAGGCATTCAGCTCGGTGCGTCCCCGCCATGAGGCCACTTAGTTTGAATTAAGCTTGAAGAGTTCTCTGACATTTCGCTTTTTCTCTCGGCTGGTTAGGCTTTATTTTTTATGTTTTATCTTAATGCCTTTATTTCATAAGTTATTTTTGCTTATGACTTACGTTATTTGGCTGTTGCATAAATCTACAGCTTAAGCAGCAGAAATATTAATAGCCAACGCACGCACAGGCATGTCACACACACACACACACACACAGCAACTGACATGTGGCAAGTGTATGGATGGGGCGGAAGAGCACACGACAAGGAAGTTGCCTCTTGGCTGACCAAGCAAAAGCACGCATACGCCCTGATGTACGACAATGACTTGCCTTGAATATTTTCGGCATTCGATAGCTGCTGCAGCTGCCACAATCTGAGGCAAGCAAGAGCATGTGCTGCTCCCCTTTGTATTGATAGACAACAAGCATGCAGCAAGCTGCACCCATAAATGGAAATTGTATCACATTATCCTTGTTGGCCCGGCTGCTACTTTTATCGACCTTCGTCCAGTTGCCGCATACGCAGACATAATGCCAAGGATTATCAATATACATATACATATATATATATATATATATATATAATTACATCATATAAGTTATTGCGATAGCATATTAAATGCAATAAATGCCTGTCATAATCCATGCATAACAAATTTAAAGCATTCTGCTTACTCGATAGAAGAGGCTTTGTTTATAGCAAAGATAAAAAATATTTGAAGCAAAGCAATTAATGCAGCCGTAGCTAATTTTCACCCAATTTATAATTGTGTTTATTGCTGAATAAACAATTTAATAACGTTTTTATATATTTATTTTAATTTTTTTTTTTTAGCTATTTCACACTGATTTGGCAAATTATTATGTTAAAATTCTTCAGCTTTAAGATATTTTTTAAATCATTTGGCATATTTGCATTGCGAGCAATGAATTAATTAACATGTTTTATATGTTAATCGCTTACATGTTAACGAGCTGAATGTGCATGCTCCTTTGAGATACCCTATCATTAAGAGATTAATCACACTTTCTTGCCTTTTACATGCGGCGACTTTCTCCCTCTCGTTCTATCTCCTATGTAAGCCCTTTCCATGCCTTTTACTCATTACGCCTCACACACACTCTCTCGCTATTCTTCTTTCTCGCACTTTTTTGTTTGCCTCTGCTTGCCTTTTACATTTACAAACGATTCACTTGCTGTCTCGCTCTCACTCAATACGTCCATATTAGGAAACACCAGCAGCAGCAACAACAACAACAATGACTCAAAAATTTGCCATCGCTACAGCTGGCGATTTCGACCGGCTGCTCTAGCCCTCGCCCCCTCTGCCGATTCCTTTTCCATTGCGGGCATAGATAATGTATTTACGTTGCTGATGTGCTCATTTTTGCCCATGCCATCCCTAAAAGTCAACTGTTCCACAACTGATGGCATACAATTTAGCAGCCGTTTTGGTCATCTTTCAAAATTGAGTAGAACGTGTTAGGACCCGACACCACTAGCTCATGGCACACTCACACACACAGCCACAATTACGCCCACACACAGCATGTGACTGTCATAGTTATTGTTGTTGCTTTCGCTGTCTTCCTTTTGGTGTTGTCATTGTCACTTGCTTTAAGCTGTGTCCATCATTTACTTTGCTGCTGCTGCTGCTGCTGGCGTCGCAGTTGTTGTTGTCTTTATATGTTTCACGAATTTTTTTTAAAGCCACGAGTTAATTTCAGTGAGCTTTTCTCTCCCGCTCACACCAATGCGCTGTTTGCCCTTTGCTTAACGAACGCCTGCAGCGCCATCTAGCGTTCAATTGTTTGCGTATCGGTTTAATTATTGCCTTACGCCCTTTTTTCTCCTTTGCCGGCGATACTCGCTTATTTATTTATATTCACGCCCACGGCTCATTTTCATTTGACCCACTGACAAGTGGCAACACCTTCTGCTTGGCTATGGCTATGGCTATGGCTACCTGCCCCCACCTTCGCTCCCCTGTGGTTTCATTCGTCCAGCTGGCTCGTGTCTTTTGTATTTTAAATTGCTGTTCCTGTTCTCATTTTCGTCGCGCTGCTCTTTATTTTTATTGTTGTTGTTGTTGTTTTTGTTATTTTTGTTGCTTTTGTTTTTGTTACTGTGCGTGCCTGCATTTATTTATGTGCGCGCAAAGAGGGAAATTGTGTCGTCGCCGCTTTTCGCAGGTGAAATATTTTTAATTAAAAAAATCTTTTATTTAAGCGTCTGTCAGACAACGCCAAATGCATTATATTCTCTCTCTCTCTCTCTCTCTCTTGCTCTGCTGTTGTCATTCAGCTTTGACTTGGGATTATGTGGCATTAACTATTTTGGAAGCTGCGCAAGTAATTAAACTTTGTGTGCCAAAGGCAATTTGTTAAAATATTTCGTCAAAATATTTTACTACTTATATTTACTTATTTTACATATATAAAAAAAGTATTTTTTATTTATTTTGTCTGGAATTTGCTCGAGTTGACAGACACACAAAAAAAAAACTAATTTAAATGTATTTTTCACTTAGTTTTAGCAACTTGTCACCCATTTTCCTTTAGTAATTTATTGTCTTTTTCCTCATGTCACAGCTATATGTTTTTTTTTTTTTTTGTTCTGTTAATTTTATTTTTATGCAGCTATTAATATAATTTTTTGTGTGCTTAGGTCAGGTAGTTAGGCAATGAATTGCTCGTATTCGAACATCTTAAAATAAACTAAGTCGAAGACAGCGTCAAGTTTTGAATCTGTGAATGTATACATATATAATCTATGGGATTATAAAGATATTTGAAAATGAAATAAAAAATTCTCATAATGAAATAATGAATTGGCATTGGCCAAAAACAGTTTAAGCAATTTCTTTAACACAAATACCTTTTGCATATGATTTATTAATTAATATATATACGGAATCTATTTATCACATAAAAAGTGTTTTATTAATATTTCATAAATATTTTTGTATGTTTTATTAGAGTTACTCTTCATTATGTTGATTTAATTATCTCATATTCATATTAGCTGTTATATACTGGTTCTTTTATTCTACTTATCTTAAATGCAAGCAAGGCTCTTATACTTCAATTGTAACTCTTATAATTTCTTATATTCATGCAGTTTTGCTATACTCTACATATCTAATTCTATTTAGTTCTTAAATTTACTTATACAAGACGCTCTAAATTGACTTTCCTTTACTCTACTCTAATTTCCATTTGCTCATCTATAGTAAATACTTAAATGAACCTTAGCTTCGCTTCAAACACTTTTCATTTTGCTCAATTACCATCTTCTCCGAGCTCTATAAAATTCGTAAGCTCAATCTAATTTTCTATTCATTCTTTGTAAAATTTCATTGCATTACAGTTAATATATATATTTATACCAGATAAAATATGTGGGTAAGCCAGCTTTCCATCTGCTCAGCTGCATTTGGAATAAGCCAAGGAACTTATTGCTTCCACTCGAGCATTTTCTGCTTTATGTTACTTCTTCCGCTGCTTCCTCTTCTACTCATTCTCTTTTTATCATGTGAGCTAATGCTGTTTGCTTGTCGGGGAATCCCCATAAAGTTTTTTCCTTTGCCCGCGTGGAGCACTTTAAAATATGATATTCGGGCGAAAATGTTTTCGCTTATATTTTGTTATTGTTGCACACTGCACACCAAAAATATTTCTGTGGCCCACCTGTAAGCCCTGCCCCGTGTTGCCCATATAGCTGCGCTCCACTTTTTAACAAGGTTAGCGACACACCAACTCACACACATGCTTCGGGGACCCAAATTTATGTTGCAAATTTTGCAGTTTTCTTTTCTTTTTTTTTTTGTTTTTGGTCATTTGCAATATGCGCACTATTTCATGTAGTCCCAACGTACCTCAGAGCCCTAGTCTCTGGCCTAACTGTGTCTCCTCGCCACTGCACTCACTTATTCTGGGGTTATTTGCGAAATGGTGTCAAACGGATATGCATGTTGATTTAATTTGCACCTTCGCTTAAACGCTCGGACGGCCGGACACCCGGACGCCCGGAGCCAGCCAGCAGCTGAAGCAAAGCAAATTATTTCTAGCGAGTAAATTAGACTGCTCCAGATTGCCCCGATCCGTGCAGCCAGAGCCACAAACAGCGCTTCGCTATATATCAAATATGCATGTCCTGTGCGAAAATCAACGCCAGCTAATTGCGCGATTTTTATCACCCAGCAAACGAGGTCGTGTGCGCTTGGCCCAAAAACGAAAACAGCTAATAAAGAGTGTGAGAGCGTGCTCCGCTCTAGAGATATCCTGGAATTATGAGTTTGATTTATTGAACTTTTATCACCGCGTAAGCCAGCTCGTTTATTTATTCCCAAATGGGCATACTTATTGCATAGCAATAGCATGTGTATGTACTTATAGATACCCTGTAAATATGATATATGCCATAAAATATAAATAAGATGTCATCAAATTTATATTTACTATAATAATTTATAGATACCCTGTGACTTTAATATAATTATTAAGAGTTTGTATATAACTTCACATGGTATAACCATATAGCTTAATTGACTATTTCTCATAAAATACCCTGTAATTATGATATGTTTAAAGCACTTTGTCATTGTTAAGCATTTTTGCTTTATTAATGAGTACAATTGTAAAGTCTCCTATGAAATAATATCAAATTATAAATTGACATGTTGCACACGTATACCTCGCAAATGTGTCATATAGATTCCACGCTGTCTATCTTCATTTACTCACGAATAACCTTGTTGTCAGCTATATATATATATTTACATTTCCATTCGCCACAATAAACATTATTCTCTTTTAATCGACTTTTTGCCCATATTTTCTCATTACAGGGTATGAAACGCCTTCTTTTTTTTCGTTATTTGGTTATTCTTTCATTCCTTGCTGGCGCTGATTAATTAATTTGCTTTTGTGCAAGCGAACGATTTATCTCGCTGCGTATACGCTATATATATATATATATATATGCTCAACGCTGCGTATGAGTAATGAGCCCAACTAAATTTAAGCACCTCGCTTTGGCCCTGCCATTGGCACTGCTGCTGGCCCTGGTGGCTGCTGATGGCAAAAGAAGTTTATTATTATTAAATACGGTTGGTTCTCTTGCCTCTGAACTTTTGCATCAGGACATGGCACGTGTCCGAATGCCGCTATTTATTTATTTAGTGGCTTAATAATTGAGCACGTGATCTTATAAATGTTATGGGTTCGCATAATCCGGCACTCTTTATATATACGCTTATTTCTTTGTCTTTCCCTCCCACTCTGCCTCTCTCTCTCTCTTTCTCTCTCTCCTGTTTTACTTTCCCATTTCCGGTAGCCATTTGAGCACGTAATTGGCTTTTGGGAGTACACACGACGGACAAATTTGTATTAAATGTAGGTACTGAGCGAGCGACTGGGACTCTCTGCGCGCCCCGCATAAAAAAGGGGTTTACGGGCAGCTTATGTTCGCTTATTCGTACAGCAGACTCGGAATGCGACCAACCACGGACCCAATTGCGAGGCGACAAGGCTTGAAACTCAACGGCACGTAGCGCCCAGACTGAATGCTATAAATGGCAGGCATTCGACTCATATTGGGGCCGGAGCAGCGGTAGCGGCAGCGGCAGCTCAACTGGCGTACCATCCCGTTTCGCCCCCTTAACATAGACGAACTCAGGGAGCAGTAAACTCCACTAGCCCGCCATAATTGGATACTGTGTTAATATTTTTAGTCATAATCGAAAGCAAATAGAAACAGCAGCAGAAGCACAAAAAGTTAAGGTTCAGCTAAGCCAGATTGTTCTAAATGAAATTTCTTTAATTGGCCTTCAAGGAAACTTTTGTAAATTGCAAATACAAATTGAGCTACATTTTAAGCCAAAATATAAAAGCTATTGCCTTGGGAAATAAACTCAGTTGATGGCTGAGGCAATTACAAACAGGCTTAAACAAGGATTCCACAGAAGATTGTGGAATAAGTTTTTAGCTAAATATTTCAGTATATTTTATATTAATGTTTGGCAAATTAAATCAATTTCTGTGCCAGTATCAATTTCATAAAAAAATACATTAAAAAAGTATTTCCGCTTTACTTTCCTGAAACTGAAAACATTTATGCAAATCAACTTAATTTAGTCAAGGAAGCTGAGCACATATCATAGAGAAATCCCTTTTGAGGGCTTATGCTCTATTCATGAGTTCCTAGCCATTCTCACATGATTCTTTATCAAATTTAAGGAGCTTTAAGTACAATTGACACGTCGCTTTCATTTTTTAATGCAGCTTCACGTAAAGTGACCAAAATTCGTTTATTGACAATTTGTGACGTGACTAGAAGAAAGTTAAACGAACTTCAATGGCATTGCCATTGGGCGTACATGACGCTCTTTAGCTCTCTCTTGTCAGAGTTCTCAACTTAGAACCTCATACAAAATTCATTACTATTACCATCGAGTTATATAATTAGTTTCACAATATTTATTTTCTATCATCTACTCGAAAAGTTTTCAGTCAAAAAGGCCTATGATAAAAGTTGACTATTTTTATCTCTATACTCTATACTCTACGCGTGCAATTAGATTCAATTGCGGGTCTTTTTTTGGGGGGTTTTCCCATTGTTTGTTTAATAAACAATATTTATTAATGCTATCATCAATAACTATTTGCATACAACGACGTTATATAGCGCGCTTATCTTTATTTATGCATGACTATAAGCGATTATATATTCCGCAATTTGGCCGAGCTCAATATCTTGGTTGAGTGCTCGGGATTTGCTGTATTTTAAAAGTGGATTCCTTTGAATCGTTTATTCGCTTGCCCTCTATTTTGGCTTAACGAGCTCTTTTTGGCCACATACAAATGGCTATCAGCCAGCGAGCAACAAAAAAACACTTGGCCAGCAACAAAAACTGTGCTGCAGCACATGTGCCCCACCTTAACCTAGAGTCTAGCCCAACAGACCTGCCCCACACGGTCGCACAGATTTTGTCAGCGGCTGCACCCTGCGCAATCGCTGCTCGACACGCCACATTGGGCGATGCTAAAAAAACTGCCTCTAATTTATTTCGCAGAGCAGTCTAAGTTTACGAGAAGTTAAGCTCGATTCTCTTTTGTTAACGATTAATTGATAATGCGGTTATATGATTTGGCTTCTCTACAAATTAAATCATTTTATATTTATTTAAGCACAGCACAATAAGAACAACTGCATAAGTATATACAAAATGTGCTTTATAGGGTATCTCCTAGTCGATATTATTTGCTATTGCATTTTTTACTTGGTTTGTTCGATTTATTTCGCTTCCTTTATTTATTTTATTTTTTTTTTTTTTTTGGCGATTTCTTGTTATCAGACCTGTGCTTCTATTTCCTTCTCTTCGTCCTCTGCTTCTCTTATTCCATCTACTTTTTCTACTCATTTTGCTGTTATTCATGTCGTCAACATTTCTGCTTTGAACTCTTAAATATACTTAGATACACGAGCCTACACACAAAAGCTGATGGGCATGAGTAAGCACATGCGTGTGTGTGTGTGTGTGTGTGTGTGTGTGTGACAGAGCGCGCTCGTGCATATATGTATTTGTGTCCCACTGTATTAAAGGCCTTCACGCACACTTCGACGACTTCCAGTTCCAGTTTGAGTTCCGTTAGCGCCTCCGTTCGTACAATGCACTAAAATAACTGTAAATAACAATTTGCAAGTGGGTGCAAAAGAGGAAACACATGCTCAATTGTTGAGGCGTGCCAGACGGAGACAAACAGAGCCTAAGCGGCAGGCAGAGGGAGAGCCACAGCAGATGTCTGACTGTGTGTGAGTGAGAGCGGTTGGGTCTATAAAACTGCAAGGATGCAGCAATAAAATGTTGGCGTGAAAGAAAAACAACAACAAACAAAATGAAACGATGCCGGCGATTTAAGCGTTGACGCTGACGACAACCGCAGGCAAACAGCAGGCAGCGGGCGGGCGAATCTGCTGGCCATATGTGCAGCCCGTTTGAGCGGCGCCTTGGCCAAAAGCGGGTCGTTACGTTGACAACACCCAACAATTGTGGTGTAGTGTGACCCACATTTGAGGCGTGTCGTGTAGTTCTTACCATGCACCACCTTCCGCCCCTCGCCCATCGCTCATCGCACCATCCAATTGCCAACCCACCCACATAGCCTACCGATGGCATGTCTTCAGCCTTTATATTGAAATTGAAAAATTTTTTCACTTCGCTCTGCTTACAATATGCCGGCAAAAATACAGCAAGGAGCGAGAGAGAGAGAGAGAGAGAGAGAGAGAGAGAGAGAGAGAGAGACAGAGAGTGAAGCTACTCCAACAGAGGCCCGCTTCGCCCTTCTCACACACTTCAAGCGTAAAGTGTTTGAGAGAGATTATGAAACTCAAATGAATTTAGTGCAACTAATTTGTGCATCAAGCAAACTTTGTCCATAACTTCTGCAACACTTTCTGTCTGCTCAACATAAATTTGGAACTACTTGCGGAAGCATTCGAAGTTCATTAAAATTGAGCAGCTTCCGTTGAAATCTAAGCTGGATGCTATTAAGCACTACATTACTATATACAAACTTGATACTATCAATTATGTATATCTGCTCTTGAAGCAAATTACAATGTGAAATACACTAACTTCTCTGCCTGCCACATAATCCTTCCCTTTCCATATATAAATAGCTTTAAGCTTTAAACTAATTAACACGACATAATCTCAATTTCTAACGCCTTTAGGCTGACAAAGAGCTCTTAAGCCTAATTGAATATGGGCTTCTAGCGCTTTATTTCGAATTCTTGGTATTTGACAGTTGTTTATAAACAACTATACATAGTTATATATATATATATATATTATAATATATTAACACGCAATATGCCACATAAATGATTTATAAATGTCAATCATAAATTACAATATGTAAACAAAAAGCAAACAAAATAAACTTTAATGTTGCATGTTGTAGTTGAGCGTAAGCGACTGCATAATACTCATTGAGGCTTAAAAAACATGGCTATATATATAATTAATTATAAAGAAATGTTTTTATAATATATTGTATACATTTTACAGTTTATATTTTTTTCCTGCTACAATAAATATATAATAATAACATATTCGATTATATTTGACTAGATCGATCAGATTTGCTATATTTTTTTAATTATGGCAATTATTCTTGTTATTTGAATAATTTCTCATGAATTTATGAAGGAAATATATATAAACTGTATAATCAATAAGTAAAAAGTCTGGAAAACTTTTTGATTAAATTTTTCAAGTTAAAAATTCCTTTTATTGCTATCTATAAAAACAGAAAACTTTACAAAACAGATAAGTTTACTCACAAATTGTTTTTATATATATATATTTTATATTCATATATATACCTACAAATACAAAACTTTCAAGTCGTTGCACCAAACAAATATGCTCATTTCGCTTTGCAAAGAAACACAATAAATGTCAAGAAAATATTTTTGCTGGCAAATTCAAGGCATTTGAAATTCCATTTGGCGAGCATTTAAAGCAACGACAAATTGCTGGCATTTATTTAATAAATAGAAACCAAGAATATATATATATATATCAACCTAGAATTTTCTTTTTAAGATATTTAATATATTTTATCATGTATAAATATATTTTTTATGCATATTTTGATACACCTTTAAATCGTTATTTGTAGACTTGTTTTTGGTTGGGCGGTGCTGTGGCCTTTGAGTGGCTTAAACTGGATTAATTTAAAGCTTTTTATTTGTTTATTGTTGTTGTCTTTTGTTGTTTGTGTTTTCGATGTTGTGGTGGCTGTGGCATCATTTGATAAATGAGTTTTCCATGCGCAGAATTTGCCATTTTACGCAAAAATGATTGCCCATGTGTGCGTGCATGTGTCTGTGTGTGCTTTTACAGTTGAATGGCTTTACACTGCAGTCTGCTTAAGTATATACACACATATATATATATATATACTTATACATATGTAAATATATGCTTCAGACAAAAAGTTTTACACCATAAAAAAATAAAACAAATGAAAAGATTTTCGTCTTTCGCCCAAGTTTTCCTGCCTGGATTATGGCTGGCTTTATCGGCTGTCAATTGGTAATACGAGATTGGCTTATTGATCGTCGAGCGCTGTCACTTTATATGCAACTTTCATAAGTGATAAAATATGCATAGCAAAAGTTAAGTAGCTCAGCTCATATTAGAGTTGACTTAATAGCCAAGCGCAGATATATCTAAATATCTATACAAATTTTAGCTCTTAGTTGTCACACACACCCAGAGAGAGAGAGAGAGAGACAACAATAATTAAGAGTTTCCTTAAGGCATGAGTTATTAATTAAGTTTTACGTTTGAGCGCATTTAAGCTGACCTTGCGAAATGTCTAACTGCGTCTTGTGCGAGTCTTGCCTAACTTAATTAATGAGCTCGAATTTGTATTTGTCTCCTTGTGAGCGGCTCAATATAGTCTTATTTGTAGTTTTCCAAGTGACAATTGAGCATTAATTTGATATAATCAAAGTCTACGTAGAGCCCAGCACATAATTAAGTAACATTGTGTCGATGAGCCTGAAGAGAGTCAATGCGCAATGAATGCTTAAAGACTGAACTTTAAGAATGCTCTGAGAATGTAAGTAGCTGCTGGAAGCAGGCTTTGCTCTAATAACTGAAGATCTAGAGATTATTCTCTGATAACTTTATATCAAAATTTTGAGTAAAACTTAAAGATTGATTTGGCTATATAAGAGCTATGAGTTTTTTAACTTCTTTGCTTATATAAATTTTAATTTGATTATTAACTATTAAAAGGTTTTAGTATGTCTAAGTAAACTAAGCCTAAATCAAGCTTAACTGGTATTTTTATATTATATATTAATTATATATAAATTAACATTGACTAAGCTTTAATCTGGATACAGAGAAGCAGCTCAAACGTATGACAGCTTTCATAGATAAGCATTTGCAGCTTTGAATTGAATAATTACAGATTTATTACACACGACTTTAAAACATCTTTAATTCTTTAATTGACAATAAATTGAGCTTAAACTTCTAACGACTTATAATGTAAGGCTTAAATAATTTTTAAATCCAAAAGCTAACTACTGGAGCTTTCAAGTTCATTGTTAAGCTAACTAAAGCTTTAAATATGTCTAAGTCTTACTTAGGCAAAGCATTTAATCCGAAATCTGAGATTAGTCAAGGTTAATAACGCGCTTAGCTACAATGCGAGAACAAGTGTGGCCTAGGCGCTTTATTTAAATGTTAAGCTGAAGCTAACCATAAATTTAAATAACATTAGTTCGGGCTTAGCGCAGCAGGTCGAAGGATGAGCTCCAGTGATTTCTACAAAGGCAAATCGAGAGTCAAGTATATTGCGCGCGACGCCATAAAGTATGCTACGTAGCAGCTATTTTTGCTGTTAGGCGCTGCTGCATCATTGGCTGCCTGTTGGCTGTCGGCTTAAAAGCAATGCTAAGCTGATCTACATAAATTTAACGCTGCTAATTAGCGAAGCCCACAAAAATTACGCCGCTACGCAAAAGTAAAAATCTCTTTGAATACGAGTCTAAGCAAGGCGAGGCCATTGCGAAAGGAGGCAGCATTAGCATAATGCCAGCCAAAGCAAACAAAAAGTCAGCAATATGCAAAACAACTAAACAAAAACAAAACAAGAAGAAGAAGCATAGAGAGGGAGAGAAAAACGGCACTCATAAAAAAAATATATATGTATATAAACATATATTCGTATAAACAAAAAAGATAAGCAGTAGCTCAAAGCCTTTAAAGCTGACAGCTGGCCAACAGAATGGGGTCAACAAATTGGCAACAGATTAGCCAAAAAGACGCAAAACGTAAAGAAGCTGCGACAGCAGCCCAATTTCAGTGCCCATTTGTGGCCATAAAATTGCAACAACCGGAAACTGCCCCAGAGAGTGTGTCACAGCTCGCAATGCGTTTCCGCTTGGCTAGCAGAGCCAAGCGCAAAGCACAAATACCCAAAAAAAAACAAGTAACTAAACTCTAGTCGAGACTGCTCGACTAAGAGATACCCTGAATCCATTGAGCTGTAATACCAATCATTAAGAGCTTCATTTATTCATTAATAGTAAACAACACATGCACACACACACACACACAAACATATGCATGCACGTAATATGCTCACTGCACAGTTTTGCGGCTGCAGCAGAGGCTGTGCTATGGAAACTTTATTGTTTAATAACTTTTTTTCTCGATCTATGTTTCTAATGAAATTTTCGGGGCATGATTATGACATCCAAATGTACCTATTTGCCAAATTTCAAGTCTCTAGTATTTGATATACGTGAGTTATCGATTTTGTTGAATTGTGGGCGAAAGGGGCGTGGCATCAAAAATCCAAAAATGACAAAATGTGCGGATTCAATATAGCTATCAAACACAACTTAGTGCACGATTCTATCTTAAACAGTGTGCACGCCAGACCTCAAAAACAAAGCGATATTTTCGATAGTTATCGATAAAAAAGAAATGGGATGAGTTATCGAAAAAAAAAAATAAACTCGTACAGCGTATGGTATTATCGAGCATTTTGCTTTTTATTTGAAGTCTCTAGCTTTTGTGGTTGCAGAAATCCAGGTGTTTACACGGACGGACGGACGGACGGACGGACGGACGGACAGACGGACAGGGCTAGTTCAACTCAGCTCGTCGAGCTGATCAAGAATATATATACTTTATGGGGTGTGGCACGCCTCCTTCTGCCTGTTACATACATTTGCACAAAAACATTATACCCTGAAATTTCCATTTTCAATGGATTCAGGGTATAAAAAGAAGCAGAAAAAACTGCCACCAAATTTTGTAGATGGAAATTGCGAAAGCTTCTATTGGCCATGTCCCTGCCTATCACTTGCTTATCCTGCGGATAGACATCTATAAAGTTGCTGGCAAATTCACCTGAAGCTAACCTTGCAATGATTCGCAATCAATAATGGCCCATAAATTATGAGAGCTGTCAGCAGAAATTGCCTTGTTGTTGTTGTTGTTGCCAGCCAATGGTCACATGTGAATGATGTGTGCTTTGGCACTTTTAGACATTCACCAATACCAAGACACACACATACTCCCACACGCACATTCAATTGAAAACTAACAAAAAATATATTGCAATCGAGCATAACGAACTGCATAATACTTGTTTATGGTGATAAAAAAAACTCAACTAAAATGTATGAATAAATTTAAACTGCTGTGATTTATTATCAAAGACAAAATAAATGAACTGCCCTGGGTATATGCACAGCAGATGCAGCTGGTCAGCAGCACTAGGCTAGGCGCTAGAGAAGAGCTTCTCCAAAAACGCTCTATAGATTATTTATATTGTAGTTCTATAATATATTATATAAACCCATAAAGAAGATATATTTACTATTATACCCCGATCCCATTGAAAATGGGAAAGCATGGTATAATGTTTTTGTTTTTATGTGTAGTAGATATATATATATATATAGATACATATACATTTAGTATCTCCCAGTGGAAAGTCTTTAGCTACGCTCTACATGCCAGGCTCTAGCATATAAATATATATAAATATATTGTGTATATTTATATAGTTAAACATATATTATATTCCTGTTTGCTACGCCTCCCAGTGGACACATACACGCAATTTGAGAGATCTCTGAGCGCAGCTCAATTTGAAATAATTTAGACAAAAGCCAATATACTCTTACGCGCATAAAAAGTTTTCCCTTTTGCTGTAGTTGATTTTTTGCTAGTTTATTTTAGTTTTTCTCTTCAATTTTTTGTTTTTGGCAATTTTGCTCGCTTTTATTTATTGTTGTTGAGGCCAATTGATTTCTGCAATATCTTTTTCATTTAGTTGGCATTTGCCACACAGGCAAACAATCAGAAAAACTTTGCAATCAACTGACAATTTCTCTGGCAAATAAATGACTGTAAAAACAAAAGCTCTCAATGCGTAAATTAATGAAGGAGATTTGATGAACTCTCATGGAAAGAGGCCTAAATCAAATGCAAAACGAAATCAGAAATAAACTATGGTTGTACTAGTGGGGAGTGAGTGTCCAGAAAATACTATAAATTGATATTTCAGTGCAGAAATATGAGAGAAAAATGTGAGTGTGTGTTTAACACAGGTAAAGAGTGAAGTATATATATATATATATATATATATATACTTCACTCTTTACCTGTGTTAAACACACCTGTGTTATATTTCGAAAGTTAGCTGTCAATATCTATTCATCCCCACTATGTGATCAGATATATTTTAATACATTTTGTCCTCAACAACTGCTTCTTCTGCCTTATCAATTGTCTAACTCTACAGGGTATGCTTCTAAAATAATACCCAATATGCATTCTTAGAATAACAAACTTCAGACTGTAAGAAAATACTTTAAGCTTGAAGTGGGTTACTTTGGAATATTTTAAAGATAGCACGTAAAACTTGTAGGCATATTGTTTAGGTGAACATGTGCACAAGATACCCTGCAAACAGCTTTGCAGCGACGAAACTATTCCAAACTAATCAAAAGTTTTCTAACAATGAATGATCAAATTATCTGACCATGTAAAATTTATCCCAGATAAAAACTTTATTCCCAAGAAAACAGAAAAACAAATATGTTAAAGCTTAAACTGTGAGACTTAAGAATTTGTTGATGATAAGAAGCAATGCAGGTGCAAAACAAAATGCTGCAAATAAACGAAGAGCATTTCAAACAAGAATGATGGCCTAAAATATACCCTGTAGAGCTTGATAAGAAAATAATCTGTGAAAATCCACAGATTAATTATACATACAAATAAATTGCAAATAATCATAAATAATCTTGACGCAATAGAGCAAGCCTTAAAATTTATGGCCTATTCAAGCGATGATTTACAATTTTATTTATGTCACTTGCAAAAATTATTATTCAATATATTCAAGCAACAAAAAGCTTTTGTGAAGTAAATTGTCAAACCAAAAACAAATTGGTTAAAAATAATTGCTTATAATTAGATGTGGTCTGTTTTTTTTTTATGCGATAATTTAATGAGTTTTCATTGTTTGGCCAATTATAAAAATATACATAATTAATTTGATTTGCTTAAAAATTTTGCTGAATACACAAAAATTAATTACAAAGTTGTTATTATTGACGGGGACTGAAAGAAATATATAGAGCATATAAGTTGATATGGATTTATATATGTATATAATATAAAATATGAAAAACCTAATTTCATATATATGTATAATTATAGTAAATAGCATAACTATAGATTTAAACATACATGTAGTCAACTAATTAAATTTTCAGTGTTTCAAAACAAATTTGATTTTACCTGTAATTTATATTTTCCTTATTAAATATCATTTACTTTGTTAATTTTTACATTGTCTTCTGTTTTTATATTTTGTTATATTAAATATTTTACATATATTATTTTAATTTTAATTTTTTGATTATTTTTCTGTTTATTTTTTATTTTATAATCAAAACACTTAAGCAACTACTTCGCTTGATTCTTATAAAAAAATAGTCATATGTTGCCCGTTCGCCTGTCCAAAGATTCAACAACAATCTATCTTATATACGTTTTTTGTTGTTGACTTTTTTTTTACCGTTTTTGCTTATCTTAGGCGGTCGCATATATCACGTGAAGAGCAACGGCAACAACAATAATTAAACAGAACTGAACAAAGCGCAGAAAAAATTACAATTGAATTTTTACTACTTTTTTGCGGTAATTTTCTTTGGTTTTTTTATTACTATTTTTTTCTTCTATTTTTATTTTTTTGGTTTTTTCGCTAATAATTTCAAATTGTTTGCCGCGTGCGCCACCTTATCGGCCATGATTTGCTGTTGTTCTGGAACAAGTTGTTGTTGTTGCTGTTGCTGTTGTTATTATCGCCGTTGTTGCTTTATCTATTTGTTGTGTTCTGCGCCCGCTTGGCATTTACATTTTCATATTCGTCTCATATTTGGCGTGCCTTGTGACACAAGTCAACTGAATATTGCCAAACAAAACGGCAAATGACAAATGGCAAATAGAAAATAGCAAACGGCAAATTACGATTGAGCGGCACGCGGCGTATACGTAATAAAAATTGAAGCGACTCAACACACCGCGAGGAACGCGCTTCGAATAATTTCTTACCCCGACTCGCTTAACTTTTACGTAGCCGCTGGCGCACACAACGTAACACACACACACACACACAGGCAAAGACAGAGAGCGCGCACGGCGTCGGCTGCCGTTTGTCCAATTGGAAGCGTCCGCCTTGTAGCTAGCGCTGCAGCCACAGAACTGTAACTGAACGCAGCCGAAGCACTTGAAACATGGCCAAGCGCTCAACAGCCAAAGCCGTGGCCAAAATGCCGCAACGTCGTTTTTCAGTCGTCGACGCCGACAGTGGCAGTGGCAGCGGCAGCGGCAGCGGCAGAGGCGACGATGTCTCGTTGCCAATGGGCAATGGCAATGGCAAAGGCGCACGAGGAGTGGGCGAAGGAGGTGCTGGCCGACAGTCTAGCTATGAATGAGTGAATGCCAATTGACAAGTGGGCGGCAAGTGTCAGAGTGCGAGCGAACACAAGCGAGAGAGCAAGTGCGAGCATGTGAGAGAGTCACAAACGAAAAGAGCCTCACGAACATAGCCGAAGCTGAAAACATCGCATATTCTATGTTCGCTGACACTGTGACCAGTGACACTAAAAATTAATTGAATGTTTTTTGAATGAATGCTTAAATTCATAAATTTATGTGATTAAAAATTAATTAAATTGAAATGATGTAAAACTAAAACAAATCTGATATATTTATATAATTTAATTGGCATAGTAGCAACAAATTCGCTAACTTTTTTATTATATTTCTACCACTGTGCGTGTCTGCACTTCGTTGCACTGATTGATAGCGTCGAGAAAAGTTTTGCGTGGGCAACCGGCGTACTAAATGCGTTGCTCTCTTTGCAATTGCGCTCTGCCTCTCTTGCAGACACACAGACACACACACACACGCACGCACATGCTGTTTGCTCTCTGACTCGCTGCTGCTGTTGAGGGCGCCAAGAAACAGCTGCTTTATGTTTATTTGTTTGCGTGTTTGCCTTCGGTACCGTTGCTGTCACTGTCAAGACGTCTACGTCGCCGCCATCGTCTATATCCAAGTGGCTATGGCTAAGCCTTGTCTTCGACTTGCACTACTCAATGGCTGTCATAGTTCTTATGACCCGCCCCGCCCCGCTCCGCCCAGCCTGCCGCCTTCTTGTTGTTCGTTCGTTTGCCTCCTTTTAGTGCCTGCCGCCACATCAACTTTTATGGCCTTCAAATTGTTTCCAAAACGCTGCCTCCCCACCCCCACCGCACAGTGGGTGGCGGGCGTCTGTGCAGCGCCGCTCGCCGGCTGCCAACATTATCAATTGCCGCCGCCCACGCTAAAAGATTTGCTCCATTTCATTTCGCTCGGTGCCATTTGCTGTCTGTTTTGTTATGTTTTGTTTATCATTTACCGTTCGCTGCATGCATATAAATGTGTGTGAGTGCGTGCGTTTGTGTGTGTTCAGTTAAGGGGCAGGTGCTTCTGGTAGAATTTGCTTACCTTTCTTCTGCTTGCTACTTGCGCACTATCACCTGCCATTGTTGTCTCAGTGCCTGCGCTTGGCCAGCATTTAGTTCGCGGAGCCGAGGTAACTAGTTTTGCATCTGTTGTTGCCATTTGCCGGAGCTGCGGCAAAAGTTTACCTAAATTCTGCGCATCGCTTTCATTGTTTACATTTAGCTTGGTTCCGTTATTTATTTGCTTTTCCCAACGGATATTTGCCTTCTGCTGCTACTTTTTGCTGCCATTTGCCCCTTCCTCTCGCTATTGCTTTGTTATCTAGGGTGAAATTTTTATGGAGCGCTGAATGCCGCTTTGTTATACAAATTTGTGCTCTCTGACAAACAACACCTAAGGAAAAGTGCTTGGCAAAAAACTTGAGAAAGGCATATGTGAGCATCTCGGCTACGTATCGATAGCAATTCAAATTGAATACGATATTGAAAGAGGATATGAGCAAATATGTAAAGCACATTTAGTTCACAATTGAATATCACATAGAGAGAAAAAGTTTTTAATTTACAGAGATTCGTAAAAGGAAGAGAAATATATGTGCAGAGAGAAAGATAAAGTGAGAATAATATAGAGTGTAAAATTCACAGAGATATATATAGATAGAGCGTTATGGATTTTCTATGTGATTCTCATGAAATTTCTTAAAACTTTTTCTCCATATATATATAAAGATACAGGGTATTTGCTACCTCAATAATTCTTCACTTCATATTTTTATCTAGGCCCTAATGGTGCAATCTATTATTATATAACGATGGGGCTTTTTCCAGTTTACCCACATTTGGTCTTTAATCATTTGATTCGTGATAAGCCTCGTCGCAATATTGTGTAATTTAATTATAAGAGTATTGCAAACTTTATGCGCAGCTGAGCTGGGCGCTTTTTTATGATATTGTCTTACGAGTGCAGCTCAGCGTGCCGGATGATAAGAAAATGTTCTCTTTTCTTTTGCTTTTATCACAAATCCGTGTGCGAAGTGCTTCAATGACTGCGCAAATTGCAATGACTGAATTTCATAGTTCATCATGTTCACCATGTTCACTATGCGCAGCTGTTGGATATTCCAAATGTAATTGGATTTTCCAGGGCATTAATCAGCGAACAGTGGGGGTAAACAAAGTCATAGTTCACCAACATTATGATTTCCTTAAAGTTTTGATAAATGTCAAAGGGTTGCGCAAAAGTTGTGACTAACCGCAGGTACAATGATAGATTTTTCCCATTTTATAAGTCTTAAAAAAATAAAGTCTATTCTTACAGCTATTGCCAACGGCTATTATCATTGACACATAATCGGAAACTTGTTTATATTATTTATGATTCGCCTAGCCGCTTATCAATGGAATTTTATATTATTTTTATATATTTATTTGTGTGCTTATGTTTAATCTAGAAGCCACGAATGCCATGATATATGAGTGGAACTTTTTTTTTTTGTGGGAATTTCATAGAATATATAAGTAATTCTATAAATTGTAATGATTATAAGCGAAAACAAGTAACTAAACTCTAGTCGAGACTGCTCGACTAAGAGATACCCTGAATCCATTGAGCTGTAATACCAATCATTAAGAGCTTCATTTATTCATTAATAGTCAACAACACATGCCCACACACACACACACAAACATATGCATGCACGTAATATGCTCACTGCACAGTTTTGCGGCTGCAGAAGAGGCTGTGCTATGCAAACTTTATTGTTTAATAACTTTTTTTGTCGACATATGTTCTTAATGAAATTTTCGGGGCATGTTTATGACATTCAAATGTACCTATTTGCCAAATTTTAAGTCTCTAGTACTTGATACACGTGAGTTATCGTTTTTGCTGAATTGTGGGCGAAAGGGGCGTGGCATCAAAAATCCAAAAATGACGAAATGTGCGGATTCAATATAGCAATCAAACACAACTTAGTGCACGATTCTATCTTTAACGGTGTGCACGCCAGACCTCAAAAACAAAGCGATATTTTCGATAGTTATCGATAAAAAAGAAATGGGACGAGTTATCGAAAAAAAAAAATAAACTCGTACAGCGTATGGTATTATCGAGCATTTTGCTTTTTATTTGAAGTCTCTAGCTTTTGTGGTTGCAGAAATCCAGGTGTTTACACGGACGGACGGACGGACGGACGGACGGACGGACAGACGGACAGGGCTAGTTCAACTCAGCTCGTCGAGCTGATCAAGAATATATATACTTTATGGGGTGTGGCACGTCTCCTTCTGCCTGTTACATACATTTGCACAAAAACATTATACCCTGAAATTTCCATTTTCAATGGATTCAGGGTATAAAAAGGTGACTAAATATATGTATACAAAATTGATCAAAACTAGTTAAATAATAACCACTCACATATTAAGCTCCTGCCTTTAGAGAAAAATCAAACAAAATTCCTTTTGAATTTCAAAATCAATTGGGGCTTGATGGAGTTATCTTAAAGGTATAATAGTCAGAAAACTGTTACGATGATTTGACAGTAATTATTCAATCAAAACTTAAATTTTATATATTATTACTAATTCCTAATATTCTTCTGATTATTCCTACTGCTAGTCTCAAGTAGTAATAGTCTACTGTTGAAACAGTTCCTATTATTTATACTACTATTCTTACTGCTACCATAGCTATTATTCCTACTTTGATCATTGTGATTTCAGCACACAAATTGGCTTCGTTCGAATCAATTTTACTCAGCTTCAGATGCCAATTGCAGCGCACTAAATTTCGTTAAACAAGCAGCAAAAATTAATTCGAGCCTAGTTCATGCCGCTAATAAATCGCATCCCGTTCCGCATAGACTGACGCACACACGCTCAGATTGCTTATCAAATGGCAAAACACATTAAAGGTGAATGTGTATGTGGGGGGAGGAGGGTGTATGTGTATGTGTGTGTGTGCGTGTGTGACTGCTGGCCAAAATCTTTGGAGCGCAACATGTCGCATTGTTCCACTTTGTAGCTGCTCTGCAGTTGCTTTCTCCCTCACTTCCAATCTGCCTCCCCCTCTCTCTCTCTCTCCCTCTCTCTCTATCTCTAGTTGTAGCAACTGCCCGCCCATAGCCCATTAAGGCGTCTGACACTGCCAGGCAGCCGGACAGGGGCTCCACTGTGGCTTGCTCTGTGGGCAACTTTGTTTCTGTTGTTGTCGCAGCATCTCTCTGCTTTGTTGTTGTTGTTGTTGCTGCTGCTGCTGCTGCTGTGGTGCGTGGCTTTTTATGTTTTTCTTTTTTATTGTTTTTTCTGTTTTCTGTTTTTTGTTATTTGCCGCCATTACATTGTTTTGCTTTTGTTTAGCAGCGGTTTGCAGTTGTCACCCCGCTGCCCAGTGCTTAGCCACACGCTTCTCAAACATTCTCTATGTCCCTAGCCCAGCTAGCGCTCTTCTTGTCATTTGCCTGACTACTGCAGCTGGGGAGAAAACTTTTGCTCTAACACCACTTGGTTAGGGTAACAATACAAGGTATAATCATTTTAGATACTGGCTTTGTAGCAATGCGTGTGGCAACAATGATTCTTTCAGCTAATATCATGCCGGGCCAAGCTCGGAGCTAGAGGAGCTTGATAATAATATTGATAGGGATAATCATAATCTGAATGATAGCAATAATGAGAGTGCTATATGTAATAGTAGTGATAATGGTAATGATAAGGATAATGTTGCAATAAGGATAATAATAAGAGTCAAAAATTAACAAAGGGATAGGCATAAGAATAATATTTAAGATAAGGATAAGGGTATAACTTAACGTAATATATATTATAAGGATAAGAATAAGAAAGGTGATAAGCCGATAACGATGGGAATTAGAATGAGGATAATGATAAGGCTAAGCATAATTATAATCATACAAATAAGAAAACTCAGTTGAAGTCGGTTCGACTAAGATATACTCTGAACACTTAATTTTCTATTTGAATGAATTTCGCTAAGTTCCCTAATATTTGATATTTTGCGTTTGAGGCAAAAGCGGAAGGCGACAATACCCCAAAAACATATGTGATAAAAAGCTAAATGCTACATCACTCTATATACATTTTCAGATCTTGTTTGCATTGATATCCATATTTAATATCCTGCTTAATATTCCAATATTATGATTGGATATCTAAATCATAATCTATATAGAAGCAAAATTTACAGTGGCTCCATGGTTAGCGTCTGAAAGAGTCTTCACTGTGCGACGTGCTGCTGGGCAAACTCATTTAATTGATATTGTTTATTTTGGCGCCAAGTTTCGTTACGTTTTTGGGCAACAATGTTGCCTGTTAGCAGAGCGCGAAGTCTGTGAGCAGGGGATGGCGGGGTGTAAATTTCCGAGCGGAATGTGAAGTCCTAAAGTGCGAAGCTGTTACATGGGAAAATATTTGTACGACAGGATATGCAAAAATATGCTGAGCACATGAACAGGTGACGCTGATGATGATGATGCTCGGAATGATGGGCATCATCATGATGCTGGAGGCCGCCCTTTGTCTGCGTTTATGAATAGTTGGGGAAAATTTGTTCTGGCACGCGTTGCAAAATCGCTTTACAGGCGTTTTTTTCTCTCCTTTTTTCATGTTTTCATTTTTGTTTTCCCTTAGAGTGCGTGACTGAGTCAGTTGGCCAGCAAAAAAGTTTTCTAACTCCCAAAACTCTCTCTGTGTGAACGAACTTTAAGCAAACTCTCAGCGATGGATTTTTAATTGCATTTTTAGGCAACTTTTTTTTTTTTTTATCAAGTTCTGTGGATCCCAAGCGATTTGAGGAGCGCCACAAAATAAACGCATGTGCGCATATCCGACAGCACTTGCCGAGTTTATTAAAGAAGTTAAGTAAATAAATGTGCGGATTAAATATGCATAGATATTTGTTGAAAAAGTTTAATTGTTTTTTTTTTTTTTTTTCTTTAATATAGAGCCACATGCGTTTTTAATTAAATTTCATTTGCTGCTTTCATTGAAATTGTATTTTTAATGCTCTTTTTTCGCGACATGAATAATAGAATAGACTTTTCGTTACTCGCTCGGCAAATTGTTGATTCAATCTAAATATTTAATTATGTGCTTTACGGCTACCATTGCACTGGCACCAAATGAGTGGGAGCCACAGCATTGGACGCCAACTGTTGACATTTGAATGCCATTGAAAGGACTTCAAATTGAGCAAAAAGTTGCGTTTTTTTTAATAGGTCAAGAGCTCTCAACATGAAATGCGGCTGGAATTTTAAATGAAAGCCTTTATCAAGTTAAGCAGAGCCACAAATGAAAAGGAAGCCGAGCAAAAGAAAGAAATTTGAATTAATTATTAAGTGTGTTGAAAGAGTCTAATTGTGCGTGGTAAAGAAAATTCTCCAAATTTTCAGAGGGAATTCATGTTGAATTTAAAAAAAAAAAATCAACTATTAAGTTTATGCTTCACATTTTACTTATATGTAATACAATTATGACATATCAAAAAGATCCATCTCAGCTTATCTAAAAATTAAAATACGTTCCACATGCTTTGCTCATATTATTCACTGTTTGCATGTGCATTTACTCCAAATTGAAAGTTCTTTAAATAATAATAATTGCACATACATTCCACATTACACCCACATGACATGCTTTTTATATATATATGCAAAATATTTCGCTTAAAAACATTAAATTGTTTTCTCCCGCCATAAATACATTGCCAATAAATTCCACATAATATCCACATGGCATACACAACAGACATGCAAACATATAATCCACATGCAAAAAAAAAAAACCAACTTACATTAAAATATCAAATTGCCAAAAATGTTTGCTTCAAAGCCAGCCGCAATAATTGACACACATTCCACATCGACAAACTGCAAAGTCTCTAGTGTATGAAGAAAGTGGAGAAGAGAATTGATGAATTGATCTTCACAGCTGCTCAGAAAGTGCTTCAATTTGCGCTGAAGTGTACATTGCTGAAGCACTCATCCAATTATTATTGTGCTCATTATGGAAATCGACCTCAATAGCGGTTTGAGCTGCAATTTGTGGCACCAGATACGATTGGGCAGCCAACTGGCCAATAACATTTTGCCCGACTCTTCAAGTAGAACTTTTCTAAACAATATTTGTTGCACGTTGCCTTTTATTGTTGTTGTTCTTGTCGAACAGCCCAGCCGCTGCTGCCCACCCGCCCGCTCATTAATCAAACTTTTGCTCTTTTGTTCAATATTTCTGCTGCTCCTTTTTGTTGTTCGCTATTTCTTTGGCTGGCTGTTGTTGTTTTGTTATTACTATTATTGTTACGGTCATAAAGTTTTTAGCAAGCGGGCCCGAAAGCCCAGTTGATGACCCCACACACAATTCCTCTTTTGACAAGTCATGTGTCTCCTATCTCCCCCTCTCACACACTCTCTCTCTCTTTCTTTCTCTCTCTCTTTCTCTTTCTTTCTTTCGCTCCACTGCTGTCTGTGCATATTTCGCTTGACGTATCAGTTAACGTTTTTTTTTTTTTTTTTTTCATTTGTTGATTTGGCGATATGGCGCAAAAAAGTTGTCAACCCAAAGCGTCAGCAGTTAATAGAATTGAATAGAATTTTATATTTTCTGCTTGTTTATTGGAATATTTAACTGTTTAAACAATAAAAGTGGCTATATGAGACTTATGTCTATTCATACGAGGCAAACTAATGATATATTCATTTTTTATACAATACAATTTTAACCACTTTTGCATATTTTATATTTTTTATAGGGTATGCGCTGCAGCTTCTCTTTTATCTCTGACATTTTTTTATATTTTCTTTCATGTCAGTTTAAAACAAAGGGTTCTCTGTCTATTTTATCCATATTTTTTTGTGAAACATGCGAAACACTCAATTATTAGAGGAAATAACGCAATTTAACGCAGTTTAAAAATAAAAAATAAATACTTTTGCCAGCACGTAGAAAAAAGCATTTTATCTGGATATTTCATAATAGTCATGCGACAAATACCAGAAAGCAAGAGATGACCGTAACATAGCTCAACAGATAAGCCAAGAAATAAAACTTTCGCAAGAGTCTAAGTGTTTAGTTACGGAAGAGGTCTACGTGCTTATATCTATTTAGATAATAGATTATTTATAATTTTGATTATTGCTGAGTTTCATACACCTCAATTAATATAGCCAAGGAATAAGTACATTTAAAATAAGTTCCACAAGTTGTCATATGATCCACATATAAAAGTGTGTTCATCTGCCATATATATGTGGAATATCAATATGTTCCACACGGAATCAACAGAATATCTCATGTACTTTAGATTAACTTAATTGATATCTAATCAGTTTATTAATGTCTACATTTTATGTAACTTTATTTTATAGCTCCCACATATAATAATTTCTAGCAACTTATAGAATTTGTGCTTAGAGCTCTTTGTTCTTCGAGCATATACATTAAAGTGCAGTACACTTCATACATGTATTACGATAAATAAACCATAAACAATAACAATAATAACAATAATAAAACGCAATTGATTGTCCCCACACAACGTCAATGTTATCCACTGACAAAAGCAATGCCAAAACCAACAACAACAACAACAAAAACAACAACGGCAACAGCAACAGCGACAGCGACACTAACAACAATTCAAATCAACTTGTTTCTGATTAGATCATTCGAGCAAAAATATCAGTCAAGTTGCGTCAGGCCCGATATGAAGACGGTAGCGGAGGAAGAGGAAGCGGAGGAGAAACAGTGGGTGAAGCAGGGGTAGGTGGAGCGAGGGGTGGCAGCTTATGGGGCAGTTGCCTCGTACCGGGCAGCGTCAACTTAACCTGCTGCGGGTGCGATAATTAACTGAAATAGACCCGTGACTGCCAGCGAACAGAAACGCGCAACCGAAAGCAACAATAAAAAAAATAAAAATAACAAAAAGCAATTCTAAATAGAAATATTGCTCTATAATATGCTACAGCTGCAAGCGCAGAAAGAGAGGGAGAGAGTGAGAGAGGGAAAGAGAGAGACTGTGCTGAGTGGTGTTTCATTGAAAAAGCCAGTTAAAAGAATTGTTAACGGGAAAAGCTCATAAAAAGAGGCAGGCAAAACTTCAAGAGGCTGTCAAAAAACTTTCCTTTGCTAATAAGAAAGTTATTCTGTATAAATACCCTGTAACACAGCGTCAGGTGAAATGTGTATAATGTATACCTGTTTTATATTTAAATTCTACAATATTTACGCCCTTGGCATAAGCTAGAGTAAATAATTAATTGTTGAGCCTTTTAAATACTCGACTAATAATATTTTACTTTTATAAATTGTTGTGTCCTCTGCTTTTTAAATTATAATTTTAATTATAATATTAATTAAAATATTTTTATTAAGTACCTTTGCAGCACATATTTTCCTTTATCACCAATCTAGCTTCACCTGAACAAACTACAATCGGTAGGATATATACTTAGCGTATACTCTTTTACTTCAGCTATGCAGGGTATATTCTTTACGCATACTTCGTCAACTTAGTTTCAAAAGAGCACTTCCACTTATTTAAAAAAAAAAAAAAAAAATATATATATATATATATATATATATATATATATATATTTATTTATATATATTAAACGAACGTCAAAAAGTTTTACCTGCAGCCCGCATTTTCTATGGCTCAGACCACAGCATTTTCAATAGGCCACAATTCGGATGGCGAATAGCTGTTAATGGCATTAAAGGCTCACGGCAGTAGAGCGAAATGAAATTCTTTTGCGGTTTGAAAATATTTGTGTGCATAGAAATTTGCAACAGTTTTCTGGCCAATTTAATGGTCAACAAAATTGTGCAGCCAGGCAAAATGTTAATTGGGTTTGAAATTCGAAATGGAAACGCGTTCAATTTCAGTGCGAGCGCACTGATTGCCCAAAATTGTGGAATGTATGTAGGCGTATGAATGTACATATGTGTGTGTGAGTGCGTGTCTATTGGTTGTCCTAGACCGCAATATACAAAACACACACACAGAGAAACAGTTTACGTTTGCCACTAATTGGCCATTAAATTGTTATAAATTTAATGCTGTTGGTTTTTCCGTGTTGCCGTTTGCCTCTGAGCCAATTAGTCACATAAACGCCACCAATCTCGATTTATATGTTTCATTGCTAACATATGTTATTGTTTATTTTATTTTTTTGTGTTTCAATGAACTCTACTTAGTGGAAATAAATTTATTCTTTTTAATTGAGAGGAAAGCATATTGCTAAAGCTTAAGCTTGATTTAATTAACGCTTTTATATAAACCACAATTGGTCACACTTTATTGACGCAGAAGAATGTGTTCGCGGATATCGATATCGACCATTAATTAACAATTGTGTCAGTTGACATTCTGGCATTGACGGCATTTGGTCACACTTCCCATCGACCAATGTCCATTAAAAGAAGAAAAACCGATAAATGCATAGATAACGATATAAATTTAATATGCATACAAGTGCGATAAGTATTAATGCTTATGCTTTTTTTAACATGCCATCTGGTCACACTTTCTTTTGCATGCAATTTATTTATCATAAGGATTTGTTATATTTAATTTACTTTTTTTTTTTTGTTCTTTTCCTGGTAAGCGGTTTACTCAGTAGATATCAGCCGATAAGTAAACTGTTTTATGTAAACACATTAATAAAGTTTATAGAAAACAATTTATCATTGCAATCTGATATATACATAAATATAAACAATATTACATTGTAGACTTTGTATTTACAAACAGCCAAAGTAAGCCCATAATTATTAACTTGAGTGACTTGAAAATATATTTATTAAATTATATCACGAAATTGAAGTTACTTAACTAATTATTTAAAATCTGTTTTCAATTGCTTTTTCAGCTTATGAAGAAGTATTTTTAGCCATGAAAAATGCAATTCCGAAAAAGTTTTCCTTAGTTTCCGGCAAGCACCCAAAGCTCCAAGCAGATAAACGAATAAGTTTCAAGCTATTTAGCTGACAATTAAAACGGCAAATGAGCTTCCAACCCAACAAAAGCACAAAATAATAAAAAGTGAAATAAAACAAATGTCGAACTAAACCAACTCAAGGAAAGTAAACAAACAAAGCTGAGTGAACCAAGACAAACAAGAGAAACAAACGATAAAGAAAAACAAGTAAGAAAACTCTAGTCGGCGCGCCCGACTAGGGGATACCCTAATCCCACCCCCCCTTAGTTTTCTTAATATAGCCATAACTCGTATGTACAACCATATCACGCAACTTAAGTATGTGCCAATGGTACTAAGAATGTCGATCAAAGAGGAATTATGCAAACAAATTCGACACACAGATTATGCCAGCACACTTTTGCAAGCTCACAAGAATTGTTCCGTTACTATTAAAGAAGAAGAATCGAAAACATATTCGCACAGCGACACACAGCGCCAGCGACTGTGACACACAGCGGCGAGCGGCAATTGGAAGTAGGTAGCAAAAACAATTCGAACCAAACTCAAAGGCAATTGCGGTTCTTAGAAAATTTGTTCGCGAGCATTTGCATGTATGTGTGCACATGTATACATAATGAACATATATAAGCGCCAGCTGGTCTGTGTGCGCTTTGCAGTTCAATCGCTGTTGATCTAGCCAAACATTTTGTTTAATAACTTTTGTGTTTATCAACGGATTTTGATGAAACTTTCACCATATGATTTACATAATTGATTTAGTTTTCAAAAAGACCAAACACCATATATATTGCAACTGAAAATAATTTTCAAAATTGTGGGGAAATTTGGGGCCGGTATCCAAATGTAACAAAAACCGAAATTGGTAAAAATTCACATAAAGCTACATGCAAAATTTGGAGTCTCTAGCTCTTAAGATAAAAAAGATAAAAAATCATAACTGATTTTTCATATGGTTTTAAATCGATAACAAATATTCAGGAATAGTTATCGATTTTCTGAAACAAACTCGATATGCGCGCCCAATATACGCGCCTAACAAAAAAAAATTCAAGTCTCTAGCTCTTATAGGTTCTGAGATCGACGCGTTCATACATACGGACGGACGGACGGACGGACGGACGGACGGACGGACGGACAGACAGACGGACAGGGCTCAATCAACTTGTCTTGTCGTCCTGATCAAGAATATATATACTTTTGGGGGTGTGGCACGCCTCCTTCTGCCTGTTACATACTTTTAACAAAAACATTATACCCTTTTTTCCCATTTTCAATGGGATCAGGGTATAATAACAAGAAGCAGAAGCAGTAGAAGAAGCAAAGACAGAGGCAATCGTAGAATTAGCCACAAATTGGTAAACAGAAGCACAATTGCCATTGTGTGTCGTGTAAAAAGGGGGCGTGGCCAAAGTGACACCCACAAAAATGTTCGAATAGAAAACTTTTTGTTTTCCCAACGATTTTTTTCTGCAGCCTGCGAAAAAACACAGAACAATGCGAACTGAAAACTGAAACTGGCACAAAACAAACAAAAAATGATTTGTTTCTTCTTCTTCTATTTTCATTAAGATAATAAGCCAGGCCAAAGGCCAGTTCGTTTAGCCAAACACATACAAATTGCCACAAACAACTCTAAGCCTGCCTTTGCTTGCTCCAAAGGTGTTAGCGCTGGACAAATGATTGACAGAGATGAAAGCGTGACTAATTGCGAATGGTAAATGGCAGAGCGAGAGAGACAGCGTGAGGGCGGAGAGTTGGGTAGGGCAAAAGCAAGATGGAGATTATGGACTTGAATTCAAGAAAATAAACAAGAAATAAAGAGAGAAACAAGAAAAAGTAAAATTTAAATTAGAATTGCGATTTGTCTAGGTAAGAATATGCAAAAGAAAAATAATAATTGAAGTGTGAGACAATTTACAGAAAGAAAAAGAGAGAGATGGAGAGAGATAGCTAAGGAGAGTTAGGAAATATTATATATAATAATAAGACGGAAGAAAGGCGGTAAAACAGAGAGAGATAAAGAGAGTGAGAAGCTGACAGGCAGACCTTAATGCACTTGAAAGATAGTATATAGAAAGATTGCATTACATATATCAACTCATATATTCACATACACTATCTGAATTTACGTAACTTCAATTCAAGTTGATCATTTGAAATTTAGCTTAATAAAATTTAAGTGCGACATAAATTAGATTCTAGCTACTTTGCCCTGTAACCTGCTTTCGGTCCCTAATGCAAACACAAAGTGAATTTACAATGGCTTCATTATGTCAGCTTTAATCCGACCTCTCTCAAGGTGCAGCCTCGCCTCCCCTGGCTCTCTTCAGATTTGGGCAAATAATTCACATGGCACTAATTGAATTAGTTGACTGACTTTTGTGGTTGCCGCTGCTGCTGCAGCAGCTGCTGCAGTTGCTGTTGATAATGTAGCAGCCGTTGCTGGTGTTGCTGTAGCTGCTGCTCTCCATTACTCTCATTGCTGAGCTGCTCATGGGAAATTTACCGTTACACGCTATAAACTCACAATAAAATGCAAAGCGAACAATTAACAAGTTGTACTCAAAATAAGTTTTGCAAGTTAACTTTTGCTCTGTTTAATAAGCTGAAACTTTTGCTTTTGCCCTGTCGTAGGGCTCCATTAATAGACAAAGTCAAGACCTTGTTTCCGTTTCGTCTGGTTAAGCGTCTAGAATTTGGTGTCAGAGGGCGCAGGGTTTGGCCTCTCTGCTGTCGTTTGCAGCGCATACGAAAATTGTCAACAGATTTGTAACGATTGAACCAATTAACCTTTTTCAACTTGATGTTTTGGAAAACGAATTACAGAGAAGGTCGAAATGCGACCTTAAGCAAAGACGAATATTTATATATATACATTAATATGTCATATACCCGAGTCAATTGTTTACCTAAACACGAAAACCAGAACTAACATCAAATATATACAGTCTGATATTTATATAGAAATTTATTTATAAAATTATATCAGCTTCAGACTAAGTTTACTTTTAGCTGTTAATACAGCTGCTATTGCAACTTTCTAGGTGATTCTCAAGAAATGAAAAACATTCTGCTGATATAAGAATTTTAGCTGTTTTAGCTTCTACTACAGCACCTTTCGATGAGATTCTCAATAGTTTAATTCAGTGTAAACTGCGTATTTAAACCTATAAACCTTCTCTCTCACTCTGTTTCCCTCTCTCTTTATTTTCTATCTTTCTGTACTCCCTATCCTCTATCTCTATCTCCTCACTGTTTCGAGTTTTCTATAATTTTCTATGCTCACTATCCTCTTCTCTCTCATTCTTTAATTATATCTATCGCTCGCTCTCCCTCTTTCATATTTTTTAACTCCATCTCTCACTTGCTTGCTCTCAGCATATTTTTAATTTTTCATTTTTCGTCTCTTTCCCTCTCATATTATTTTTTAAATTATCTCTGTTTTTATCTCTCCATTTCCTCCTATCTCTCGCACTTTCTCACTCTCAACACCATTTGTGAGTGTATTAAATATTCGACTAGCTCTGTCTGTCTCACGTATATTTTCTGCTTTGTTCTGTTTAATTTTTGGCTGGCAAACGCAGCTGTTGCCGCAGACTAATTAAACAGCTGTCTAAGGCGCCTCCTTGGAAGCATTCCACAGCATTGAATTACAAAGGCGAACGAAGTGAAGTCTTCAACATGTTTATAGGGTAGGCAAATAAACATATATTTATATAGAAACAAGCGTTTCGTACCTCAAAAGTAAATATGCTTTTTTATGAGGAAACTTATACATTTCACTTAACTAAAAAGCGCATTAAATAAAAGAGCAATAAAAACGCAGACACATTTATGTGGTCAGCAGTGTATTGAGTGCGGGTCCTTGACTATCAAAGCACGACAATTAAATCGTAACGGAGCTGTCGCAGTAATTAACTTAGACAAAAGGCAGCTTGATTAGCAAACGTTTCGATTTCGGCCAGGTAAATAAAATATTTAAGCAAATTACGTCAAGAGAAGCAAAAAATTTGCAAATCAATGCGAACAACTGGACAAACAACATGTGTATAAGAGGAGGACAAAGCTACAGATGGAGATAAAGGCGAGAGAGAGAGAGAGAGGGAAAGAGGTAGAGGTTTGCAGTAGGAGATGAATAAGAAACTGAAAGCAAAAGCTTTGCGATATTAATTAAGCAAATTTACGTTGAAAGATGTCAGTGTGCCACAAGGATGCAAAAACGTGTTTTGATTTCATATATTAGAAATTGAATTTGTATTTATGTATATGCAAAGAAACAGGAAAAACAAGTAGATGTACGTGTGCTGAGCAGCAAAAACGAATCGCAAATGCTCTTGCCTCAGCTGCTTCAGCCTCAGTCTGAAACTCGATGAGAAATTTCTACCCCCAATAGGGATTATTTCAATTGGAATGTGTTTAAATAAGCAACTGATAGCACACTAATCGGACTTATGTTATTTGTATTGAGTGCTTTAATCTTTGGTGAATATCGATAGGAAATGTTACTGAACATGAGTCCAATTGCAAAAAGCAAATTTTATATATGCTAAGAACCGAATTGCAATGAAATTTTAATGCTTGAAACTTTGCTAAAGAAATCTCTAAAATTAATCCCATTGAAGTAATTCAATTTAATAAATGTTAGTATAAATAAATTTATATTAACTTAAATATAGTTAAGAAAAACATTGAACATTGTGAAATTAAATGAATTCTGTTTTGTTCGCTCTTGTCTACTAAAAACCTTTCATGAAGTAAACAAATGTTGAATATAAAATAATAAAAAAAACCAATCAGATGACTGCAATTGGAAAGTGCACTTGTAAGCAGCAAAGGAGCAATCTAATTGGAATGTGAATGTGTAGAGAGAGAGAAAATATATAAATATATTGCAAACGTATGCAACTTCAATTAAATGCTACTGTGCTGAGGAAGCTTTGAAGAGGAAGAAACATTGAATGTGATAAGAAACCAATTGGAATGAGGATATTCTTTAATAAAGCTGAAGAATGAAATTAGCAGACATTAAGTAAAACGTGTATTGGAGATGAGTGAATATATCCCAGTTAATCTAGGGTATACATATTTATAGACATATGCATGTAGCTGGCTGAAACGTTTAATGAAAGTGCAGCAGCGGCAGCAGCTGGCAACAAGTTGCACGCATGCGCATTAGAGCGAGACAATGGCCTGAGTGAAAGAGTCAAAGTGAGACAGTGAGGGACAGCGAGAGAGAGGAAGAGAGCGAAGCAAGGCGATAGCAGATAGACAATGTGCATATGGCAATGCTTTAGAATTTTACTACTTGTTGTTGTTCTTGTCCAGTTTCATGATTTCATGTAACCGGTTTTTCGGGTACAACAACAACAACAACAACAAGTTGTGACTCCCATGAGAGAGGCTGTCGCTGCTGCAACTTGGGTTCATTGTTTACACAGACATAGCTGTTATAGCTGTTTTGTTGTTTGTTATTGTGGCTGCTGTTGCTGTTGTTGTTGTTGTTGTCGTTGTCGTATATGTGCCTTACTCTTTGTTTGCTACCCACTTACTTACGTGCCAGCCTATCTAACTGTGCCCCTTTGCATCTCATTCTCTTGGTTTAATTACATTTTTTTTTAGTTTTCAACGAAACAACTTCACATATAGCGGAAGTTGTACAAAAGCCGCAAGAGCGACCGGCTAAAAAAATAAATAATAAAAGGCATGAAAGAAAGACGAATACAGAACAGAATAATATGGTCTGTCCTCGCCGAGCTGAGAAGTTGCCGCAAACATGTGTCACACACAGCCAACAACCGAAAGGGTCAAAATGTGTTCAGTTACGAGTTTAAGGCCAAATGACTTAAGCTGGCAATTTCAGCAGAAACTCCCTTATAAGATCTATAACTGGTGCTAATACCAGTAAAAGTTTTACTTTTTTAAATCATTTTTGCACAGTTTATGATTTTATTTTATTTAATATTTGTGTGTGTGTGTGTTTTTTTTTTTTAAAAAAATATTTTCTTTTATATTCATTTTATTTATATTTTTATTATTGCATTTGCATTTTTCGATATTAATTTTAATTTAATTTTTTTATTTTATTTTTTATTTCATTTATTTTATTTACTTTAATTTTCTATTTAATGATTTTTTAATTTAATTCTTAAAAGTTTTATTTATTATTTATTTATTTATTTATTTTATTTTTTTAATTTTACTTCTATATCATTTTTTAATTTATTTATTTCTTATATCCCCAACAAAATATATGTATAATTTCAAGATTTTCTAATCAGCAATGAGCATAATTTACCTAACATTTGATTTATTGGTCTCTCTGCAGATCTGTTTTAATGTTAATGAGGCAGTTTTTAATATTTAAAATATAATTGTTTCCAAACTCAAAAATTGTGGGTATAGAAAGATCTATAACAATTTTTTTTTAATCTGGTTTATATATACATTTCAGATTAATGTCACGACCTTGACATAGTTTGCAATTGCGAGTGTTTACTGTGTCTTAAAGTTAATCCATATTCTGATTTTTATTTACGTTTTGCTAACTTGAAATTGAATTCAAGGATACGCATAACTGTAAAGCTGAACGCAGTTTGCATAATTTAAGAAATCAGTCACATAGCTGAGCTGAGCTGAGCTGAGCTTATAAACTACACTTAACACTTAACTTGTATGTATAAATATATATTTAGTATACTTATATAGTATGCATTTTATCTAAAGGCTTACCTCAATAACAAGTTGCAGCAACAAGTGACATTGACGCTGACGCCTGTTATTGCTGTGATTGTTGTTGCAGTTAGATTCAATGTTGCATTCAATCAAACTATATAATAAAAGCACACACACGGACACACGCGCAGAAATCACGCTGGAATTGTAGAAAATTGTATTTATTATATGAACACGTTGAGCACTTTCACGGCGCACAAAAAACAATTAATTGACTAGATTTTTTCTTTTCTGCTTTGTGCAGTACGCCTATCAACAGCTGGCAGGCTGCACACATTTATTTTTATTTCTATATACTTTTTTTACACACTTTGGCGAGACGATCATAAAAAACTTTCGCTCAAAAACGGATGCAGCAGGCGGCTACCAATAGGATTTGGCTTAACAGAGCGAGCGAGAGACGAGGGGGACTGTTAATAGTGTAACTGGTTTCTTGTAACAGGAATTTGAGCAGTGTTGCCAAATGTCAGGCATTGCATTTTATTTAATTTCATTTCATTAAAAATAAAATACACACAATAGAAGAATTTATATCCGGTAATTTATACAATTTCATTCGTTTTCTTTTTCACCTGACACATTTACGCATTCGCATGCTGTCGGCGCTCTAATTTATTTGTTGGCCCATAAAAATAAACATATTTTGTGTATTTCGTTTTATTTGTTGCTTTTTTTTTGCAATTTCTTTGCTTAAAAGAAATGATCTTTCTCTCTTTCTCCCTCTCTCTCTCTTTTACCTATTTATAACACTCACGCATACCACACACACACGCGCGCGCGCGCATTGATGCCGCTACTCACACACAGAGATGCCGACACTCACACATGAAAATAGCCAAAAAGCAACGAAACGTAGCAAACTACAACAAGAAGAATAACACAATACACAGGTGAAAATTAGTGCAGCAATTTTTGTGGCTTGTCTTAACTTTAGCCGTTGTTGCTGCTGTTGTTCTTCTTCTTGTTACTATTTGCTGATATTACAGTATTTTTACGTGCGTACCACTATTAAATGCAAGAAACAGCAAACGCATATAAATTATTTGCAAACATGCATTTTATACTTTTTTCAGTTTCGTTATTTTTTAATTTTATTTATTTAATATCATGCTCACTTCATTTATTTAGAATGCAAAAACATATATTCAGTTGGTAGTTTTTTAAATTTTTATTTTATTTCCGCGCGTTCTTAGTGCCGACACCTTTACACGTTGGCGGCAAAACAAAAACTAACTTAAAAAAATTTGTTCTTTCGCATTATCTCTGCAATATGTTTGAAAAGAAAACTGTGAAATGTGCTCTCTGAGCAAATGTGTCGTGTTATCTACTGTTAAACTCAAATTGGCTATGTTAAGCTAACGTGATCTACTCGCATGATCTGTTAAATAAAAGAACTTAAACTCCGAGCGAGCCTAGCTGTTTTTATTTTAATTATTAATTTTATTAAAATTAAAATACCTTTTGATGTTTTCAGCTCTACTGCTATTTATTCAAATTATGAACAAATCAGAAACTATTTCAGCCACAAATGGTTAGCTCACTGTTATTAACAGTCACCGGTAATTTTAAGCAATCGGCAGAATTTTTAAATGTTAAATTTAATAAATTATTTTGTAATATGTATTTATTTTTAGGAAATAGAAATGAATGAAGCGATTATAAAATACAATTAAAATGAAATTGCAAACGATGACAACTTATTTAACTAGTTTGGCAACTATATGGAAAACGGTTATTTAAATTTGCTAAAAAAGTTCACACACAAATTAAAAAAAGGAACTACACTAAACAATAGTCATGAAGGGCCATACATATACGGTGGGCTACATTGCAGTTCAGATTGATCCTTAACTAAATTAAGAAAAGGGTTATTGCGTTCGATTTCGACATCATTTGCCGAATGTCAGGAGCGTGTCGAAGGCGTTGAGCAACAGACCATGGATACATCTATCGATGTGCTGGGCAGCTCCTGGGAGCAGGCGAAGTTCGAAGTGCTGTTCGTCTCATTGAAGCCGCTGTCTGTGCGATAGAAGCCAATGCGAGGAACAGGCAATGCGCCGTTTTCAGTTTCTGGTGCCTCGACTTTCTCAACCTGTCGCTCCGGTTCCACAATGTCCAGTAGATTTGCACCAAACGATTGCGACAAGTTCTTTCTGTTCGCCGAGCGTCGGCGTCGATGTCGCGGCGTATCCGAATTCGAGCTGCAATTGAAGCTCTGTGCGGACAGCTGCGACAATTGCATGCCGTCTGTATCGGCATCGTCGTTCTCATCTGTATCAAAGTCCGCCTCTGTCGTTTCATCGTTATCCTGCTCGACGACGACTATGTTTGCCTCCTCTATCAATGATACATTGGGCAATCGCTTTGCGCTGTTCATATGCAAGCGGCTCACACGATGATTGATGCTGCTGTCCGTGGAGTACTCCAATGCCATTGGTGAGGAGCTGCGATCGGGCGTGAATTTACACGTGGCCCGTGCCGTGCCCGTTAGCTCCGAGAGCGTCACATGCTCGCTGCTATTGTTGCTCCTGCTCCTGTACAGACGCCTGCTCAAGTGCTCCGATGGCGCAATGGGCGATGGCAAGTCCACCAGTTCTTGCAGCAGCTGTTTGCGCCTGCGTCCGGTACTTCGGCCGTTGCCATCGTCGGGTGTACCAGCTGGCAGACCGCAGATATTCCTAATGGGCGATAAGCAGCCAAAGCTGCTTGAGCCCTCGCCGGCCGAGTCCGAGAGCCTGCCAGCAAACATGGTCTGCTTGGCCTGCGGACTGGAGCCCACCATCAGGCCATGGTGCTCATCTGCTGGCTGATGCTGCCCCACCTGATCCAGCTCGCCCACCACGATAATATTTTGCAAATCGAACAGCTTGCGACGCATGGAGCTGTTAAAGATGTCGGCACCGCTAGTTGTCTTATTCAGCTGTACGCCCGCCAAATGTGGCTGCAAATAAGGACGCAGTGCCTCCTCCAGCGCCTGGGGCAGCACAGGCGGCAAACTGAGTTCCGTCTGCACTTCGCAGTCTCTGGACCGCTGCTTCGTTTTATTAGATATTGGCGTGTTGGCATTGATTTCATTAAGTATAATGCGATTCTTGCGGAGCGGACAGTCCACGGGACTGGGCACTATATGTGATTCCTTGAAAAACGTGCTTATAGCCAACTGAGCCTTGGATTCCTGCTCGGGGTCCGGCGAGTCATGAAATTGTGTCTCGTGCGGCTCAACATCCGCTGGCTTCAACTGCGACACCTCCTCAATGTCCCATTCAAATTGCGTGGAGGAGAGCTGAGGCGTGCGCGACCGACACTGAAAGAGCGAAGGACTAGCAAAGATCACAGTATTAATAAAGAATTGTTTATAAATTGATCGAAAACTCACCTGGCTATTAAGGGTAAATGCAGACGCTCTGCCAGGGCGCCCTCAAAAGGATTTCGCACCTTCTGTAGTCGTTTGGGTGGCGGTGTGCACACCGTGCCGTGCAATTGGGGGCTGCATTTTGATTTACTCGATTTGGCGCCATTCGTTGGCGTTGCCGACGCCGCTGCTAGAAAATGGTTGCTGCTGCCGCTGTTGGTGCTGCTTCGTCTGCCACTCGCTGTTACGCGACACTTGAGCTCATTTAAACTTGTATAATATCGCGTCTTTAGTGTTTGCGGCGTGCGCGCCTCATCTGTGTACATTTTTATTTACAAATATATTGAATAATTTTGGTTATAATTGATTGAAAATGTATACAATTTTTTTCCACCGCTGCCTGATGCAGGCAGCTGTCAGTATATTTCAAATACGACAGTGCTATAAAGCGACTGCAAGCATTTATCGATTACATCAGATCAAACGTTGACTGTTCAAATTACAGAGCGCCAATAAATTAAAAAAAAATAAGAAACAATCAACTAAAGTGTTTATATTTAAATTAATATGCAATTCAAAAATGCATTTTTAAACTTCAGTTTAAACTTTCAGTTTAGGCAGGAGTCTACATTTTTGAATTAGAATTTTGCCAAAAACCATTCGCCCAGAATAATAATGCAAATACGCTCTCTGAAGGATTTTCTCAAGCCTACTTACCCGGCCTAATTACAGAGAAATCTGTCTTTAAATGATTAAAACGTGCAGTCAATTGAAAGTAAAAATATAATAACAAGTGTTTGAAAAATAGCTTCTAATTATTAATCAACTAAGCATTTTTTCCTTAAATTCCTTGTAGTACTGCCATTCGCCACGAGCGGGTATAAATGCTATCGATATCGTGACTATTATGATCATTTCACAGCTGATAAGCGCGCAATTTTTGAAATGAAAACAAACACATTTCAAGGGCTTGCTTACATTTTATTTGACTATTCTATGTGTAGTAAAATATCAAGTTATATCTTAGCTTGACAGCAATTGACACATAGTATAACTATATAAGTGCAATTGATTACAATTATTTACTCGTGCTCAAATTAGAATGTCATTCTTTGTCTTTTTTCTCCCAGATTGATGGGAATAAATAAAATGCTTATCTTTTTTTAAATTGTAAATTAAATTTGTTTTATTGTTGATTTCAAGCTCTAATTGCAAGTACTTCAAGCCGAAATAAAAATTTTTAATTACCTGAGGATTGTGCAAATTAAGCATTCAGACTGATTTACATTTTACAGTGAACCAAAACGAAAAAAACAAAAGTAAAATATAAAATGGCTATAGACTAAGTAATTTGGAATAGTTGTATTTTAGCTGTTCCGACAATTAAATAACTTAAGTAAGAACCGAATACAAAATACCCTAAATTCAAGCCGAACTCTTAAGGCGCCATCTATTGGCTCCAGTGGCTGACAAATTTTCCCATGACGCGCATTAGTTTTAAAACTGATTCTGATTTAACTATGAGATTCAAATTAAATCTAATTTATTCGGCTTATTAATTTTGATTTTTTATTTATTTATAGGCAATGCGCATTCAAATTAGTAATGTTCTTAAAAATACAAATTTGACGTTTTTTATTAATATATTTTTTTTTTATAACTACTTATTATTCAAAAACCAGATTATAAAATTGTTTACCAACTTTCTATAAGAGTGGCGTCAATGCCGCTGCTCGAGCAGTTGAACCTGGCCGAGTGTGAGGTAAAGTTTGATACATTTTCGTCAGAACTTTTTCTTAGCTGCGCAGCATGTGCGGCATCTTGGCCATATTCTCGGCGAATGGAGCGGCCATTAGGGCGAGGAGCTTCGAAGGCAGCGAGCACAGCTTGCGGGAGCTGGCCTATCGGCAGAGTGGGAAACAAAGGCATCGGGGACCCGACGACACGGGTGTCCTGGTCATAGAGGAGCAGGGTGTGGCTCTGGTGCATGAACGTCTTGCTGTCATTGGCGTGGAAACAGGACACCAGCCGCTGGTGTCGCAGGATGGCAACGTTGCCTTGATAGCCAACGGAGAGATCTACAACTACGCAGAGCTATCCAAGCAGATCGGACGGCGCGTGCACGACTATAAGCCTAAGAGCGATTGCAATGTGATCATCGAGCTGTACGAGGAGCATGGCAAGGAGCTGCTCCAACACATCACGGGCATGTTCAGCTTTGTTCTTTACGATCGTCGCAGCCGAAAGCTGCTGGTGGCACGCGATCCATTCGGCATCATTCCACTCTATATGGGGCAGGATGTGCAGGGCAATATGTGGTTCGCCTCGGAAATGAAGTGTTTGATGGGCGTGTGTGATCGGGTGCAGGTCTTTCCGCCCGGTCATCTCGCCGCGGGCACAGTGATGCAGCAGCTACAGCCCGTGCGCTACTACAAGCCCAGCTGGCGACAATTGACGCCCACGCGGCAGGTGAACCTTCAGGAGTTGCGTCAGCAACTGGAGCTGGCCGTGCGCTCGCACTTGCAGTGTGATGTACCCTTCGGTGCTCTACTCTCTGGCGGCGTGGATTCCAGCCTGATAGCCTCTATAGCTGCCCGCATCATGAGGGAACACGATGCCAACTACAAGCTGCGCACCTTCTCGGTGGGCATGCCGGGCTCACCAGATTTCGAGCATGCGCGTCTGGTGGCGCAGCACATTGGCAGCCAGCACACAGAGATCAGCTTCACTGTGGAGGACTGCCTGGATGGTGTGCGCGATCTGATCTATCATCTGGAGTCATATGATATCGCCACTGTGCGCTGCAGCCTGCCCATGTTCTACCTGTCCAGGCACGTGAAGAGCACTGGCATCAAGATGATCCTCTCCGGCGAGGGCGCCGATGAGATCTTCGGTGGGTATCTCTACTTCCACAAGGCGCCCGACTGCGAACAGTTCCACGAGGAGATGGTCACACGCTGTGAGCAGCTGCATGTTTCCGATATATTGCGTGCCAACAAGGTGACCATGTCCAAGGGCCTGGAGCTGCGCGTGCCCTTCCTGGACACCCAGCTGGTGAACCATGTGATGAGCATACGTCCGCAAGACAAGATTCCAGGTGCTCTGAATGAGTTCGCAGGCGAACGCAAGTGGCGCATGGAGAAGTTTGTGCTGCGAGAAGCCTTCGCTGGGGATTATCTGCCAGACGCTGTGCTCTGGCGGCAGAAAGAGCAATTCTCCGATGGCGTGGGCTACGCTCTGATCGATGCCCTGCCTGAGTTCGCGGCTCGCCATGTCACCGATGAACAGCTCCGCTCGGCTGAGCAACGTTTTCCCATCAATCCGCCCAAGACCAAGGAGGGCTACTACTATCGCTGCATCTTCGAGGAGCAGTTCCCGGGAAAGGCAGCTGCCAGCACTGTAGAGAAATGGGCGCCACGCCTGGACTGGGGATGTCCAGAGGATCCTTCGGGGCGGGCACAAGCGGCACACGATCAGGCCTATGGAAAGTGTTGAACATTTTCCATATTTATTTACAATTTAAAATAATAAAAATATTAATGATAATAAAATAAGTAAGTAAGTAATTAATAATAAAAGCAATGGAATTTGAGCTCGCTATCATTCAATTTATTGATAAATAAATGCAAATAAAAATCATAAATTGTTGAGCGCCAAACAGTTCTAATTTTAACTCGCACGTGGCACGAGCAAGTCGACTGCCAATTGCTCAGTGAAGTGCGAAAAGGATGGTGATAGGAAGAGAAATGGCTAAGGAGAGCGCAGACAGAAAGCTAAAATTGTGAGTATTTGTGCTTGTAAGCTAGACTCTGCAAAGGAGTCTGTTAAATTAAATATGTGACGTCACATTTGCAGCAAGTGTTTTGCTTGAAGATGTAGTATTCTATATAAAAATAATTCAAAAACATTACAAAAAAAAGATTTTGGTAATTTAGATTTATTTAATATAGCTAAAACATATCATAAATAAATCTAGTAATATATATTATTTAAATATATATTATTGTACATAGAATAATTTCATCCCAACTTTAGGTGACGGCAAGAAAAATGCTAAGAAAAATATAAAAAATATATAAAAAAACAAATATTGCAATTTTTAACAATACATTTTATGCTTCTATTTTTTAATACAATTTTATAGCTTGGATTTGCGTCAAAACTGAAAAGTTGACGTCACAACAGGCGATTAACATTAACAGTAAGAGAAATGCTTTTTGCATATTAACATAAGCACTGTTAAAATACCACTGTTACTCACTCATACATACAAATGTAATGGGCTGACGTAACTCGATTTTTATTTGAATAAGCCGAATTGCCGACGGACTGAGCATTTTATATAAAACAAACCAGCAGTGGCAGCTCTTGCAGTTGATGGTTAGTTACGTCGAGTGACGGACTCTTGAATAACGGATATCGTGTATCGGGAAATTAAACTTGAGGATAATGTGCGGCATATTTGCAATATTCTCCAGCGATGGAGGCCCCATAGAGGCACAGTGTTTGGAGGGCAGCAAGCACAGTCTGCGCGAGCTGGCCTACAGGCAGAGCGGAAGGCAGCGACATCGTGGCCCCGACTCCACGGGCGTGCAGATCATAGCTGAGCAAGGAGTTGCCATGGTCCACGAGCGCTTGCGCATCGTGGGCGTCGAATTGGGCGATCAGCCATTTGTCTCGGACGACGGCAACCTGATGCTGGTGGCCAATGGCGAGATCTACAACTATCTGGAACTATCTGCGCAGATAGCAAAGAGACGTGGCGGCTACAAGCCGAAGAGCGATTGCCACGTCATATTGGAGCTGTATCAGGATTATGGCGTGGATCTGCTGCAGCACATCACGGGCATGTTCGCCTTTGCCCTGTATGACAAGCGCAGCAAGGAGCTGCTGCTGGCCCGCGATCCATTTGGCATCATACCCATGTACATAGGCGAGGATGCCAATGGCAACCTGTGGGTGGCTTCCGAGATGAAGTGCCTGACGGCCTGCTGCAAGCAGGTAGAGACATTCACACCTGGCGAGGCGCGTTTCGGACGCGTGGGTGCACTGCGTCGCTGGCGACATTTCGAGCAGCCTTGGCTCAAAGAGCTGCCCACGTTGCCTTGTGATCTGTCGCTGCTGCGCACCAGCTTGGAGTCAGCCGTGCGCACGCATCTCCATTGCGATGTGCACTTTGGTGCGCTGCTCTCTGGTGGCGTCGACTCCAGCCTGATTGCTTCGATTGCCACCAAGATCATGCGCGAGACCAATCCCAGCTACAGACTTCAGACCTTCTCGGTGGGCCTGAGAGATGCGCCGGACTTTGAAGCAGCGCGACAGGTGGCCAAGTTCATAGACAGCGACCACACGGAGCTGATCTTTGAAATCGAGGACGCACTGGATGGCATACGTGACATTGTCTACCATCTGGAAACCTACGATGTGACCACTGTCAGATGCAGTTTGCCCATGTTGCTGCTAGCTCGGTACATAAAGAGCACGGGCATTAAGATGATCCTTTCCGGCGAGGGCGCAGATGAGATCTTTGGCGGCTATCTCTACTTCCACAAGGCGCCCAACTACGAGCAGTTCCACGAGGAGCTGGTGAAGCGCGTGCAACAGCTGCATTTGTCCGATTGCTTGCGCGCCAACAAGGTGGCCATGGCCAAGGGCGTGGAGTTGCGGGTACCCTTCCTGGACACCGAATTCGTCAACTATGTCATGAACATACGGCCGGAGGACAAGATTCCTGGACCACTCAATCAATTCAAGGATGAGCCCAAGTCCAGACTGGAGAAGTTCGTCTTGCGTGCCGCCTTTGCCGAGGACTATCTGCCCGATTCCGTGCTCTGGCGACAGAAGGAGCAGTTCTCGGATGGCGTTGGCTATGAGTGGATCAATAGCATACGCCGCGTGGCCACCAGCCACGTAGAGGATGCCGAGTTTGCGTCGGCCGCCGACAGATTTCCACACAACACGCCGACGACAAAGGAAGCGTACTATTATCGCTCCATCTTTGAGCAACTGTTTCCTGGAGAGGCGGCAGCTCGCACGGTGGTGCGATGGGTGCCACGTCTTGATTGGGGCTGCCCGGAAGATCCATCGGGCCGGGCACAGGCGGTGCATCAGAATAATTCAGAGCAATAAAAGACTGATTAACTTAGTATTCATACAAATCCATTGTCACAACTCAACATATAATTCCAGAAAATTCTCGAAAAAAATGAAATCCATACAAAAAATCAGGTTACAAATAAAAATGAAACCCAAAACAACAAAAAAGAAAAAATTCCACGTTGCTAATTGACATTTCGTATCACATAATACCACAGTTGACATATTTATCAGCGTATCGTTTTACACATTACATTTATCAAGGTTATATATATATTTATCAGAAATACGTTTATCACAATATTCAAATTGTTAAATTCACGCGCCAATTGCAAGCGCTGACGGACTGTCACAATTAGAATGTACTATCGCGAGCACACCATAAAGAAAATATCGATAAGCAGTCAGCAGTTGCAGCCCTGTATTTGATATCGATGTGACAACTCGTATCGATTTATGGCAACAACCGATGAGCAAGAAGAGGCAATTTTTCGCAACGCGCAACAAAATCGGTGTTAAATTGATGTAAAAAGTGTGAAAAGAATATAAGAAATAATCTAAATAAGAAGAACACTTCGGAAATGTGCAACAAAATGTGATGTTTGTTTAACAGAACAACCGCAACGCGGCCAAATTGCTAGTGCAAATCTGACCCATGAGCAATGAGAGAGGAAGAGAGCAAGAGAACATACTGGCAAACAGCGCGTCACTGAAAAAGTTCACGAATTCAGCCAACAGCAGCAGCAGCAGCAGACGAGACTTTGAAGACGTTGGAATTTTTGTTGAACCCGCGGCAGCCCGACGGCGCTGCGACTGCGACGGCGACGGCGACGAACACCTCTAGCAGTCAGCAATAACGGTAGACGAAAGAGAAAGAGAGCAGCGATATTGCAACAACAGCAACAACAACAACAAATGACATTTAACTTGTTAAAGTGAAACTGCGCGCAACAACAACAACAACAACAATAACAATACAAATAAAGAAGTGGGTGAGAGGAGGCAATAATAAGAGCAAAACTGTGATCTCTCATCTGGCAATTGTTCAATTGGCTGTGCTTGAAACGACATAGAATTTATTTAATACCCGTATTTGTGTGCATTACAAATTGTTTGTTCAATTTCCAACTGGAAAATCAATTTTTAACATTGCCCAAGGCGGCCAACGAGCACCAGCAGCAGCAATTGTTGTTGTTGCTGGCGTCAGACCCAACCCAAAACAAAAATTGAGCGTAAAACGAAGAGAGGGAGCCGAAGGAGAAGAAGAAGCAGCAGCAGCAGCCGGATTTGCAAATAAAGTGAGTATTTATTTAGGCATAGAAGTATGCAGATGTGCATGTGTGTGTTTGTGTGAAAGAGAGAAGTGTGCGTATCTGTGAGAGTGTTAAAAAAAGATCATGCAACTATTTGGCCAAGACACGCATTCGCATTCGCCTCCGCTTCCGTTTTTTTTTTTTATTTATTTTTTTTTTTCATGCTTTTCGCTTTTCATGTGACATTTAAATTTGACAAATTCGACCTCGGCCAGTCCAATTGGCTAGTGGAATAGCGGAACAGCTGCTGCTTGTTTTTCAAAACTAGCACCGTGGCCGCTGCCTTTGATTAAATAGCCCTATCTTATCGTGCAGTTAGAGTTGAAAAAGTTCTACAAAGTTGGCATTACGAAAGCTACGCGCAGCGCTTTATAATAATTTCAGTTGCTGTTGCTTTTGCTGTTCCTTGTTGTTTTATTATAAATAGAAAATTGCGTATGCAATGCTAATTTGTTGCTTGTTCGCCTAAAGCTCTCTCTATCTATCTCCACTTCTCTCTGCGACTGAGCGTACAAGTCACTGTTGTTGCTTAGTAATTGTCGACACACTCTTCTACCTCCGATAACTTGCTGCTGGCTGTCATATTATCTCATTTAGCTATTTCCATAAATATGTTGTTTCTTTTTGTTTCGCAGTTTCGTTGTTTTTGTTGCGCTCTCTGTCTTTCTCTCCCTCTCTGGCAAGCGACCATAGACGGCTTGACGTCGACGTCGATGCCGCTGCCGCTGCCGCTGCATCTATTAACAGCGACGCTCGTCATTTACCGTTTATGTCGCTTCCGTAACCAGAGTCAGTAACAGCCGAAGCAGCGGCAGCGCCGCAACCTTTTTGGGTTATTGTTTATAGTTTTTATTTTTGTACATTTAACTGCCTCACCCAACACCCACCCACCCATATATCGAGCAGCACTCCTGGATGTAGTCTTCTTCGTCGTCGTCACGCTCAACGCGGTGAGATGATTCATATTTGTGCAAAACGACGACGTAACAACGCCCCGCTCACACCTACAACTTCCCCACCTCCCTCCCCTCTGCTCTGCCCTGGCTTTCGTTTCATACCAGCACTACCCATCTGCCACTGTCCGTGCCCATTGTCCCACCCGCTCAGCCATTCACCTACTTTTCGCATCTCAAACACTGACTTCATTTTCACACACACACACACCCACACACACACACACATGCACGCACATTCACGCATACTGGCACATGGCTGAACACATAAATTGTTGCCCATTTTGCACGTTTGTGCGACTGTTGCTTGTGCTTCTTCTTCTTACTTCTGCTGCTTCTTCTTTTTCTGCATTTAATGTGCGCGCGCGCAGTTCACAATTTGAATTGTACGCGCTGTTTGAAGAGTAAATAGAATTGAGCTTTAGTCTTGTCATAATTGTTAATATTCTTAAATAAATTATTTTATTTGTAAAAATTGCTCACACATCTTAAATGCTGTTTGATGTTGATAGTATTATTATTTTTTTTTTTTTTATTATTAACTAATTGTGCAAATTAGCAGTCAGAAATTATTTTGTGTTTTTCAAACGGAATTCAATCAATTACTTAAAATCAGCTTTCATCGGCATTTAAGCTTGCTTTCTTATGCATTTCATCTGCTCGAGTTATATTGGCCTGCATTGCAGCGTGCCACAGACTCGTGTGGCATAAATATTTAATATAATTTGCCAAAGCCAAAAGCTAAAATCAATTTCATATCCATTCACTTTTATTGCAGCTGCAACACACACCATAATAAAGAAAGAGAGAGAGAGACAGAGAGACAGAATGGCGTACCGCAAGCCAAGCGATTTGGATGGCTTCATTCAACAGATGCCAAAGGCGGATATGCGCGTCAAGGTGCAATTGGCTGAAGATCTGGTGACATTCCTCAGCGACGACACCAATTCAATTGTGTGCACAGACATGGGCTTCCTCATTGACAACCTGATGCCCTGGCTGACGGGCAGTCACTTTAAGATCGCACAAAAGTCACTCGAGGCCTTCTCGGAGCTAATCAAGCGCTTGGGCTCAGACTTCAATGCGTACACAGCCACCGTGCTGCCCCATGTGATCGATCGGCTCGGCGACAGTCGCGACACTGTGCGCGAGAAGGCGCAGCTGCTGCTGCGGGATCTCATGGAGCACAAGGTGCAGTCGGCTCAAACGCTGATTGACAAACTGGCCACCAGCTGCTTCAAGCACAAGAATGCCAAAGTGCGCGAGGAGTTCCTTCAGACAATTGTGAATGCGCTCAACGAATACGGCACACAGCAGCTCAGCGTGCGTGTGTATATAACGCCCGTGTGCGGACTGCTCGGCGATCCCACGGTCAATGTGCGGGAGTCAGCCATACAGACGCTCGTGGAGATCTACAAGCATGTGGGCGACCGCCTGCGACCGGATCTGCGACGCATGGACGATATGCCCGCCTCGAAGTTGGCCCTGCTGGAGCAGAAGTTCGATCAGGTGAAGCTGGAGGGTCTGCTGCTGCCCTCGGCGCTGCGCAACGGCAGCAGTGGCAACGGCCTGGATGAGGCCGATAACATCTCGGTGCGGGAGCGACCCACAAAGATTGTGAAGCGACAATTGCACTCGGCTACGTCGATGCTGCGCCAGAAGCCGACGCCCAATGATGTGGCCGGAGATGCGGGCGCCGTGACCATGGAAATATTTGAGGCCAGCTTTGAGCAGGTGCCGCAATTGACTATATTCCATGCCAAGGACATGGATGATATCTACAAACAGATCTTAGTTATAATAAGCGATAAGAATGCCGACTGGGAGAAACGTGTGGATGCGTTCAAGAAGGTGCGCGCCCTGCTGCTGCTCAACTATCAGGCGCAGCAGCAGTTTATGACTGTGCAGCTGAAGGAGCTGTCGTTGGCCTTCCTGGACGTATTGAAGGAGGAGCTGCGCTCGCAGGTGATACGCGAAGCGTGCATCACCATTGCGTACATGTCCAAGACGTTGCGCAACAAGCTGGATGTCTTCTGCTGGAGCATACTGGAACAGTTGATACAGCTCATCCAGAACTCGGCCAAGGTGATTGCATCAGCCTCAACGCTGGCGCTCAAGTACATCATCAAGTATACGCATGCGCCCAAGCTGCTGAAGATCTACACGGAGACGCTGCTGCAGTCCAAGTCGAAGGATATACGCTCCACGCTCTGCGAGCTGATGGTGCTGCTCTTCGAGGAGTGGCAAACCAAGTCACTGGAACGACATTCGCTCATCCTACGCGACGCGCTCAAGAAGTCCATTGGCGACGCGGACAGCGAAGCGCGTCGCCATTCCCGACTCGCCTACTGGGCATTCCGACGCCACTTTCCCGAGCTGGCGGATCAGATCTATGGCAATCTGGACATAGCCGCACAGCGTGCACTGGAACGTGAGCGGGACGGCGGCGGTGGCACCAATGGCGGCTCGCAACAGCGCCCGGTGGCACCGTCGCGCATTGGACGCAGCACAACAAACACATTGCAAAAGGCCACGCCCAGCATGCGCTCCATTTCGGCTGTGGATACGGCTGCGGCTCAGCGCGCCAAGGCACGCGCCCAATACACGCTCTACTCGAGGCAAAAGAAGCCGGTGGCAGCTACAAACAGCAACCTGCACGCTGTTGGCGCTGCAGCAGGAACTGGTGGAGCGGGCGCTGCGGGGGGCGGCTCGTTGCCGCGACCACGCCTCAATTCCAATAGCGGCCAGCACCAGAATGTCTCTCCGGGCACGGTGACGCCCACCACACGCATTGGACGGACGCGCGCAGGCGTCTCGCAGTCGCAGCCCGGCTCGCGTTCCACGTCGCCCAGCACCAAGCTGCGCGACCATTATGGCATGGGCGGCTACTTTAGGGGCGGTGCCACGGGCGCCATACCCAAAAAGGCATCGGGCATACCGCGCAGCACCGCCAGCTCCAGGGAGACGAGTCCCAATCGTCTGGGCAGTGGCTCTGGACTGATGAAGCGCAGCATCTACTCGACCAGCTCCAGTGCGCCGCGACGCACACCCGAACGCAATAATCCAGTGCGCAGCACGGCTGCCTCACGCCTGCTCGCCCAATCCCGCGAAGCAGAGCTCTCACTGGGCGGCGGCGGCAATGCGGGCGATGGCGATTTGCCCGACTATGTCTCGGGCGACTTTATGCGCAGCGGCGGCATACGCATGGGACGCAAGCTGCTGGGCCGCGATGAGTCCGACGATATCGATTCGGAGGCGAGCTCTGTGTGCTCGGAGCGCTCCTTTGACTCGAGCTATACGCGTGGCAACAACTCCATGTCGAACTACTCGCTGAGCGGCTCACGGAATCGGCTCGACTGGAACACGCAGCGGGCGCCCTTCGATGACATTGAGACAATTATACAATATTGTGCATCGACGCACTGGGGCGAGCGGAAGGATGGCCTGATCAGTCTCACCCAGTATCTGGCCGATGGCAAGGAGTTGACGCAACAGCAGCTGCAATGCGTCCTGGACATGTTTCGCAAAATGTTTATGGACACGCACACTAAAGTCTACTCTCTGTTTTTAGATACGGTCACTGAGCTGATTCTAGTGCACGCGCCCGAGCTCCACGATTGGCTGTTCATACTGTTGACGCGGCTATTCAATAAGCTGGGCACCGATCTGCTCAATTCGATGCACAGCAAGATCTGGAAGACACTGCAAGTGGTCCACGAATATTTTCCCACGCAGCTGCAGCTCAAGGAGCTCTTTCGCATCATTTCGGATAACACACAGACGCCGACAACAAAGACACGCATCGCCATCCTGCGCTTCCTCGCCGAGCTGGTCAACACGTACGGCAAGAGCAGCGATTTTCCCAGCGATCAAAACCAGAGCTGTGAGCGCACCGTGCTGAAGCTAGCGCAAATGGCGGGCGATCACAAATCGATGGAGTTGCGCTCGCAGGCGCGCCAATGCCTGGTGGCGCTCTACAATCTGAATACGCCGCAAATGACAAAAATGCTGGCGGCGCTGCCCAAGGGATATCAGGATACGGCACGCCTCTGCATACAATCGAATATACGGCGGCAGAGCAGCGGCGCCAACTCGCCGAGCAGCTCACCGCTGAGCAGCAGCAGCCCGAAGCCGCTGCAGAGTCCGAGTGTTGGGCCCTTCTCCTCGCTCAATATGCACATGAATTCTAGTCCACGCTCGCGCCAATCGTCTGTGGAGCAGGAGGTGAACTATGGCTTCTCCGAGCTGGAGGTGCAGCACAATATCCAAAAGACGTCCGAGGAGATACGCTCGTGCTTCGCGGGCGGCCAATACCAATCGCTGGCGCCCAATGGCTACAATGGACATCATCTGCAATTTGCCATCGACCAGCAGCAGCAACAGCAACAGCAGCAATCCGGTTTGACAGCGCAGCAGGACTCGCTGTCGTCGAATTCGAAAACCCAATCGTCGGCCAACACCACGCAATCGAATACGCCGGAGTCGGCAACGATGCGACTGGATACAGCGGCGCCAGCAGCGCAGCCAACGGCAAAGATTTCGCTGCTCGTTGCGGAGAACGGGGAACTGATACTGCCGGGCAATCTGCACGAGAGCGAGGTGATGCGCGTCGCTCTCACGCTCAACAAGGAGCAGTCCGTGGAGCAGCTGCAGACGGCGCTCGCCAATCTGGGCATCTGCATACGCGGCGGCAACTGCGAGCTGCCCAACAAGCACTTCAAGTCGATAATGCGCATGCTGCTCCACATGCTGGAGGCGGAGCACACGGATGTGATCATCTCTGGCCTGCATGTGCTCAGCAAGATTGTGCGCAGCGACAAGATGCGCTACAACTGGCTGAACTTCCTCGAACTGATCTTGCTGAAGATCATGAACTGCTATCAGCACAGCAAGGAGGCGCTGCGCGAGATCGACACGATGATACCAAGAATAGCGCCAGCTCTGCCCCTAGATCTAACCATTAACATTGTGAATCCGGTGATTGCAACTGGTGCCTTTCCAGCCAATCTGTGCGCCATCAAAATACTGCTCGAGGTAACCGAGCAGCACGGCACCGAGATCACCGATGCTCACCTGGACACGGTGTTCCCCAATCTGGCGCGATCTGCCGATGATTTGCAATCGATGGTGCGCAAGGCGGCCGTCTTTTGCATTGTCAAGCTGTACCTAGTGCTCGGCGAGGAGAAGCTGAAGCCGAAGCTCTCGGTCATGAATCCCAGCAAGGTGCGTCTGCTCAACGTCTACATTGAGAAGCAGCGCAACTCCAGCAATAACTCGGCCGGCGGCTCCACAAAGAACTCATCGGCAGCGTCCTCCTCATGATTGCGAGCCAACATCCAAAGCTCACACACACACACAACCATACACAAAGACACGTCGTCTCTTAGCTTATGCAAAAAGTGAAAAAAAAAAAAAATAAAAATGAAGAAAAAATAATAAAAAAAAAAATTAAATAAAAGGCAAACACAATTGATGATATATATTTAACGATATAAAACACACACTAATTAATTTATAAACCCAATTATTGCTGATGGCCAACATCCAGCACCCAGGCAATAATGCTAACAAAATCAATAATTGTGTAATTGTTTATTATATATACATAAAAAAAAAACAACAGAAAACACAACACGCAAAAGCAAAAGCAAAAAGAAAAACAAAAACAGAACAAACTATTTATATACTTCAAAAAGAAAACTAAAAGGAAAAACTTGTAGCCAACTCGTAACAGTCTCCCAACACACCCACACACAAACATACACACACACACACACTGTGACCAGTTTTCTTTATGCTTTTCTTCTATTTCTTTTATACATATAATGAGTCACTTAATCATATTTGATTTGCTTTAGTTCTTAAGTCTTGAAGCGGAAGCCTAATATTTTTTCTTTATGATTTCTGCTCAACTCAAAAACAAAAAAAAAAAACAAAAACTAATTTACACTATTTTCTGCTGTTTTTATAACAAAAACTATTTTTGTAATTATCAAAAAATCAATACACTTCTAGGTTATGTAATAATATTTATAAATTAATTAAATCAATAAAAAAAACCGTTAAAAACATAAATAAAAACAAGACAAGTAAAAAATAAAAACATTAAAAAACGCTCCCAACATATAAACTCAATTCGTTTGGCTTTTATTTGCAAATGGCAAAGAAAATGCAATTTTTTTATGCTAATTTCATTTTCATTTATTTATTTTTTATTTTGTTTCATAAAATTTAAACGTTCAAAGATTTGTTGTATTTACACAAGTTCTTAAAATTAGCTACGTGTATATATAATTTTTTTATTTTTTACTTCTGTTCTCTAATTGTTTTCTTTAACTTTGAAAATATTTGTCATAAAATTGCAACTCTATGATGTTTTTGTTCTCATTTTATTTCTTTGAATAATTCATTAATTAACAACTAATTTTTGTTTTTAATGATTTGACTAAAAAACATTTTTGAATGCTTTGTCGATGTGATTTTATTTTTTTCTTTATTTTTGTTTTCGGATTTGGATTTGTTTAATTATTTTTTTTTGGGCCCTTTTGAAACCTGAACTGGTTTTTGTTATACATACAAAACTGATAAAAATTTGTCAAAAATTTCAATGATTTTTGTTTTGTTTTTAATGTAACTAAATTAAGGCACTTAATACGAAATTAAAGAAATAAAATAAAAATTGTTTAGCAATTGAAATTGGACAAGTACAAAAAAAAAAAAAAAAGAAAAGAAGGAAAAAAGTCAAATAAAAATGAAATCAAGTTAAAATATTTAGTGCTTTGCTTTAACTAATTACAAATTAAAATTAAAAACTTTAATTAAGTACCGTTGTAATATGTATTGTTGTATATATATATATTATATAACTAAAAACGTAAAACCCTATAAAAAGTGAAGAAAACGTGTTTTTTGTCGCATTAAAGTTATTTTCAATGGCACATCTTTTACTAATTATAATTACGCAGAGAAATTGCTTAAAGACATCTGAGACAAGGGGTAAACGAAATGCATTGCTCTACGAGTATGTACAGTGGGACAAAACGCTTGCGCAAGTGGCAAACTTTGTTGTGTTCGTTCAACATTCAACTACTTAATGCTTAATTTTCAATTTACATTTTGGCCTTGTTTTTGTTTTATTTATTTTGTTTTTTTTTTTTATATGAATTTTGCACGCAATCAACGCCAGCAATGCCCGATAATAAAATACTCTACAATCTGTTTCGGGGCATTGCCGAATTTTGACCGAAAAAGGCACACACAGAGAGAATTTCTTTTCTTTTCTTTTTTTTTGTTTTTTTTTTTGAATGACAAAACGACAAGGATATCTAAATCTCTATATATCTATATGCTTATTCTTTGTGAGCCTTTTCAGTAGCCATTGCAGCGTATCTCGTTGTAGCGTGCTCTGCTCGCTGCACTGTAGGCCGCATAGCCGTATCGCTCATACGCCGCATAGTCCGCATAGTAGGGATAGAGCTGGCCACGCATACGACTGCGCGACATTTGACTGTGCTGACTCAGGCTGTGACTCGGACTCGGACTCGGACTCTGACTCTGATAGCCATAGCCATGCTGCTCCTCGTATGGCCAGTAGCTGTGCATGTTGCCACCCATTGATGCCTCGTAGTAGCTGTTGTTGTTGTTGTTGTTGTTGCTACTGCTGCTGCTGCTGTTGTTGTTGCTGTTGCTGCAACTTGCTGCATATTCTTCGGCCAACCGTTCCACCAGACTCTCGGGCGTTTGCAGAAAACGCTCCGAGAAGCGTCCAATTTCCGTGGAGCCGAAAGCCTGCTGAAAGCCAGGCAAAGGCTTGATATCCTGCAAGCAAATAGTATTGATAGAATTAGTGCCTGGGCACATAAATCTGAGGTGCATGTAAAAGTGATTGCTAAGAGATACCCTGTAGATAAGCTGGATTATATATATAGATGCTTCTAGGCAGTTTTAATCAATACATTAGCCTCAAGACAAGTGGTCCAAATTTTCGATAAGGCATATTCGAGCAGTCCGTTTCTTGACTCCCATCAAGGCAGACTCTTTTACTGGTATTTTATATATATATTTACAATAATAATATATATAAATATATAGATATTAAACAGCTTTAAAAAGGCATTCAAATACTCTTTGCAAATTTATAATAATAACTCAGAAAATATATGTAAAAGATTTGCTAGGCAAACGTCGACTTAAGAGCGAATTTCTATATAGGGTAGGGGCATTCAAGTTGCTGAAAGGCATTTCGTTTGCTTGTGTATGTGTCTGTGTGTGTGTGTGTTTGGTCTCACCCTTATTTGCTCGCGCACTGTGGACTCCGTGGCTTCAACATGCTCCGCTTCCGTTTCCCGTTTGCTCGCCTTGCGTTTTGATTTCTTGCTCGGAATGAGATCGCATTCGATGATGCGATTGTTATTGTTGTTGTTGTTGTTGCTGCTAATGTTGTTGTTGCTGCTGCGATTTTTGGCATTGCGTTTGCTGCTTTGCGGTTGCTGCTGCTGCTGTTGTAGCAGTGGCGCCAGCGCAGGTGGCACAGCGTTGCTTGATGCAGCTGCTGAGAGTCCGTATCCGACGGGCGAGTTCTGCGGCGCGGGCGGCGTGCGTGGACGTCTCAATGTTGGACTCCAGTTGTGCGTGGCTGCTGCTGCTGCTGCTAATGCTGTTGGCGTCTGCTTTAACAATAACAAAAAAAAAATCGATTTACTTTGCAGTTGCAGTGCAAAAAATTATTACGCTCAAGTGACGGGCACTTGAAACTTGCCAGCGAAGGTGGTCGGTTAGGCGCGTGCTCATAGCTCGTGTTGTCAAGCAACCCTACCCAGGCAACTCCACCCAACCAGCCCACCAAGAGGCACAACAGCAGCACATTGAAGTTCACCCAAAAATCAATAGGCGCCCGCCTTTGCTGCTGCTGCTGCCACTGCTGCAGCGGCACAGACACCCTGTATTAAGGCTTCCGGCTAGCGAGCGCGCTCTGCCAAGGAGCGCTGCCACTCTCATTCTGCTGCTGTGCGCGAGCCACCCTGTTTTAAAGGCTTTCCGCTTTCGTGCGCTCTTGCTATGATTGCGCACGCTCACTTTTGCGCGCTCTCTTGCTCATTTGTGCGCTCTCGCTCTCTGTTGTCGGTCTGGCGCTCTGCCTAGAAAGCCGGTCGATGGAGCTAAACGCATTTCGCTTTTGGTCTTCTCTTTTTAGTCGGCTGCTGCTGCCGCGGCTGCTGTAACGGGGCATCATTGTATTCTGTCATTATCAGTCTGTCGTCAAATTACTTCTTCTTCTTCTTCCATTTTTATGTTGTTGCTTTGCCCTAATTTGTCATGGCAGCTGCGTGCCGCTGCGTTGCTTAATTGAGCTGCTGCTGCTGCGGCTGCTGCTGACGCTGCTGTCACCTGTCTGCTGCTTAATTAGAAAAGTCAGGAGCCACTCAATCGCTGTCTCCCTCTACCCACCCACTCCCTATGCGACTGCAGTTTTAATTTGTAATTTTGCGCTAACTTACCCTGGCTGCATCGTCGTTGATTTGATTAGCTGCCGACTGCTGTGCCCCAATATCCTGTGGTGCTGCTCCTGCTGCCGCTGTTGTAGTTGTTGTTGATGTCTGCTTGTTGGGCTTCGCCAAATTGATTTCCGCACGGTTCACAACATCCGGCTGCTCTGCAGTGGCCGCCTTATCAGTATCGTTCACAATAGGCGGCGACGCTGACGTCGCTGTCGTCGCGCTTATGTCATCTGGAAAATTGGCGAAAAAAAATGTGCCCAGGCAGGCAGCGTGTGTTAAATAAAAATCAATAAAAATTGCCTTCCTACGTAATTTTTTTTGTATTATTTTCTTTTTTTCTTATATTATTTGTGAGGCGCTTTGTAATTATTTTGTCATGCGTGCTGGCGGCCATCAAGGGTTAAAAAGACAAAGGTTCCGTCAGGTTGACCAGCGCGAGAGAGCCGCAATTTTTGTTGTTGTGCCTTTTTTCGCACTCGCTTATCAAATTTGTGATATTTCTTTCATTCCTTTTTTTTTTTTGAGAACGAGGGTAGCTCAGAGAGCAAGGCACAAAAGCAGGCAGACGGGAAGAGAGAGAGAGAGAGAGAGAGAGAGCGAAAGAATGAGTGAGTGAGCGACACAGCAACATGCACTTGTTGAACGTGTCAAACACACACAAACACACAATGATTCACTCACACATTCGTCTGTCAGTTGGAGTGTAAAAATTTACAGCATACTTTTCAGCGCATGCGACTGAGCTCGCATTGTTTACGTATTTTCTGTTGTGGCCAGCCGCGAAGAGTCGCGATATTCGATTTGAATTGTTGTTGTTTTGCTATTCACGTCAAATAAATCAATTATAATCAATTTAAAGGCTGATAATAGCGCATGGGTGCGAGCATATTAGCTTATTAATATTTGATTGGATAACAATATTTGATGACTTTATTAATGCTTTGTTATATATTTAATAATTGTATTTTAAATTATGGGAAATTCCATAAAATATACTGTGTAAATTATTAATATAAAATATAACTATGCTAATAATGTGCATAATATTTAATATATAATAATTATATATATATAAAGAAACAAATACACTATCAAATATTTCAGCTTTAAATTTAGTTGAAACATTTAGTAGGCATTTCTTTTAAGATCTCTAATGACATCAAGTTAATCTTAGACTCTCTGTGTGTGTTTTTTTTTTTAAATATATGAATATATGAAAATATATTCCATATATGAAGCATATATATTATTTCTAACTAAACTACTCTCAGCATAAGCTTCCAGCTTATTGCGCATCCTTTGCTGCTGCTGCTGCTGCTGCTTTTTGAGCTTTTTTTTCATGTCGTATTACAGTTGACTTGTCATAACGGACATTGATTTTTGCGCCAATGTTGGATACCTCTACAGCAAATATTGCATGAATATGGGGGCTGTTCCAGGGTGTCTTCTCTATGCGTATGTGTGTGTGTTGGGCAAACAGCAAGCAGCTACAAATAACCCACCACATTGCGTTGTAAAGTTCATTTACACGCTCTGCTGTGATGACATTTCACGCACACACCCTCAAATCATATTCGTGTGCCTGTGTGTGTGAGTGTGTAAGTTGAGCGCCCATTGATAAGCAAAGGCTATGCCCACAAGTCTCGTTTGCTTTGGGAAATATTTAGAAAAGCTGTCAAAATGTGGAGTTAGGGTCACCGAGTGAGCCTATCAACTGTGTGTGTGAGCGTCTCTTTGTGTGTGTATGTGTAACACCTTCATTCCAGTTGCCTGTGCTCAACTGTGTGTGTGTGTGTGTGTGTGAGGCGACACCAGCCAAGTTAACTTATTGATTCGCCAAACACGCCCCCGCCAAAAAGTCAAATCAGAATCAGACCATCAAAGGGGGTAGCTCCCAGCTCGAGCTCCAATGCCCCAGCGCCTTGCGTGCCTAAATAGACAGCTAATTTTCAAGTCCTTTAAAGCAACATGACGTAGGCTCGTCACAGTTAACGGCCGACAGCCGACAGTCGACACAGCCCACGCCACCTTGTGCTAAGTCGTTGCGACAGGAAGCGGAAGCATTTGAGCAGTTAACCAACGCTGATTGGTTGAGTGTTTGCAAAATGTCGACTCCTCTCTGCACTCCGCTCCGCAACTACTCGACTGACCGTCAGGTCGTGTCAAATGGCTGGCTGACGGACAGTTGCCTGTCAGTGGCGCTGCTGCTGCTGTTGCTGCTGATGAGGCTGACGGCAGCGTTGATGGCGACTCAAATGGACGCTCTTTGCATTCATTTGCATGCAAAATCGAGCATACGCAGTGGCTTACAAGCAGCCAGCACAGTGGAAACTCTGCCCAGCTCGGCATTTATAATTCAATAGAAAATGTGATGTGAAAAGTTATGTATAATATTGGCTTTTAGTTCTAGTTTGATTACACAAGTTTCACTAGCTTAATTAAGTTATGAAAAGTTTGTGAAACACAGCAAATGTTAGAAGGTTTTCTCGCTTCAAGGCTGCAGCGGCTTTTGGGTCTCTGTATTTAAAGCTGGGCTTCTACTGTTAAGCTTACAGTGTATGTTAATAAGAGATATGTGCTGCATTCAAGCATTAACAGTCACATTGCTATGTAACTTAACATAAGCTCACTTTTACTCTCTCTCTGTGTCTGCTTTGATCGCGTTCTGTTAGCACTGGCAGCCTTACGCTCTGTTATGTTAGTCAACTTAACATTTATCTTGTAGACATGTTAACAGTCAACCACAGTGCTCAAAGTGCGCTGCCAGCTTTACAGCCGCTGTTGCTTTGGCTGCCTCTGCTACCTCTGCTGCTATTCCGGCCGGGGGACGGGCGTAAATGCTTGTTACATAATCTAGTCTGACATATGTTTGCATAAATTTACATTCATTGCGCCGCGCCCCTGCATAATTGTACACTAAATGGAGCGTAATGCAAATGCTGACAACTTACCAGGCATATCGACAACAGCTGCTGCCTCCACGTGCTGCTGCTGTTGTTGCTGTTGTTGCTGCTGCTGCTGCTGTTGTTGTTGTTGTTGCTGCTCTTCTTCGTAGTCCCTGCCATCGGCTGGACAGTGATAGGACACACAGGAAGCAGACTCCACGGACATATTCACCGGATACTCGCCACTGTAGACGGGCGTGCTCTGGCTGCTGTCGCTGCGTGCTCGCGTGCTGCAATTGCTGATGCCGCTGTCTGTGCCGGTGGCGCTGATCAATGGCGGCGACGTGGTCAGCCTTTGTGTTGGTGATGTCGCCTCCAGCTCATGCTCCAGCTTAATATGCTCTGGCTGTAGCTCCTCGAGCTTGGGCTGTTGCTGTTGCTGCTGCAGCTGCTGCTGCAACTGCAACTGTTGCTGCTGTTGCTGGTGCTGATGCTGCTCTGTGTAGTGGCGCAATGGCTCCAAATAGTTGGGCGGCAACACTGTGCGGTTCGGTGCTGGCGTCGTAGAACGTCCGGGCGTTGTGTAGTGTGTGGGCGTGGCTGGCTGATAGGCGGCAAAGCCGCGTGCCTGACCATAGGCGGAAGCACTATAAAGCGCAGGCGCTGGTTGCTCATAGCTGCTGCCGCTGCTCAGATGTTGTTGCTGCTGCTGCTGCTGCTGCTGCTGTTGATAGGCGTGCTGCGTATGTGGGCGTGGCGGATAGTGCAGCACACTGGAGGGTATCAACTGCTGTCCAGCGGGCGTAAACATGCTCGCATGATGATGCGGATGCGGATGCGGATGCGGATGCGGAGGCTGATGCGACGGCTGACTGTAGTGGGGCGAGGCATAGGGTGCATAGCGATAATAGCTGGGCATGTAGGAGGCAGGAGCAGGACCAGGGCCCGGACTCGAGCTGCCATAGCCGTAGCCGTAGGGATTGTAGGCGCCGCCGTAGCCGCCGCGATAGCCAGGCGCTGCATAGTGAGACATGGCCTGAGCCTGGGCCTGGGCTTGAGCCGGATGCAGCTGCTCGTAGTAGCTGGCGGCGTATCTGTCCGACATGCTGGCCAAACGTGGAAATGTCCTTGCAACTTAGTGGCGCCGCTCGTGCAACAGCAACAATAACAATGGCAAAGCTGACTGCCCCGTTCCCTTAACAGTTGTCGTTCCGGCCATATTTCCAATGCCTGGGCTATCCAATTACATGTGTCTCTTATTGATTTTATACTCGCCTGACGTTTGTCCTCTGTCCTTTCCCCTCCCGCAAAGTGCTGCAAGCGAACAAATCGTGTAAAATGTTAGCCTGCACTTAAAGCTTGAATATTTCATACGCGGAGTTGGGGCTAGTGGGGCTAGGGGGGGCTAGTAGGGGCTAGGTGTCCGGCGTTAATTTGCTCAACTCGTATGCGTCCGCAATTCAATTAATGTTAAACAATAACATTTAATGTTCATTTCGTAAGACAATAAAGCTGCAGGATATAACGGCCGCAGGACATGTGTGTGTTCAACATAATGAGACAACGTTTTACCCTCAGAAGCTGCTGCTAAATTGGCATTAAAGTAAGCCAAGTCTATAGAAATTTGGAGCAAAAGCAAACCCCTCAAAGTATGCACTGAAAAATTTATTGTGAACTTTTTGATATTTGCTCAACTTATTTCAAATATATGTTAAATGTGATATATAATAAATATAACATTTATTTTAGGCTTTAATAATACATTTTTAAATGCTGTTAACAGAGTCTTCTGACAATTTTATCTTCATTTAATAAATAGATAATAACAATTTACATTGAAACTTTAAATAAAAGTTTAATTTGTATATAACTGTTTATTTTGCCAAAAAAAATATTGAATAAAAAAATAAATATAAATATATAAATAAAAATAATTATAAATAAAAAACCATTATATCCTGTTTTTCCATTTTCAATGGGACCAGGGTATAAAAATAAATATAAAAATAATAATTTAAATCATTCTCAAAGTTAATTTTCATTGACAGTTTTAAAGAATTTTAAATAATAAGAAGAATTTTAATAATAAAAAATTAATTATTTTATTATTGTTATCAAAATTTAATATTGTCTGATAAACTTCTACTTGATATTACAAACATTATATTTAAAATATTTATATATTTTTAGAATTTATTTTAACATTAACAAACAAATATTTTAAACATCTAAAATCATATTTCTCTCTTAAAACATTTAGTAGATTTCAATTATTAAATGTGTAAATTAGGTTTTTGAATTATTTATGAGGAATTCTAAAGCAGTTCGCAGGCATTTGGATTTGCAAGTGGAAAATGTGTAATTGAAGTAGAATTTGGCATAAATGTGGCTTGCAATGATGAATAGAAGTGGCAGCTGGAGCAAGATGAGAGGATGAATGGATGAATGGGTGATTGAGCAGCTGATGTGCAGCAGAAAGCTACTTAGCATACATATATACGGGTGTGTGTGTGTGTGTGTGTGAGCGTGTGTGCAGTTGTGCATTAAGATGAATGCATGAGAACCGCAAAGCATTTTGGTCTCACGCAAACCGTTAATGAGCCACAAAAGTGCATACATGCATACACAGAGAGTGGGCGAGAGGGAGAGAGGATGAGAGTGGGCAGCATAGTGAAGCTGTTATTGAATAATTCAAATATATTTTGTCTTTTATATGTATATGTATTAAAAGAAGTTTCTTTAATGAATTGGGTGTGTCAACTTATTGATTCGGCGACTTCGAAGATGTCCTGCTGGCTGGCGGTAAAAAGAAATTAGCAAAACAGCCAAAGCAGAGAAGAAGAGAGCGTAGTGGGGGCAGAGCAGAGCAGCAACTCTATTAGCAGACACTAACACACACACACACACACGCTCGCTTATGCAGAACAACATAATCAATGTAAATGTAAACAAGCGCTGAGCGCTGAGAGAGCGCAAAAGAGAGCGCTCAGCCGGCAGAGAGTGCGAGAGCCAATTGAAACGGGTTATGTTAAGTGCGTGTGCCTAGCTGTAAGGCTGTAAAAAAATATTTCAAAACTGTAAATGAAATGAGCCTCGCGAATGTGTTGAGCAACTGCAATGGGGCCTAGGTGCCATGTAGCAGGCTCTCCCTCGCACTCTCTCTACGCTCATGCGTTGCAAGTGAACAGCAGGAAACGGAAGCTGTATGGCATGAGATGCTGCTTGTAAGCATACATACATACATATGTATGTACGCCTGTGTTGCTGTAGCGTACTGTTTTGGGGCAGCAACAGCCGCCCAGTTCCAGCGCATATAAATCAATAAAAACACACACAGAGGAGCAGCACCAGCCACGCCGAATCCAGTCGAGCTGCCAGCTTGCTGCCTGCCTGCCTGCCTGACTGCCTGGCTGCCTTCTCTGCGCAGCTTCATTAATGCTTTGCTATGCTCTCCACTTTTGAACAGTTTCCCAGTTGCCCAGCACTGATACTAGTGTACATAGGCAAGTACAAGTAGGTACTCACACATACGTACGCATACATAGTAATTGTTACGTTGACGTCGTTTCGCATACGTCACAATATGCGAACGCACTTGAGCTGGCAAATATTGACAGTGCCCGAATGTATGCTGCAACGGTTTTTTTTTTTTTTTTGCAAATGCAATTTTAATTGAGAGCTGCGTACTGCATGTGTGTGTGCGTGCATGTGTGCGAGCATGTGTTGTTGCTAATGCATTTGTGCTTTGTTGCTATTCTTATTGATGCTTTTCAATAATTGGGGCAAGTGCGTGCAAGAGCACAAGCTGTGAATGTGTGAAACGTAATGCAGTGCAGGATATGGGGCATCGAAGATGAAGAGCTTCTTTTTTATAACTATTTATATTTTAAATAATATAGAATATATATTTTAAATTAAATAATTCATAATAAAAAATATTAATACAAATGAAGAATTTAAATCTATATATCATGTATTAATACTTACCTAAAAGTCAATTTGCAGTTAATTACTGCACTTTTTATTTATTTACTTTTGATAATTTTTATTTTTAATTTTGCTTTTCTCAATTGGCACGGCAATGTTTGTTTCTTCTTTTTTTTTTCAATTTAAAATACCGTTATATTTGAAGTGTTGCATACGGATTCGAAATACTTATATATTGTGAATACTGAAGAGCTCATGCTCTCTCATGCATTGGCACTCTTCGCACTCTCGCGCAAAAATCGAAGAGAGGCAAACGATCAGAACTGCAAACACTCGTAGACACATTCGCATATTCAACTTCAAACACACATACGCACCCACACACGCACACACTCAAATTCACATTCACATGGGCATTGCCAAGTGGCGGTGGCAGTGGCGGTGCCGACTCTTTAACCCTTGAATGTAAATACGTTACGTATGCGCTGCGTGTGCGACGCGCGCCAAAGTCCAACGTAGACTGAAATGCGATATGGCTGGCGCGCTACCATTTATACACTGGCTGCCAGCCTCAGCAGTGTTGCCATCGTACTCCCGAAATATAAAGAAGCAAAGCTGACAAAAGACGGCGGCGAAAAAGCAGCGAAACGACACCAACATCGAAAGGGGGAAGAAGCAATAACGCAAAGAAGCAAGGAAAAAGCAGAACAAAAAAACGGCACAACCGCTGTGCTGCACTGGGAACCCAGCGCAAACTGTGTGACCCGATTCGATGGGCAACCTGCCCACACACACGCGCTGCTTGCGGGGCGAGCGAGCGAGTGAGCTTTCGCTGTGGTCGAATTAGGGAGAGAGTGAAGAGTGAAGGAGGCAACGGGCAAAGAGCGAGTGCGAGTGCGAGTGTGAGAGCACGCGCATTCGCCAATTGCAATGGGGCGAAAACACTCTCGCGCAAATGTCATTTGTAAATTCACTTGCTTTGCTTACGAAATTAGAGCACAAAACAGAAACCGAACAAAAACAGAGCGAGCCAAAACAAAAACTAGGAAACACCACACACATACACAAACAAAATGCGCACGAAAAGGCCGCCGAGTGGAAAGAGAGAGAGCGAGTGCGCAGCCAAATAGCAAGCGCCCAGGGGGTTTCCCTGGTTCAGTGCTAGTCGCGTTATCAATGGGTATGTATGCGCCTGCTTTATTGATGTCTCCGGTTCGCAGAGTCCAAATAAACTATAGCGCATATTAAGGGGCATAACAGCTTGCGGCAGTTCACTGATAACAAATTATCTATATACATGTGCAAATGCCGGAAAAGTGTATAAATATACACACGCACACATACAGTCATATGCACAGTCAATACGCGCCATTATTATTGATTTAATCTGGGAGAGAGCTTACTGCTGCTTAACTGTACGTAGCGCTCTTTTGCGTTTTCGCTCTCTCCCTCTCTCTCTCTCTCTCTCTCTCTCTAGATGCACGTGTTGTTTTGCGGTTTTTACAGTCAACAGCAAAGCCATCAAAAATATTGTGGGCGACAACGTTACAGAGGTTAAGCAGCAAAGAAAAAAAAAAAAATAACGTAAACAAAGCGTGCGCACGCAACGGTATTACACAGTGGGGTAGGGTGCTGCAGATGGATGGTGAAATACCCAGTTAGAAGCACATAGTCAAGGGTGTTTCTGTTATTGATTCCCTAGACGGCATACAGGGTGTGAAATGAAGAAATAACATATATCGTACAAATATAAATATATTATTAAAATATATTTTAGCTATATTAACTTTTACAAATTTAGAGCAGCAGGATTACTTTCCATTAAACATTTTTTAACAGTCTTCAAACACAGATCAAAAATAGGGACAATAAACAAAGTTTGTTCTCGGAACAAACCGAAGTTTTACCCAAACCAATGAGCGCCCATGCAGTCACGCGTCCATTCAGTTTGACAGACCCAACACCATTCGAAGCCGCAACCGGCGCGTGTGCAGACCATGTGCATGCAGCCACCTGGATGGAGCGAAAGGTTTATTGAATGCTCTTGTATAAGTTCTTTTTTTCTGCCACTCACCATCTCGTTCAGTGGGCGTGCGGCATTTCGGGCACGGTTTGGTGCTCACTTTGATTGTCACATTGCTGGCCTCCTCCCAACGAGCTTCAGCGGCACGCTGTAAGATGCACCATACAAGGATAATTCAAGCGCTTGTGAAGCACTGCGTACTTACATTGGGATCGACAGTGTATTCACAAGAATTGGAAGCAGCTCCGCTGGAGCCTTCGGGTAGGCATTCGCCAATGTGGTAGCCCTGCAGGCAGTTGCGACAGAAGACATAGCCACAGCCATTCTGGCAGGTCACCTTGCGACAGTCGGGCTCGACGAGTAAGCCCATGCCACAGTCAGGCTGTGGGCAGAGCACGCCACCTGCCTGCAGCACGTATTCTTCGGTGGCGAAGCACTGGTAGCGTTCATACTCCTCGCGTGACAGCAGCTTGAAGTGATGAATCTCCTCAATAAAGGAATGCTCGCAGCCAGCCGGACAGGGCAAAGTGTACCCAAAGTCTGGATGCGGCATGAACTGGCGTTCGCTGAGACGCGAGCGGCAATAATCGCGAAAGCAATCGATGCAGGTGACGTGCTGAGAGGCGCAGGGAAAAACCAGTACAGTATCGCTACAAAGAAATTGGTAAGAGAGAAACATTAGAGTTGCCGCACGCACCACTCACCTAACGTCCGTGCAGGCCAGGCATGGCACATCTTTAAAATTGTTCTTAATTAGATTTAAGGGCACAGCAAAATCCTTTTCGCCGCCAGAGACATGTTCCGCGCACTTGAAGTAGAACTCGGCATAGGGCGGATCACCCGCCTCGTTGTCCACACACGCAATTTCAAGACTTTCGCAGTGGCCGCGTATGCGACGTGCTTTCAGCACATCATCCCAGCACTCGGGATCACGATGCACGGTGAATGCGCCACCTTTGCACAGAGCGCACCTCACGCGCAGCTTGCCCTTGCACAGCTTGCTGCATTGGTTGCAATGAACAAAGAAATGCGCCTTGGCACGCACACGTTCTGTAAAGTGCGTGAGAGGTCAACAATGTTTAGGCAGCTGTTTCCACCTGTTGATTACCCTCGTCGGTGATGTTTAAGCGCTCCTCGCTCTCCAGCTGCAAGTCGAGCAACGTTTCATTCAACGGTTTCGAAGGCTCCTCTGGACTTGACTCCTCCTCCATTAGAGCACTGGCCTTGCGCTCACGCACAGGCGGACGCAAGCGAATGGCGTGCAGCACGCTCTGCTGCCCAAGATCACATTCCTAGTATCAAAATTCCTAAAATGTATATTGTTTTGTCATTCTATTAAATTTACGTCTACCTCAATGGTTGTGGCATCGCTTAGCTCTTTGCCAGCAAATATAATTTTCACTTCTTCGGGCTGTAGGCCCAGCTGTGGCGCAACCAGTTCCTTAACGTTTTTTATGTCCCACTGTGGCTCTAAGTTAACGGACAGTGTGCGACCCGTATTGGTTTTCACGTAAATGCTCAACGTGTGCGTTAATTTGCCGCCGATTTGTAATAGCTCCAGCATTTTGCGCACAAAAGCAGCTATAAAATTGAAAATAAAACTCATTTAAAAACGAAAAAGCTAAAGCTAAAAGTTACATTATATTAATTGCACTATTAACTGTGTTATGAAGCACTGGTATTTTTCATGGTATTCTATCCCATATTTAATACTGATGGCGGCATCAGATTACGAATCTTTTTAAAGGAGAAATGCTCCGCACTAACTTTTTCAAATAGAAATGCCATTCTATTTTGGATGTATTTCTCTTATTACATGTATATGATTATATTAACAATTTATTTAACTGAGCACTCAATTTTATTCTTTGTCTCTCAAAATATTATCACTTTACAACACTTACCCGTTCTACGAATCCAAATCATCAGCTGTTGTGTTTATTCAAATATTCTTGCCATTCGCCTGTTAACGTCTTCGCGTGCTATCGCGCGGCAATATTTGGAAATCGTATCAAAGGAATTTATTTTAATTTAAGCTTAAGCTAAAGCTGAATGTGAATATGTCAAATTTTAAAATCATTGAGGTCAACGGAGACTTATTTTCGGCTGGTCCCGAATATTCCATGTGCCATTGCGTTGCCGCCGATTTGCGCATGGGTAAAGGCATTGCCGTCAAGTTTCGGTAAGTTGTAATTTTTTTTTTTTTTTTATTTTGGCAACTTATTTGATTTAATTGTTTAATAGAAATAAATTTGGTAACGTTGCTGAGTTGGAAAGACAAAATGTGAAGCCTGGCGGCGTGGCTATACTGGAGTTTAATGGACGCTTCATTTACTATTTAATAACCAAGCAGAGCAGTTGGGGCAAGCCCACCTATCAGCAGCTCCATAGCTCCTTGTTCGCGATGCAGCAGCATATGGTAAGAGTAAAAGTTCGTTTGTAGCAATCATAACCGTTTCCCAACTCAACAGGCTAAGCATAATGTGACCAAGTTGGCGCTGCCAAGAATTGGCTGCGGCTTAGATGGTCTCAACTGGACTAAAGTAAAGGATATGCTGGCAGAAATATTTCAAGCCGATTCTACTGAGCTGACAGTCTATAATTATGTGGCGGCAAATAAATAGAGGAACTGTTTGTGAACAATAAATTTGTGAATTGATTAAACTATTGAGTTTGCTGTGGCGGCACATAGTTGTAAACCGTGATGTCCACATCCTCGCGCTGAAAGACCTCCTTGATAACGGCGCTCACTTTGTCCCACTGCAGGCCATCTATGCCGCAGCCTATGCGCGGAATGGCCAGTTTATGTATGTCGTTCTTCACCTGCGGGCAAGTTAATGAAAATATCAAATTTCTCACATTGAAGGCGTCGCTTACCATGTGGTCACGCATCTTCTCCAACGATGACTGCAACGATTCGTATGTGGGCAAAGCCCAGCTCTGCGATTTGGTCACCAAATAGTAAATGTAGCGTTCGTCATCCTTCAGCACGGCCAGCTCACCGCTGCGCGCCTTCTGGGCGTGCAATTCGTCCAGCTTGCCGTAGATCTCCTTGAACTTGACAGCGATGCCGGCACCCATGGCCAGGTCGGCGCCCACGCAATGGGCCAGCGAGTGAGTCTTCGGGGCCGAGAAGAGATCTCCATCCACCTCAACCATGTTGAAGCCCGTCATATTCTGCACGAACGCACGATAAAAGGCGTGACGCAGCTCTGTAAGAGAAGACATTTTCCTCACTGTATTTTCCGTATTTAAAGTATCTATATATAAGGCAGTCTGACTAATCAGGCAATTGCTACTAACAGCTAAGGGAATAGTCGGGGAATTACACAGAGCTCAGTCATGCTGCAAAAACACATTTTCTTCGTTTAAAGCCAGTTAGCAGGCGTTGTCTTTTTATTCGCTGTAAATATATATATATATTAAATGTATATATATATATATATATGTATTTAAATATTCATAAAATAAATGTCAATTCCTTGTGCTCTCGAACTATGCAAAACTCTTAGGGACTAGATATAAGTAAAGGTGCATGTGGTGCCTTGCAGCCGGTGCAAACCCATTGCGAATGTTATAAATTAATATATACAAATAAATTCCAGTTGCTCCGCGTGGCCGCTTAGAATGGCGTCTTTTCGCGGTGCAGCGATTGGCGCGAGGAGCTGACGCTGCGTGGCAGCTGCATGAGCTTCATGTGGCTGCAGGTGGGGCAGATCACCTTGATCGTGTCGCGCTCCATGCTGGGCGGCTCATAGAAGAAGGCAATTATGTCCACGCCATCGCGCACAAAGACCAGCTCCAGCAGGCTGCGCACGCGCAGCCAATCCAGGCGATCGATGCCACAGCCCAGCCGTGGAATGGCCAGCTTGTTGACCAGATGCTCACGCTGTAAATTGGGAAGAGTTTAGCCATTTCTAGTATAGTGTCCCTTCGACCAGTTTACCATGTGCTCGCGCATTGCCAGCAGCGCATAGTAGAGCGCCGTGTAGGTGCACTTCTCGTGTGCCCGCTCCTTGGTCACCAGATTGTAGATGTAGCGACCGCCCTGCTCCAGCACCGCGACGTTGCCCGTGTGCCGCTGCTGACGCTTCAGCTCGTCCACCTGGCCGTACTTGCAGCGAAACTGCAAACTGATCCCGGCGCACATGGCAAAATCGGCGCTCACCGAGTGCACCAAAGCGAAATTTTCCGGTGCGCTGAACAAGTTGCCCTTCGCCTCGGTTATCTGACACTTGGGCGCGGCCAGCTGGAAAGGCGCCAATGAATACCAAATGTATGAATCTAACTATCATTGCGCGCCAAGTCGTTGCACTCACCTCTCTGGTAATATCGTCATGCTCGCATATCATTATCTCAACGGGATATTCGCTGTGCGCGAATATCTGCTGCATAATGCGCTTCACTTGCTTCCACTGGAGGGCTCCGCCGTCGTCGCCGCAGCAAATCCGCGGCATGGCCACCTTCGTGATTTCATGATTCCGCTGCGACGCGCCATTGCCAAAATGGAATCTGATTAACATATGCGTGCGTGCGTGTGTGTGTGTGTGTGTGTCTAGATGTATGTGTGGCTAGATAAATATGCCCCATGCTAACAAATTAACTGTAAATTAACGAGAAGCTGTGCAAACAAAGTTCTGTGCCACGGGCACAGCCGACTCTGGCATACCCTACCTCAAATTTCAGTAGTAAATAATTCATTGTTAAGACTAAAGCAGACGAAAAGAGAGCTAAGTCTGACAATAAGAGTGGACTATAGAATATATATGATCTATGGATATATGATATATATATATATATATATATATATATATATATATATATATATATATATATATATATATATATGGATAATTTTCTTTATTTATTTATTTTCTTTTGCTGTTGTCTGTTAATCATATATATATATAATCCATAGTCCTCTATTATTTTGTCTATTCTCCTTACTGTCATTCCCTTTATTTTACCCTTCACACTCTACTTTTATTTTTGCTGTCTGTTTTCGCCTTACTTTCTCTCTCTCTCTCTCTCTCTCTCTCTCTATCTCGATCTTTTGATGCCTGTCTTTCGCTCCTTCCATATCTGCATTTTTCTCTCTGGCTTCCTTAGTCTCTCCTTTTTGTTTTGCTTTCTTTCTCTCACGATCTATGAATTATTTCTCGCTTTTTCACTACCTTTCACTCTCTCTCACTTCTGTTCTTCTTCATCTGTCTCTAGCTGAGCACATCTCATTTTCGTTTCTCACTCCATACATTGTTATCTGTCTCTCCCACACCTGCTCTCTCTCTCCCTCTCTTTCTTTAACTCTTTATCAATATATTTATCTCTATGTATTTATTTCATGACATCATCTTCTCACTCATTTTTTACTTCGTTTCTCTCTAGCCTACTCTCCCTCTTTCTCTCTCTCTCTTTCTGCCTTATTATCTTCAGATACTTCATTGTTATTATGTTTATCATTTTATATATGTTCCTCTAATTCTAGACACACGTATCTATGCTCTTCCCTAATCAACTGTCTAACTAATTAATTGTCTGCCAAATTATCTAATCTAATATCTATATTGTACCTCCTCTGTCTTTGTCTATATATAATTCATTATTATCCCTCTCCCTCTCAGTTGACTCTCTTTCATTGCCTTTCTCCACTCTCTCCTCACACCATTCTCTAGCTCACCATATGCTCGCGCATGCAGATCAGCGCCGCTTGGACATCGTCGTAGGTGCTGGCTGCATAGAGATTCGCCTTGGTCACCAAATAGTAGACGAATCGTGCATTGTGCTCGAGCACGACGCAGTTGCCGCTGGTGACGCGACGCCGTCGCAGATCGTCCACATCCCCGTAGACGAGGGCGAACTGCCAGGCAAGGGAGCCGCGGACCGCAGCGAACGACGAGTCGATGGCATGGGCCAGGGCATAATGCTGTGGCGCCTGGAACAGATCCAGCTTCGACTCGACGATTTTCACGTTCGTGTTGGCCATTTCGCCCAGCTGCAATTAGGCCCAATTAAATTCTGGTTTCCGCTCAATGCCAAACAGCCGCAGCCAGAGCCAGAGCCAGAGCCACGGCAACTGAAATTGGCAAAGTATTTTGAAAGTACTCACCCGGAAAGTTGCACAAGGCCAAACCGAATGCTCGATTCACAAAATGAAAAACTTTTTTACACTTTCCTCTCTTCTTCTTCTTCTTATTTGCTTTTATTTTGGGTTTTTGGCAACGAAAGCTGAACGAACCGAGAGAAACAAGAAAAGCAATTAGCGGCGACTCATCGATTGCCTTGGCTCAGAGCCGTTAGTTAGCAGCTTGTTTTAAAATATGTTTGGTCTCGTTCCATATATCTTTATCGCCTCTGCTCCTGCCTCTGCCCCTGCCACTGCCCACTGCTACTGAAGCGTGCTGATTGTTTATCAATTTGGACGCACAGCTTGCGTCTGTCTCGTCCGCCGTTCTGCAGCGAAATGCGCTCAGCGAAATCTGCTCGAAAGCAGCACCAAAAAAAAAAAAAAAAAAAATACAGAGAACTTTGCAGTCGAGTTTAAGCAACTGCCTAATACGCGCTCAAAATGCACAATTTGTGCGTTTCACATCGAGTTGCACTTGCCTTTACTCCAGGCTCAGCTCGAACTTAAGTGAACTGTGGACGGCAGAGCTGCAGAGCTCTTCAGATGCTATGAGCTAATACTGGCTCTAGACAGGTATAAAAGACTTCATTAATGAACTGACAAAATTGTCAGAGAAATAGCGCCTTAAGCCCCCCACTTGCCACGCTCACAGCAGGCGTGCTCAGGGCACTTGTTGATGGTTCTGTGCAGCAGCTCAAGTCTTAGTCTGAGTTCACATTAGTTCAGGCTAAGTATATATATAAATATATATATATAAATATATATATATATGAATATATATATAAATATATATATATAAATATATATATATAAATATATACATAAATATATATCTAAATATAGATTATGATTTAAATAAATTTAGTCTTATATCATATATCAAATTCCAATTTCATTGGCTTAATTCTTTTTAAAATTTTCAACACAAATGAAAACTCAATTTAAAGTGGTCAGAAATATATTTTCAAACAACCAATATGCCCTTTTGCACGCTGCGCGCGCGAGCATATGTAGGGTAGACAGAGACAGCAATAGAGCTGGTAGCAAAGCTAAAGCCCAGTTTGGAGCCCCCAGAGTCGGCCCCAATTTGTGGCTTTTGGATGTCAACTCTGACTCAGCAGTTGGTTCTATCAAATGCCATCATGATGTTGATGATGACATATGATTACACACACACACACACACATATATATATATATAAGTAATTGTGTGCGTGTTTGTTATCGTTTGTTTGTTTTGTTAGCATTTGCTGTTAATTTATTGTTTTGTGCCCGCGGCATTTGCCCAAATAAACAGAAAATAAAAAATTTGGAGTTAGTCGAAAATCTTTGGCCCTACGACCCATTGAATGAATCTAGACGAGCAGATTGATAGCGCGCACCTGCACGCGTAGGCGACTCTCGTACAACGGTAATCGCTGCCACTTGAGCAATTAAATAATAAATAAACTTGGAATGTTGGGGAGTCAACGACTGCAACATACACTGCACTTGGCGTGAATCAGTGTATGCGGCGCGACAGAGACAGCAATAGAGCTGAGGCAGTGCACACTGAACACAGCGCGCCATCTATTGGGCATTTGCATCTCTTGCACTTTGGCAACTTTATTGAAATTAATGCAATTTTTAGAGCATTAAAACTTCAATACAGGGTATTTATATATATGTGTATTATATATACATTTATGCATAAGCTTAAATTTTTAACAATAAAAATATATTTATATATAATATATATTTTTATATAATCACATCAACCAAATCAATCACATTTTAATGTGCTCTGGCGCTTCTCTTGCTGCCATTTACACACAATTTAATTGTACCCACTTTCTATTTTACAGGGTATAACGAAAAACACAACTGACATACCGTTCACAATTTTGCTGTTGCTTGAATACGTAAATAGAAATGTGACTTAAATTATAATAATTTTTGCGCATAGCAGGTGAAAACAAACATTAACATATATACGCACACACACACACACACAAGCACAGAAACAAACAACGCATGCAAATGACCATATTAAAGCGACAACAACAACAGCAACAACAACAACAACAATGACAAATTTGTCACTTCAACTTTGCTTTTCAAACCCTTACGTTTGGCGCTGAGTTCTTACGTCACTGGTTTATGTCTTAGCTAAATTTGCCTTTTACAGCACTGCGCGCACAATGTAAACAAATGAAGCGTGCTTTACCTAAAAGCAATTCAAATAACTAATTTAATAAGTCTAAGTGTGTTTAAGTGTTTTCTTTTGCTAGTGGTTGCTAATTAATGTACTATATTTGAAGTCAATTGTCAGGCAGTGCACAAGCGTCGGTCGTTTCAATTGTGCCCAAGGCCACATATTTAGCTTGCTCTCTCTCGCACTCTCTCGCTCTTTCTTGCTAGTGGCTTCTACGCATTTCTACGCATGGCGCGAGCAGATTTTATTTATATATGAATTTAAATTTTACTTCTATTCAATTGAGCTAATCGCAGCAGAGCTTGAGGCACCGTGTGGAAATGGGCGATAGACGACGGTGTCGACGAGAACGTCTCCAACTCAGTTCATGGCAGTTCAACTTGGCGCTCCGACGGAACACGACGAGGCGCACAGATATAAATCAAATAAAATCTCTATATTATTCGCATTTTGACACTGATTTGCTGTTGCCATTGTCGTTGTCGTTGTCGTTATTATTGTTGTAAAATTACACACTGTTGTTAACGTTTTTTTGTTGTTGTTATAATTACATAAAACAGTTGAACTATTCCGTTTGTAAATAATTATACTTTACGTTGTATTTGTGTAGTTAATTGTCGTGTTGAGAGCATTCGAATCTTTCCGCTTGTTTGGGCAATTCACCGCTAATCGCGTTCAATCTACCAACAACGAATCGGAAGCAACTGAAGAAGACGCGCTCAAGAAACGTTCTGAAACAGACGCTGCTAAGAGAATAACTAAAAAGTGCAAGGCGAAAGGCAAAACGAAACTTGAGAGCAACAACACAAAGCAGCAGTAGCAGCAGAGTCGCTCGTAGAGACGCCCGCTGAGACGCTAGCGTTGCCGTCGACGTCAGCTGTTTTAGTCTCGTTACGTATTCGCTGATTTTTATCGACTTGTTAGTGTTGCTTTACGTAGCCTCAACTAGTTTCTGTTTTTGGGTTTTTGTTATTGTTGTTATTTGTTACAGCGTATTCGTCTCTCGTTGGTGCTGTTGTTGTTGCCATTCTTGTTTGCTTTTAGCACTTTAGAACGTTTTTTGTTTTCGCCATATTCGCTGCAATGACATCGTTGACATTGTGCTGCTCGCGTCGTGCGATCGCTGCCAACGCCTACGTCAACGCCAATCGGCGGTCGATTCAAACACTTCAAAGGCGCCAACAACAACAGCAACAAGAGCAGAAATGTAGGCGCTACAGCGCAGCTGCAGCGCCAAACATCAATGCAAATCAGAGCGGTAAGTGGATGAATTTATTATTCTAATTACGCGTGCAATTGTTTATTATCTATGCGCTATGATTTATATGCCTATCTTTAGCTTCCTTCTTCTAGCCGACGCTCACGACAGGCAGTTGACAGTCGCGTTAGCTCTTTTTTTTTTTTTTTAATGAACTCAGCTGTTTCCTATAGATACTCAGTTCGAGATAGCTCGAGATACCTTAGCTGTTGCTCAATGCCACCCACGTTTGATCAATGGAATTTTGTTTATTACTCATAGAAACCTGAGAATATTTATGAAAACAAAGCAATTTAATTACTCAAGTTGTCTTTAACTTTGAATATAATTGGCGCTGTCTTAGTACTTCTTTAATTAGAGCGGCGTTTACTGAATTGTTGATAAATGTATTAAATAACTTTTCCAGAAAATCGGATTATGAATGAATAACTGAATAGCTTATGATCTATTAAATTACTTTAAAATTAATTGCACATTCTGTTTAGTTTAATTTTAAGACGTAGAATCATTTTGGAATGATTCCGTGTCGTAAAGCAATATATAAATTATTTATTATATTAAATTAGATAGATATGAATAAAATATAAGACAGTGATTTAACAATTTTACAATTTTTTAATATAGAAAATTTGGAAATGGAAATTGGAAAAAATAATTTAACTTAAAAATTTGGTCAATTTAATTGTAGGCAACAAATAAACTTTGAGAATGAAGAAATTATTGAATTAAAAAAATATATGCAATATATATTCAGATAAAAAAATATATAAATATTGTAATAATAAATTGAGAATTATTAGAGAGAATTATTCATTTGATTTCTCTTAAGTTAATTTAATGTAAGAATATTAGAATCTAAGGATAAGATATATATATATATATATAATTTAATATATATAATATATATATATATATATATATATATATATATATATATATATATATATATATATATATATATTTAAATTTCATATGAGAGTAACTGCAAGATCATCCCGAGTAAACAATAATAATTATGTAGATTCACAGTATTTCCTTGCCAAAGATTCATGTGACAAATTGAGCATTTGAAGCATGATGGATAGCAAAAACAATTGGCCTACTCCATTGATCACTAGACCAAATAATATTTGTCATGTTTAATGTATAAAAATCAATTATTCAATTGGAATGAGTTGGCTGCTCCATTGTGCTCCAAGCATTGTTCCACTTCGTGCGCTTGACTAATGACAATTTGATTGTTTAATTGAAAGCGCATTTGGCGCCTCAAAAAAAAACTCGTTTTACTCTTGAGTCGTAGCAATCGAAATAGGCGCTGACAAATGGCATAAATTCAAGCGCATTTATATATAAAATATATATTTAAATATTATATTGTTATTTATTTATATATTTTATTTATTTATTTATTTGTTTATTTTTGTTGTTAAATTTAAAGTGAAAATGTGCAAAGAAATTTAAAGTCAGTAAGTGAGCAAAGTGCGGCCAGTGTTGGCAAACACCTAACAATGGATCTGCACAAGGAAAGCTGCACAATGACCAGTGCTGGCATACACGTTCAGAGCATGTCGCTGATAAGAAAGCCTATAATACGCTTGGCGCTGCTAAGAATCGGTTTGTAAGGTTATCAGATAGATATTCTATATATATAAATATATAAATATTTACTTTATTGCTCAAGCTGCCAGACTTTGGGGTACTCAGGCCACTTAACAATTTTCGCTTTCATTATCACATATTCGATGGAGGATGGAGGGGAGGAGGGGCGTGGTCGTTGTTAGCAGCTTAGTAACACTTTAGGCGACATATTTTGTCAAAGCTGTACGATTTCCGTAATATCGTCGGAGCGTAATCAATGAATCGAACACATTTATCAACCCATCCATCAGCTTGTCTCATAATTAATTCATCCATGGGGCCGCCCAGTGTGGTGGTGTGGGCGCCCTATTCAAATGAATATCAAGTGAAGTTCAAGGTCATTAACGAACAAACAACAACAACAAAAAACACAAATGCTCAAACAACCCACACGCCACACGAGCAGCAGACAAATTCAAAATTAAACTGGAAATACAAACATACAAAAATACAGCTGAATATATTTAATATAGATATAGATATCTGCTTATCGGTGTGTGTGTGTGTGTGTGGGCCGTGCTGCGAGCCCCCTGCGAGACAACTTGTTAGAGGCAAGCAGCAGCGACTAGGCGACAGAGCAAATACACTCACTGCCATAGACATTTGTCTAGAGTTAGCTATAGATCGTTTATCACTATTAGTTTTATGATTTCAAATATATAGTGCATAGAGGAGCTACACTTTGTGCTATTAATTTCTATTTCAGTTCTCTTTCTTGATCTTCTTGAAATTTACAAGCTTTTGACTTATTTTTAATGGAAGACAGCATGTTTTTTTTAACATATTTCATTTATTACCATGTTTAATATATATAATTTTTTACTGCATTAATTTTTAAATTTTTATAAAGGTTTTTTATTTTCTTTCTGAGCTTGAGCTTCAATATTTTTTAAATAATTTAATTTAATACATTTTTAACTTATAGTATAATATATAGTATATAGTATATATTTACGTATTAATTATTTTTACCAAAATTGTTTTAATAATAATTATTATATTCATTTTTTCTTAAATTCCTTTATATACATTTTCCTATATATTTATGGATTTTATTTTATTCATTGTTTTTTAGGCTATGTATAATTTCTTACTTATATTTTTTATAAATTTCATACAATTCTTATTAACATATTTTATAGTGCAAAATATAAATTAATTTTTTATACAAATTTATTTTTTTTATCCATTTAATAATTATTTATTTTTTATAAATATTATTTTTTGTTTTATCCATTTATTTATTTATTATTTATTTTTTATAAATATTTTTCACATCAGTATTTTTATGTTAGCAATTAGTTTATATATTATATTATATATATAAATATTTATATATATATATATATATATATATATATATATATATATATATATATATATATATATATATATATATATATATATATATATTTTTTTTTTTTTTTTTTTTTTTTGTTTCTTATATTAAAATTGGTTATGTTTATATTTTTATTTTTTTATTACAATTTTTTTCCTTTTTATTTATTTATTTTTATAAATTAGTTTATTACTGTACAAATATTTACTAATTCAAGTTTTTTTTTTTTTATTGTATAATAAGCTCTGGCTTTATCTCTATAAAGTTTTTATGGGTTTTGTCTAGAGCTTGAATGGAAATTACTTATTAAATTATTTGAATTTATTTAACAGTTAATATTTTGATATATTATATATTTTGAATTCATTTTGTGGCTGGTGCTATGTGCGGTTCGGAATAGATTGCTAAGCACAGTCGATTATATTATATATATAATAGGTATAATTCGAATCAGGTTTTTGCTAGATTGTTTTCATTTGCTTGATTCGAACAATATTTGATTAGATGTAAATATTTATACATATGTATGTACTTTGAAATTTTAAATATGCTCATATCTTATATTTAATATGCCCAGTTTTATCAACATGTTCTTCCTATGTCGATCCACTCTGGTGTGTCACACATTTCGTGACAACATTTTACTAGCCCAATGAGAATTTGCTGAAAAGAAAACAAAGCTCGTGAGTTGCATTAAAAACTAGCCAAATATAAGTAGATGGATATATATATAGGTATATACATATATGTACGTGTATCAATACAGAGCACACATATATATACTCTGAAGCTGATAAGTCAATACATATATATACATATGTATTCACACGCCTCTCTGGTAAATATGATTGTGAGGATTTTCGAACTTTGCCAAAATACAAAAAGTAAACAACAACAAAGGGAAGCTACGATAAAGAGTGAGCTCCCTACCTACTACCCTCCTTCTCTCAGTCACACACACGTACACTCTCTCTCTCTCTCTCTCTATCTCTCTGTCTCTCTGCTCTGCCGTCTGCTCTCTAGAGATCCAACGTTGTGTTGGTGAGACATTAGACTAATTATCAGACTGGCTGCTTATGCTGCCTTAGGGTTCCAAATTAGTCGCTAGGCCGCCACACATCTGGAAGCAACACGTCGTCTCCTGGCTATCGTCGTTTGACTTTGTATCTAAGTCAAATTCTCAATTAAAATTTCGACTTTGTAATATTTTATAGCGCTATTTGGCTTATCGCGCACCATGTCGAGTACGTGTCCCAAATTGGTGGAGGTGGAGGAGTCGCGCCGCTTTATGATCGATTGCTTTAAGGCGGTCAATGTGCCCGAGGAGCATGCCAAGGCCCAAGCGGATCTCCTGGTGGCTGCCGATCATCGGGGACACTTCAGTCATGGCATGAACCGGCTGGAGATGTACATCAATGATCTGGCTATCAACTCTACGGATGGCGCTGCCATTCCAGTGGTGCTCAAGGAGACGCCCGCCACGGCTTGGGTCGATGGACGCAATGGACTGGGCGCGGTCGTTGGCAACTTTTGCATGGATCTGGCCATCAAGAAGGCCAAGAATGTGGGCGTTGGCTGGGTCTGTGCCAAGGGCACCAATCACTATGGCATGGCCGGCTGGTACGCACTGCGAGCCATGGAGAGCGGCCTGGTGGGCATGTCCATGACAAACACCTCACCCCTGATGGCGCCCACGCGCGCCAAGGAGGCGGCGCTGGGCACCAATCCGCTGTCGCTGGGCGCCAATGGCTGCGGCACGGATCACTTCCTGCTCGACATGGCCACGACGGCTGTGGCCGTTGGCAAGATCGAGATACAGAACCGAAAGGGCGAGCCCTTGCCCAGTGGCTGGGCCCAGGATCCCGATGGCAACATCACGACCGATCCCAAATTGGCCTTCGACACGGGCTGCCTCTGCCCCCTGGGCGGCACGGAGCTAACCTCCGGCTACAAGGGCTACGGCCTGGGCGCCCTGGTGGACATCCTGTCGGGTGTGATGGCCGGCGCCAATTACTCCACCCACGTGCGCAAATGGACGCACACCGGCGCCAACACCGCCGCCAACTTGGGCCAAGTTTTCATTGCCGTCGACCCGAACAGCTTTGCGCCGCAGTTCGAGGAGCGCATGAGCGACTTCAACAGCATTCTGCGCAGCACCAAGCCGGTAAGAACTGTGGCCACCACAGCTTGTGGTCATCATTAAATGAATCTCATCTCCCACAGACCAATCCCGAGAAGCCCGTGCTGCTGGCCGGCGACAAGGAGGAGAAGAACATCAATGATGTGAACCAGGCCGGCGGCATTCAGTATCTGGAGAATCAGCTGAAGACCTGCGCCGCCCTGGCCGAACGCCTCAAGATTCAGCCCCTGCGGTTCAAGTGAACCAGAAACCATCATTTCTCTAGACTCGCATCATATCGACACTTTACATATGCCGAGAATTAAATTTGCTTTTGCATTTGTCTTGACCAAAGGATTTGATTAGTGCCTAAGTTCGAGTACAGTTAACTTTATATATATATATAGATATATATGTATATATATATATATATATAGAATATATACATATATATATATAATATGTATACCTAGATACATAGTATGCGATATTATTGATTGATTGATTGATTGATTGGCAGCGCTGTTTTACACTGCCTAAATTTAATTAAATTGAATTTTTCACCTTTATTGAGTTCACCTGAGTGCGTGAATTTACTGTGTTGCCTTAACTCTTATGATATCTACGCACATATATATATATACTATAAATAAATGATCTATAAACTGCACTAATATGCATTTTCAGTCTATGAATTATTTAGTTTTAAATGTGAATTGATGGATATTCAATGTATAAAAACTAGCTGAGAGTTAATTTATATTTCTCTCTTTCTCTGCCTTTTATTTTACTTCATCAGGGAAATTTATTATATATATATATATAACATATAAATTATATATATATATATATATATATATATATATATATATATATTTATATCCATATTATCTATATTATATATATCTAAATATATATATTTATTTATTTATATAAAATATGCCCCTATTTATAGCCATATTTTCTATATAAAATCTAACTATATTCATATCATTCATAGATTATATATATCCGTATATATGTATATAATTTATATAATATACCTTTATATATACCTATATGATATACTTATATTTATCCGCATGTTCCATATAATGTATACTCAATAATAATTTATATGCCACAGCCTCATAGCTTTATTAACTCTCATTGCTTGATTTCCAGTTTTATTTTACTTAAACCTAGAATATATTCACATGATCAAGTGAATTTATATATACTTTATATATACTCTACTTTTATTATATATTTATCGAAATTTATTCCGAAGCTGAATTTACTATTTCACCTAAACTATTTTACTAGTTATATATATTCTCGATCAAGTGAAATTATCTTATTTACACATCAGATCTATACTTGATCTATACATATATACATAACGGTAATTAAACTGAATTTGTCTTATATACTCACTCTATTCATATCTATATACGTATTCACTCCTACAAATTTATTCATTCTAGCCAGTTAATCAATTTTCACTCATATTCCACTGAGGCCTCAGCTCACTAAAAAAAAAACTAATGCTCTCTCCCTCCCACTTCAGTCTCCACTCATATTTCTACCTCTCTTTCTGCCTCTCTCATCAGCTTCTAGTGCTTTGACTTCTTTGGATCATGCAGACTGCACTGGCTGCCATGCAACATGTATTTGATGGTGTTGACCGCCTCCCGCTTGGCATCGCGGCCGGCTGTGGCCGACTCACGCTTGACCTTCAGCTTCTGGAAACGGCATTGGGTATCGAAGAGCAGCGGCACCTTCTTCAAGCATGGACTGACGAACATGGCTGCGCGCAGCTCCTCGGCATTGTCGGTCTTGCTCATGGACTTGATGAAATCGATGTGGCGCTGATTCTCCTCGGTCAGCCTGCGCTTCTCCTCGAGCAGCAGCATGTTTTGGGCCTGGGCCATGGCCTGCTGGCGCCAGAAATTCTTCAGGCTCTTGTTCAGCATGACCAGATCCTCCTCCGTCAGATCCACATGCTCCTTAATGTCCAGTGTTTCCAGCGTGAACTCGTCATCCACATGGCCCACATCGATGGGGTCGACCACCTCGCCGCCCACAATGATCTTCTCGGACTCGGTCTGCAGCTTGCGGCAGGTGATGGACAGTGCGAGCAACAGCTCGCCGCTCTTCACGATCTTCTCGAATTTCTATGGAGTAAACGAACTGAATGCAGTTGAGAGCCTGGAGTGGCGACAAGGGAGCACTGTACCTTGGTCAGCTCGTAGCAGGCGGTGCTGAGTATGCGCAGCTTCTCGTGCGTGGTAATGCGATCAGCGTGCATGCGATCCTCGATTTTCTTGCGCACATTCGAGAAGTACTCGAACTCCAGGCGGAGATCGTTGATCGTGGCATTGTTCTCCGTCTCGACGCGCAGCATGTCCTGCTGTATGTCGTTCAGCATGCCGATATATTTGAGCTCGTCCTGGTTGAGCTTCTTGCTGTCCTCGACGAACATCTGCTGGCGCTCCGTCAGCATGCGTATGCGCTCGTATTTGTGCACATCCAAATCGGTGCTGTGCAGCGCCTCGACAAAATCGTTCAGCTGCTTCTGCATGTGGTTCATCTTGTTGACCACCTGATCGCGTATGGCGAAGCGGCGCTCGATCTTCTTGTTCACATAATCGTCGCGCTGCTCCTGATAGATCTGGTAGTCCTCCTTGAGCTGATCGCGCGTGAAGAGGTTCGAGGCATGGATGATATTCTCGCTGTTCTGGTGCATGGCCTCCACCTCCTCGGTGCGCAGATGCACCTCGTCGTAGAACTCCTTCAGCAAATCCTCGGCCTGCTGCTCGTACATGTGCTTGCAGCCCTCCAGCATGGCCTGATAGCACTCGCCGATGTGATCGATCAGCTCCAGGGTGCGGCCGAAGTTCCGCGAGTGCTGCTCGTTTGTGTGCGCCAGATCCAAGACCAGCATATTGATGCGATCGTTCTTGCTCTCCAGAATGCGCTCGGCCTTCTCGCCCCAATGGATCAGCTCGTTGCGCAGCTCGATCAGCTTGATGCCCTGCGCTAGGGCATTCCATTCCTCCATGCCGCGCAGCTCCATGCGCTTGCCAACCTCCAGCTCCATTTGCAGGCCATGCTGTAGAGAGAAAGAGAGCGGAGCACGAGGAGAGTGAGTGAGATGGTGTGGGAGGGGGAATGAGAGCGCAAGACTGAGATGGGAAGATAATGAGAGGGCAGACGGGAAGAAGAAGAAGAGGAGAAGGAAATTCAGAGAGAGCAAAGTGAAGCATAATAGAAAATCAAAGGTAAAGATAGAGAGAGAGAGTCGGGGAATAGAAGAAAAGGAAGAGAAAGAGACGGATGACAAAAAGAACAAGAATAGGAAGCGGAAAAGGGAATTGAGGGAGAGAATGAAATTAGGAGAAGGGAGAAGGGTGAGAGTCGGCGAATAGAAGAAAAGGAAGAGAAAGAGATGGATGACAAAAATAACAAGAATAGGAAGCGGAAAAGGAAATTGAGAGAGTGAAAGAAAGAATGGATAGGAGAAGGGAATTGAGAGAGAGAGAGAGAGTAATGAAAATGAATGATAAAATAAATTTAAGGATTAAGATAAAGAGAGAGAGACGGGGAATGAGAGAACAAGACTAAAATGTAAAGAAACAGAATGAGAGGGATATAGAGAGGGGGAGAGAGACAATGTCACATCCGGCTCGACTTACGCGTAAGACCAACTTTTGGTCCTCAATTTTTTTCAAGCGCGCTGCCTCCTTGCGCGCCTGCTTCTTTTCTGCTTTGGTTGGTCCTTTTGGCTTCTTCTCCTCCTCGTCCATCTCGTTCAGCGTGTCCTGCAGATACGTGTCTGTGATACGCGTAATGCGTATTTCCGGCACCGCCATCGACATCTTGCTGGGCTTTTAATACATATACGAGTTTGGCAAACAAGTTGAAGTTGTATTTGATTTGTGCTGAAAAGTTTCGTTCGTCTACTGTGAGTTCAGGTGTGGCAGTCAAAGCAAAGCTCAATGGCTGCCGTTACATTTCGAGCGTTAGCCAACACTGCTCAGCGACTGGAGCTTGGCGCCAAAGGGAAAAGCTCGCTCGCGCACAGCATCTCGGCGAGCGGGCCAAGTCAGTAGACGTTGAAAGCTGGCCAAGCGCGGTTCGTTCGTTCGGAAAAGCGGCGAGGACGACAGCAAGGAGCATAACCGAACAAATCAAGCCACTAAAGGCACGCCGTGTGACTGTGTGCGTGTGTGTGTGTGTGTGTGTGCGTGTTTTGGTTTTTTTTTTTACCCGGCTACGCCTTGTAAACAAAAATAACTGTGCTTGTTGTGTCTGTGTGCGAGCGACGGAGCGTGCGAGCGTGCGACGTTTTGGTGGTGGTTAACAACCCCCAGCAACAGCAACAACAGCAACAACAACAACGGCAACGACAACTACAAAGCTCGCAGTGGCAAGGGCAAATCCAGTAAAGTTTTCGGGGTTGCAGACAGTTGGCAAACAAGCTGCGAATATCCGTTTAAATTGCCATAAATATTCAAGAAAAATAAAATAGAAAATAAACTGCAAATATGAGCGATGCGGGCGGACCGAATGGCTATCAAAAGTTGCCGCCCGGCTGGGACTGCAAATACGATCAGACGACGGGCAACTGGTAAGCAGCAACAGTAACTCAAGATGCATGCATAAAGCAAACGTCATAAATATTTATGCATGCAAAACGAGAGAGAAATAAAATTGCATTGAAATGCCAGACGAGGGCTGTGCGCGTGAAATTTTCATTGCATGCTTTTAGGCGGAGGTTATTAAAGCTCTACACAAGTATCGCATGACAGCGTCTGAGGCAAATTGATTGCTGTGAATTTATTAAATGTCAAAGGACCGTTAAGTCTCTATAAATCTATATATTTTTATCTACATACATTGTTTATGGCAAAGTGGCTTGAAAGCGTGTTAACTACAAGTGTACAAATTCCATTGCATACTTTTAGGCTGCACATGAAATTCTGCTGCGCCTGGTGTAGCTTTGAGCATTGTCTTGGCGTGCTATTCATTATGCCAAGCACAGCACTTGTTGTCAATTGGCCTCATTGGAGCACAAACTGTGTCACTTCCGCCTAATGTGGGCTTCACTCCAACATGAGCCTGTTTGCCTCTGTGCGCTGTGCGCAATTAAGCAGCGACTGTCAGACGCTAAATTCAAGTGTGCACTTGTCAGGAGTCTCAAGTCATCTTGTCCCGCAATCACAGCGCCCCGATTAGCTGCCAAATGTGAGTTGCTGCTGCTGCTGCTGTTGCCATTTGGCAGCTACTTGGCACGTGTCGCTGCCTGGGTCTCGTCGCATACCCTTTACCTTTACCTGTGCCTGTGCCGCTGCCCTGGCATTTTCCCCAAATTCACCACCAGCCGGCGGCAAGCAACCCCTGTGTGTGCAAGCACTTTACCATTTTATGGCCTTTGATTTGCAGTTTCTTTTGCCCATTTTATGTCGTTGCAGCTATTACATAAACTATCTGACCAAGGCTATGCAGCTGGAGGATCCGCGCGCCGGACGCGGCAGCTACAAGCAGTTGCAAAATGAACGCTGCTCCACAGAGTCCATAGCGCTGCAGGTGAGCTCACTTCTTTACTTTTATTATCATTTGCGAGTGTATTCGAAAGCCATAAAAAGTGTAGCATACTTTTAAGCGCCGTTGGAGTAGCGCATAAAACTTTCTTCTGCAGTTTTCCTACATTTGCCCTATAATTTTGTGTGTACTTGTAGCCCCTGGCACAGCACTCGCATCACAGCTCGCCCTTCCATGTGGTGCATCCCAGCAACAATCTAACTGCCGTGCGTGCTTTCCAGGACCGCGCCCTACACAACCTATCAACGAGTCCGCTGCTCTCCGCCTCCTCCCGTGGACAACTGGTGGGCGTTAGCAAAGCCTTTAACTGTAGTAGTAGTATATATATATATATATATATATATGTTTGTTGTGTCTTTTGTCTTGCTCTAGGAGCTGTCTTCGCCCTTGCCGCTGCAGCGCGCGCGTCTGCCCTCCAACATGTCGCGACGCTCCACCATACAGGAGACCTCGTTCAGCGATACCCAAGCCGTGGTCACCAAGATACAAAACATGTTTCCCACTGCCGACGAGAATCACATACGCTTGTTGCTGAAGCGGTAAGACATGACATGCTATATATGTATTATATATATATATATATATATATATATATTATTTATATATATTTTATATATATATTTTTAAATCATAGTCATTAGTCCTTGCTAATCTGTGCATATCTATGTATATCCATGTCTTCTCACACGCTGCCGCTTAATGCACCCACACACACACTATCTCTCTCTCCCTCTCTCTCTCTCTCTCTCTCTCCCTCTCTCTCTCTCCCTTTCTCTCACACAATTGCTTACTAACCGCAGCTATTATAATCGCGAGGCCGTCGTTATCAGCGCTTTGCAGGTGGAAAAGCATCCCGTGACAATGCCCGGTCCATTTGTGACGCCGCCCGCTCAACGCCATTTGTTCCACAGCAATTCCGCTTTCTATATGACACCACCGGCGCGCCGCCTGGACATGGGCGCTAGTCGCGCCACGGTTACATCACGCACGGCCAGTCCTCTGCCCGGCGGTCGCTTCGGTAGTCTCATGAGCATGCAAAGCGGCCCCCAGCAAACCGGAGCGGCAGCAGCAACTGGAGCTGGAGCTGGAGTTGGAGTTGGAGTTGGAGTTGGAGTTGGAGTTGGAGTCGCTGTCGGTCTGCATGGCTCGCCGCAGTGGCGCAGCTCACCCAAGCCGCACTCCTCGCCCAAAATGAAATTGAGGTGCGATTCGGATAGAGATCTGGGCTCAGCATACCAAATGCAATTAGCTAAAAGCAAACCTGCTTTGTTTACCTCTTGTAATGAGCTCGAGGAAATTAATGAATGAATTAATTAATTTAATTAATTATTTTTGTCTTGATTTGTGTTTCCTTTGGCTTTTATATATATTCATATCTAACCCGTATTGCTCTAAAAATTATTTATATAATTTCTCATTTTCATTTTCACTTTAATTTTCCCAATTTTTTAAATTAATCCAACACTTTCCACCCTTTCCCCACTTTAGGTACATGAAGAACATTTTCCCCAAGGCTGATGAGATGCTGCTGCTGGATATCCTGGCCAATGCGGACAACAATGTGCAGTTCGCCTCGGAGAAGCTCATCTCGTTGGGCTATGTCAAGCGGGACATGCAGCAGCCGCACAGACCCAACAATCGACCGCCGCAGCTGGAGTCGGAGCAGCAAGCTGGCCAGGAGCAGGCGGTGCAGCACATACCGCTGCGGCCCAAGGAATACACAGCCGAGCAGAAGACAGCGCGTGAGTGACCTTAACCAGAGATCTCTTTGCACAGTCCACTTTATCTATGCCCCCGCCTCTCGGTCCGTAGTGGAGTCGCTGCTCAAGCAAAAGTATCCACACATAGCCGACCGCATCATTTTGATGGCTCTGGAGTCGGTGAACTATGCGGAGGATCGCGCCACACAAATCTTGCAGATCGTCCAGGATGAGGACGAGCAGCGCAGCCAGAAGCAAACGCTGACCAAATCCCAGCCTGCCGTCAGTGAGATGAAGCTGAAGGTGGACCAAGTGGACGCCGTACACAGGTGAGTGGCAACAGCTTGCTGTGTTTCTATATATAGCTATATAGACACCTATACCAAGCCGTGGGTCTGCCTCTGCCGCTGCTGCTGCTTTATTCGTTTTGTTAATCGATTGCCCATTTTCTTTGTTAAACTTTGTTGCTGCCTCAACCTCCAACTACAAACAAACAAATACCTTTGCTTGCTTGCTGCCACGCCTCCAACACATCAACATCATCATTGTCATTATCATCGTCATCATCACAATGAGCAGCAGCAAGCCGCATAAGCAGCATCGCCATTTGCCATCCATCAATGTCATCACACCCACCACGGCCACCACACAGATCATCCTGAGCCATCAGCAAACGCCCGAGCAGGCCTGCCAGTCTGAGCCTCAGCCTCAGCCTCAGTCTGAGCCGGAGCCGAAGCACACAGCGAAGGCTGCGTCGGCCTCCAGCATTTGCAGCGCATCCACGCACTCATATGCCTCGCCTGCACAATCGCCCACGCCTCCCAGCTATGAGCCCTTGACCACCAAGAGCATGTTAGCGCGCTCCAGCTGCTACAACAACAACAACAACAACAACATCATCAACAGATACAACAACAACAACAACAACTGCAGCAACAGCTGCTATGCCTCGTATAGCACGTCGATGGGATCGTCAACTGTCTCGGCCAGCTCCATAGTGAAGGCATTTGAAAGTCGCGCGCGCACCAAAACCGATTCACTGAAGTATGCCTGCCCGTTTACCCGTTTAACCGATTAACCGTTTGCCTTTGACTCTGTACAGTTGAGCATGTTGTCTGTAGCTAGCTTTGCTGCACGTTTATTGATTTAACTGTTATTCAGCTCTCTCTCTTTTTTTGTGGATATGCTAGAATTTATTAGCCTATTAGACTTATATGTGTGTGTATATGCGAGGGTAGTATGAATGATTTGCGAGCTGCAGGTGAAAATTAAGCGAAAGGTGTTTGAAAAATTAAAAAACTTCAATGATTTAAAATTAATAAATAAATTATTACAAAAAAAAAAAAAAATAGATTGAAATATAAACACAAAATTTAGTTATTTAATAAGTAGATTTGTTTAAATAAAATGTAATTTATTTTTTGAAAAAAAAAAAAAAAAAAAAAAGTAGATTAAATGCTTCATTAATTTAAAAATCCATTTCTTTTACATAAATATGAAGATATAAATGATTTTATAATTTTCTAAATAATATTAAAAAAAAAAATATTAACTTCAAATATTAAAAAAATGTATATATATTATTTTATTATACTTTATTATATATATTTATTCAATGAATTTAATTGAAAAATACGTGGAATAAAAAATATAATAAATTAAATAAAATTAAAAAAAAATATATATATAAGAAATTAAATAAAATATTAAACAAAAAAAATAAAATAAAATATATATATAAGTAAATTAAAAAAAAAAAAAAAACATTAAAATACATATATAATATATTAAATATGTATATTTTTTTTCAAAATAGAAAATGAATATAATTTAAAAAATAATAATTAATTAAAAATAATATCTCTGCCAGCTCGCAAATTATTCATCTATTTAAATATATTTCTATTTTTATCTTTAATAACTTTTTTCTCTATCGCAGACAACGACAGCAGTCCTCGCAGCTGGACAGTGGCCAACAGTTGGAGTCGGGCGAATTTCAATCGCTAATCGAACGAATGGCTACGCTGGGAGCCAATCCACAGCTGGCCAAGGGCGCCGATGAGCACCTCTTGCTGTAAGTTTCAATGATAAATATATATTTAAAATAGTTTTTTATTTTAAACAATATTTTCCACTAAACAGCGCCGACTACGTCACTTGGAATGGGCCGAACACGACGCTCTGCCAGAAGCAAAGCGCCCAGGGCGCAGATGCTGGACTCATAGGTGGAGAGCGCGGCTATAAGGCAGTCGGCAGAAATGTGGAGCTGTGCAAGGGCCCCAAAAAGGAGCTGAGCAAGGGGAGCATCTACGCACGCAGCAAAGGCGCCAACATCAAATGCAATTAGATTAAGCCTGGCAGAGATCCTTCACGTGCCAAAAAAAATAACCAAGCAGCACTCAAATTTGACTTCGACTACGATTTGCTCTCAATGTGTTCCCCATAAGCATGATATATGTATATTCCACTTATGTATAGATTTATACATACATATACATATATATATATATATATATCATAAATGTCTTTACCATGCACAAATTCCATCCACAAATCCAATTAAATATTTTTTGGTGTTCGTATTAACAACTTTTTTGCAGTTTCAAATATATTACATATATATATATATACATATATATATATATATATATATATATATATATATATATATATATGTAAATATATATATATATATATTCAAATATACTATAAATTGATATTTAAAAATAACTTAAGATTACTTTATTACAATTTTTTGGGGCTAAACTTCGTCCTCGTTTAGCAGCATGTTGGGTATTCCATCGGTTATTGGAAATACGCGTCCCGTTTCCGGGCACTCTAGCTGGCCCTCGAGCACGTCGATTTCAAAGAGCAAATGATGCAGTCGCTGCAGCAGCTGCTCATCTTCCGCCACATTGTCGGGCTGCGCTGCTGGAATGTCTTCGGCCAGTTCCGCCTAAAAGAGAATTGTCAGCAATGCCATGATAGATATTATTGTATTCTCCACTCACCACCTGCGCGGCGCTATAAACTGCTGACCAGTCCAGTTTGGGCAACAGTCGCTCTATGAACACGGGATTGAATTCGCTTTCAATTACGTCCTTTTTGTTAATCTGCGCAAAACTTTAACTCTTGAAACAATCGATAGAAAGCAAAGGCGTAACTCACCGTCAGTTTTAGTGGATAGCCCACCTTGACGCCCTTGATGGCCATTGAAGTTAGAAAATTATATGTGCTTAGTTTCATTGTGTATTTTTAATAATTGCCAGCTACAGCAATAATAGAATTAAAATTTAAATAAAATACAAGAACGCACGTTTTAAGCATTCACGTTGCAACGCGTGCACAACAGCTGTTCTCTAGCCACTTGCCGGTCACATTGTACATAATATCGATAACAATCGTTTGTCTCCAATATGCTTTCGCTGCATGAAAACAATGTGACCAGCCAGCAGTCAACAATAGAGCCAGAGCAACAACTGCTGCAATTTTACCCTTTTAAATCGTTTCTGAATGTAATTAAAGTGCAATTTGCTATCTGAACATTGTTAAAGTGAATAATATACATTTGTAGTGCAAATATGGAGGATATTTTTCACTGGTGCCGCGAGGGCAACTCGATTCAAGTGCGCCTCTGGCTGGATGAGACCGAGCATGACATGAATTTGGGGTAAAAGCGAGCTAAATATGCTTTAAATTAGTGCAAATATAATAAATATAAGCATAAATTGCAATAAATAGTATATTGGGCAACACTTTGATCGTTGGTCGCCAACCAATTGGGACGTGACGTCATGATTTATTCTTGTGTTGTGTAAACAAGTTGAGCACACACACACAATGAAACGAAAACGTTGCTCTCATACATTATCTTTACCGCTCTCACTCTCGCTCTCGCGCTCTCTCTCTCATTCTTTCTCTCTGTGCATTTGTTTTTGCAGCGATGATCACGGCTTTAGCCCGTTGCATTGGGTCGCCAAGGAGGGGCATTCGAAGCTCGTGGAGACTCTGCTGCAGCGCGGCGCTCGTGTGAATGCCACCAACATGGGCGATGACATTCCTCTGCATCTGGCCGCCGCCCACGGACATCGGGAAGTGGTGCAAATGGTGAGTCTTGAAATATTATATAAATTTTAAATTAATTTATTATTTTGATACAGTTGCTGCGCGAGCGCTCGGATGTGAATGCTGTGAACGAGCATGGAAATACGCCACTGCATTATGCCTGCTTCTGGGGCTATGACATGATCTGCGAGGATCTGTTAAATGCGGGCGCACTCGTCAGCATTGCCAACAAGGATGGCCACACGGCGGTGGACAAGGCCACACCCAGTTTGGGCAAACGCATACAGGATCTGGCCGAGAAGAGTGGCCAGGAGCTGAAGATCATTAGCTTCAAGGAGCAGAGCTGGTTGGGCATGAAGACACGCTCACGCGATGCTACTCTATCGCGCTTTAAGGGCATCAGCATGGGAGATTTGGACTTGCACACAAAGATCTCGGTGACACCGGCTGGTGAAACGTGGCGCGGTCGCTGGCAAAAGAACGATGTTGTCGCCAAGGTAGAAATGAATTACGCTCTAATTATCATTATTATTTTAATTCAAATTGTTGTACTTGACAGATTCTTGCCTTGCGTCAATGCACTTCACGCATTTCGCGTGACTTTAACGAGGAGTTTCCCAAGTTGCGCATTTTCTCTCATCCCAATATTCTGCCTATCATTGGTGCCTGCAACTCGCCGCCCAATCTGGTGGTAATCAGTCAGGTAAGCCTCGCATCTCATATGTGTGAGTCCTTTGATAAACCCACTTTATTTTCTAGTTCATGCCACGTTCGTCATTGTTCAATTTGCTGCATGGCGCTTCGGGCGTTGTCGTGGACACCAGCCAGGCTGTGAGATTCGCCTTGGATATTGCACGCGGCATGGCCTATTTACACTCGCTGGAGCGCATAATACCCACATATAATCTGAACAGTCATCATGTGATGATCGATGACGATTTGACGGCGCGCATCAATATGGGCGATGCCAAGTTTTCGTTCCAGGAGAAGGGCCGCATCTATCAGCCCGCTTGGATGTCCCCGGAGGCGCTGCAGCGCAAGCCAGCCGATCGCAACTGGGAGGCTTCCGATATGTGGAGCTTTGCGGTGGTTATCTGGGAGCTGACCACACGCGAGGTGCCATTCGCCGAGTGGTCGCCCATGGAGTGCGGCATGAAGATTGCCCTGGAAGGATTACGCGTCAAAATTCCGCCAGGCACTTCGTCGCATATGTCGAAGCTGATATCGATCTGTATGAACGAGGATCCGGGCAAGCGACCCAAGTTCGATATGGTTGTGCCAATTCTGGAGAAGATGAACTCCAGCGCCGTCAAAGCTTAAAGAGGAAAGCCACGAAATTACAAAGCCAAATGTGCCTATTTTCAAGTGTGTAACTAAAACAGGATAACAAAATGGAGCGATAGGAGGAGCTCCCTCGATGTGTTTTGCCAACTAATTATAATAACTACTTTTTGTTACTTTACTCAAAACTCAACTGAATCTAACCGAGTGCCTTACAAATTTACGCCATTTTGAAAATGTCGACAGGTAAAAGAAGCTTTTAAGTTTTCTATTGTGTTCTACCCGTCTGTTTCTCTCTCTCTCTCTCTCTCTCTCTCCCCCTCTCTCTTTGTCTATGTGTAGTAGTTTGTGTTCGTCCTGCCCATCGTTTTTGTCCTTATGAATTTTGATGATAATGTTTAGACGGTGCTCGATTTTGTATTTGTTTTAAGTTGAAATATACATACACACAATTAACAGTTAAGCTTCTAAACGTACGTATTTATACAGCATATATATTTGTTACTAATTATTAAACGAAATTTTTGTGTACCTAAAAACGAATTTGTCAAATTCTGTTTAATTCGCTTTGGAGTTAAATACTTTAAAGCTCACAACAGCTTTTACCGCTAAAAAGCAAAACAACCAGAGCTTTCTCTGTGTGTGTGTAAGTGTGTGTGTGTGTCGTGTCGTGTGTAGTCAGCGTGAGCAAAACGGCCCTGACCTGATTTCTATTATGTGCACGCCATTCTGCAGCGCGTGGGCAGCGCAGCAGCAGCGCAATGCAGCGAAAAGAGAGAGCGAGAGCAAAGCTGAGAGCCGGCGTAAGCGCGCAGCTGTGAGAATGCAAAACTTGTAAATTTAATGCACAGGCAACCGCAAATATATATTTCACATATTATTATTGAATATTAATCAATTTTAATAATAATGGAAATTGAGTAAAAGCAAATAGAATAATAAAAATTGTATTTTGCTTGGCTCTGCAGTTTCGCTGCATTTTTCGCCTTGCTGCTCTCTTTTCGCCGACTTCGCCGACATGTCGGCTTGGCTGTCGCGCTCTCTGTTTATGTTTTTGCGGCACCGTTATATATTTGAAGTTGCTGCTGTGCCGAAGCGGCTGCTGCTGTTGTTGTTGTTGCGGCGAGTTTACACCATGTGATTGTTTTGCTAGCTCGCTCTTCGTTCAACGGCATATCCTGCGCGTGCATGTGTGCGCGTGTGTGTGTGCCGCTGCAGCTTTAAGAACTTTTGCTGCATTTTGTTGTCGTCGCCGTCGTCGTCGTCGTCGTCGTCGTCGTCGTCGTCGCCATCATCATCGTCGCTGTCGCTGTCGTCGTGCTTTTCGGCCCAGAGGCTGGTCGCTCGGTCTCCAAACGGCAGCGGGCAACAACGCTGCAGTGTCCAAAAGCCGATTTACAGTTTTATATGCCAGTTATGAGTGCAACCAACAAACAGCGACCGCATTTCCGCAATGGCGAATGTGTGCACAAAAACTAAACGCAGTGAATCACTTCAATTTGTAAAAAGACAATAATTAAAATAGTGAAAGAAAAGACAGAATTTAAGCTCGCTGCAGCCGCAAACCAATTGAAATCGCCGCAGTGAAAGTGGAAAGAAAAGTAGTATAAAAAAATGCATGGCATCTTTTAGGCGCAGCGCATAAAAGATTCGCCCCCGATTTAGATACTTGCGGTTTTAGTTGTTGTTGTTGTTGTTGTTGGACGCCCACCTCCCACAGCAGCTGTTTAAATGTATTTGAGTGCTTGCAACCAACAGCGGCCAGCCCCCTTGAGGGCCGGCAATCCATGGAGTATTCAAACTCAAAGTGTTTGAATCACAACGAGCCAATACCACAGCAGCAGCAGCAGCAGCAGCAGCAGCAAAGCGAACAGCAAAGCAGGCAAGTGTTATTTATATATTTATATTCATATTTATATTTATATGTATGTGTACTTTTGCATGTGCCCCATTTTAGTGGCCACACCTGAGCCGTGCAGAGTTTTTCTGCTCTGTAGTTTTTTTTTTTTTTTTTAATTAACCAAACAATTGCCCAGGCACGAATGTGGCATGTGGCATGTGGCAAAAGCCTTTTGTGTCGCAGTCACATAATTTTAAAAACTTTTCAACAACCAGGAGCTGATGCTGCTGCCGCAGTTGCTCCTCCGCATCATCATTCATTTGGCTGACGAGTGAGCCACTAACCTACATCCTGCCCCAAACAAGGCGCTGCTATTGTTGTTTGCCGGCACGCCACGCCACGCCACGCCCACTTGCACAATGCCAGTTGTGCGGGCGTTGATAAGCGAGCAAATGTGAAAAGTGGCAGCGGCTGTGGCAGCATCAGCATCAGCATCAGAGGAACGATGCAACGAACTAAACGTTGCCAGGCCGTCGCATAACAAATGATGAGATTGCGCCGATTCGTGTGTGTGCCCCATCTCTATGCATAAATCAAAAGTTCAATTTTGCACATTTCAGCAGCAGAGCGCACAGAAAACAAACACACACACACACACACACAGGGTACAGAGGGAGAGATAGGCTGCTTGGCAGCAACTAAAACGCCACATGGGCAAATATTTCACTTCTGCTTTCGAGCAGCGCATCGAAAAGCGAAAATATTGTGACAACATCAACAACAACAACAAGAGGAAGAAAATCTCTAGTTTGAGTGCTTGTTGGGATGCTGCACTTGTGTGAAGTGCATAACAACGTGGAAATATTGTAAAAGCAAACTACACGACAGTCAGAGACGGAGAGTGAAAGAGATAGCAGACAAAGTGACAGAGAGACGGGCCGAGCGGTGGCATGGGTTGGGGACAGAGAAGGCAATGCCAAATGCTTGGGCTACAAAGCGAAATGCAATAAAGCTCAGCGACGGCATAGAACATATGAAACGTGCCACATGCAGTAAGGCCAAGGGAGGCGTAGGGATAAGGGGCAGCTGTAAACGGAGGGCTGCTGGAGTTTTACTTCCATGCAAATCGATTTTTAGGCAACCAACAAAATCTTGATCAAAAAATAACAAAAGAAAAAACAAATATCAAAAAATTAAGGAATGATTATAAAAAAATATATAAAAAATATTTGATCATATTATTTTGAGCATATTCCATAATTAAGTGCAATGCTAAGCACAGGGTATTGCGCAGTCGACTCCGGCCAAACTTTGTAGCCCCGTTCGGCTGCCGTCAAATGCAAAGGATGCCACAAAGCAAGCAAGTTGGCTTGTGGCTGCCTGTTTGACTAGGGTTGCCAGCATTCGGCACGGCCAACAACTGCACTGCGCACAAAATTAAGCTAAGGGCGAGAAGCCTAAAAGGCAACGCACACACTGTGCGTATACGTCATGTGCGAAAAGTTACTCTGAAAGCGAAGTAAATGTGAAGAAATTTAGCTAAATGAATTCTCTACATAGGACGGAGGCAATTTGAATATCTAATTATATAAAAATATCTATATAAATAAATAAATAGATAGATATTGAGCTGCCAAAGTATATATAATAGAGTAAAAATTATATATGGAAATGAAATTTAAAAAGGAAATAAACTCTGCAGGCTGTGCAGAGCTTGACACCTAGTTATGGGCATGAGAAAAGCTCAATTAACATAGAAAACCATCAGAAGTCAAGGAAAAGAACTCGAGTTAAAGAGCGCCTTAAGCTGGAGTCTAACGAGCATTCAACTTTCCACTTTCAGCTTTTAAGTTCCATTTAAATGTTCTCTTTGGCCATTTATTTTGCTGCTCGAGTTGGACAGAAGCTATCGATCAATGTGGAACTCGAGTGTGTTGCTGTGTGGCTGATATTCAATAAATTCTGTGTGCAGCACTTCTAGGAAAATGGCAAATGGAAAATGGCCAATTACGTGGCATAACGAGGCAGCTAGAAGAAGAGCAAGAAAAAGTATGCCACTCCACATGGGCGTGGGATGTGCTGGGTGGGCTGGGTGCATTGGCTAGTTGCCTAACCCTTCGATAGCAACAACAGCGAGTGGCCACTTTTCCAATCAATTACGTGTGCTGCAGCCCTGGCTGCGGCACAATTGACAAAACGATAACCATTTCGCTCATACGGCTCATAGGTCACTTGCCTGCTTAAGCAGCGGGCTCTCAATTTAATTCGACATTGAATATTTTATTTCTCAAATAAACTGAAGCTCTCACTCTCTCTCTCTCCCTTTCTCTCTGTCTCTCTTTAGGCTAACCGTGCTCAACGGCTATTATCCGGCAGTTAAGGAAACGACTGAGAGCGCAACTGCAACTGCACCTGGGCACAGTCAACGCTGCCCCAACACACCGCCCACAACGCCCAGCAGTCCACTGCGAGAGCCGCCGCACAGCCCCTCGGACGGTCAAGCCTCTTCGCTGAGCTCGCACTCGGGCTCCAGCGACATCTTGTTGGGTAAGTCCCACATGCGCTTATCTTAATTAATGTTCCTTGTCACATGGAATACTCTATAAATGCTGAGTAGGCTATGTCTAAGTGGGTGGCTCAGGGGTGGGGGAGTCGTATGAGTTGGGTGGGTGGCAGTTAGGGATATAGATAAATGAAGAGTGGGGGAGAGAGAGAGAGGGAGAGAGAGCGAGAGCGAGAAAGAGAGGAAGAGTTCATTTACTAAATTATCATTTAATATATCTAAAATCTCTCAATGTCTCTCCAACTGATCCCCAATGAGATCTCCGTGGACTTTTGTCAAATTTTAACTCCAATCAACCAATATGCCCACACTTAATGCCAGGGTATTACAAACTTTTGTTACACTTTGCTTGAAAATCTGCTTCTTAGTTTTCTCTATTTTGTTTCGTGTGTGTGCTTTGGTTTTGTTATTTATAGCTGCCCGGTTTTGCCTCACGAAACAGATCATGACCCAGGAAAGGAACGGCAGCAAGAACATGAAATCGCCACATTTTATTGAGGTTGCTGACATTCAGGCAAACATTGCACATGCCTCTGGCCATGCCACCCGCCCACCCAGGCACGCCCCTCGACTGGCAGCTGCTAGCGGCCAGCTGCCTCCTGTGCCAACTGTGCTCCAAAATGTCTTATGTGTTTGCGCTTTTGGGTTTTGGGTGGCTTCAGCTTGGGTTTCGTTTTCGGTTTCGGTTGCGCTGCCAACGACAGATAAACCGCCGCTGCACCAGTCACACACACACGCACACAGAGACATTGTGTGCCACAGGCAACACTGCATGCCACAAGGCCCATGTGTGGCAGCTGCTGCGGCTGCTGCTGCTGCTGCTGCTGTTCCCTTTATGTGTGTGACATTTATATGGATTTTGTATGCCATGCGACGGTAAATTGTGGCACGAGCTGCGGGCGGTTGTCTCCCCCTCTTCTGCGTCCTCTTCTTCCACTGCTGTTGCTGCTGCTGTTTAGATGCTTGTCCCTTTGAGGATCCTGCTGCCAGGCATGCAGCAGCTCCATAAATGGCCTGCCAGTTGCTGTGAGAGGTGTCTCAAAGGAAAAGTCTCTTTAATCGATTTGTCTTAACATTAAAATGTTTTTAGCTTTGATTTAGATTTTTGATGAATTATCATAATATAAATAAAGACATTTAAGATAAAAATAACAATTTTTTTATACAAAATATAAAATTTTAATAATAATTTTTATTTTTTTTTTTTTTTTTTTTTTTTTTTTTTTTTTTTCAAAAAATTAATTTACATTTATTAAACAAGTTTTCTGCTGCCCAATTGGCAGCTTAACAAGTTGAACATAAAGATACAATTATTTACAGTAGAACACTACAGAAATTAACAATTAATTAATAACAATAACTACAAAATTAACAATAACAATAACAATTAACATAAACAACAATAACAATATATATATATATATATGAAATATTATTTTATAGGAACCTCGCAGGGAGGTCCTGTGGATGGCACTTCTTAAGTCTTCTTTTTCTGGCTCTTTTGTTAAGCCTTCTCGCCAAAGGGTTTGGGTGGCCTTCGAGTCTTGCAAGGTAGCTAGTAGCTACCTTTTGCATTACGTCTCCAACTTTGGGGACCTTGAGATCTTTTTCAATGTCCCTGGTACGCATGTACCAGGGAGCATTGCAAATTTGCCGGAGGATTTTTGCTTGTGCAACTCTTATTTTATCGAGGTTTGATTTTGCCGCAATTCCGTAGACTTGAAGCGCATATCTCCATATGGGACTGAGTATTGCTTTATAAATTGACACTTTACTGTACAGTGACAATTTATTGGTCGGCTTAAGAAGCCATGACATCTTTGCGCTTTTTGACATTACAGTCTTTTTGACCATCGTGGTGTGCATTTTAAAAGTAAGCCTTCTGTCTAACACTACGCCCAGATATTTGTGGCTTCTTTTGTGCGGTAGCGTTGAACCCTGCATGCTAATGCGACCACAGTTTAAAGTCCTTGTGGTAAACGTAACGTTTGCGCATTTGCTCCCGTTAATTCCAATGTTCCATTTTCGAGCCCAGTCTTCAAAAGTGTTCACGTACTGCTGCAATGACTCTGTAGCTTTATTGATGCAGGTACTACTTGTCAGTACGGCTGTATCGTCGGCATACGTGGCTATCAGTCCATTGTTCCGGTTTACTCCTGTGATGTCACTATGTGATGGCATATCGGCTGTAAACAGAGTATACAGGGTAGGGCCGAGAACGCTACCTTGAGGCACGCCTGCGCATATTGGCCTTTTTGACGATTTTATGCCATCAACGTCCACCCTAAAGCTTCTATCTCGTAGAAAGCTGCTGACAATCTGGTATAATTGTGGAGTGAGAACGTTTCTAAGTTTGAACAGTAATCCATCATGCCAGACTCTGTCAAACGCTTGTCTTATGTCCATAAAGACAGCAACTGCATACTTCTTGTGTTCAAAAGCGTCCAGGATAAAATTGACCACACGGTGAAGCTGCTCCGGAGTACCATGACCTCTCCTGAATCCAAATTGCCAGTTAGGGATTCTTTGCTTGACTGCTTCAAGTTGCAGTATCCGGTCAAGGATCACTCTTTCGGCCATCTTTCCTAAGGCAGGAATAAGACTTATTGGCCTATAACCATCTATTTCACTAGGACTCTTTCCAGGCTTTGGGATCATTTTTATCTGCGCTGTCTTCCAAATGTTTGGAAAGTATCCCAGCCTGAGCATACTGTTTAGAATTAGCACTATAAACAAGAGAGCTTTTTTGGGTAGGAGCTTGAGTGTTCTGTTATCCAGCCTATCCTCTCCAGGAGATTTTTTAACCCTCAGATTCCTAACAATATTTATTACCTCTTCCAGTGTGACAGGCCGTACAGGCAGAGTCATCTGGAACGGCATATCCAGCTGTAGTTCAACAGTTCTTCGCGTAGCATCGTCGGTGAAGTTGAACGGCATGAATCGCTGTTGTAGGCTGTCTGCAAATGTATCAGCTTTTTGCTGGCTGGAGTAGCACCATCTACCTGCCGTATCCTTAATCGGTACTTTAGGAGCCGAAATTTTTTTGAAACGACTCGTGAGCTTCCAAAGGGAGTAGTTAGAAGACGCATCCGGGCCAGCATTTTCCAGCATTTGATCAATACTGCGTTGCTTGATTTTAGCGAGGACTTTTTGTACGCGATTGGAGATTCTTTTATAAATCTGGTGGACGCGTATATCTCCCGTTCTCACATACTCTTTCCTCAGCCTTCTCTTCATTCTCAGTAATGCAGCAGCGTTTGGGGGCAGCATATGCTGGGGGTGCTGTCTTGTATGACGTACATTTTCTGGGGTCGCGTATGATGCAGCCAAAGATATGTTTCGCATAAATATTGCAATAGCATCTTCTATGTCAGCAGCGCTGTCTATTTGAGTGTTAAGATGAATTCTGCTCTCTAAGTTTGTCCTAAATTCATTAATGCGAGCTCCAGGTGCAAGGATGTATTGCCTCATAGGTCTAAGCTGTGGTGATTGATGCAAAGTCGCTACGACCGGCAAATGATCCGACGAAAGCTCATGATGCAGCTGGACAGATAGCTTGTTAGCAGCGAACCCGTTAAAAATGAAAAAGTCAAGTGCAGAGGGAGTAAGCAGGGTGTTGAATGAATAGAAAGTAGGTTTTCCCGTTGCTAGGATTTGCCACGTACCACTAGCAATGGCCTCTTGCAGCCGCTTTCCACGATAACAACTCCGCACATTACCCCACCATTGGTGTTTTGCATTAAAGTCTCCTCCTGCAATGAACCGGTTTCCCAGGGACTGAAGTAGTACCTTAAAGTCATTTTCACTCCAGGGTTCGTTAGGAGGAAGATAGATCGATGCTATTTTGACGCTTCCGATGTTTGTCATCAAACTCAAACTAGCCGATTGAATATTATTATTTGAAATGGGTTCATTTGCGTCATGAACAATGTTAGATTTTATTAACACAGCAGATCCTCCTTTCGCGGTACCACTGGGGTGATTTGCGTAATATTGGTTGTAGCCAGGTGTAAAAAGTTTAAGGCCTGGGCGCATGTGCGTCTCTGTGACCAACATCACATCAATTGATTTAGCATCAAGGAAAAGTCTTAGCTCGTTATTGCTTTTGACCAATCCTCTTGCGTTCCACAATCCGATTTTTAAAATCGAATTGATCATTTTGAAATGAGTTTCTGAACCAGGACACGAAATGCTTTGTTTGCTTCCATTGTTTCCTGGATAAGTTTGAACATTTGATCCATTCTTGCATTTAGATCTGATATTGCCTTTTCTAAAAGGTTAAATTTGTTGTCGTATTCTCGTTCATCGGCATTGATGTTCGACCTGGACACTTGTGTTCTGGAAATATGTTGCTGATTTGCTTTGGGCCTGAAATTATCCGCATAAGAAAAGCCTTTCTGAACAGTGGCATTTGAAATAAATTGCGCTCTAGAACCCTGAATGTCTGCATGGTTGTTATTGTTTGGCAGTCCGTGCTTGGGCAATCGTGCATCAGGCTTTAGCTTACTGGTTAGCTGGATTCTGACTGTGCAGCCTTTATAGCTAGAAATGTGGTTGTCTCCACAATTGGCACAAATGGAAGTCTCACTAGACTTTAGCTGGCAATTCTCAGAACCAGTAAAATGATCACCTGAACACTTTCCACAAACTGGGTTTTTGAGGCAATAATTTTTCGTGTGTCCGTAGTCTTGGCATCTGAAGCACTGGACTATTTCCCTGTTGGGTTTTGCTTTTAATACTGAAACTCTGTGCGTTCCGATATGAGTTATTTTAAAAGCCTCAGCAACATTTGGCGTCTTCTTTAAATTAACAAAGAACATGCTTTGTCTTGTCTTAGCATCATTCAATTCATCATCCTCTTTACTGATCTCAATATTGTGCCAGTCTCGTTTCCTGGGACAGTAGATGTTCAGTACTGTGAGGTTCCGATCAGTAAAAGCGCGTTCAATTCGCTGTTTTGATACGTTGGGGTGTAAGTCTTTAATGACTACTCTAAATGGTGAATTTTCTTTTAGTTGATGATGCCAAAATTGACAATTTTGCTTTGTTAATAGGTCAACGACAGATCTAAAAGCGTTTGAATTCTTTGTGTAAATACGCGAGATTCCAGATCTGGATGTGCGTATATCATACTCAGTATCCGCGATAACAGAGTTTAACGCTGCCTCAAATTTCATCATATTATTAACCTGCGGCACGCAAATAGCTGGAGGTTTAGGTATTTTCTTTTCCTGTTCCTCCCGAACAGGTTGATGTATGCTTTCATTTTCCCTCTCTTGAACTTCTTCGTCCATATCCATTAGGGATTCGGCTTCTTCAGCCAAAGCTGCAAAGCGATTGCTATAATTAGCTGCCGAGGAGGCAGCAGGGCTTTTGGTTAGGCTCCCAACATTTGAGCTAAGTTGGGCTGGCTTCATTTTGCGGATTGTTTTTGACAGTTTGTCCGCTTTTTTATGTTTTTTCGAGATAGTCAGCTTAGTAGATTGGAAAGTGCAGTCTTTCTTTTTTTGCGAAGGGATAGCAGCCACACTTGCGCAAGAAGATGCGGCGCTAGAAACAAGGACAGTAGAACATATGCTCCCAGTAGAATAGCTAGCAGTGCAGCTAGTATTAGAAAATGATAGTGTGGTCGTGGTGATGGTGTTTGTGCTTGTTGCGACCAAACCCATTTTACTTCTTGCCTCTTGAATTGCTTTCAATTGCTCTTCGGCCAGTTGGGTGCGCAGTTCTGCAGGCGACGCACCAGCTATTTTCCTCATCATCTCAGACCTGTCCTGCTTGCTATTAAGCTGGGGTTGATTAGATGAGCCTCCATCCATTTTGGGCAAGATTCACAAATTTGGTGCTGCCAAGTTTGCGACTTCCCAAGAGTATGTTGACCTTCCTTGGACAACAATCAGCCAGTGCGACTTCCGTGGACACCAACCAGCGGTCGCTGGCAAGCGGCCGGAGCCCGACTTACAAATTTCACTTAAACAATTAATTTGCGAAATGCACAGTATTATTGTCTTCACCGTGTCTTTAAAAAGACACTGTACAAGTTTTTGCCACTAACGCGGCCTTGGTACAATTTTTATTCACGATTTAACAAAAATTACAAAAACGAGTTTCAGATAAGCTGTGTGCTTGTCAGCAGTCGCCTACTCGAATGCGAATAATTTTTATAAATACAATTATTTTACTTGAATAAATGTTAAAAATTTATATTGTACTCAAAACTTTTAAAAATAATTTTTTAACAAAAATATTTTTAATTAAATTGAATAAATTAATTTGATTTAAATTACAAAAATTATTTTAAATTAATTAACATTTTTTAAAATTGGGCATGAGTAATAAATATATATATATATATACATATGATATTATAAAATAATTTAAATGATCACAAAAGTACATAAATTTACTTTATTAACATCTTATTTATAATATATTTAATAATTATTTTTTGTAATTTTGAAGTTTATTTAATATTTTTATTTTTTATTATTATTTATGAATTTTTTATGAATTTTTTATAATAATTGCAATAGTTTTGTAGCAATGTTCCCAAAAGTATGCAACAATATTTATTGGCTAATTGTTTGGAAAATTAAAGGAAAATCAAGAGAAATATATATAAGATATTAATGGCATTATTTATTTATAGTCTTTGAATATTTTCTATATTTAAAATTTGTTCATATAAATTCTGTTTATCTATTAATAATTCACGTTAGATAATTATTTTCTTAGTATATTTAATTCTAATTGCTTTACATTCCATTGATAACACAAATCTATGTGGCTTCTGCAGACAGCATCTTAGCTCAACTTAAAGCCAATTAATTCTTGCCTCAAGTGTTAATTTACTGCGCCTACTCGAGAACGCGAGAACTTGTTTACAGCTTTTTAAGCTATCATATCAGCGCGGCGCAGCGCAGCTCTAAGTAGCAGCAAGAACAAGCGCCATCTAGCCAACGACAAAAACGACAACAAATACAGAAGCTATGGAAAAAAAATGTGCAAAGTAAACAAGAATTTAAGAATCTAGCAGCAGAGGCATAATAATGAGCAAATAAATAAAACTAAACGCATTTGCGCCACTTTGTTGCTGCTGCTGCGGCTGCGGCTGCGGCTGCTGCCCGTGACGTTGCTCAAGTCATTGAACTTAGAGACAAGCAAATAAAATAGCAAAAAAATGAGTAGCAGCAGCAGCCGCCGTCGCCCCCGTCGCCGCCGTTGCCATCGCGTTGATAAGTGAAATGCAATGGGCGCATGCCAGAGAATGGGCATGGTCATATTGGCATAGGCAATGGGCACGGCAACAACCAAAACAAAAACAACAACAACAACAGCAGGCCACGTGGTTGCGGCGTAGAGGGCGACCCGCTTCAAATAACTCTCACTCAAGGCACACGCACACACACACACACACACTCACACTTCTGCACACAAATTCTCTCACACGCTCTTTCGCACTCTCCGCAGTCATACTCACAGCGATTACACAATCTTCGCCTGCGGCCAGCAGCAACAGCAGCTGCGCCAGCGAGCGGCATTTTCATTTTTCTCTTCCTGGTTCGTCGACGTCGGCGTTGACGTTGACGTCGCGTGTCTTATGGCGTCGTCGTTGTGCTTGTGTGTTTGTGTTTGTGTTTGCAAAGATCAGGTTTTATCAGGCAAATGCAATCGAACATGTTACGATTGTTGGGGGCGGTCGGCGGTCGGCGGTCGGCGTTCGGGCAACAGTCGGGCATTCGCTTCGGCTACACGAGGCAATCCCGTTGCGCCCGTCTTCGCGCGCGTTCTTCGCCTCGTTGACTTTTCGCTTTCGATCCTCGCTGCCTTTGCTGTTTCTTGTTATTTACAGTTTCTGCTGCTTTCGCTGCCGTTGGAAAAATAGCAAAACTAGCCGCAGTTGCGGCCGACGCCGTTTTGCCACACGCTGATCATTGACTTTCGTTGCTTCTCTTTTGTGCCAGGCATTCGTCATGGAAAATGTGTGAGGCGGTTGCGCCATGGCGACCGTTGCGAAATGTGGAAAACTGTGCGCAGACAGCACTTGGCTCTTTTTCCTATTTATTTATATTTCTTGTGTCGCCTTTTGCGTTTTGTATGGCTGCGTGAAGGAGGCAGCTAGTGGAGTTGCTATTGACTCGGTAAGATTAGGAGTTGCAACAGACACCGACCTCGGTAAATTATTTTAATTGAATTTACTTATAAAAATAATTCTTAATAATAATTTTTCTTTGCTCCAATAAGATTTTTACTAATTAGATATCTACTTATTCTTCTTACTAACTGCCAGTAAATGCATTCAAATTCTCACTCATTTGCAACTCTCTTTTCGCCTCTCTCACACTCGCTCATTCGTCTAAAAGTTCTTTCCGCTATGTTGCGGGCGTCCGCGCACAGCTCAAAATCTTTTGGCACCAAAACTTGTTTGGCACTTTCTACAGCCTAGCAACGAAAAGAACAGCAAAAACAGCAGAAGCAGCAGCAGCAGCAGCAGCAACAACAACTACACCGCGTGCAATATTTTTTCACTTCCGCATTGTAGAACTCCCGCTTGTTCGCTGTGCTCTTGCACTCTCTCTCTCTCTCACTCCCTCTGGCACGCTCAAAAGACGCAAAAGGTTCTTTGACTTTGCTGCGCTCTTCTGGTATTTTGCTGACGCGCTCTCTCTCTCTCTGTCTCTCTCTTTTGCATGCTCTCACGCGATATTGCAAACTTTGTAACGGTTCTCTTCTCTAGGCCCGCTGCCACGTTCGTTGTGTGTGTGAAATTGATCTTGAGAGAAAGAAGTGTGTGCACTTGAAGTGAACGTCAACATCGACGTCGGCGCTGACGTCAGCGTTGGCGTTGGCGTCGCTGCTTTCGCAGTTGTTGCTGCCCACGGGCAATAGAAATTGAAAATATCAACCAGGAACCAAGTGGCCCCAGCAAATGGAAAAGTGCAGCAACAACAAGCAGCGAGAGTGCCAATGCGTGTTGTTGTTGTTGTTGTTGTTGTTGTTGTTGTTGTTGTTGTTGTTGTTGTTGCTGTTGCAGATTAGAAAGATAGAAGCGCCTCCAGCTCCCACTACTCCCGCTGCTGCTCCTCTTACGGTGCTGCTCTGCCGCTGCCGCTGCTTCTGAGTCAGCCTGGTGCCCAAACGGCGCTACAAAAGTTTTTCCTACTCCATGCAACCTCACTCATATATACATGCTATTTTTCCTACTCTTTCCACACTCACACACACACACACGCACGCGCCTTCTTCTTATTCTTGTTCTTTTCTTGTGCTCCGTCGTTGCCGTTGCCGTCGTTGCCGTCGCCGTCGCCGTCGTCGTCGTTGCTGTCGTTGTCGTAGGTTCTGCAGTTTGGTTTGAATTTCTGTTGCGCATTTGGAGCGCTGCGAAGTTGGCGCTTGGATCTCGTCGAGACGAGAGTTTTGTACGCGCGATCGCACATTTTCACAATTTCCATTTGGCATTTTCCTAAACGTTGTTACGTCGTCGTCGCAGCCGTCACCGTCATCGTCGTCGTCGCGCTCTCTCCCTCTCACTCACACAGTCTCTTTCTCTCTTTTCTCTCTCCCTCTCTCTCTCTTTCTCTCCCTCCTCCACTATCTTTCTGTTTCTCCTTTTCAATTTGTTTAATTAGTGAACGCGTCCTGCCTATCCGACTGGCAAGATCTATGGATACTTATCGAACAGTTCCAACAACGGGCTTAACTAACATGGAAGTGATTCGAAAATGATATTGCTGAAAATTGAAAATTGAAAATTGAAAATCAATCTAAAGCTTGTGTGCAAGTGAAGTGTGAAAATCGTTTAGCTTTTAAGCACATGTTTAACAAACAAAGTGGAGTTATGTGAAAAAACTATTTGAATTTTTAGAATTTATTTTGAAATATAGGAAATAATAATTTTTTTAAGGATAGGTCTTAGAATATCTAATATTTAATGCCCAAAATTTGTAATAAATATAAAAAATATTCTATTTCTAATTCTTAAAAAAATTATAAACAAAAAAAAAAAAAAAAATGAATAAAAAATAAATATATATTTAATTAAATTTTATTTTCTTAAAAAAAAAGAAGTAAAAAGTTTTAGATTTATGTCAATTTTATAGGTATATAAAAAGTTTTGGACTAAATGTGTCATATGTGTGCATAGAATTAAGATCTTTTCAAAATATTGTCGAACTGTTCATGAAGTGAGCGAAAATGTTAATGTTGCTCGAATCGAATTCAATGATGATGATGATGTTGTTGATGGTAATGGATGCCAATGCGACTGCAGCGACGCCAGCAACATGGATGTATACCAAGTAGAGCTGGAGGCACAGGCACAAATACGCTCCCAACTGCTGATCGATACTGTGGTCAAGAATCTGGGCCAGCCACTGACACGCCCCCAACAGCAACAGCAGCAGCAGCAGCAACAGGACAACAGCAATATTGGCGATTTGAAGGCAGAGCAAGAGCTGCAGCAGGCCGACGACGACGACGATAACGAGGAGGAGGAGGAGGAGGTGGAGGAGAACGAGCCTGAAGAGGAGGAGGAGGAGGAGGAGGACGAGGAGGCAGACGACGAGGAGCAGCAACAGCAGGAGCACGAGGAGGTTGATGAGGAGGACGAGGAGCAGCAAGAGGACGAATTGGAGGAGGAGAACGAAGCATTGCCAGAAGTCGCCTTCGATCCGAATTCAGATTTCAATTTGCATTTCTTTGACACGCCCGAGGATTCATCGACACAAGGCGCCTACAGCGAGGCGGGCAGCCTAAATACCGAACCAGAGAACGAGCCAGAGCAGCAATTGTTGCAGCAACAGCAGCAGCAGCAGCAGCAGCAGCAACAGCAGCTAGCAACAGCAGCAACTGCAGCTGGCCCAGCGCAGGAGCTGCAGCATTGTTTGAGTGCCATCGAAGCAGATCCGCTGCAATTGCTGCAGTGCGACAGCTTCTATAGTGCCACGCCGGCAACAGTTGCTGCCGCAGCACCAGCAGCAGCCGCAGCTGCAGCCGCAGCAACAGCAGCACACCTCAGCTGCACGGCTCTGAGCAATGGTGGAGGTGCTCTGTACGCCATCAGCAGTGTGCATCAGTTTGGTCCCGCCAGCAACAGTTGCAGCTCGGCCGGGGCACATTCCTCGCCCGACAGCGGACGCAGCAGCGGCTGCAGCTCCAGCTCCAGCTCGGCCAACGTCTCATCCTCATCGTCATCATCATCGTCGGCATCCAGTGGTGAGCACTACAATCGTTCAACGCTACTCAATGCCAGCCATCAGCAACATCAGCAACAGCTACAGCAGCAACAGCAACAACAGCAACATCAGCAGCACCAGCACAACGGCCATTCAGCAGCAACATCCTCGCCAGCGATCAGTTCCACGTCGGCAACTGTTGCGCATCTGAGCAAAGGACACACAGGTATGCCACAGCCACAGAGTGTGTCACGTATCTCTTCCGTGCTGCAACAATTGCTGCCGCAGCTCGTGTTTATCTTTTCTTTCCTCTTGCCATCTTCGCGTTGCGGAAACTATTAAAGCGCTACATGGAAAATGTGAAAATGAATGTAATTCGCTTTTCTTCTTCTTCTGCTGTTTTCACAGCCAGCTAAATTGACTTTCCTGTCAATATGGTTGCCGTAATTGAAAGCCATAACAAAATGGTTTCCATTTTCACAAATTACTTTCAAATTGCATTCGCCAATTGAGCTGCGGCTCAAATGCATTTGATTGCCGCAAACATTTTAATCGAGCCGAATTGGGTCCACCAATGGCCTGCCACCAAATCAATTCCGCAAGCTGAGCAGCTGACTTGACGCGTGACTCAAATATTTGATAATCCTTCTCTATTATATTTAGATAAAGTTAGCTCAGAGTTTGATTGATTACAAATTTGAGACTTCTGAAATTAATTCAGATTGAATTTGCTTAGGGTATATGGGGTATATTTATACGGTGTAGCTAGCTCAGGAAAGGCTTAAGGGAAAATTTAATATGTTGGCAGTTGAGACTCAATCAGGTAACGTGGGTGATAGAGGATATTTTATATATATATATATATATATATATATATATATATATATATATATATATATATATATACATATATATATATATATAATTTAATAAAATTCATGCTCAACAAATTTGATAAAACAATAAGTATATAAATATGTATTACATTTCTGAAGTTCCTCATTTGACTCTAGACTGTATTATCAAGCCTATAAATATTACTTATAATAATCAAAATTATATACAAATATTTTAGGTATATGTTTTATAATACATTTTGTCAATAATAAAAATGTAATATAAATTTATATACCTATTGTTTTAGTAAACCTATAAATATTATTTATAATAATTAAAATTATATAAATATATTTTAATTATATGTATTACAATACATTTTTGAGTCAATTTAAAAATATAATATAAACAAATATAAATATATGTACTTATTGCTTTATCAAATTTGTTGAAAATATTCCATGAGCTACACTCGCGGTTTATACATGGTATATCTAAATTTTGATCTAAAAAACAATATTTTATTGATATTAAATTAAAAAAAAAGTTAATTTTGTTGAGGCTTTAATTATTTATTTATATATAATTTAAAATAAGAAACCATAATGAAGTTATAGATATTTATGCAAATTAAATTAAAAATAACAAATAAATATATAAATAAATAAATAAATATATATATATATATATATATATATATATTAATATTATATTAATTAATATAATATTAATATTATATATTAATTAATATATATATATTCTGAAATTATACAGAGAAATTTCATATGCAATTCATACGCCTCAGGCTTTAAAATTGTAAATTTCATGTGCGAGAGATTTTTGTTAGGCGTAGAAGGAGTTGGCCATGTGATAAAGAGGCTAGCAGGCAGTTGGGTGGGGATGGGGATGCTTCCCTTGTCTAGTGAAATTTTAATAAATAAATGTAAAATTTTTTTTTATCTAAATTTTGATCCAAGCAGACGTAATTTGCGAGGCAAAAACTTGATAAAACTATTTCTAGTGCTGGCTAAATATGTATAATTTATGTCTAGCAACTTGCAGGCTCCGCGAGAGTTTGCTAAGTGCCAAAGGAAACTTGTGCGCGCTTTCTAATTGGCTGCAGTTGCACTAGCAATTGTTGCTGTTGCATTTGAACAATTGCCAGGATTTATTTGCAGCATTTAATTGCCGCAATTAGCGTGGCGGCAAGAGCAACTCAATTGCAGCTGAAGTGGCGACTGGGGCCGAGCAGCGAGTGCCCTGTCAAAACTCGTTGCCGTTGTCGTTTGGCATTATTAAACTGCCCTGAGCCCCAACTCTCCCCCCTCTCTCTCCTCTCCCATGCTGTGATTTTCCAGGCATTCAATCAGTTTTCCTTCTTTTATCGCTGAATGCAAAGAAAAGCGAAGAAAACAAATACGAAATTATGAAGTTTCTTCTCTATCGCTTGCCACTGTCTGGCAACGCGGAAATGCCAAGCGGCAGCTGCCCCTGCCGCTGTCCGCCGTCCGCCGTCTTCCTCTTCCGCCCAGCCCCAGCAACAATGGCATCTAAATTGTCAACTCACAAAGGCGGCCAAGTGATTTGCATTTGAACGCGGCGCGAAAATGAAGCGACAGCAGCAGCAGCAGCAGCAGCAGTTGCAGTTGCAGTTGCAGTTGCAGCATTTGTGGCAACAACAGCGGCAGCGGCAGCAACTGCCACTTGAATTTCCTTTGCCGTTGACATTTTCCAGTCGCCCCCGCCTTGCCCTCGCTCTTAGCTGAAAATTCAATTTGCAATTGCACAAGCCCGTAACACTGGGGCACACAAGCCCCAGCCGCAGCCCCTTGCCCCTTGCCCCTTGCCCCTTGCAACAACAACTCTTGCGTCCAGTTGCCAGTGCGTCGCTCGTTGGCGCGTGCAAGCTGCACATTAATTTCATTTCATTTCGCTTCGCATTTCGAGGTGTGGCAATGCCGATTGCTGCAACAGCAACAGCAACAGCAGCGGCGGCAGCGGCAGTGGCAGCGGCAGCGGCAGCGGCAGCAACTGCAATTCACAGTTCAAACTCCGCGCTTAGTTCATTTGCCTTTTTTTTTGCATTAGAAAAAGGCAAATTGAAATGAAATGAAATGAAATGAAATAAAATGCCAAGAAGCCAGCAGCGTTTCTCGAGTTGTTGTTGTTGTTGCTGTTGCTGTTGCTGCCTCTTGTCTGCCTCGATTTTTCCTCTGCAATTTGCATTGCAAATTTTCGGCGCTTGCACTGGAAATTTTTGTGCGGCTTGTTCAAGAGTTTTCCTGCTGCTGCCGTTGCTCTGGTGTAGGTGGCTGTCTCTGGCGTATACGTGATTTTTTGGCATTTTCGCTTATCACACATTCAGGCAGCCATCAGCATTGTTGCTGCTGCTGAAGTTGAATGCACTTCGCCTGCTGCTGCTGCCGCTCGCATTCGTATTTGATTGCTTTCTGCCGCTGCTAAATGCATTTCGGAGGCTGCTCTATGCAGCCCCCACAAAATAGCAAAAATCTTGCTCCAAAAGGCTGAGGAGCACTTGAAAAATGTACAATTGCAACTGAAAACATAGAAGCATGTGTGAGTTGGGCATGCTCGACTGGCAGATGCCCTCTGAGTTGAGACTTGTATTATTTTTAGCCTCTTTTAGACTTGTCATACTGCGCATGGAGCGCTTACACATACATGTACATATATAATGACTCATGCACATATAAACACACACACACACACACACATACACACAAACAAACATAATATTTATATACATAATCAATCAAAATCCCTCTGAGTTGATGAATAAATTATTCTAAGGCTTCTTTTAGACTATGCTCAGCATATAGTGCATGAAAGACTGACTAACACACACACACACACACAGATAATTGCAGAATTACACATACAAATATATACACACACATACATACATAGTCATATATATATATATATATATATATATATATATATATATATATATATATGCACACACTCATATACACATTCACACATATACTCTGACAAAAATATATTAACTTATACAAATATATATTCACACGCACTCACACCATGCCACACACAAAATCACACAGCTATGTATTCACATTCATTCACATTCATTCACATTTATTCACATTTATTCACATTCATTCACACACACAACTCCACGCTTTGCTTCCTCAAAGCTCCTTCTCATCCAACTCACTCTGACCGAGCGCATAAATGCTTAGTGGACTCTGCCACGCCTTCTTTTTGCTCTTACGCAACTATGTCCAATATTAGATATGAATCATTCTTCTATATGTCTAAATGAACAGCATTTCTCTGTTATTAAAACCACAAATTTGGCATTTGAGTTATTCAGAAATATACTCTGAGGTATCCATGTTCTATGGAGTAGTAAAATTATGTTTAATGCAAAAATGATTAAATATTTGAATAAATTCAATTTTAAATTGAAATTTTATATATATTTTATATATTTATATATATTATTTATAAATTTATATAATATATATACCTTTATAATTATATATATTATTTATAAATATTTTATATATGCTCAATATATTTTATATATATTGGTCAAATCAATAAACAACATTTCCGATCAAACATCAATCAGAATATATTTATTTAAATATATCTACATAAATCTACGCTATATTTCTATATATCCAATATTCATTCAAGTCTGGTCAGCAGCTCTATATACAATGTTGATCTGCATTACTTTTATGCGTCTCGTCTAGGGTCAGATAAGCAGAGTTGAATTCGTCTATTGATTAAATTAAATTGCTTTGATCAATAAAATTGAATTTCATCTTGCTTCATGTGCCGCATTCGTTGGCTTTCGCTGCTTAATTGTGTCAAATGGCAACTCAATGCTGGCGTAGTGGAGCTGTCCATTAATTTAATTTGTTTGCACCTGAATTGAAATGCCGTTAGCTGGCCACCCGCACCGGGCAGGCATCGGGATGGGGGATGGGGGGAGCTATTGACAGGAGGCGCGCTCAGGCTGTCAGCGTTTGTCACTGACAAATGAGGCGAGAGCCGCGAGCCGCGAGCCGAGAGCCGAGAGATGTGGGGCAGACGATAGACGTTAGACGCCAGCTCATTTGGCCAAGTGGCGTATGAGTAATGCGCAAAGGAGCTAACAGCAAATGCACTTTGTCATTGCAGAGCAACACTCACAGCAGCAGCAGCAGCACTCGCAGCACTCGCAGCAGCAACAGCAGTTGCAACAGCAGCACTCGCAGCAGCAGCAACAGTTGCAACAGCAACAGCAATTTGGCATTGTCGACTCGAGCAACGGCAGCAGCAACAGCACCCACAACAACAGCAGCAACAACGGCGTCTCCTCAAAGTCGTTTGTGCCGTGCAAGGTTTGTGGCGACAAGGCTTCGGGCTATCATTATGGTGTAACCTCCTGCGAGGGTTGCAAGGTAAGTTGCCAGTCATTGCCAGTCACGACACGGGCGCCCATTACAATCTATCTCCCGTTGCAGGGTTTCTTTCGCCGCAGCATACAAAAGCAGATCGAGTACCGCTGCCTGAGGGACGGCAAGTGCCTGGTCATACGGCTCAATCGGAATCGCTGTCAATATTGTCGCTTCAAGAAATGCCTCTCGGCTGGCATGAGCCGCGACTGTAAGTACCCCCAGCCACTACCTAGACTAACACAAAGTGAATGGAATGCATTTATTAGCCAACTAATGCTGCGACTATGCTCCGATCGCAGATTATGTCGGCCCACAGACCTGGCCAGCCAGATAAACAGTCTCTGGCCACTTGGCCCAGCTCTTAAGCTGCCACTCGAAAGATTGTCGTGTTAAATGTTGCTTGACTAAACTCGATCTCGATTTCGCTGTATTATTTAATCATTTTATGGCCATTTAATTGAGCTGTAAACTGTGCGAGAAACAGATATGTAGATCTCCTGATATACAGTTATTATGTGTGTAAATTGAGTCTATGAGATGTGTATATCGATTGCCCTCTCTCTAGAGATTCTCTTTGAGACTGACTTTATTCACTTGAGGTACTCTTCTATAAAGATTCTTTCTCTTGTAATTAACTTCCCTCGAGATACTCTTCTTTAGATACAGCTACTCTTTAGAGTTTCATTTCTGTAGAGATTTAATTCTTTAGTGATTTTCTTGTATAGAAATTCACTTTCTTATGGATTCCCATTGCTAGAGAATCACTTCTTTAGAAATTGTTTTACTAATGGTTTCTCCTCTCTCCTCTCTTTTCAACTCCTCTCATATCTCATTCTCATTTCACTTTTTCTCTTCTCTTCTCAACTCCTCTCATATCTCATTCTCATTTCACTTTTTCTCTCCTCCTCTTATCTCTTCTCATTTCATTTCATATTTTCTCTTCTTATCTCTTCTTCTTCTTTTCTCTTCTCTCGATCCTTTTTTTACTAGAGACAAAATACTATTATTATTGATAGAGAATTAAATTCTCTCAATTTCTCTCGCTATCTCTTTTACTGCCACTTATTCCCCCTCTATTTTTCGCTTCCACTCACCTTCTCGCCCCATGAGAAGCGCATAGAAAGCCTGCTACTCTTCAGCTGTCAGCACCAACTCTCAATATCAGAGTCCCTAGCACTCGCGGCTTGGCTTTGTTAATAAAATTTTAATCAGAGCCCAAAAATCAGATTCACTCAGTGCGATGATCGCCGCTGAGTTCGCTAACGAGCTGCAGAGAGGCCAACAGCCACATCGTCAGCCCGCTGCATAGACATGTCGTGGCATAGGTGGGAGTACTTCCTGGTTCACTTCATGCATACACACACACACACACGCACACTCGCAGCGAAAGGAGCTTGGAAAAAAAAAGTAAATTAGTTTTTATGAAGCTTGTCAGAGTGAAATGTTGCTGCAGTCGTTGTCGTCGTTGTTGTTGTTGTCGTTGTTGTTGCGTTCAAATGCAATTTATTTGATGTTGCGCAATTAATTGCCTAAAAAGAAGGTGGGGGCGTCGCAGGGCCAGGGGCATGGGGCAGGATTGTGACTTTGTTGCATGCTCAGTGGGTGTGTAAGAGACAATTGTTGTTGCTGTTGTCACTGCGCATTGCTGTTGCCGCTTGCTGTTGCCGCTTGCTGTTGCTTGCTTGCAACATTTATTAGTCGCCCTGCAACATTTGTTGCCATTTTTTATGGCCTGCGCTCGCTGAGCAAACATTTCCCTCAGTTTTGCCCACGCCAAGCAGTCAGCCCACACAGAGCGAGAGAGAGACAGAGAGAGAAAGGGAGAAACATATTCATGTTTGCTTTTCTAGCCAGGTTTTGGTTTTTTTTTTTTTTTACAAATTGTTGCAGCTTCCTCAATCCTTGCAACTTGCAGCAGCCGCTGCATATGAAAACGTTTCAATAATTCACTCAAATTGCTTTTGTGGCAGCTTGTGATTGCTGTTGTTGTTGGCCGATGGCTGCAACAGTTGCTGCTGTTGTTGCTGGGCGTTTTGATTCGCTTGGCCCGTTGTTGTTTAATTAAGCCTTTGGCCTGGCTTTTGCCAGTTTATGGCAATGCCAACTCTGTCAATCGCACGCCGTGAGAGAATTTCCAATTAACTTTGCAATTTTCATTACGAAAATGGAAAAATGCAAATGGAAAAACGAAACGGAAAAACTCTCAAATTATTGAGCTAAACATTTTTTTGGGTCATGCAAAGCGGCAACTAAACGCAATTATGCTCGAAGCGGGCGTGGCACGCTTTTGTTGCAAATGCCGCAGGAGCTGCTACAATTAAAGTGCAATGACATGAGCTGAAAGTGGCACAAGCCTACGACTCGATGGGCCGATGGCAGCATGAATTGAACTAATTATATATCTGAATGGGGGCCTCGATGCGGCTCTGCATATGTATTTATGGAACTTTAAGCTTTACTTTATCCACTTAATTTTTTCTTCTTCTATTCCAACTCATAATGCTTAAAGCTTTAACTTGCATTAATTAATTTCCTGCGCTCTACTAATTAAATATTTTTCATATTTACTAATTATACTCTCAGGCTCAACTAAAATTTGAATACGTCTTATTGCTAAGAGCTTTACATAGAGTCTTAAGGCGCTACAAATTAGCATTTATTTAACATAAATAAAAACAGCTTTTGTTGCTCTGTGCATTAGGAATTTCATGTAGATTTTTATCTTCATTTTTAGGAGTCAAAGCTTAAAGTTTACTATAAAAATTAAAGTTATCTTTCTCTGTGCTTCTACAAACTTATTTTTTAATACATTTCAGTTAGTCTACGAGCTCAAAACAAAAGGCTTTTAGTTACTTCAATAAATATGCTAAAGAGTTAGCAAGCAGCTACTACGAGCTTCTATGGGCTGCTCGCTGCTCGCTGCTCTCATATGGCCAGAAATTGTCATTTGGACTTTAATTGGGTCACAGTCCACAAGCCGCAAGAGTCGTTGCCCCATTTTGTGGCAGCAATTCAATTCAAATGCATTTGGTTTGTGGCTAATTGCAAGCGCTGCTGCCACACGTGGCGTATGCGTGTTCGCTCAGCTCTGTCAATCGAAATGCAATTAAAATGCCAAATTTTTGTGGACCCAACTAAGCAGCAGCGGCAGCAGCAACTAGGCCCACGGTGCCAAGTGTCTTGGCTTGGGAATGGGTACAAAGTTGTCGCCCGCGGCAACAGCAACAAGCCAAGGCGACACAGTAACATAGAACAGCTCGACATCGAGTCTGGCTCCAATTGTAGTCAATTTGAAAGCAAACTATCAAATGTCAGCAGCAGCAGACAGAGATCTGCTCTGTTGGATGACTCTTTGAACAGCCAAAAGTTGTTGCTGTTGCTGTTGTTGCTGTTGCTGTTGCTGCTGCGGCTGCGTCTGCGCAGCTCAAGACAAAGAACGGAGCTTTTGAGAGACGAAATTGTAATTGTGGCTTTAAACTGGGTCAGCTGCCAGTTCTAGACGAATGCGAATTGTTATTGCTCTGGCTATTGCTGTTGTGGTTATATTTTGGCCCATTGTTGTTGTGCACTCGTGTTGCTGTTGCTGTTGTTGTTGTTGTTTTTTAGCTTTTTTTGTTGGCCGACAATTGCTGTGCTTTGTTTGCCTGGCTACATTAAAGCGCAACAGCAAACACCTTTTGCCATTGTTTTCTGCCAAATCCAATTGTTTGAACTTTTTCTACTTCTATTTGCCAATTGAAATTGAGAGAGCAACAGAGAGAGAGAGAGTGAGAGAGATATATAGTGAGAGGTGGCAAAAAAAGGCAAATAATTCGGTCTGTTTGAGGGCTTTTGGGGCGTTATTTGTATGGCTTTTATGCTGATATTATGGCTAAGTGATTGCCAAGCTGTCCATAAATTGGATTCATATGCTCGTTAATGTCAGCTGGAGCACGTAGAGCTGCATAGATTCTTAATGAGAAACAACTACAACTACAACAATTTATATACAGCATCTAAATAAATTGGAATACAATTCTAACTCCAACTAGATATAAAGAGAACGAGAGAGAGAGCGAGAGAGTGAGAGAGAAAGACTCCACAAAATAAATAATAAAAATAAATAAATAAAATGCAGTAGAAGTTTAAATGTTGCAAAGCAAATGCTAGTTGGGCAGTTCTTATAAAAAGTAAAGTGTTTTTATTATATTTGATTTTCTAATAAGAAATCGTGTAACAAATTTGATTTTTTTCGATCTATGAAATAATGCTTGAAATATGAATTTATATATATAAATATATAAGTATAAAAATATGAATATAAAATATAAAATATAAAATATAAAATATAAATATTAAATATAAAATATAAAATATAAAATATAAAATATAAAATATAAAATATAAAATATAAAATATAAAATATAAAATATAAAATATAAAATATAAAATATAAAATATAAAATATAAAATATAAAATATAAAATATAAAATATAAAATATAAAATATAAAATATAAAATATAAAATATAAAATATAAAATATAAAATATAAAATATAAAATATAAAATATAAAATATAAAATATAAAATATAAAATATAAAATATAAAATATAAAATATAAAATATAACATATAAAATATAAAATATAAAATATAAAATATAAAATATAAAATATAAAGTATAAATTATAAATTATAAAATACAATATATAAAATATATAATTATATGAATATAAAATAAAAAATATATAAAATATAAATTATATATGCATTCAGAATCAAGCTATAAATATATTTGAGCTTTTTTATGTAGGCTGTTGAGCCGTAAATATTGCTTAATACAGAGGGTATCTCTTGGTTAAGTTTGTTAACTTTCTTTGCAGAGATTGGCCAAATATATATATATAAATCTAGCTCAGATAGTTTGCTAGATATATTTCACTATACTATACTATACTATAGATACTTATCCAGAATTGGCAGCTGAAAGTACTTTCGCTCCGGTTTTACTTCACAATCTCATCATATTTTACTTCACACCTAATCTGTCTGGGCATTAGCTTTGCGCAGTTCAGGCTGGCCGCTCAGGTGTGCGGCCGTGTTCAATGACTCCGACGCGGAGATTACAAAATTGAAGCATTTGCTTTGCGCTTCCTTTGCATTCTTCAAGCGCCTTTCACTTTCAGTCGCACTCACTTCCGCTGCTGCTGCTGCTGCTGCTGCTGCTGTTGTTCTCTCGACGGCAGTCGATGGCAGCCGAGTCAGCGGCAGCAAAGTCCAATGCACGCAGTTTTTTTTTGTTTTTATGAGTTTTCGACACAAAACGAACTGCAAACATCAACAAAGACGAGCAGAAAATAAATATATAAATTTTTGCAAATTGCTGCTGAAATATCATTTAAATTTTAATTATGTATTTAAAATGTTGCCATTGTTGTTGTTGGTGTTGGCTTTATTTATAAACATTTAGCATTTTAAATAAATGCGCGATTAATTCAAGTGAAGTCAGCAACAACAACAACAACAACAACAACACCTGTTGCAGTTGCTAGTTTATGCAACATTCAGTCATTGTTGGCTGTTGGCTGTCGTCTCTCGTCTGCTGCTGCTGCTGTTGTTACGCATGCGCGCGCCCGGCAGCAACAACGCAATTAGACGCGTTGCACTTGGCCAGCAACTGTTGCCGTTGGCCATTTGTTTGTTGAATTAACACATTGTCGCTGCGCAAAACAAATTCGCAAGAAAAGTGCCAGAATAAACAAATGGGCGACGTCAACAACACATTTTCTGCTTCTTCTTCTTCTTCGACTTATTATTATTTTTTGGGCTGACAAAAGAGCACAAAGCATATATAAAAAAAAAAACAAAAATAAAAAATTAAAATAACAACAATTGTGAACTGCAGCCCGCAAGTTCAATGCACACAAATTTGTGGCAAACTTTGGAAATTGACTTGGCAGCAGCAACAGTTGCTGACTAACCGCTGGCCAACAAAATATATGTGTGTATGTATGTAAAATAAAATAAAATGAAATAAAATTCTTGTTATCTGCCGCCGCTGCTGCTGCTGCTGTAAATTTGCACATTTCTGCATCAATTGCAAATTTATTTGCCCAAAAAACAACGCGAAATGAGTCAGCGGGTGGCATTCAAGGCAGGTCGTTTGCATTCGCCCTGCGCCGTAACTTTCCACGCGGCGTATGCGTAATGTTCCGCTTGAATAGTCAAAGAGCCACAGCACCGCGCGCAAATTGTCTTCAAATTGTTCCACAGCCATTGCCATTGTTTGCCAAACGTTCACACCTTAGCTCGACAGGCAATGACTCGTCCAGCGGAGCTGAGCTGGCCTTAAGGCAAGGCCATGTGACTGAGCGCTGCAAAAGGATTACTCGAGGGCGCTGGAGAAAGAGAGAGAATTATGCTAAGGCAATGTTAATTAAGGATTAGTTGGGTTAGCTCACAGCAGAGCGAGAGAGGCAGAGAGACAATGCAAAATATTCTAAGTTGCCTTAAGGCAAGGCAATGCGACTGAGCGACGAGAGGGATGAAATGGATTGAATTACTTGAGAGAGAGAGAGAGGGAGAGGAGTAAAAGAGAGAGAGAGAAAGAAATATGGAAGAAGAGACAGAATATTCTAAGTGTATATTGGCTAAGTTTAGATTACTTAAATGCAACTATCTGCCTCTCTCTCTCTCTCTCTCCCTTCAGCATATCTACCAATCTAATCCTAATCGTAATCTAATCTTAAATGAGCACAGAAGAAACATCTAAGAGAATTTATGCTAGAAATTTGATTGGCTTTTAGAGCACAGTGTTCAAGCTGACAGTGGCGATTGAGCAACTAGTTGGAGATGCCATTGCAAATGCAATAGGTCAAAAGGCAAAAGGCAAAGGCAATCAAAGGGCAAAAAAATCCTTTCTACTGCATAAGCAGTAATTCTGTCAAAAGAGTTTTGGCCTTTTGATGAGGATTGGCTCAACTCAGCAGGAAATATAGCCAAAATTAAACTGGCTTAAGAAATTCATAATATATTTGATTATTATTAATTAAAATAAAGTAAATGAGATGCGAGAATTTGTGCTGAAGAGCTTGACGCTCGGCGTGTATTTGGAGTTTAAGGCAGAAGAGATTTATTTAATGTTGAACTTGTTGTAAATTCCATAATATTATTATTTTCATTCAAGAGGCGAAAAGCCTTAAGAGTTTTCCAATTGGAGCCTTCTTTATGTTGAAGCTTGATTAGAGTTGTGGCATAAAATCTGCAAAGGCAACAATAGAAACTGCAGCTCAATCTATCGACTGTGATAATATATAAATTTAATATAATAATAATAATAATAATAATAATAATAATAATAATAATAATAATAATAATAATAATAATAATAATAATAATAATAATAATAATAATAATAATAATAATAATAATAATAAAATAAAATAATATATAAAATAATATAATATAAGATAATATATTATATTTTTAATATTATATAATTTAATAAAATATGTCTTGTACCCACTTGCTGTGGCATCAACATTCTTGTGGCATTTATTGCAGCTGCTCTCGCACCTGAACAAATCGCACGCAACTATCTAATGTCAATTAATGAAAACAGACAAACAACAAAAAATATCGCCCACGCACTCAGCTCGACTGCTGCTGCTGCTGCTGATGATTGCAGTTTGACTTTGCACCCAGACAGAGACAGGGGGAGAGAGAGAGAGGGGGGGGGAGGAAGGGAGAGAGACGAAGACAAAGGCAGCTGCAGTTGCTGCAGTGGGCGAGCGTTGACTTCTAAATGTCAATCAGAGTAAACTAAGTGAGACTCCTGCTCAGTCGATGCAAGCGAGCGAGCGCGCGCGCTGCATACAAAATTTCTTAGTAAATATAATAAAAAGAAGAAGCAGAAGAAGCAGCAGCAGCAGCGTCGGCGATGGCGGAGGAAGCAAAAGAAGAAGAAGCAAATGTGAAGCACTTCAACTAACAACAAACAACAAATCACAGCTAAAAGCAGAGAATGAATAAAATAAGTTTATAAAATTAGCCAAGGCACTTGAGAGATTGTTGTTGCTGTTGTTGCTGTTGCTGTTGTTGTTGCTGTTGTTGCTGTTGCTGTTGCAGTCATTGTTGTCGCGTCTAGTGCAAAAATAAATGATTATGATGCGCTGCCATTCGCCATGCACATATGTATGTATAAATATATGCTGTTGCGTATACTTAATAGTTGGCGACTCATCGCAGCAGCAGCGACAGCAACAACAACAACAACAGCAGCAGCAACAACATCAAGTACATTGACAATTGCACCCGCTCGGCTAGGTTCATTGAACTGCGCTTTAGCAACGTGACGGGCGTTGCACGCATTTTTCTTGACGCTTCCGCGATTCTGCTGGACTTTTATCAGCTTTGATAAAGCTGCCAATTGCAATGGTTGCTGCTGTGGCAGCCGTTGCTGCTGCTGCTGCAGCTGCCACTTCACGCGTCGTTTGCCATTGAAGACGCCACCCGGAAAACATTACGCATTTCCATTATGCAGCCAAAAGTGATTGCAACATTATGCGAAAACCTAAATTGACCAAAGCGAGTTGCAGCTGCTGCAGTTGCAGTTGCAGTTGCAGTTGCTGATGCGTTGCAGCAATCAGCAGCTGTTGCTGGCGACAACTTCTTGCCGCTTGCAAAGCTTAACTGATAAAGTTATATAAATACATTTGTTGGCTTTAAGCAAGTGTTGTTAGCCCCAGTTGCTAAATGCCTCGCACTCGTCTGTGGCAAATGGCCCCGCTGACAATGCTCAGATGTTGCTGCTGTGTCGAAATGTCACTTCAGCTACAATTTATTATATTAGTCATTCTCTTTAATTTTGCTCAGCTATGTCAGATTTATTACCCAATTAACAATTTTATTTATTTATATATATAATATGTATATTAATAAATTAATAAATTTTAATAAAAATTGGAAACTTCACAATTTAAATGAAATTTTCATCACATTTTAATACATTTAACTATAGCTCTAAAGTGCACCTATAAACTGTGTATATATTTAGTTTTAGATATATTTTAAGTATATAAAATATACAAAGCCTTTTTGATTTTAGTTATATAAAATATATATATAATAGATGCAATAGGTCTGTTAATGCTAAATACGTATATAAATAAAATAATCACAAATTTCAACTAGATTTAAAATATGTATATTAATATGTATTATGGATTTCTAATATATTAATAGTCTTTATATTTTTATTATTTCAATTTTTAATTTTTTAAAATATATTAATAACATTTAATTAATATATAAAATATAATGTAATATATAATTAATTTTAATTGCCTAAAAGTATTTATTCTTTTATGTATAAATATTTTTAAGCAAGAAAGAGTAAAACCTTGTGCTCTAAAATCTATAAAAACCAAAATATATACAGAGAACATAGAAATACTATGAGCTGTCAATTTATGCACTTATTTTATCTAATTTTATTTTATATTTTATTTTGTATTTAAGTTTCAAAATAGCCAAGAAATGACTCGGAAACATGCATTAGCTGCGGCGAGCTGCGCTAGTTTTATTGAGGCACTTGAGCTGCACTTTGGGTGTCTGTTTAATTGCAACAAATTTATGAGTGTCTGTGCCACAAAGACGCAGACAACAAACAGGCGAACGGACAAAACAGACAAATGAAAAGATTTGCACACAGATCAAAGTGCGGGCAGGCAGCAAAGGCAAACGGAGCATTTAAGTTATGCGGTTGCACATGCAACAGAAATGAGGAAGCAAACTGCAACGGCAACAGCAACAGCAACTGCAAATGCAGCCAGCGTTGATTGCAACAGCAACAATTGCTGTTGTTGCTGTTGTTGTTGTTGTTGTTGCAGCAGTGTCCGCTGCTGCTGTTGGCGGCTAACGCACGAATCAGTGAAGCGTTTGATTTTTACCAGAAATGCGAATAAAACGCCCAACAACAGCACAGACTACAACAGCAACAGTTGCTGCTGTTGTTGTTGCTGCTGTTGTTGTTGTTGCTGCTGTTGTTGTTGTTGCTGCTGTTGTTGTTTTTGCTGCTGCTGTCGCTGGCTAACAACCTCAACCTCAGCTTTGGCCAGTTGCCTGCCTGTCTTCAATTAACACGCCGCTTCGTTAAGTGATGTTGTTGCTGTTGTTGTGTGGCATTTCCCTTGAGTGAGAGAGGGAGAGTGAGCGAGAGCGAGAGCGAGAGGGAGAGAATGCGTTGACCTTTTGCGTGCGCTCTCAAGTGTGGCCGCGGCGGCAACTTTGACGGGCGCTCGTTGAAAACACCTTCGACTCGTTGGCTCTGGGCACATGGGGCATGCCCAAGCGCTGAGCGTTTTGATTTAACTGCTTAATCAAGTGAAGCCGAAGCTGAAGCTGAAGTTGATGCTGTGGCTGTGGCTGTGGCTGTGACTGTGACTGTGGCTGCGGCTGATGATGTTGCATGGTAAATTGCTGCTCGAACTGCTGTCATAAACACACGGCACCCCAGTCCCCAGCGATGCTGAAGATCAACTGCGGTCGTGATCGATGACTCTCTTCCTGCTGGCAGCCGCTTTGTGTTGCAAGTGTTGCAGCAGCAAGTCGCTACTAAATTAAATCAAAGCTGGCAGCGTGCTTAACCGTGCCTGACATGCCGCAGCGCTAAGGAAATCAGCACTTGAGACTCATTCAGCGGCCGTGTAGTCCCCGCCGTCCCCGCCCCCATTCAATGTCCCTTTTTGGTGTTGCATGTTGTGCGTGCCGCAAATTAGTTGCCTGGGCTTATGCACCAAATAACGGTCGGGCCACCATGTTTAGCAACAATTCCAGCCGGTAATTAGTGTCGAAAACACTGGGCGTGGCTGTGGCTGTGCCCGTAGGGCGTGGCGCCTTGGCACCATTCGCCGACAAACTGCATTGAATTGCAATAATTTCTATTTAAAATCTATGCTTTGCGTTCACTGCACTTTTGACTGATCATCCTTGATATTTTGCCTTAACTGGAGTTGCATAACTCTTACCGCATCATGGAAATAAATACTGTACTAGATACTATCTCTTACTCTTCTTCTCAGATACAAATACTCATTATACATCTTTCAGATACTTTACTTCTCCTATATCTGTCATGCACGCTTTTCTCTCTCTCTCTCTCTCTCTCTCATTTTCATCATTTACCTTTCAGATCTCATATGGCGCTCCTTGTCTACCCCCTCAGATACTTTTCTCAGCCTGCAGATACATATGACTTACATAAGTTTTTGCTGTCAGCTCGTCAGCTTCATTAAGATTTCTTTCAATTTTAGCATTACATCCATTGCATGAGTAGCGGAAATAGTAAAAGTTTTTCATTTTTTTTTTTTGTTTTTGTTGTCTAACAAAATTGGCAGCGGAAAATTGTCAAGCGACTTATCCTGTTTCCTTGAGGCAGCAACTTGATCAAAAAAATCGCATTCAAAGCGTACAAAGCTGGCATGAAAAGTTACTTCCTTATTGCCAATGCCCACACACACACACACATAGCGAAAGAGACCTATCTAAGCCGTCATCTAAATCAAGGCTTATGTAACTGCCAAGCAGTCGCCATGTTCAGTTTTTGTTTTTTTTTGCTGTGCTCTTTCTGCCTTTTGCTGGTATTGCAAATTGTAAAACGTGCCGCTGGCCACGTTGCCAAATGTGCAGCAGGCACAAGCAGTCGCAGCTTCAAAATGTAAATGCAAATGCATCTAACACCGGTTGTGCAGCTTTTTGTTGCAATCTCACGGATGCAACACACACAAATCTCGTTACTCAATTTCAATTGGTTTGCAGTCGCTGCCGAAGTCGACGTCGTCGTCGACGCGAACTGCAGCGCTTCCTGCTGCATTCGAAAGTTCTGCAAGCAAAAAAGCTCGCTGGCTTCGCGCTCTCTCGCTCGCTCGCTCGCTCGCACGCTCTCTCAACTCGATACGTGCTATGCACAGCTTTGACGCTCTCTCGCTCCCATGCTGCTGTTTGCACTTCTTTGTTTTGCTTCTCATATTCTTCTAGAGCTGGTGCTGCTGCTGCGACGCTCGCCGCTGCGGCCGCTGCTGCTGCTGTAAAAGCTTTGCGTCGACGTCGCGGCGCAGCAGCGGCCGCTTTTCGTTCGCGTCGCTTCGCTGTCGTTCGTTTGCTCGTTTACAGTTGTCTCTCGTTGCTTCAAGCGCGCGGCACGCGAACGCTCCCCGTAAAGCGAACACAACAAACGCTGCTCGCAGCACGAATTCGCGTTCGTTTTGTGTATTTATCAAAAATAAGAAGCAAAGAAGAAGAATAAGAAGTAGAAGTAGCAGTAGATGAGGCAGTAGATGAGGCAACAGCAAAATATTGTAACTTATAAAGTGCGTTAAAGAGTTCAATACACACGGATACACGCACACACACACACACACGCACACGCTCACTTGCAACAACTGATGCGTCCCAGAGCCTGGCCACAGTGTGTTGCATAAATTGCCCGCGGGCATTGTGATTTGAATTTCAAAATCAAGTTGAAGTTGCGGCCGCCCGCCGCTGTTGCCGCTGCTGCAGCAGCACTGCGTCCCGTGTGCCCGTGCCTGTGCCCGTGTGTGCGTGTGCGTGAAGGAAGAGGCAGCAAGAGTTCCCCAAATCCAGCTGCGAAGTGACTGTGAAAAAAAAAGTAAAAAAAAGAAAAGAAAAGCAAACGTCACAAGAGGTAAAAAGGAAAATATAAGAAATCCAAAAAGCAGAGCAGAGTGAAATTAAAGCAGCTGAGCGGCGCAAACTGTTGCCTTTAAGTGAAGTTTCTGAAATCACAACACAAGACAAGCAATAAAATAAAATTAACAAAAAAAGCCAACGAACGCAGCACCAAAATCCACAACAACAACAACACCCAGCAGCAGCGGCAAAATTGAGGCGAATTGGCAGCGCCTATTTTTGGATAGCAGCCGCCGCTCGAAGCTTGCGGCAGGAGCTGCTCCCAATTGAATGGTAAATTGAATTCTTCTTTCGCATTTCCTTTACGCGCTGAGAGCTCTGCACTCTCCACTCCACACACTCTCCACTCTACACACTCTCGCTGCCTCTCCCTCGCACTGGTTCAGCTAGCGGCATAAATAATTCAGTCTTACACAGCGTATGCTTAATATTAATATAATCATCAAAAAATCACACACACACACATACTCTCTCTCTCGCACACACACTCACTCGCACAGGTTCATTCACTTATAATGGCAACAACAAAATAAGGCCTGCAACTTCCTGTCTGTTGCTTTGTTATTGTTGCTGCCGCTGCTGCTGATGCTGCTGCATTTTACTTCCTACATTTTCCGTACCAAAAAAAAATATATATATATATTGAAAATACAAAAAAAAAGGTAAATAAAAAACTGGTTTAGTTCAACACTCCGCGACTATTGCAAAACTGGTTGCAATTATTGATGCTGCAAGCTGCTGCTGCGGCTGCTGCTGCTGCTGTGATTTTGCTGCTGCTTCGGCCAATTGATTTGTGCCCAGTTAGAGACGCTTGGCATTTGCATTCCGGTTTAGGGCGCATCTTCAGCACTAATCAGAGCCGGAAACATAAAAATTGCCAGCCTGCTGCCTGCTGCCTGCTGGCTGTTGCCTTCTTCAAATGTCCCAGCTATGAAAATTGCTAACTACCTGGCCAACAGGTGCAACAGCAGCGGCAGCGGCAGAGGCAACGACAGCGGCAGCCGAGACAATCAGTTGCGATCATAGAAGGATAGCCAGGCAACTAGTTGCAGCTGCTGCCACGTTTCGTAATCCCTGAGCAACAAATCTAATTTAGAATTGACGCAAAATAGAGCACGACTACAAGATGCTCTGTAATTTATAAGATATATTATAACTAAACCTTGTTGATTATGATAAAAGAGAGAACTTTCCAATGCAATTTCTAATTTTATTTAATTTTGCTTCCAAACAAGATACCCCATTACTGGCTTTGCAGGGTATCTAGCTATGAGTCTATTTGCCAGCCAAAGACCCTTTCTTAATCCTTTACCTTATCTACCCAAGCTATATACCCCATTTGCAGCTAGTTTTATAGGGTATCTAGGCAAATAGCTATGAATAAATTAGCCTCCATTATGTTCTACACATGTAGATCGTTTAACCAACGAATATTCACATTAAATAGTTGACAAATTGGCAACAAAAATTTGCAAATACATAAACACACACAAACACACACACACACACACAGACACAGGCACACTCGCAATGCCGCACTTGCCGTTGAAAAGTTTGTTTGCTCAGTTCATTAACATCTAAATTCGTCCTTGTACGGCCGAGTCAACAGCAACAAAAATACAGAAAAAAGAAACACAAAATACGAGCCAAAGCAAATTGCAAACATAAATAAATAAATAAATAAATAAATTATTTGCAACAACAAGAAAAAGGCGACGGCGGCGACGGCGACGGCGGCGAGAGGCAAGCCAAGTTAGGGCGAGCTGGTGCTTAGAATGTGACCCAAGGATATCAAACGACACGTGTGTGTCTTCCAAATCCGACTCTCGCTCTCTCTCTCTCTCTCCCTCTCTGTCTCTCTTTGTCTCTGTCTGTCTGTGTGTGTGTGTGTGTGTGTGCGTGTGTCTAGCTGCAAGTGTATTCGGATTTAACTGAGCATTTATTTTGCCTCTTGAGTATCTGTATCTTAATTTATTTGCATCTCTATCCATCTATTCATAGCTCTGGATGCATCTGTATCTTCATTGCATTTAAATTTGAATTTATAAATGTGTCTTTATCTTTAGGTATAGCTCTTTATTGATGCTACATTATATCAGTATCTGTATTGCCGTCATAGTGTCTAATAATCTACATATATTAAAAGTATCTGAATCTGCATTTTACTTTTGTTGCTTTATCTGATGTAGAACTGTAACTGTATCTAATGTAATCAGTATCTATATCTGGATATATCTGATTATAATCACAATCTAAATTTATTTATTTAAATAACAATTAGTTGCATCTATAATTTTACGCTTATATATGCAACTGTATCTGCATCTGAGCATCTTCATTAGTATGTGAATATTAGTGCATCCGCATCTGAATCTGCATCATTATCTCTATTAATTTATAGCAGTTAAGGCTATAGACGTGGCTTTTCATATATCTATCTATCTATATCTGGGTATGTTTATCAGTGTCTGTATATATGCATCTGTAACTATTCTAAATATTTATGCTAATAGCAGTTACTGTAGCTGTCTAGACATCTACATCAGCAATTTTATCTATATATATTGCTAATACTCACATCTGACTCTCAATGCATGAATACCTTAGCAGACTTAACTAAATATATATAATTATAGCATATATATTTCATAATTATAATAGCAAATGCTAAGACATATTAGTCTCTGGCTGTATTCATAGCAAAAATCTGCTCCCTGGCTTTGCCTTTAGTTTTTAATCCAGAATTTCCAGAATTACTTTTGCTATAGCTGCGTATCTGCATTGTCTTTGCCCAGCTGAGCAACTGATTAGCTATATATATATCTATATCTCTAGACATTTCAATATAATAATAGCTCTTTGTATTTGTTTGCAACTGACTTTTTATTATCTATTGGTTTTTTGGCTTTGGCGACAAAGTCAAGCGTCTCACCTGCCCTGCAACGCCCTGAGTGACTGACTGGCGGGCGGTGTATCTGCGAGTATGCCAGAAAGCAACTCAGCTAAAACTGCTCATAAATAATCAACATCATTGTCGTCATTATGATCATCGCGTAATCATCATAGAGCAGACTGTGGCAGCCAGTCGAGCCAAACGCCAAACGCCAAACGCTTAGCTAGCAACGGTATTCGTTGTAAAAACGCGGCCAATAAACTGAATGCGGTGCGGTTCAAGGTTTGGCCAAAGCCAAAACGAAACTAAAGCAACAACAGCAACAGCAACAGCAACAAACAAAGGCGCACACAACGCAGCGAATGACGAGCGCGCGCGCCACAGCCAAATGAATAACAATTAAATCTCACAAAAGGCATGAAATCATCTGCCGAGCGCTAAAGACTAACAAAGCGAGAGAAAAAAGAAAAAGAGAAAAAACAAATGGAAAAAGATACAAAAACTAGCACAAAGTCGAGCTGTAGTTAACGTATCCATGAGATACTTCTAGCTAACGCTCAAAGCTCAGTGACCAAAACCGTCATTGCTCCAGTCTCCACAGTCTCCACGGTCGCCACTTTGCAATCTACAAACTCCCATCTAAAGACTGTCTTAAAAACTTACCGTTAAGCTCGGCTCAAGTTGGCCCATTAACAGTTAAGCGGGCCAATTACCCAGTCAGACAGAGAGAGAGAGAGAGAGAGTGGGATCATTGCTGCTTGTCAATCAGCTGTTCATCAATTGGGGATGCATTGCCCCTTGCGTGCCGCACTGCTATGGCTGCCCGACTGGCTCAGCTCAGCTCAGCTCTGTTGCTGTGCGTTCTCTTCTTCTGCCTCTCCTTCTCCTTCTTCTTCTTTCCTCGCATATACTTTATTACAAAATTGACCCACATATTTGTTGTTGTTTACTACAAACACACACACACACACATAGAAATATATATATATTTATATTTCGCGCGAGTGGTCATTATACAGATACTTTATTTATTCATTATTCATTATTATTATTATTACTATTCTCATTATTATTATTGCTTTTAGTTTTATTTGTCTTGGCACTGCTCGTCGTTCGCTTTGAGCGGCATTTTTCCTCTGCCTTTCCTTCGTTTCACATGGCAAAAAAGAGAGAAAATAGAGAAAACAAGTAACTAAACTCTAGTCGAGACTGCTCGACTAAGAGATACCCTGAATCCATTGAGCTGTAATACCAATCATAAAAAGTTTCATTTATTCATTAACAGTTAACAACACATGCACACACACACACACAAACATATGCATGCACGTAATATGCTCACTGCACAGTTTTGCGGCTGCAGCAGAGGCTGTGCTATGGAAACTTTATTGCTTAATAACTTTTTTTCTCGATCTATGTTCTTAATGAAATTTTCGGGGAATGATTATGACATCCAAATGTACCTATTTGCCAAATTTCAAGTCTCTAGTATTTGATTTACGTGAGTTATCGTTTTTGTTAAATTGTGGGCGAAAGGGGCGTGGCATCAAAAATCCAAAAATGACAAAATGTGCGGATTCAATATAGCTATCAAACACAACTTAGTGCACGATTCTATCTTTAACGGTGTGCACGCCAGACCTCAAAAACAAAGCGATATTTTCGATAGTTATCGATAAAAAAGAAATGGGACGAGTTATCGAAAAAAAAAAATAAACTCGTACAGCGTATGGTATTATCGAGCATTTTGCTTTATATTTGAAGTCTCTAGCTTTTGTGGTTGCAGAAATCCAGGTGTTTACACGGACGGACGGACGGACGGACGGACAGACGGACAGGGCTAGTTCAACTCAGCTCGTCGAGCTGATCAAGAATATATATACTTTATGGGGTGTGGCACGCCTCCTTCTGCCTGTTACATACATTTGCACAAAAACATTATACCCTGAAATTTCCATTTTCAATGGATTCAGGGTATAAAAATTGAAATGTTTCATTTAGTGACATTAATGAACTTATATGGCCTGGACAATTTAGATTTGATGTGTCAACAATTCATGTGTGTGCGTGTGTCTGCCTGACATAATTGTATTGATTATGTGTGAATGTGCGCGGCGGCAGTGTTGGTAAAGGGTGTGGCTCAGTGTTGAGCAATTAATTGACAAACATCATCAGGAGATTAAGAGCAAAGAAATACTTTAAAGCTCGAGCCGCATATATGTATATATATTTAACATATGTTAGATTACATGCTCTTAAGCAATGGGGCATTTAATGTGTATATGACAGAGTATAACCTATTTGTAACATTCTCTAGTTAACATAATATAACACACATAATATAACATAACAAATATAATGCAATATAACATTAACATAGATATAACAGTGTATATTTTAAATAATATTCTGCTAAGCAGTTTAACAGTTCAGTATTTTATGTAAGCATAAAGAATGTCTGTATATATCTGTATATAATATTCAGTCATCTGAATAGGTGTAACCCTAACAGTAATTGTTTTGAAGTATTTTTATTCGTAGTTGCAGCTCAGTATACTTACGCTGTTATCATGCTGTTAAACTACATAACTCATTCACATTTTATTTAATTAAGAATATTTAGTCTATAAAAATGTCGAGTAAATATTCTTGAACATATCACAGATATATATATAAAATATAAAATTTCTCTAATAACATAATATCATAATGCCATAATATTAAACATAATCTAGTTAAGATAGTCAATGTAAACTGTATTTTTTTTTTAATAAAATTAATTAGACTAGAGCTGTTGTAGCATTCACAGAATAAGACTAGCCTTGGTACAATTTGTAGTATCTAGATAGATATCCATCAATATAGACATGCGAGCGAAATTCTTAAAAATTTGTGAAGCGTATTAGAGTCGTGGCGCGCACTACTCATTATAATTGACATTTTTGGGCCAAGAATATACCGCAAACTGTTTCAGTTTTGGCTTCACGTTTTTTGGTTTCTTCTCGTAGTCATGCTTGGCTGCAGCTACAGAGACAGAGAGAGAGAGAGAGAGAGAGAGACAGAGAGAGATAACAGATACAGATGCAGTTAGCCAAGAATGACCTCCAAACTGAATAGAATCAAAATGCCAGAGAGTTGAAGTGAGTGAGTTAGGGAGTCGGAGAGGGAGAGGGAGAGGGAGAGGGAGAGGGAGAGGGAGAGGGAGAGACAGAGAAGGAGAGATGCCTCCAGCCCTCTAGAATGTGTGGCAAGGTGCAGGCGAGCATAACCACAATAACCACAACTCGAATGATAATTACTAACGACATGATCATCATGCTGGCAATGGTGATGATTAAGTAACAGAGCTCATGAGTGCAGCTCATAATGTGTGTGTTTAAGAAGTGCAAGAGTAGACGCGTGTGTGTGTGTGTGTGTGTGAAAGCTTTGTGTTGCGGCTGTCATAGACGAGCGCCGACAAACCATTCAAAGTGCCAAACAGAACAGAACCAAGCAGCGCCGAGTCCGAGCTGAGCCAAGGGACAGTGAGGTCAAAAGCTGACCACGGCACGAGAGGAGAGGATGGGCGGGGAGGAGGGTCGAGTCTGAAAAGTAACTGCAACTGCCAAAAGCAGAGCTATTGATATTGCCTTGACTTGGGACTCGGAGTCGGAGTAGAGAGCGCCTTTTGTTTAAATGCGCATTTTATTGCAAAACGTATTAAAATGTGACACAGGTGGTGATTGGACTGAATTAGTAAGTGGCACGGGTGAGGCGGGCTGTGAGGTGGCCATAAGCGAAGTTTAAGTGGACAGGTAGCTGAGGCCAACGCCGGCCCGGTTGATGGGCCTGTTAAATGCTGTTGATGGCCGTTGCTGTCGCTGTTGCCGCAGTTGCCGCTGTTGTTGATGAGACATGCGATAAAAATGAATATAGCTTTGGTGTTGTTGTGGCTGCTGCTGCTGCTGCTGTTGCTTGGCTAATGACTGTGCCCAAAAATGCAGAAGACAAGTTTAAAGTAGGTTAAATGCTGTCTGTTAGCTAGCGGAAAGTTGCTGTCGTGCTTTTCAGCTTGAGAAAACTCAACACAAATATAAACCGAGTTAAAGACAACAAAAGCCATTGTCAGACACGAGTTAGTGCAGACTCTAAAATAGAGTAGCGAGAGCTTTATGCAGGGTATATTAGAAATGTCCTTAAAACTGATGGTTTTTTTTTTTGTATTTTAAATAAATTTAAAACTTATTTCATTCCTCAGTCTCTCCTTTAGTGATTTGTATAGTGCAATCCATTTTCTCTATCTCTATCTTTCATTAGTTCTTTCATCTTGTCTCTCACTTTGCTCTTACATATTCCCCTTCCTCTTTTAGTGATTCTCATAGCCATATATCTTATATTTGAATATATCTGATACTCTCACACTTTATATGTGTATTATACAGTTATTTCTACTCACTCGCATTTACTGTATACCTTATATTCCCACATACTTTACCTGCGCTGTATACAAATTTTTTAAAGTCCTGCTGCGCTTCGGTCTTTGCTGCTTATTGCATTGCGAAGTGGCAAGCCCTTAAGCTAATGTGTGCCCATTTTGCATTTATGCGTAACTGCGCTTATGCCACGCCTCAGCTCATTAGCAAACGCCAGACGCAGAGGGGCACAGAAGGTGGGTTAACAAAGGAAGCTGAGCAGAGAGGGGGGCGCAGCACTTGGCAACTGCAGCTTTGTAGAGCTGCGGCTGCAGCTCGGCTGCATCTGCAATTTTCACTTGCACTTTGCTGCCGGCAGTTGAGTTAATTTTATTTGCAAAATAAAGCGAAACAAACTTTAAATGGAGTCAAATGCCAATACACACACACACACGCTTATAGAAAGGGGAAGGGAAAGGGAAAGGGTCGAGCAGCGGCCAGACGTCTGCATAACAAAGATTGCACACACAGCAGCAGCAGCAGCAGCAGCAGCAAAAGCAAAAGCAACAAAACGAACAAAAAAAGTTCAAACGCCAGACAAGGATGCACCAAAGTGCAAAGGCAGAGAGCAAGCGACCAACGACCGTACGAACGAACGAACGAACGCAAGCGAAGAGAAGGAAAAGGGGGAACAAAAACGGCAAAGCACTCGACGCAGTAGACGACGACGGCAACGTTAGCTGAGCCAGTGCCAGTGCTTTAAAAGCGGAAAGCAAAAAGGATTGAACAACTAGAGAGTGAGCTAGAGTGAAGAAGAGAGTGTGAGAGAGAGGCGGGTGCAGTCAAAACAGCAGGAGGCATTGGCGACGCACGTGAAGACGCAGCAAAGCACACGCACACGCATGCACATACACACACACATGCACATGTGTATGGTAGACTGAAACAAGAACAAGTGCATTGACACTTTATAGCGATGACGACGCGACGCGACGCGACGCCTGCAAAGGGTGAAGCACCAGTGCGACGATGCCGGCAGCGCTGCATTTTGATAGCAGCGCGCTGAAAATATGCAAAAAGAAACAAGAACAAAACACGACGAGAGCCAGCGAAGGCGTGTGAAGGGAACACAGCACACGCACAGCTGATCAGTCGGGGCGAGCGAGCGAGATAAAAACATCTTGCGCATAGGGAACGACAGAGTTGCAAAAGGGAGAAGGCATGCCCAAAAAACTGGCGATCGTTGCACTGTGCACACATCAACAACAACAGCTTTAATTTTCTTGTGTTTGCGCTTGCGAGAAGCTTTGGGCTGGAGCCGGTAGCTGATTATGAGATTGCAAAACGAGTCGCTCATTATGAGCAAGTTCATAATGTTTGTTTGCCCCACGATGACGTTGCCAAACAGCGAAAGCGCCCAGCGCGCAAAAAAGTCAAGAATGAAATGCGAACGGCAACAACAAGAACAAGAAGATGAAAATAAAGAGCAACAACAACAAAGATCACTAACGACCAGACGACGATCAACGACGACGTTTATAGTTCAACGCTCTGCTCTGTCTGGGCGTGCTCCCTGCTGGCATCGCTAGCCATTGGCCAGTGCGACCCAGAGGCGCTGCGCTTGTCTTCGGAGTCTCCTTGCAGAGGAAGAAATCACTCAGCTAAAGTCGCCGTCGCCGTCGCTGCTGTTTGCTGCTGCTGCTGCCGCTGCCGCTGCCGCTGCAATTCTTCCATTGTCGGTCATTGATCGTGCCTGATCATAATGAAGCCAACGACTCTTGTTGACTCTTTCATTAACTACACGACCTGATCATGTTGTGTGATCTTATTATGGTGACAGACGGAGAAGTAAATAAACTGAGAAGGATAGAGCGAGAGAGAAAGAAGAATGCCCAATCGTTAATCATAAAGATCTCTGGCTGACCTGATCTTCATAAATATTAACTCAGCTTTGGGCATTAATCATCATTTGATGTATTACTTACACAATTTAGCGAACAGCTTCTTTTTCAGCGATCTAGGCTGAACTCTCGCTTCGGGCTTTTTATCATATTTAGTCGAATTAGTCGTTAGCGATCATTAATGATGATCTGATGGCAGCAGAAATTGAAAAATAAAGCAGTATCCACCGTGGGCCACAAAAAGAGTCATAGACCGATCATAGCGCTGAGCTGAACTTGAACAGCTTTCGTGAATTCGTAATAAAAAACATCGCTCGATCGATCAGTTGTGCGCTGTGCTGTGCTGTGCCTGGCTACGGCTACTCGTGTTGATCTGGCCGTGATCCGTCTAATGACTGATCGCTACTGAGATAAACTAGAGTGATCTACAGCATTTGTTCCTTGAGTAGTAAAACTACTTGTCTTTTCATCATCTTGTGGTGATCTGTGCAGTCAGCGGAGCTACACCCACGCCCTGGGCGCACGATCAAGAGATGGGCCAGCTACTGCCTTAGCGAGATCGTTGATCTTACCTACTTGGCGCTGCTAATTTGTATTATTAATTCAATCAATCACAGCCCGAACGCACCCTAACAACGATCCAATCGCAACATGGATCGACCGCAGCTGCCAGCGAGCATTGATCTCGCTTACAAACCTATATATATATATATATATATATATATATATATATATATATATCTCGTCTCGGTCATACTCTCGGAAGATTGGCATTTCACAAATGCGGCGCGTTCTAGTTTCTCGATGCGAATTCTTGTTGATTCTTGGTTGATTCGCCTTTCGTCTTGGCTAATTTAATTGTTTGCCTTTTCATTAAGACGGGATATGGGAGCATGGAAACATTTATAGCACAAACCTCACTGTCTCTCTCTCTCTCTCTGTCTCTCGCTCTCACTCACCTCTCGGTCAGCATTTAATTCGCTAATTGCTAAAGCGCCCAGCGCTTATCAAATTGGAGCATCGCTTCGCTATTTGCCTAAACTTTTTTTATTTTTCTTTCTTTTTTGGCTACTGTCTGATGTCTTAGAACTGGCGTTGTTTGTTTTAATTTAGCTACACATTTTAGTTCAAATATTTGATAAGCAGGCAAGGCAAGGCAACGCAAGATGCGGTGAGGTGAGTTGAGGTGAGGCGAGGTGAGGCGCAGCCAGGCATTTGCGTAACTTTCGGCGTTACTCACACGCCACGTTAGCCCGCTTCCGCTCAGCCAAAATGTTTCTCTAATTATTTGCAATACAGTTTCTGGCCATATATCTATATATCTTTATTCATGGCTAATTTATTTGACGCTTTTCGGCATTTGCTTTCGGCTTTTGGCTAAAATTTAATTCGAATGCGCGCTTTAAATATAAAACTGAGTTCAATAAACGCTTAATGGGGTTTTGCGTGGGCGTTGCTTTAAAAACATTATTTTTATTGAACTTTGCACTGAGCAAGGTTTTTTTTGGAAGCCATTGCAGATAAGCAGACAAGTCTTATCTGCAGTATAAAATTTGATAGTAATTCAGAGTTGGATGGCAACAAAGACTGAGCTTTGGTTTTATAATTGGTCATACGAATCATCAGTTTGTAGTCGGGAGACATTTATATAATTATATATAATTCCATAAAAGTCAAGGAAAGTCTGTCCTAAATCTATTAATGTTTAACTGACAGAGCTGCAGAGGAGTCACAGAAGGACAAACAAACATATGTAAGGACGGAGGCACAGAAAAATAAACTTTGCATAAAACTTTAAACGCGAAAATCGAACAAAATATTATTGATTATAAAAAATAATCAATTTGGTAGCTTGAAATAAGAATTTTGATCAACTTGAGAATTCCAAGCTTAAATTTACAAATTATTCCCAGGCAGAGCTCAGTGACTTAACTTTTTGCCTTAGTTAAATGTCCCTTGGACAAGTTTTAAGCATATCAAATGGCAACAGTGAGTTGCCCTCATTGCTGGCATCTATGGAGCATTCCTGTTTGTGGCGCCAAAGTGGGGCGCACACAGTCTCTGTCTCTAATGTTGCTAAGCGGCTATCAGAGGCAGAGAGCGAGCGAGCGAGTGAGCTAAAGAGGGAGAGGGAGGGAGAGAAGGTGTGTGGGGGAGGAGAAGGACGGAGATGCTTGATGGCAACACGCCTCCGCATTGGAGCCAAAGTGAATGCAACTTTTAAGCACCTCCCCCCGGGGAGCGGCAGAGCAAAGACGGGGCCAGGCAGCGCTCCAGCGTCAGCCAACTGTATTTTTTATCTAATTAGGTAGTCAAAATATACAAAAAAGAGACAGCTTAGGCGAATGTATGTGTGTCTCTGTGTGTGTGTGTGTGTGTGTGTGTGTGTAATCTAAACTGTGTCACTAAACACAAAAAAAAATATCTGTGCGAGGTAGGGCGAAGGCAGTCAGCAGCCGCTGCTCAGCCCAGAAAATTGTGTCAAACAGATAAAAACTGTGAATGGAGATGAGACAGAAGCGGGCCGCAGCAAAGAGTGCGACGAGCCACGCCCACTTTGGAGGGGCCAGCAACAACATGAACAGTTATGATTATAGCCTCAATTCTTGGAGAAAACTGGCCCGAAAATTGTAGAGCATTTGAATAATTCTTAACAAGAATGCAATAAAGCAACACAGCAAAGAGCGAAAGAGAGAGGGAGAGAATGGAAGAGAGAGAGAGAGATGTGAAAAAGCGGCTAAAAAGCCAGTGTACAAAGTAGACGGCGTTTATTTAAATGGCACCCAAAAAGTCAGCAACGAAACGAGAGGGCAAACAGACAGAAAGAGTGAGAGAGAGAGAGAGAGAGAGAGGGATAGAGCGGGCGAGTGGGTGAGTGAGTAAGACAGGCAGAGAGGAGATGGACAACTATTCAAATTGAGGTCATTCATCCCGCTTCGTTGAACGCGCTTAAGTGAATTATATACATATATATATAAATGTGTGTGTGTGTGTGTGTGTGTATCTGAGAGATACACAGATAGACATATGGCGAGCCATAGGTTAGCCGTGTAATAGTTATGTTATGTGTCGCCAAAGTGGGGACATCTATCCATGGGGCCGTCCGTCCGCCTGTCCATTCTATAGAAAACGCCACTCAACCCATATCTATTTTGGTCGAAAGCCTTTCTCCATGGCAGCTAAGCAGCTTAACTTCTTTCAATTCTTTTGCGGGTTTTGCATACCAGCGCCGAGCCATAGAGGCATGAAAACATAATGAAAACACGTTAATTGCTCACAATTTGAACGTTTATTTAAGCATTTATATTTGATTGACTAGCTGACTGGCTGACTGCCTGACTGACTGATTGATTAAGTGTTAGGCCAGCAGCAGAAGCTCGTACAACGCCCCCAAGACAGAAAAAACTAAACTTTGATATCATCATCATCATCATCATCATCGACATCGCACGCACTTTACATATATATAAAACATTTCAATTTATATTCAATTTTCGACTTGACTGTCTCTCACTCTCTCTCTCTCTCTCAGTCTCTCTCTCCTGCTCTTTTGGCTCGTCGCTTCGTTTGCTTTTCATATGGGAGTAGGTCAGTTCAAAATTTGCATATGCCTTGACTGATTTTTGTTTTTGATTTCTTGCTGATTTTTTATTCATATTCGCTTCGTTCGCTTTGACTTTTGCTGCCACGCCCCGCTGCATTTATGGCCTGATTTGGGCAAAATATCAACGTCTGCGCCACTGCCAGCTAAGGCGATTACCTCTCAGACCCGAAGGCAATTTGTTTTCGGCTTTTCTTGCCACACATTTTTTTTCTTTTTTTCTTTGTTTGCATTCAACTCTTTGGCTGCGGTGCGTGGGACTCGCAATAAATTTATGCCAAAAGATGGCAAAATCTTTATGAACTGAAATGGACCTCAAATGAAAGCTAATCAAGCTGTTCAAAGTGGAGCCAAAAGACACTAAATATGCAAAGTTATATACAATAGATGAAAGCTAATAAGATTTTAGCCTATTAAATGAGAATGAATTGCAAATTAATTGCTTGATATACAAATATTTATATATATATAGATATATATTGGGGCATTAGCTCTATTTGCTCTCAGTAAAAATTGCTTGAGGTAAAAGATAATGAAAAGTGACACGCTGAGCATATTCGCTCAAGTGTTTTATAGCAATATTCCTGGGCTAAGCATTAGCTATAATTTTTTATCGAAATCAACTATCGACTAACAACAAATCACTATCGATATCTCTGCTTATCGCTGGTTGAACTTGTTTAACTTTAACTTTTCAGCTCTGCGCTTCTCTCCCTTCTCCTCCCTCTCTTTCTCTGTCTATCGCTATCAGCGTGTAAATTACTTTAGACTATTTGAATTAGAGTCTTAGCAGGTCAAGAGCTAAGCCAACACAGGCCCCATCTATGCATCTATCTAATCTATGACTTCAGCTATAGCTAAAGTCCTATAAAATGCCGCAGGCAGCCAACGTTTGGCGAACAGTTTTGATTCTTCCGTGTGCTGAAAATGCAGCTAGGTAAAGTTCGAGTTTCACTTGAGTCGACGCTGAATGAGTTTTTCCTTTCAAAGTTCTTCAGTTCTGTCTCGTGCTGCTGGGCCTTTGCTTGGCGCTCGGCGAGCTCACGTGCAACTCGAATGGCATTTGCTTCTGCACCGGCCATCAGGACGGCGACCTGCTGCCCGACTGCACAGACTGCAGAGCCTACTACAGGTGCGGCGTGAATAGCATTTATCACGAGCTCTGCCCGCCAGAGCTCATCTTTGATGTGCAGCTGCTCGAGTGTGTGCCCGGCAAGTGTCCACGCTCTGATGGCGGCTGCGCCGCGTCCATTCCCAATGGGACTCTGCCGACCACGACTCTAGCTCCACCGTCAGCCGCCAACTGTCTGCAGCAAGAGGTAAAGTGCAGCTTCCACGGGCAGATACTGCCACATGCCGAGCATTGCCGCTTCTTCTGGACCTGCGTGGAGAACTGCCCCGTGCTGGGCTTCTGTGAGCTGGGCACCTGGTTCGATCGCCAGAAGTTCGTCTGTGACTTTCCCAGCAATGTCCACAACTGTCCTATGGGCAGGGACTAACATGCGAGTGCTGGCGTGCAGAGGCACAGGCAATTGCAGCAGCAGCAGCAACAGCAACAGCAACAGCTGAGCCAACAGCCACAGTAACGACAGCAACAATCACAGCAACAACTACACTGACATGCACAGCAGCAACAACAACAACATTGCGTTAATAAACGCAAATTGCTTGACACAATTTTTATTTGACGGTGGGCGCCGGGCGCTGGGTGATGGGTGATGGGCGTGGCGTCTGCTGCTGTTTAGTTTTGTGTGTTTTTTTTTTCTTTTCTTTTCTTTTTGTTATTGCTGCGAATTTAGCACGCAACTAACAATTTTAGCTGCTCCAGTTACAACAACAACACATGGACACACCTTGAAGCCATTTATATAAACAAATGAGAAAATGCTGCAGCTCCAAATACCCTAACATTTAAGCAGCTATAGAAGCGCTGAGTGAGAAAAACTTTAATGAAAATTCACATGGCAAAAGGGAAAAATGTCTAATTGGAATGTTGACTTCTGATTGGAGCTAAAATTCCAATTTGTGGCATTTATATTGAGATATAGATTATTATATCTATATCTAAATATATACACTATATATACACTATATATATATATATCTTCAGCTAATCAGATTTGATACCTAAATATATATATTGATTAAATATCTTTTTGGCTTTCGATCAATTTTTTTGTATAATATTTTTAAGTCAAGAAATATTATTCCACTTAGAATTATTTCTCCACTTATCCACACTCTTTAGCTGCCTCTGGAAATAAACTAGATTCGTTCAGCTTAAATGTAGCTTGACTTCAGTTAGAAGTCACAACTATCTGAGTCAGCTTAAGCTGCTCGCGGCAACATGCATAGAGGAGCAGCAGCAGCAGCAGCAGCAGCAATAATAAAAATAACAAACTTTCACCCAAGCCGCAGCATTTTGGACAATTTCGTAACTGGGTAAACTGACACACACACACACAGACAGAGACAGAGATAGAGACAGAGACAGACATATACATGCGCTTGCAAATGTGGAGTGCATAAAGTGCAGCACGGCGACAGCAGCGACAGGTGAATGAACGACCTCAAACGAGGTCAGCAACAACTGCGGGCCAAATTATGCCGGCGGATCGTAGAGTGGGGCAGCCGGCAATGGGCAACGGGCAACGGGCAACGGGCGAGGGGCGAGGGGCGACGGGCTGAGCGGCGAGGGGTCGGCCCGGAAACGTTGGGGCTGCAGCCCATTCATGCGCACAATAAACCCAAAAAACAAAAAAGTAGAGGAAAAATCAACTATGCAGTATGATTATGTGAATGTTGTTGCTGCCGCTGCTGCCGAGCAGTTGACGGCTGCTTGGCTGGCAGTTGGCTTCAGTTGCAGCTCGAGCTGCGCATGCTAATAGCCACAGAGTGAACAGCCGGTCAAAAGCAGCGGCGGCAGCGGCCCCACATTTGGTTGACCCAAATCCTGAACAGGCAAATGGATGGCCAAATGGAGGAGGCTGTGAAACGGGTTTTGCCTACACAGTTGCCCCCTCCCCATCTGTCTCTCACTCCACTCTAGCCTCCCTCTCTCTCTCTCTCTCTCTCTTCTCTCTTTCTGTTGGGTCATTTGGCTGCTCTAAATCACTTAAGATGCTTTTAGCAGGAAAAGAAGTTTAGGCTTAGTCTTATTTATGTGACTTCACTTTGGCCTCGCTCTCTGCTCCCTTCTCTCCCTCTCTCACTCGCTCCCTCTCTCTATCTATCTCACTCTATCTCGGTGCATAATGGATGATGTTGACCTGCACAGTTGTCGAGCTGCCAACGAGTGGGCGCTTCAAGAGGCCTTTGTGGCTGGCCAAGTGGGTGGCAGATGGCAGGTGGCAGGCAACACAACAACAACAACAACAACAGCAGTAAATATGTGGAGCAGCCTGTCTAAGTTGGCCACGATTGAATAGCTAATTTTGCAGATTATCGCTGCGCCAAATGCAACATCAAATTATTTAGCTGAGCTACGATTGAGTGCGGCATAAAATTTAGCTACAATTTGATTGTTCAACTAAAATTGGCTTAAATTGAAAAAGAAATAAAACAAATATTAGATAATACAAAATGTAGATTATAGCTAGGCCCAGTAACAAAATTAGCCCAAAATTTAGGATTTTAGTTGGCTTGAAGAAAACTTTAAACTGAATGAAGCTTAAAAATTGGAATTCAATTTTTGCCATCAAATTTGTTATTTTTTAAATAAATTTAGATGAATTTCTCTTATTTATTTTTTTAAATATGAAATTATAAAACTTAAGTCCATAATATTTTTATTTAAATATAAATACATATAAATATTTTATTTGATTTCTATTTATATATATATGAAATATGAAATTCATTAATTTTTAATCATAATTTAAATATAAAAATGTGTTGAATAAAATATTTAATAATATCTAAAAAATAAGTTATTATTCACTTATTTTTAAATTTTACTAAATATTTTATTTTATTTCTTTTTTATTTTAACACATTTTTATACTTAAATTATAAAACATAAACCAATCTAGTTAAATTCTTTTTTTTTTCTTATCTAAATTTAAATACAAATAAATATTTTATTTCACTTATATTTATTTTATGTATGAAATTCATAAGTCTTTTAATATTCATTTATTATTTAAATTTTTATTAAATATTTATATTATTCTATTTTATTCAATTTTGCATAAAATAACATAATTTAAAAGCATTTTTAAAATAATAATAAAATTTTAGAACCATTCTAATTAATTGGTCTGCTCTCAATTTTTAAAGCAATTCAGAGCTAACCTATTAATATATTTTCTTTTTTAATTAGTATTATTATTTGTAAAATACATTTTTTGTATTTTCTCTACGCTCTAAACCCGTAAAACATATAAAAAGCTTAAAATACTTCTTCTGTTCCCCTTTTATTATTTAAATTCACAATGCAAATATTTCATCTCTAATTCCTCTCGAATGTGTTTGCTGAGGCTTAACCCGAATCTTCTGCACGAGTTCAATTGCCCATTTGGCCAAGTTTATTTGCAAATTAATTATAAATGGGCTGCGATACTCGGCTGCCGCATACTCCATTCCGTTCAACTGCCCCACTTATTGGCAGCTTCAGAGTGACACGGCATACCCTTGAGATAGAGTCAATAAAAGATACAAAAGATACAAAAATCTGCACAAAGGCAGCTGCTAACAGCAATTGATGGGAGCTGAGCAAACAAATCGTGCAGCGGCCAAAATGAGCTGCTAATTGAAGACACCTTAGAAATCATAAAAATAAACAGAGCATAGCGCAGCAGAGCGGCTCGGAGCGGATCGGAGTAGGGCAGAGCCCGCCGCCAGTGGCAATTAGCAGCGTTGAAGGTGGGCCGCCGCCGTATGCAGCTGCCTGCGTGTTGTTGCTATTATGTCATAATTAATTTACGAGCTGTGACAATTAACGAGAGATGAGCGGCCGATGCAGGGTGACAAGGCCAGAGCCGAATGGCTGAATGGTTAAAACGGGCAAACGGATGTGGGTCAATGTGTTGGCCAATTGGGAGCATGCGATCGCAGGTTTCCACGCACGTTCACAACTTTTCCGGGCGCGCGCTGCGTATGCGCAATTTTCGATCTGCGATCAGCTTGAGCAAGCTCTTTGGCCCAGTCTGCGCTCGGACCAATTTGCACAACTCGCACGCCATTTCGTCATAAGTGCACACACACACACACAGAGATACGCGTATCTGCAAGATACAAATGTATCTCTTGGACTGTTCGCGGCTGTTGCTCAAACTGGCGACGCTGTCTGTGCTGCGAATGCCACGGAGCCAACAACAAGACAAAGCGAACAACAACTACAAAAATCAGTTGCCGTCAGTTTTTATTTTTTTTTTTTTTTGAAAATATATATGTATATATATATATATATTGAGCACAGTGGGTCAATGTCCCACTGATAAAGTGAACGCCAGTTGCTGCTGCTGCTCCAGTTGCTGCCGATGGCAGCTGCGACGTCGCTTGCCAAAAGGCAAATGCGATTTTAATTAATAAAATATGCTTTGTATCTTTGGTTGCACAAAAGAAATTTCACGTTTTAAATATTTTCGCAATTTGTTTCGTTCGCAATGCTGAAAATTGAGCTAATGAACATTTTCATTTTTTGGTCTTTGTTGTTGTTGTTGTTGTTGTTTATTAAGATATTTCATTTGTAGCAACAATCATCTTGCTGGCTGCCAAACTCAACGTGTAGTACACATTTTCTAGTTGAGATGGCACAAGAATTTCTGTTGCCCATTTGCTACGGTCGAGGTGCGTGCGTGCGCGCATGTGTGTGTGTGTGTGTGTGTTTGGTTAAGATTTATGCGTGTGCCAGTTTTATTGTGCGACATTTTTGGCTAAGATTTAAATTTAAATTGCTTTTAGAAACTAATAAATAGGTTGATATGTTTTCTGACGCAAAGCAGCAAAATGCTGTTGCCATGTTCGCCAAATAACAAATTACACTAATATTTGTTTATCAGCTAATTATGCTTGTGGGCGGATGTTTTTTCTCTGTATATAAAATAATTATTTAAATGCGGGCGCTTAAAAGTATGCTACAATTTCGTTATAAATGCAGATATTTGCTTATTGCAATTAAATGTTGCATACTTTTATGCGCGCAAAAAATTGTATTTGCGCTGTATACATTGCGGTTGCTCTAATTAATATTTAATTTAAATACCCCACATCTCTCACTCTCTCTCTCTATCTCTCCGTCTCTTTCATTCAGCTGTGCGTTATGGTCGCGTACCCAAGCGTTCACGTGAGCTGAACGGTGCAGCAGCAGCAGCAGCAGCAGCCGCCGCAACAGCCTCAGCAGCCAGCGGCGCGCCCCTAAATGTGGATGAAACCAGTGCCAATAATTTGCATACAAATCTAATACAACAACAACAGCAGCAACAGCAGCAGCAACAACAGCAACAACAACAGCAGCAGCCGCATGCGAGCAGCGTGCGCGTAAATACACCAAGTACACCACAAACGCCACAAATGTGTTCGATAGCCTCGTCGCCATCGGAGCTGGGCGGTTGCAATAGTAGTGCCAACAACAACAACAATAACAACAGCAGCAGCAGCAACAACAACAGCGGCGGTAATGCAACAGCTGTAGTTGTGGGCAGCCATCATCAGCAATTGGTTAACATGGGCAGCAGCAGCGACATGGCCATGACCCAGGTGGGCGTCGGCATGTGTCATCCCTCGATCGATCATCATGACGGCCTCGCTGGTACAGCTAACGAGCTGACCGTCTACGATGTGATCATGTGCGTCTCGCAGGCGCATCGGCACAACTGCTCCTACACCGAGGAGCTGACACGCGAGCTGATGCGACGACCCGTCACCGTGCCCCAGAATGGCGTAAGCACAATTGAGTCAGCAGCAGCAACAGAAAGTAATCGAGCAAATTCCATTGCTTTGCAGATTGTCACCACTGTGGCCGAGAGTCTGGAGTTCCAAAAGATTTGGCTGTGGCAACAGTTCTCGGCGCGCGTGACGCCAGGCGTGCAGCGCATTGTGGAGTTCGCTAAACGCGTACCTGGCTTCTGTGATTTCACCCAGGACGACCAACTGATACTCATCAAGCTGGGCTTCTTCGAGGTGTGGCTAACGCACGTGGCACGCCTGATCAACGATACGACGCTGACGCTGGACGATGGCGCCTATCTGACACGACAGCAGCTCGAGATACTCTACGATGTGAGTGAAAGCAGCAACGAGTATACTCTCTCTCTCACTCTCTCCCTCTATCTCTCTCTCTCACTCTCCACTCTCCCTGCCTCATTGCACAACTAATTCAATTACCTTTCTCACCTTTGCAGTCGGACTTTGTGAACGCCCTGCTGAACTTTGCCAACACACTGAACGCCTATGGGCTGAGCGACACAGAGATTGGTCTCTTCTCGGCCATGGTGCTGCTGGCATCGGATCGGGCGGGTCTCAGCGAGCCGAAGGTAATTGCACGTGCACGCGAGCTGGTGGCCGAGGCGTTGCGTGTGCAGATACTCAGATCGAGGGCAGGCTCGACGCAGGCGCTGCAGCTGATGCCGGCGCTGGAGGCTAAAATACCGGAGCTGCGCTCGCTGGGCGCCAAGCACTTCTCACACTTAGACTGGCTGCGAATGAACTGGACCAAGCTGCGTCTGCCGCCGCTCTTTGCCGAAATCTTCGACATACCCAAGGCGGACGACGAGCTGTAGAAGTTGGAGCGACAGCTCTGCGAACTGTACGTTTAAGTTATATAATAAAGGCATTGAGCGAGGAAGAAGTAGATGGAGCAGATGGATGCAAGCAGCTCTGCAACTATTCATAATACGAAAGGGCAAACATAAACCATTCTAACAGATACAAGAAACAATTGACAAGATACAAGATACAAGATACATAGCTAACTACAGCTACAACTACAACTACAACTATAAAGTTATCCATATAATATTTAGCAGTGTTAAAGACGTTCGCAAACATTTTAAACCAGACACACACACACACACCCACTCTTTCTCTCTCTCTCTCTCTCCCACACACACAACTGACTTTGAGATACTTTTTTTTTTGTGCTTTTTTCCTTTTTGTGTAATTTCGGCTTGAGCTCTTAGCCGTACACATCCCATGCGCAACATCAAGTTTTATTTATTTCATTGACTAAGCTCATCAATTCATGCAAAACTATCCTAAGTAATCCCTAGACTCCACCTCCCCCCAACTCACTCAATTCTCGTCTTGCAACTTCTCAGAAAGCAAAACAAAAACTGAAAAATTGAGCAAAACTCGACTGAAGTTCGAAAAGTACTGTTTACATCTCTTTATTTAATTAAATAAAAATAACACTTATTGTATAATTAAAAGAAAACTACTTATAAATATATATATATATATATATATATATATATATATATATATATATATATATATATATATCAAACATATACAATCTATATATATATATATATATTATGTAAACCTAGTGGTATCTAGCGTAGTTCAAGCAAAAAGACCCAAAACATTTTCTTTGCTCGTTTTTATTTTTATTGTAAATAAATTTTAAATTAATTTTTAACAATTTGATTATTATTTCTTTAAGTTAAGCTAAATGAAGCTCTCGCTTGGATTGTGTGAGAAGCAATGTCAAGAATCGACTATCGATCAGCGGTAATCGACTATCGATTATCGATCATTGGAAACGTGTTCATATTCCTTTTTGCAAAAAAGATTTATATATCGCCTAATCTTAATCTTAAGTGCTTCATTTGTATAACTTGGAACAATCAAAATGATTTGATGAATTTTTCGAATAGATTGGTGCTAAATTTATTTCTCCGTGTATTACGTTTCAAAATCGAATACATATGTTAAATTATTGATATGCATATATATATATATATATATATATATATATATATATATATATATATATATATATATATATATATATATAAATTCAATCTTTAAGCTCTTCTTTAATTGTTGAATTTATATAGAACAGATTTTGTAAAAATTAAAAAAAAAACTAAATATCACAGAATATAAATATATATATATATATATATATATATATTCTATGAGACTTAGTTATTTTATAATAATATAAATTTAAATATATAGCGGGAGCTACGCATCAGATCTAATAGCGTAGCACCCAGTTTAATGCTCCATGTGTACCTTTCGCTTATTGAACTAGAATATATGTATATGTATATGTATATATATACATATACATATGTTTATGTATATCTCAGTGTCTGTATGTGTCGAAAACACTTAACTAAACAATTGTTCTAGCTGCAGATCCCAGATGTTCAGTGAAAATCCCCTGTGAATGTAGCATTAATGTTTGATTTACATAATTGAAATATATAATTAAAATGATATCTATATATATAGTATTATATATATATATATAATATATAGAGATGCAATTTTTTACCTATTGTAGCTTTGATTACATTTTTCAATAATGTGTCAAATTTTAAATGATATTTACGATTAGCAACTACATGCATTACATCAAATACTCCACTAAAAGAACATAAATAATAATAAAGCAAAACGTATAAATTATAAAATCAACAAAATTGAAAAGAGAACCAAATGTTGACTTCCTATTGCAAGCACATCTCTCACCCTGTCTATCTTCCTCTTGCTAGCTAGTGTAAGTACACAAAGGACAGTTAAAACACATACATATATATAAATAAATAAAAATATATAAATATAAATATATATATATATATATGTATATATGATCATATCATATATCTATATCGCTTTGCTAAACACTAAACAAGAGTTCGACTATAGCTGAAGAGACAACTATTCGGCAGAGCTCATTTAGCAAGATCTGTAAAACGAGATATATACATATATCTATATATATATATATGTCCGCTAAATTTCCATATATTCTGATATATTTGATCTAAAAATTGTTGTTATAATAAACCACAACTTTTCTCTCTACATGCCATACAAAACAAAATTGCTTTACCACTAGCGAAAGCAAATTCAAGATTATATAAATATGCATATATATATACATACATGTATATATATACATATATTTATATATACATAATAGAAGCAACCGCATGCATAACAATAAGCTACAGAAAGTAGATAAGGGTGCGAGCAGAATGATATATGAAAACTAATTAAAAAGCGTCGCAAATGTAATAAAATTACGGAAAAAAAGTACTTGAACAGCAAACAAACAAACGTCTTTGAATAAACAGATAGTTATAAAATTATACACAGACTTTTATATATATATATATGTATGTAGGAATAAGATTACATATTATAGAAAGAGATTGACTGACTGGCTGGATTGTAGTATATATATATATATATATATATGTATGTATGTATACCCATAGAGGTCAACATGTTTATTTCGATTAACAATGGAATTGCCTTTAAGGTACTCGGTTAACAGTAATCAAATGCTATTCGGTTAGACGTCAGGCTCAACTTGGTTACAGTTGGCCGTCAGAGTTGCTCTAATCGTCTCTTGGCAGGGGCTGGTACTGCGTCAGTATCTTGGCCATTTCTTGGGCCAGCTGTGGCGTAGCAGCGGCCAGAACACGGCGTGACATAATATCAAAATCGCCACCGTTTGTATCGATGACAACGCCGCCAGCCTCACGCACAATCAAATCACCGGCACAGACGTCCCAGGCATGAATGCCGAATTCGTAGTTGGCGTCAGCAGCGCCAAGAGCCACCATGGCCATGTTCAAGGCCGCAGAACCCAGTGCTCGCAATCTAAATGAAAAACATGATATATAATTCGATTCACTAAGAAATGAAAACCTTTCCATTTACCCATGCGCGCGCTTTGCCATTTTGGCAAAGTTCTCATTGACCACCTTCATCTTTTCTTCATCGCGTGTGGTACCGAATTCACTGGTGACGAGTGCCTTGCTTAGCTCCACCTGTCCACTGGCCTGTATGCGGCGTCCATTGTAGTAGGCACCCTGACCACGCTGCGCTGTGAAGCGCTGCTCCAGCATGGGATTGTAGATAATGCCAATTTCGGTAACCTTATTCACCTTGAGACCCACGGAAATGCAGGAGTGCGGAAAGTCATGCACAAAGTTCATGGTACCATCGACGGGATCGATTATCCAGGTTGGCTCATCAGTGAGTTTATTGACCCCGGCACCGGAGCTGCTTTCCTCCTCGCCAATGAATCTGCATTAAAAATTTATTAGGCATAGCCGTTTACATGCTAATTGAAGACGCGGACTTGTGATCGGGAAAATGATGGCGAATCCCACCCATGATTAGCTTCTCCACATCCTGATCGGTTTGCGTAACCAAATCAATGTCCCCGGACTTGCAAACAAACTCTTGTCGCTTCTCATTGTTGCGCGCAATCAACTAAATTAAAACTGCTTAGTTTATTTAACAACCACTTGTCGAGCAGCCGCAGAAAAGTACCTACCCGACCAGCCTCAGTTGTCAGATTGTTAATAATTTCAAAGCATTTTCCCAAATCTACGCTGTGCGCCATTCTATGCAAGTCGTTGCCTTTTTACGCTCACTCAACGAATGATTTTTTAATTGAATTAGCAAATGCGGAAAGTTTTAATGCTCGTACCGAACAGCTGTTTGACTAGAGTTGCCAAATGGTGGCAAAAATAATGAATACGCAAATAAGAGAAAACTGAGGCTGTGGTGCAGCGAAACTCAGTTTTCAGTGCAATCGTTGACAATCGATAGCAATGAAAAAAATTCAAATGGCTTATAATTGGCACAAATTCATTATTCGAGCATAAAATAATTATTTGAATCTATTCACGCCCATTTTTAAGAAAATTAAGTTTTTCGCTATTGCAAAATGAACCCAAAGAAGTTAGTAGAAAAGAGGCTGTGGTGCGGCGAAACTGACATCGATTACTATTAACAGTTAAATTGAGAAGAAATAAAATAAACGTTGTTTTGTTAGCTCCGCAATATTTACTTGATTACATTAATTTTGGCTAGAATAAATTATTGATGATTTTGATTACCGCGCATTATGGTATTGTGTCGTCTTTGAAGTATCCGAATCTAACTCATCACTTGAATCGGAGAACTCTGTCTGCGCAGAGAAATCTTTTGTTGTGATCTCTGTAGGAATTGTTTCATCGTCTCTTGGCGATGGATAATCCTGGACTAATTCGATAGACAAGGCTAACGCAAGTGGCCTAGTGCTAGCCGCTAAAACACGACGAGACATATTATCAACTGGACCGCCAGCGGGATCAAGAACCGCGCCGCCAGCCTCACTTATCAAAATATTGCCAGCAACCATATCCCAGAAGTGTAGGCCGAAAAAGTAAAACGCATCTGCGACGCCAGAGGCAACCATTGCCATGGCCATGGACGCGGAACCAATCGAACGCAACCTGAGAGAAAGTGCACTCAAATCACTCACAGATTGCCAAGTTTGGAGTTGCAGCTGGACTTACGCGTGAGTCTTGCTGATGAGCCGTTTGGTGTTCTCCATGGCTCTCGCGGCCCGGAATTCGTTCATTCCGTAGTCGTACTCATGAAGTACCAACGAATACTTGATTTTATCCTGACTGCTGACTCGTATGGGCTCGTCATTGAGTCGAGCACCCTCGCCCTTGCGTGCCGTATAGAGCTCATCCGAGGGCGGATTAAAGACAATCCCAAATATAGTTTCCCTATTTAAGAACAGTGTAACAGAGACGCAATAGTAGGGTAAGCCATGAGCGTAATTCGCGATGCCGTCAATCGGGTGGATGACCCACGTTGGATCATTAGTAAGCATCACTTTTTGATTGGGCGACATAAGTACCGCCCCCACAGCGACGATCCTACGTGGTAAAGAAAGGAAGAACGGAAGGAAGCAATTATGAATAAGTGATAGTCGAGCGATGTGGTCTCACTTGTGATCTTGATATCTAGCGTTGATTGCTTTGGTCATCGTGTCCTCAATTTCGGCGGCGATTCGCGCGCTGTAACTCTTCTCGTTCTCCTTTTCGGTACCCGCGCGTCGCAGTTTGCTGGATGACAAGGCAACGGCGCCTCCGTTCCTGGCCAACTTGACCGCAAACTCAAAAATATCATCCAATTCCTGCTTAGATTTATTCGGAATCGGCGCCATTTGGGATGCGACTGGTGCCACAGTTGTTACTACTGCTGCTGAAGGCAATGCGGATGGTGGTCTTGTCGGCGGTGTATGCTTCGCTTGTGGCGGAATCTCATACATCATGCCCGATGTATTTGTTGTCTTTGATGCATACTGTTTTGATGGATCGAAAGTAACATCCGTATTGATCATTTTGGTGGTCGTCACTGGCTTTGCTTTGGGGCTGGGGCTTTCGCGAGCCACCTTCGGGGGTGGATTGTAAACGGTGACTGCCTGGGGCGTCTCATGAGCTGCTTCGATTCGTGACGCTTCATCGTGTAGCTTTATTGGCGAGGTGCTCTTTAAGGGCTGCTCTGGGGCCGGTTTTTCGGGCACGGCAGTTTGGGTGATGGCAACAGTTTGACTTTGCTCCGCAGTCAACTTTTCGGGCGGGGGACTTTGAGCCTTCTCCACGTATTTTTCATGCACTTTATACGTGCTCGTGCTTGTCGACATAGCCCTTGGGGTGCCACCCTGTTTGGCGTTAGGCGGCGCCGTTGACATACGCCTATGCATCGAGCGCTGGTTCTTCAACTCAAACACCCGCGGATCCGAAGCGGTGGCCTCACGACCCTCGAGCCCATAGCTTGTGGCGGCGTTCTCTGCCTTCTCCGGCTCTTCTTTGGGCTTGTCGGTGCCATCGTTCTTCTTCTCTTCGGCCATGGCAATAATTTCAATGACAGCTCCTCTTGGCAATCCAATCTACCTACCAATCTACCAGCTGCCTTTGAGGAGTTGCATGCTCGTAAACAAGCGCTCGGCGTGGTCCGGTGCCTAAAAAAAACAATTGCAGTACGTATATCTATCTATATATTTATAAATATGTGTGTGTGTATGTGTGTAAGAATGTCAAAGGAAATCCGAAAAGCTTGAGAAACAATTTCACATTTTGATATTTGGCCCCATGCCATCTAGGGCTCATCATCTCGTTTGTGATATATCTGTTTGTCAGCCAGCAGCCGGACCATCTGGCCGCCCAGCTGGGGCGTAGCAGCGGCCAGGACTCGCCGGGACATAATATCGAGCTCGCCTCCAGCCGGATCCATGACTACGCCGCCGGCTTCACGTACTAGCAGTGCGCCCGCTGCTATGTCCCAGCAATGGGGCAAAAACTCGATGTAGCCATCCGCAGCGCCCATGGCCACCAGGGACAGATCCATGACAGCAGAGCCCGTGCTGCGTAAGCTGTGATGAACTAATGAGCCGGAGCAGCGATAAAGTATATATATATATTATTTACCTTTGTGCATTGCGAAACAGATCGACTGTAAGTGCCCACACTGTGTCCCTGTGTTCGCTGGCCAGATTCGCGGCATGCGGCTCGTGCAGGATCATCGAGCGCCTCAGCTGCGTCTGCCCGCTGGTGCGTATGGGACGACCATTCAAATAGCAGCCACAGTTTCGACGCGCCGTCAGTTTCAGCTGCAATATGGGACTGTAGCAGATCGCCAGCTCTGGCTGGCTGTTCAGCCAGAAGGCCAAGGAGATGCAGCTGTAGTGAAAGCCGTGCACAAAGTTCACGGTGCCGTCGATGGGATCAATGATCCAGGTGGGCTTATCGGTTAGCTTATGGCGCGTCGCCTGGCCTGAGGTGGCCTCTTCGCCAATGTAGACGTGATCTGGAAATACGCGCCTCAAGCCATCTACCAACAAATTCTCAATTTGTCGGTCTGTTTCTGTGACCAAATCCTGATTGTTCGTTTTGGTCTCGAAGACGCGAATCTTCTTATTCGCCGCCAAGAGTAACTAGCAATAAATAATTGATGCACGCTCTCACTATCCTTCTCTCTCTCTCCCCCCTCTCTCGCTCTCTTACCTCTGCTGCCTGTTCGACCAGCGTGCAACTCTCCTCGGCACATCTGTCGACATCCACCTCACAAGTGGCTGTGGAGCCCCATTTGATGACCGCATTTTGAACGCGCAACAATTGTTGCCATGCAAATTTCAACATTTTTGAACAATAATATTTAATGTCCTCAATTTTTAAATAAAAACCTACTGATTTAAATTAATATGCCTGCTACAAGTAGGAAGTTTGGCGACTCCATTTTCGGCCTTCCGTCATATCCTTATCCTAGTTAAAGCTGAACTGCTAAGTATGGATCTAAAGCTACCATCTTGTCTTGATTTGAAGTTTTCTGTGACTTCTCAGCGTCTTTGTCAACTGGTTTATCATCCGTGCTCGACTCACGGCTCGTCACTTTGATTGAGCCCCTGCGCTCCACGATGTGGAGTTCGGGATGCAATTTTTTGAGCAAAGCTAAAAGCTGATCGGTCCATCGCCTCATCGAATAAGAGAGTAGCATGTCCGCCTTGTGATCCTGGTTCAGAAACAGCATTGCTGTGCCCACATACCACGCCTCGTTGCCAAGCCTATATAAGTCAGACCTCTGCCCCGGCTTCCTGCATCTGATCAAATATTTTCTGCCCAGTCTACGTAGTCTAATAATAAATGATGCAGGCGTGTGACTTGCATGTTCAGCTATAACTGAGATGCACACTTACTTTTGAGCCCTTTGGGTGATTTTGTTCATATACCCGAGCTTGGGAGTGCCTATCTCCATCATATTGTCATTGCTGGCAATCGAGTGCGAAGAGAAACCGCTCTGGAATAAGTAAGGCAGAACTCCAAAGATACTGCGCCCGCCTACTAGCAGCAGATTACTTGGAGTAGCTGCGTATTCAAGCAAAATTCCATTATCTTCGCTTCTGAACCTGAAAGAGATTTCATTATTTTCGGGGTTAATAATTAATTAAATAATAATTGAATTGTGTTTATTTAAATTGGTTTTACTCACTCGCTCAATGGATATGGCTTCGATGCATTCTCAAGTATTTTATGTGTTCGATCTGAGCTCGTCTTCGTCGCATTCGCGTGGCTATGCATCTTCCTCGGATGCCACGGGGCCTGTCTGAATGGAGTTTTCAGTTGTAAACGGCATTTGCCAGATGCAACAGCATTGAAATTGGTCAAGTAGAATGGAATGTTGTTGGCAACAGTGGCAAGCAGACCGCGGCTGCTGCTGATCGCCGAGAATCTCCTACTAATGCTCTGCATCTGCTCGTTTTTACTCACTTAAAAATTTGAAATGAATATATTATTTCTGAATGCCAAATAGCTCCCTATCTTCTGATGCCTACTTGATCGAATGAGTTCATGTGTCAGTTTTGCTTTGGCTCGTCGTCTCGGGGATTGGGAAAAAGTTGCTTTATCATTGGCACAATTTGGTCGGCCAGCTGAGGTGTAGCCGCTGCCAGCAAGCGGCGCGCATAAATGTCAAACGGGCCGCCGCACGGATCGATGACAACGCCGCCGGCCTCCTCGACCATCAGGATGCCCGCAGCCCAATCCCAGACGTGCGAGCCGTAGTGCAGATAGGCATCGCAGGCGCCAATGGCCACCTGTGCCAAATTGAGCGCCGTCGAGCCCATGGTGCGTATGCTATAAATAAACCCATCAATCTCAACGAACCCCGACTAAACACTCTTTATCTGCCCGCTCACCCGTGCGCCGTGGTGCCCAGCTGAAAGATATTGGCCAAACTCACATGCTCCGCATCTTCGTGCTCCTTAATCGAGCACTCCACATAGACGAGAGAGTGCTTCAGCTCTCGCTGTCCGCTGACGCGCATCTGCTGCCCATTGAAGTACGCCCCATGGCCAGGCTGTGCGACATACGTTTGCCTCAGCATCGGATTCTCTATCCAACCCAGCACGCCTTTCCTCTCCACATACAGAGCGATTGAGGTACAGAAATGCGGAAAGCCGTGCACAAAATTTGTTGTGCCATCGATGGGATCGATGATCCATGTGGGTGCGTCGGTGAGCACCCAGCTGTCGGCCGTGCCTTCTGTGCCCTCCTCGGCAATGATCTCGTGGTCGGGAAATACCTTTCTGATGCCGCTCACTAGCATGCGCTCGATGGCTCGATCCGACTTGGTCACCAGATCGCGTTCATGCGCCTTTGTCGTGTACTTGGGCTTCTGCTCTTGAGCACGCATCATCATCTGCAACTCATTCACATGGACATCTACGTTATGGCTGCTCGATTAATATACGCTACCTTGCCGGCCTCCCTGCTCAGCTCCGAGACTAGAGTGCAAGCCTGATCAGCATCGGCCTTGGAGAAGTGTCTCCTAAGGCAATGACAGTAGACAGCTCTTGAAAGTAGGTGCATTGCGACAATTGATGGATTATAGAAACTAACTAATTTAGATATTGTATAATTAATTTTATGCTCGAAGTTTAACTCTAAGGCGTTTTTCCTGCTCAGCCTTGGACATGCAGATGGTATTGCTTATGGAATAATCAGTTGAAACTTGTCAATGCAAATATATTTAAATATAACCCGAGCGAATAGTAGTCGGGCAAGCGCCTCTTTCCCCAATTAGATTCATCTCATTTGCATTCAAACACATTAAAACAATAAACTTTATTATACACATATATATGATTCGATAAATATACATATATATATATATATATATTAAATATGTACATAATATATATCAGGGTAAGATAATGTAAGTTCCCTTCGCATCGACACAGACACGCTCTAAAGCTATTCAACTTTATACAATCAGACAGGGCCGCTGCTGGGACGACCCTCCTCCATTAAGATTAAGAAGCACTACGTTCCATTCAAATCTCTTTCGACTCTCTCTCTCTCTCGTCGTAGGTTGATTAACTATAAATAACAAATACTTACTACGGTCTGTTCGCCTCCTGATTGATCTGTTGTGGTAGCTAACGATCGGGGCAAACGCGACTAACAATGAAATACATATATGTATATCTATGTATGTGTTATATAATTAAGACATATATAAATTTTGAGTTTAGCAGCAGTTTCGTTCAATGATATGTACTTGTTGCGGTTAGTCTCTTGCGACTATATAGCATATACGATATATACGTAAATATGTATATCAAATAAATATATAATATATTTATATATATTTATATATATATATATATATATATAGGAATGTTGATAAGCTTTATGCAACTCTGATATGTTTCGTTCCCAATCTTAAAAGCTAACAAACGTTTCGAACGTCTAGTAAATATCGCCACAAATATATATCTATATATGTATGTATCTTTGATCCGGACTTACGTGTTCCATTGTGCGCTAGGCTGGTGCTGCAAGTGACTGAATATATATATATAAAAAAAAAATAAGTTGAAAAACTACAAGAAAATTTCTCTAAAAAATTATAAATTGTGTTGATGTTGTGTTTGTTTTTGTTTTTGTTAATGGATATTACTGGAATCGTGTATATATTTTGTTATATCAATTCTACTAAAAATACATACATAATCAATATATAATTAAATTTGTATCACAACGAATTTAGCAAGAACTTAATCTAAGACTACAACAAAGAAACAAAAGAACTGGAAAAATGTGCGTGCTCAGTATAATATTAACTACAGTGTGTATAAGGACACGTACGATATAGAATCAAGAGTCTATGTCCAACCATTACTTACGCACACACAGCTTACGAACTAAGTGGAATCTGTAAGCCGGCTTGCAGAGGGGGAGGCGCGGCGGGGCGGGGCGGGGGCCAACAGTTAAACGTTAAACATAGATAATATGGGGGAGGAGATTTACAAGATTCATGTTATCAGGTTATAAGCTGATCAACTGTTAGCCTATAGCTAGCTAGATAGGGTTTACAGAGCAGCAAGGTCATTCGATAAGCGAAGAGTAACGGCATCTCTGGGTCTCTCTCTCTATTTCGCCTCCACGGGTCGATTGGCGAACAACTGCTCCACAATCTGCTCGTCGGCCAGCGTGGACGTGTCGCCCACATTGCGATCGTTCACGGCAATCTTGCGAAGCACACGACGCATAATCTTGCCGGAACGTGTCTTGGGCAAACCGGGCGCATTTTGTATAACATCGGGCATGGCAAATGGTCCGATCCGATCACGCACCATCTTCTTAAGATCTGCGATCAGTTTTTGGTCGAATGCCTCGTTTTCATTGGGCGTGATAAAGCAGTAGAGGCACTCGCCCTTCACCGGATGCGGGCGAGAGACTACAGCCGATTCGGCAACGCGTGGATGCTCCGTAAGCACAGACTCGACCTCGGCAGTGGACATTAGATGGCCAGACACGTTCAGCATGTCATCCACGCGTCCAGTGATCCACAAATAGCCATCAGCATCGCGACGGGCGCCTACAGAAAAATAACATTAGACATGGCTATGAAAGTGAAAGTATGCTCAAGCTCACCATCTCCGGTGCAATAGAAGCCTGGGAACTTGGAGAAGTAGGTGTCCTCGAAACGCTCATGATTGTTGTACAGCGTGCGCATCATGCCTGGCCAGGGCTGCGAGAACACCAGATAGCCCTCGCCCTCGCCCTTAATCTCAATGCCGCACTCGTCCAGCAACGTGGGCTTGACGCCAAAGAACGGAAAAGACTGCAGCACGGATTTATATTAGATATGCACCAGAACAGGTCACAAGACAATATCAATTCACTTACAGCAGAGCCTGGTTTCATGGGCGTTGCTCCTGGTAGAGGCGTGATAACATGTCCACCGGTTTCCGTCTGCCAAAATGTGTCCACGATGGAGCACTGCTCCTTGCCAATGATGCGATAGTACCATAGCCAAGCCTCTGGATTGATGGGCTCACCAACGCTGCCCAAGACCCTGCAACGGAAGAGAATCAAATTAGATTCACATATGACTTGGGTCTGGTGGGTAAACCTACTTAAGTCCGCTCAGATTGTGCTTGAGCACGGGAGCGTCGCCGAACTTCATGAGCGCGCGTATGGCCGTGGGTGCCGTGTAGAACTGGGTGACCTTGTATTTGTCAATGACGCTCCAGTAGCGGTCGTTGCCCGGGAAGAAGGGCGTTCCCTCGAACTGCAAGCAAAGTTAAAGCGCAGTTAGTAAGGCTAATAAGCATTGGCATGCTAATTGCAGTACGCACGATAATGGAGGTGGCGCCGTTGGCCAGTGGTCCGTAAACCACATAGGTGTGTCCAGTGATCCAGCCCACGTCAGCAGTGCACCAGTAGATGTCGCCTGGCTTGTAGTCGAACACGATCTTGAACGTGGTGGCCGCGTAGAGCAGATAGCCGGCCGTGGTATGGAGCACGCCTTTAGGCTTGCCCGTCGAGCCGCTCGTGTAGAGCATGAATAGGGGATCCTCGGCATCCATCCACTCGGGATAGCAGGCGGGCTCCTTGTCCTCCATCTCCTCGTGCCACCAGTAGTCCCGATCATCGGTCCACGGTATATCCTGGTCCACATGGTTGTCCTGGCAGGGCGTCACGCGCTTCAGGTGAGACACCACAATGCACTTCTCCACGGAATGGCCCATCTCATCGACCTTCTCCAACGCCGTGTCGCACAATGCCTTCAGATAGAGCGGCTTCTCGCCACGCCAGGCGCCATCCGCCGTGATCAGCAGCTTGGCCTTGCAATCGAACATGCGTTCCGCCAAAGAATCCGCCGAGAAGCCGGCAAAGACAATCGAGTGTACGGCACCAATGCGAGCGCAGGCCAGCATTGCAATGGGCAGCTCCAGAATCATGGGCATATAAATGGACACGCGGTCACCCTTCTTGATGCCATGGTCCTTCAGCACATTGGCGAAGCGGCAGACCTCCTCCAGCAGCTTGCGATAGGTGAGACCACGCGAATAATCATCCGGGTGATTGCCCTCCCTGCAACATAATGAAAAATAAATGCGGAAATTAATAATATATTCATTTTGGCAACCTGCCCAGCTATAAGAATGTGTGTGTGAGAGAGAGAGAGAGAGAGAGAGAAAGAGAGAGAGAGAGTGAGAGTGAGGCAGACGCCGCCTGTCCACAGCTAAGTGGATATCTATTTAAGCACCCACGCAGCAGCTCAATTGGATCACTTACTGCAATTTGATGCTTCCTAATTGTCGCTAGCTATTTCATTTAAATTTGCAACATAATTTGATGATTTGATAAGCTGCCTTCGCCTCTCCCACTAGTTGCTCATAGAGTAGCGCCTCTCTCTTTGATTCTCAACTAGGCAACAAAAGCCAATAACCGAGCGCACAAGCAACGACAGCTGCATTGACTGCTTATATGCTGCATATATATACATATATATATATATATATATATATATATATATATATATATATAACAGTCTTAAATTTAAGTATACGTAAGAGACAAATTCAGAGCGCAAAGCTATATTATATATATATATATTTGTTAATTACAGTCTGTTTTGGATTAAATTTCGTAGAAATGCTAAAAACAAACTATGATTAACGAAAAGTTTCCATTTTTGTGATAAACAAATTTTCATTTACGAAAAAAATATAAATAAGAATTTCTCAAAGGAAAATGCAATATATGTCTGCATATAGAACAAATTTTTATGTAATATAATTCAATTATCATTTATTAAATAAATAAAATACTTTATTTAAACTAAAATAAATAAAACTAATAAATATATTTATAAATATTATTTAAATATTTGTTTAAGACAATATTCTATCCCTGTAAACTATTAATGACAGATACATATGCTTTTACTACGCACTGTTACCCATTATCCATTGACTTGTCTGGTAGAATTAATTGCACCCAAATACAAAATGCATAAAACTTAACAGCAAAACGCAATGCACAATCGAGTATAAAATCGTGACGGATATATGTATGTATATATTATCTATATACATACATACTGTAAGTGTTCTCAAGGACAAACGGCAATAGAGAAAGCTATGCTTACGGGCGTTGGTCTAGGTCAACTGTCGCAGCTGTAGACAATGCGACGTGCAATACAGCACAATGGCCAAGCAAACAGGCTTTAAATGACTCAAATGCCATATAAAAGTTGTAAATCAGTGACTAAATATTAATATTGGGGGAAGGAGAGTGGCAAGTAGGAAGTATCCAATCGCTTTGTCATATGGAACGATAAGAGTGCCATCAGACCATTCGGGAAATAAATAAGTAGATCGCAATCATGACGTACAAGAAGCTATTTTAGGACGGCTATCATCAGAAGGCCGGTACAAAGTACGCTGCTTTCTTTCCAATCTGTTATGAGTTGGCCGCTGAATGTAGAGGCGCGGTAGCCGCTGCTACTGTAACCTAGCGAAATAATTTTCAACGCATGCGAAATTAATGACATTTAATTAGTAAGGCGTTAAAAATATATCGAAAACAAAAAGAACATAAAACGAATGATTAATAACAGTGAATGTTAAAGCTAACAGCGCTGTTAAGGGAGACTCTGCTTGAATCCAGGCCATTACTCTCTCGCGCTCTTTGGATTTTACTCTCCCTGCAGTTTAGCAAGCACTGCTCGCACAAAGGTACATCACATTACTGCTGCTCTCATCAAACTGTCAAACTGTTGAACATTCTCTGCAAATGACTAATTATGAGTGTTAGCCGATCGACCTATGTATGGCGCGATGTTTGCGCCCAAGTGCTTTCGATTTATCACTAGAAATTGCTCTTGTTCACTTGTCGCTAGACAATCTTTCAGCTAATCAATTTGCTAGCAAACCGCATTGCCTGGAAACGAATTGAAAGACGGCAACAACAGCTCATGATCTTGACCGCCGACGACGGGGCCATTCATTGGCAGCAGACAGACGCGTGGCCCACCTCGCTTATCGCAAAAAGTCGCAAATTTAGTTTTGGGAAGAAACGCACACACATCAGAATCATGTGAGGAGGTGCGGCAGCGGCAGCAGCAACAACATTAAGAATTATCTAAGCGTAAGCAGCTGTTGAATCGCGTATCTGAAAGCTAAACAAAAATAAAACACTAAAAAGCATAAAACAAATCGCATCGAATGTTTTCATTTGTTGTTGGCGTCAAGAATTTCAAGTTAAGCTTTTTTTCATTTTCTTTCGAAGTTATGTTTTGCGTGCGAGTGAGCGGGCGGTCAGACGGCCGCTCGACAGTTGGAGAGCAACATCGTATGATTTTCGTCTAGCCAAAGTGGCAGATGCTAAATTATGCAAACTGTTTTTAGTGTCGAAGCATTTTGTTGTGATAAAAAGAAGGTAGAGCGTAAAGTACAGAGTATTCTCTGCCATAACGAGGGCTCATCATCAACAATTTGATACCAATTACGAATGCGCAGTGTTGCGAAAAGTGATAACAAAACGTGGACGAAAGAGAGCAAAAGCAAACAAACAAACGTATACGTATGTATGTATGTATGTATCCGATTGCCCAATTAATGTTGTTGTTGTTGATGTGCTCGCCCTTTCGATTACGCTTCAGTTGGTGTCAGCACTAACATTTAAAGTTTCTTTTACTCACACGCACGCACACACACACATACGCGCACGCACTCACATATATCTATACACTCATACTTTTTAGCCGGTTTAGCGCATGTGTGAATGCCTATGAGTTCTCTCTGTATGATTGGCTGTGAGTAATCGGACGATATGATCGCGTGATTTTCATGGGCCACGCAGTGCAGCCAAAACTGTAGGTAGGAAGCACTCTGACCTGTAGAGCGGAAGCTGCGCTTCGAACCGAAACTCTTAACTTTTGACACTGGCATTGTTTCTCATTCCGCTTTTTGCTTCTTTCCCATTAGTTCATTGCCAGACGTTGTGACACACATTAAGGCGCGAAATATTTGATTTGATTTGTTTCGATTTGATTTCGTATTGTTGCGTACGAAGCGATTTCCATTTGAATAAACAATTTGACCGCTTTGTGCTAATCGCACGCTTATATAAAAGTGACAATATAAACGTGTACAGGTATGCTCGTATTGAAACCTATCATTTTATAGCACAGTAAAGTTGAAAGAAAAAAAATAAAGAGATTTTGCTTTGCTTTTTAAGTTTATTGCCTCGTCTTGTGTATTATCTATATTTTCCTTACTTTTTATTTTGTTGGTTATCTTATCTCTTTAATGAGCGAATGTATTGATATTTGGGTTTAATGTTTTTAGAAACATTCCCCGTTTGACCTTGCCAAGCTCTGCGCCACCTATATACATATGTCTGTTCCTGATTCAGTATGCTCTATAAATATATATGACGATTTGCATTTCTTTTCGCACGCGTCTTCAGAACTCGCTTGAACTCTTGATAACCCCCGAGATTAGACAAAATTAACATTAGTTAAAGATTTTTTTGATTTTTTTATGTCGGCGATTGATGTGAACTTTGCTAACGATAACCTGCAAGACATAAAATATTCCATACAGGAATGTGCGAAAGAAAAACAAACAGCAAAGACGCAATAGTAGGAATAGACGTAATCGATTGCAATCTGAGGGCATTTGCGACTTCTGAAGAACATTCGAATCGATTTCCACACCTGATTCAGTAATTAGACATTGATAAAATACAAAATAAATCAATTCGATTACAATATTTTAACGATGGGAAATTTCTACCAATATCTTTAGATTGTATTTCAATTGTGTATGCTTGAAGTATTTACATTTGTTTATTTGCCCATAGGCGAGGCAAGCCTTTAATATTTGAACAGACCTAAGTAAACATAGAGGAGAAAACTAATAAACTTTGCAATTTACAATTCAAATATATTATATGCGCATAGCTCTGACATTGACCTTCTCGGAAAGTGGCCGCGCTTCAGCTTTAACTAGCGAATTTATAATGTTCAGTCAGCTGTCAACTCTTAAGGAGCTGAAGCAGTCTGTCCTTGAAAGAGAAGCAGCGAGTGAGAGGAGAGAGAGCGAACGAACGCAAGAATGACCTAAGGCACAGTAACGGTTAATGCTGCTTTTCACCCAAGTTAAAGGCGAACATCTGTTCGTTCCGTCTCGTAGCTGCGCACTGCAAACGAATCGAGGGTAGGTAAAGGAAGAAGGCGAGAGCCACCCAACTTGGGCGGCAGCACTTCGTCGACGTCACGAGCGCGTTTCGTAATAGCAAAAGCATGAATATAAAATCAATACGTAATTGTCCTTTGCGTTACTTTTGTTTTCATGCGTCGCACCCAACGGGGCCAACGTTTGTTTTGGCACTTACCAATAGTAGGCTATCTGATCGCCCAGTCCGTTTCGCACATTTCGATCGAGCAGATTGTAGCAAATGTTGGTCGAGGCGCCCTCCATCCATTTAATGGAGATGGGTCCTTTGGAGATGTTGAAATTGTATTGCATGAATTTCGAGGGATCCGCTGGCGTCTCCCAGTGGAATTGTTTCGCTACGCGAGACCAAAACTCAGTGGGATTGTCCAAGGACTCCTTGTAGAATTTCGTATACTCTTCAAAGCTGGATATGTAGGCATTGCGGCTAATCGCCGGATTTGGATTGAATATTGATTTTTCCGTTGGCATTTTGGTTCTGTCGTATCTTTTGTTCCACTTGGTTGGCTCTGCAAATCTATGACAATTATCCTTTGCTCATGCGACTTGTCACTGTGCCCCTAGTATTAACTGTCACTTTGTTTGGCCCTTGACTAGTAAGGTGTGTGCGTGTGTCTGTTTCAATTTGTATATATGTGTATATATTAAATGTATGTGTGTGTGTGTAGTTCTTCTACTGCCCGCAGCGCACGACTTCTTGTACCGCACGGTTCGAGTTCAATTTGAGCACTGAGCGCAGCGCTCGCCCGATATCAAGCTTTTTGCCATGCCGAGAGCTTTCGCCCGGTGAGCTTTTAGCGCGCGCACGAGAACCTTTCGCGCGCCGTCAAGTTCAAACTGGGCGAGCTTATCAGCATCTGTTTTCGTGAGCTGACTCTGGCAGACGCTCGACCTGCCCATCAGTTGGTTATCAGTAAATACATTTCCACGCTTGGCTTAAGGGTGTGCTCACTGCCAATCCTAATCTAGTGCGTCGTCTGCCGGCGTACGTAATCAGGTGATAATCGCAGCCTCAGCAACAGATTTTGTTACATGTTGCGTTCAACGGCTATTTCCGCTGTGTGCCAACGCCACGCTGTTTGGCAATGATCTAACATTGAGTGAAATTCGAGTGGTTTGATAAGAACTCATTCATACGCTAAGAGCGGACTCTCTCCCTCTCTCTCTGTATCTCGCGTTGGCTGTCTTATCAGTCACAGCCATAGCGATTCCATGGGGGGGAGCAGCGATACCGAGGTGCCACCCGTAGGTCATTTTGTGATTGCGATTATGATTATTTCGAGTGTAATATTTGGCGTTTCAGTTTATTCTTAGAGTGTAACGAAATCCAATAGTTATTTGTGTCTTTGGTGACTATGTGGATGATGAGAGAGTTGTGAGTTTCAGGTGTATGATGAATGAGTTTACAGCGTGTTTTATCTGAATTATCCCACAGCTAGATTAGTGATCGGTGCTGTTGGTTAGAAAAACCTTGTACTGCTCCTCTGTCATAAGTTTCTTTAATTCCGCGGCATCTTTGATCTCCACCTTGAAGAGCCAACCTGAGTGGGAGAGAAACCGTGTGGTGAATATCGAAAATCGTGAATGTGGTATAAATGTCTCACCTTTCTCGTAGCAACTGCTATTCACCAGGGCTGGTGTATTCTCGACATCACCATTCTTTTCCGTCACCTTGCCGCTGATGGGCGAGTAAACCTCGCTGGCTGCCTTCACGCTTTCCAGAGCACCGCATTCATCGTCTTTCTTAAGTTCGGTACCCGGTTCGGGTAGCTGGGCGAACACAACGTCACCCAATGCTTCCTGTGCATAGCTGGAGATGCCCACAATGGCTTTGTTGTCATCCAGCAATTCGACCCATTCGTGTTTGTCAGTGTAGCGCCGTTCTGTAAGACCAAAAACTTAATAACTGTTGCATTTTCAGCTCACTCCCTGCCAGTGCCTCTCAAACCATTGTTGGTTGCTACATCTGATTGCATAAATTTGTAGTCTTACCTTTGTCGAGGATGCAGCTGATATGAAAGCTACGGCACTGTGATGCTGCAAGAGGCATAGCACGCACCTGGCGAGCTACCTGCACACCAACACGAATGAATTTTGTTATGAATACCATTTTCGTTTGAAAATTATTTAATGAATATATATATATATATTTGCTCTACAATTTACACCGACACGTTATGTCCCCGAGCACGTTTCAAAATGAAATGAGAAGTATTGAGGCAGTGTGCTACGTTTTACGCTCAACAATAATGCTTTAAGTCAAAATCTGTCGTCAAATTCGACCGGCTTATCAATATTATGAATTATTTTTGTGAACTTTCGATTGACCTGCGTTCGATGGATATGCTCAAACTGCGTAACGCAAACGCAAAAATGAGCAACGTAAGCGCAATATGCTCAGAGTTTTACTAGCATAGAGTATTTTTAGTATTTTTGCAACTCTGTTAGAAAAATCGATAGTGTTTTTTCTTTTGGCGCCAATTTACCAAATTTTCTGTGACTATGAAACATAAGACATCTTATGGAAATATAATCAAAATGTTGTGTGTATATAATCAATATGTTTTAGTTTGTATATTGTCAGTTAAGAATTAATCGAAAATATTCAGCATTTAGCGCGAAACTCAAAGGAATATAGTGTTATTAAATTATTTAATGACCTTGCACATTTGACAATCTCAACAAAATCTTTGCTGGGGTGCATGATTCAATAAAGCGCATATTTTCAACATTAGTTTCTTCTCTTATCAACAGTGGAATAAAAATCAAACACATTTAATTATACTGTGTGTGTGCAAATAAGTATAAATATGTATATATTTTATTCACAGATAATAATATACATACATCTATTGTTAGTTGAACGTAAATAAATAAAAACATAATACTCTGATAAAAACTACAACTGGCGCCAAGTAAATGTCTTTTTTGTTTTTACTTAATTTTAGCTGCTTTACTTCTTTGCTGGCTTTACTTGGGTAACAATGACTGGTTGGGGGAGGGGTCGGTTGGATGGGGGAGTTAAATATTTGAGAATTATATGGATTAATTTAGGTAGGAATGCCTTGGCACACATTTAGTACTGCTGATGACGCAGTATGCCATTGGGATTGGGACTGGGCTGTGGCGAATAGTCGGGCATTGGGAAGGCGGTAGAGGCCATGACTATTGTCTCCTGGACAGGACCCTGCGAGGACTGTCGCGCCGGTCGGTTGTTCTGGTTGGGCGCCGGATACTGCTGGAAGGCATCGATGCTGCGGAAGCGACGATCCATCAGATTCGCATCGCGAGACATGTGTGCAGCGCGAACAATGGCCTCCTCGTTCACCTCGATGGTCTCCGCAGTGGAGCGAGTCTCCGGAATGTAAGCATCATTGTTATAAGCCTGCACCTCAAGTCTACAACAATAAAAGGTATATTGTAAGGAATATATAATTGCAATTGAGAGACGAACTCACTTCTCCTCCTCGTAGGCGCGTATCGGAGGCCTGCTGCTGAGTATGTCATTAGAGTCTTTGCGTGGCATGAACAGCGTGTCCTACAGGTAAATTCAATAAAGTTAAAATTAATATGATAAGTTGAATTTTAAGTCAATTAAAAATATACACTGTGGGCATTTAATTATCGCTATATTAAAAACAATCAGCTTCATAAGGTCGCCTAACAGCTGACAGCTACGAGATTCCCCTCTCTCTAATCTGAGCTGCGACATGAAATATACAAATGGACTGGGGCTGCATTCAGCTAGGCGTACTACAGCTTGCTTTATAAATTTTATAATTAAGTCAATGAGATTTGAATTTGTATTTTCAATGCAAAAATGTTGCACAGAGAATTCCAAGAGCGTGCCCTGTAATGCTGTCAAATGCTGACTGATATGTAACAGCTCAAAAGCATCAAGATGTAAAATGAGTTCGGCAGCTGGCAGCTCTCTAATGGGACAGTTATTAAGATAAAGGATTACAGGGTATATTGTGCAGTTGTTGGAAACGGAAACTTTGCATAAAATCTAAAAACGACGTAAAAATTCCCATTAGCTATCAGCCACTTTATAAGCCAGTTTATCGACTACTGGACGCTGCCAACTGATAAGCATTTGACTGCGTACGCTCGTCGCACTTGCCGTGTGTGTGCAGAGCTCTAAGTTTAGATGTGTCGTAGGCGAAGCCGTCAAGGCGTAGTCATCGAAAGTATCGGAATTTAATTTGGCGCTTACATACCCCACACACACACACACACATACGCCAGAGAGCCGCATGTCTGCATGGCTCATTGATCTTAGTATCTAGTTGGGTGGGCTGACAAGTGGGTTTTGCTTGATTTATTGCAGCCCAATTACATGCGCCATGCGCCGCCGGGCCAGATGATGATGTCACTTACCGTACTCTCCTTATCTTGGCTGATTTGCACCGCTCGCCGTACCAGGTAGACGAGCAAATGCAGGTTGATCAGCCACATGATGAAGCCCTTGAACGCGATGATCATCATTGATATGGCTGCCACGCCCCCAGCCACAAGCTGCGCCGCATTGGGATCCACGTAGCCAACATTGATGCTGTTCGCATTGAACTCGGAGGCGCGCGCATGGAAGCGGCTAAAGTCGACGCCAAAGATGACACCGGCCACCAGATCCATGGCACAGATCACGGCCACAAAGAATGCCCAGCTGTAGATCACGCTCAAAGTCTGCTGCACACTGTCCTTGCTCAGGCCTGAAAGGGGAAACACGAAGATTGAGGGAATCAGTTTCGAGCTCATCCATCAAGTGAACAATTAGTGCAGCAATTACTGATGAGTGACAGAGAGTACTTGACTCTGACATGAAATGCGTTCTTAACTATGTGTGTGTATGTGTGTGTGTGTGTGTGTGTGTGTGTGTGTGCATTAGTGTTTATGCCTAATCAGAAAATTGTGGAGAAACCTCATCGTTTATTACACAACAACACAAATATTAAATACCAAAAATAAAAAGACAAACAAACCAATCGTTTACCTCTGCCAGTATACCCTGTGCACAGCTGAGCTAACTAAGAGGGCATATTGCAGTCATATTACAAGGCAAACTATAATATATATATATATATATATTCACAGTCTAAAAATAATTATTATCTCTCAGTTCTTTTGTGAGCTCTGTCATCCTACGAATCTCTTTCTGCGTTTTCTTATACATCATAAATATTTAATATTTAAATCCCAATTTTAAGTAAAACCGAAATTTAATTAAATTTTATGGAAGTTTGGCAAAATGCATAAACATTCATAAATTAAAAACTTTTAAAGTAGCTCAAGAATTTTTAGACGACATCCGAGTTACAGTTTCTCGAAGGGTATCTCTTAGTCAAACTCTATTAATTGGAGCACTCATATTTGTTAGTTATGGGGCTTTTGATTTTATCTTTGGGTTAAGCAGCTTGAATAAAAAATATTATTGAAACGACGCTAGATAGTGATAAAACTGAGTTGAACTCCATTGAAATGCCGCGCCACGTGAATCACCGAAAATAACGAAATTGCGATTTCCGTCAGCGGTGACTTAATTTTAATCAATTGCCAAAGATGCAGAGATAGAATTATTATATTCCATATTTATATATCACCTGTCAGGAGCAGAATGGACACAATGAACCAGCAGACCGAGAGGCCAAGGTAGACGCAGTCCCAGATGAGCAGCTGTGTGGGATCGAAGACGGTTACGACACTATCGATCATGGTGCGATTGTAGCTCTGGTAGGCTTCGGGGGACATCTTGCAGCTGCCGTGGAAGTAGACGTCGAAGAAGATGACCTTAACGAGGACGCCATAATTCATTTCGTTCGTGATGTAAATGTTGCAGCTATATGCGATGATTGCCGTTATCGTCAGGCCAATCCAAATGACAGCTTGCACCTGTAATGGGTATGTGAGCGAGAGAGAGAGAGAGAGAGAGAGGGAGAGGGGGTTGAGTGAGGAAACAACTTGTTTGTTGACACACGTCAATGGGGCATTATGGGGCTCTCTTCTTTCTATGCAGTCAAGTGAATCAGTTTTAGATAACAATTCTGATTGATTGGGAGCAGCTGATCAGTCGGAAAAGTAACTGCTTCCTGGATGATAGCTCTTGACTTCAGGCAATATTTCCAATAACTTGTAGCTGCTGGCTAACAGATGGTGCTCTTATCGAGTGCTCGAATGGGGTCAAGAGAAGATAAAAAGGTTCACGTTGCAGTCATTACTCACCACGCCGAGTGCACCGGCCCAGTTGGCCCAGGTTTTCAGGGAATCAAAGTTCCTAATGCCCAACGCTGGACGCCCGTACATCATGATTGGCTAACTAAATTGAATGATTCCACACAATAATTATTCTCGCTATTGACGCTCGCGAGGTGCTTTAAGCAACTAAATCGACCGGACGCGTTCAATGGAAATCGTAGCGGGCCCGTAACATGGGCTAATTAATTTTAGCGTTTTTCAATTTGTTTTTGCAACTCGTTTAATTTTCGATAACACTTTGAATACAACAACAGCCCAATGCAACAACAACTGGCCAATAAAGACTTGGCTGAGTACACTTTTATTTTCAAATATTCGACTTTATACGCTGAAATGCGTTCGCTTTTCGTATCGTTGGCCAACTGAAAATGCGTCTCTTTGGCCACGGCCACGGGCTCGGGCTCTGGCTCTGGCTCGGGCACGGTTACCAAATATAAATGGGTGTATATATATATAAATGAGTATACCATTATTATTATCATCGGTGAACGGAGCTGGCTGATAACGCGAGCCTCAATATTGCCAAACGTCAGAGCTCTTGCACCCGCATTCACCTCGTTTACCATGCCCACAAACTGTTCTTCGGACGTGCAAAATCGCGTTGAGCATATATAACAAATCGCTTTGGAATCTTATCGGGCCGTTAGGAATGTTTAGAGTTGTAAAGATATTTATAAATTCTCATAAATTCATAAACGCATAGCCATAACAAAGGAAAATTTGAATAGCGCGCGAATTGAGCGACACCTAGCGTTAGTTTGCAGTACTCGATGTTACAAGCTAATTCTCTGACGTGTCGTACGACAAACTGTGACCAGTGGCTGATCAACATGCATCATCTTTATTATTTCATTGAACATTTTGTATTATTTTTAAAATCGCTATTTTTTGTTGAATTTACACAGCGTGATAAAATTATTGCATACTAAAACGATTTACAATCTAGAGTGATGTGCAGCACACGTCATTTGTTGTTTGATGAGCGCGTCTGAACGTGTATGCCTACCAAAAAGGCCGCCATTTCCGCATCGTGTAAAAGAGATAGTCGACTATCGGATTACCAAATATCAGGCCGCATGCGTGCGTTAAAAAGAGACAAATATATTGCGCACTGCTGCTCGTAAGTATTTAACCCTAAATAATACAGCACTCTCGATAAACTTTAGTACAGTCGAAGTGACGCCGCGGCATACAAACTTTAATGAAAACCTAAACAAATTGTTGTCCGACTTCCGAACAACAAAAACGACAGAGAAGTAGAAAATTAAAATTCATCAAAGTGCCGATAGTAAATTGCCTCAAACTGTGCTCGACTCAAAATAAATGTGGCAGTGAATGCAGGCGGTTTTTACAAAAAGAAGAAAAAAAAAAAACGAAGTTAAGAAAAATATACTAGAATAATAGCTAACAAGATCCCCACGCAAAAAGAGACAGCCACAAAAAAAAAAAGAAATAAAACACCGCACACACGCGTATATAATGAACAATCAACTTAACCCGGCCACCTACCGCAAATTCAATAATTTGCTCAGCAGCGGCGCAGTCACCGTCACCGGTCCCGGCCAGCCACGCATATTGAAAACGACGCGTCTGGCGACGCCCGCATCGAACGTCGCAGCGCAGCAGCAGCAAAGTATGATGGACTCGGATGCCGCGGCACGTTGTTACATCTGTGACGAGCCACTGCTGGCCAGTCAGACGCAGACATCGCTAACGGAAATGTGCACCACGCACACCTCCACCAAATTTCCGAATAAGCTGGCCCAGCTGGTGGGAGAGGGCTTCTTGGTGATTGTGTGCAATGAGGATTTCGTTTGCTCGCGCTGCACCAATCTGGTCAACTACTTTGACCGCTTGGAGAACGATGTGGAGCGCGTCAAGGCGAATCTCTTGAATTTGCTGAACAAAAAGTATGGCATCAACGAGGACAGCGGCGGCAGCCATGCCGAATCCGCAAGTCCGCCGCTCAAGATGCAAAAGCTATCCGGTGGCGTAGGCAATCGCTCCATGGAGGAGGCTGGCGGAGTCGATGGGCTGCGCACACGCAAATTGGTGCAGCAGTCAACGCCAGGTGAGCACCAGATATGAGTACCTGACCCAAAATATGAGCGGGTGTAATTAAAAATCTCTCTTTCAGTCTCGCAGCAGCTGAAGTTGGCCACAGGGCAACAGGGCGGCGCCGTAGCCGGTACACAGACCCAAGTGCAGCGCAAAGCAACAAAGATTTACAAGTGCACCTCGTGCGACTACAAGACATCGGACATGCGTCTGTTCAACACTCACTACGAGACCTGCAAACAGCAGACGTTCCAGTGCAAGACCTGCCGCAAGATCTTCCCACACTTCGGTGCCATGAAGCAGCACATGGTCCGCGATCACAATACGGCCATGGACAACACGTGCGCCATGTGCCACATCAATTTCGTCAACGAGGCCAGCCTGCGCAAGCACATGGAAACCAACCATGCGACAAATGTGCTGGTGACCAGCACCACGACCATACCGGCAGCTGCAGCACCTGTTACGGCGGCAGCTGCCGCTGCTGCTGCAGCAGCTGGTGTCACTGAATCCATTGGCGCGTCCGGCTCAGCTTTGTACACATGCAACCACTGTCAGTTCAAGTCGACCGACAAGGGCGTCTTCGATGAGCACATGCGCAAACATGTCAGCGGCAAGCCGAAGCCCTTCAAGTGTCGTCTCTGTTCGCAGCGCTTCGAGACACGCGAGGCGGCCACCATTCATGCCAAACAGCATCAGACAAACTACTTCAAGTGTGGCCAGTGCGCCATGACGTTCCCCAAGCGCGAGCTGCTGGTCAAGCATGTTGAGCTGCATCAAGCTGAGAAGTTAAATGCCGCCAGCGCCGGCAGCCAGAACTTGAATACACAAAAGCTGCTGCAGGAGACCATTGATGAGGCTCTCAGCGATAGCGTACCAACTCAGGCGGGCGCCACTGTTGTGAGCAGCGCTGAGGCTGAGAACAACATACGCTTCTTCTCGTGCAGCATCTGCTCGCTGACTTTCATCCAGGAGACGTACTACAATCACCACATGGAGACGCACAGGCGCGATAAGAAGAGCTCCGGTGCTGGCGGTGGCGGCACCACAGCTCTCAACTCGGCAGCAACAGCGCTGCTCAGCGATGAGCCAGGTGATGCGGGCGCTGGCGCCAAGGAGGAGCTCAACGAGCAGAATGCCGAGGCGGACATTGAGAGTCTGTTCGAGAAATTGCATTCGGATAAGAACGATAGCGAGAAAGCCGGCAAGAACGAAGTGGTCATCACGCAGGAAGGCAGCGGTGGCATCACCTTCAACATAACCATACCCCAAGTGGATGCCAGTGGCGAGCAGGCTGAGAAGCATTCGCCCAATTCGCAGGCGCCTGTTTCGGTGAGCATTGACATGCCTGTGCTCGACCAAGCCGAGGAGGAGGAGTCACAATCGCAGAACAGCAACGACAAAGCCGACGGCGGCAAATCGAATGCAGCGCCCGTCTCGATGCCCAGTTTGGACGATGACAATGAGGCAGCGGCAGCCAGTGCAGCAGACACAACTGACGGCAATGCGGTCAGCAGCGGCAAGGCTGGCGAGAAATCCGGCGGCAAGGCAGACCAATCAGCAGGCAAAGACAAGTCGAAGGACGGCGAGCAATCTGGCGACGCGGAGGGTGAGGCTGAAAAGCGAGATGCCTCTGATACGCCAACGGCCGAGCAAACAGCTGAATCAGAGGCCGCGGCCAACGAAGCCGAGGCAGCAGCCACCGCTGAAGGTGAGGCAGCCGAAGCATCCGGCGAGCAACAGGTGGCCATGGAGATGGATGAGGCCATGCAGGCCCAGGTCGACGGCGGACAGATCAAGTTCATTGTCAATGAGAACGGACACTTGCTGCAGCTGGACAATCACATACTGACCGATGCCGATGGTAACCAGATCATCGTGCAAGATCCAGAACAAATCCAGCAGTTGCTGCAAAGCGTCGGCGTTTTGCAATCGGGCGAGGGTCTCGAGGGCGAGACTCTGCAAATGATGACCGATGGCAGCGGACAGATGGTGCTCGTCCATGGCGACAACAACGAACAGCAGCTGATCGATGCCTCGCTCCTGAACTCCGAGGGCCAGATTATCATACAGCAAGGCCAGGACGGCGAGGAGGGACCGCATGTCATTAGCGAAGATGGCACACGCATACCCGTCTCCGTCTCCTATACTGAGGATGGCCAGCCCATTGTCCAGGTGCAGCAGCAGGTGCTGGAGGCAGCGCAAGCGGGAGCCGAGGAAAAAGAAGCCGCAGCTGCTGGCCAGGAGGAGGTGGCCGAAGAGACGCACACAAGCGAATCGGTGACTGTGACCACGGCAGCTGCTGCGGTCACCACTAGCACGGCCAGCAGTAGCACCGGTGGCACCGCTGGTTTCTTTGCGCTGGAAGAATTCGCCGAGACGAAAACGGACTAGGATTGGCTCTAGGAGCGGGGCCGCCAACACTATACAATTGTGGCATGCGATGAGGACTGGTAAGTGAACCTCATTTACCCAATTGAAATCAGTTTTATTAATGGGATTTCTCTTTTCGTGGTAGGTTTTAATAGATAACACAGTTGCTAGATCGAGCTCTGACAAAACTCTCGGCACAACATCAAAAACATACAGACACAACACAACAGCCACCCACCCGCATTTTAAATACGCATCCATACACACCCACACACGCATACACAGACACTTACACATCTATACATTTAGCTTATGTATTAACACTCCAGTTGACAACAACAACAACAAAAAGAAGATGAAGAAGAACATCTGTAATCAAGATCGAAGCACTTCACAATTGCCGCCGAAGCTCATTTCTATTGGCCTGGCAACTGGAATTGGCAATTGTCCTTTGGCTGGATTTGGCAGAGAACGTTTTAGGCTTAGTATTAGCATAGGCGACAACAACAAAAACAAATATAAACTATAAAATGTAAAAAAAAGAAAAACAGTTCATAGATGATTACAGCAGAAGCTTGAATTATAATAAATATAAAAAACAAAAACAATTATAATACATAAACACTAAATAAAAAAGGAAAAAAAAGCAAAAGTTGTCCTAAAGTAGTTCATAATGGAAAGAGTTGAAGCTAAGCTAAGTTCGCTGATAGATCGGTTCATATATATATATGAATATATATATATATATATATATGTACATGTATTTTATGACAAATGTAAAGATATCAACACAACAGCAGAACACAGAAACAAAGCTTGTTTTATATATTTTTTGCATTTCGAATTTAATTTGCATGCAGATGCAGATAAAGCATTTGAAAGCCATATAAATATATATTTTTTATTATACGTATAAATTTGTAGACAGATCCAGATAAGTTGGGAAAAAATCCAAACAAACTGCAACGTGCATTGAACTTAAGCTCATTCGATTCGGTTTCATGTGAATATGTAAAACTAGCCGTGATGAAGTCTTTGTTTAGATAAATGCAAATAGTCGAAAGTTATTTTTGTTATCTTGATAAATTTAAAACCGTTTAAACGTCTTTGTTTTGAGTGTGGATAATGTTGCAGTTGACATTGAGATTATTTTCAGTGGCACCGCCCGCTCTTTAGGGCTTTTTTATTACTCAGCTTGGGGCAATAAATCTTCAGTTTGTTGGCACGTAAGCTTGGATCTCGACTCTCGGCTTGGCGCGTGCGCTCTTTGATACCCTATTCGGATATCAAAGAGAGCTGGGTCGGACTATAGGGGGAGGTCGATCAAGAGCAGGATAAAGGAGAGGAGCATGATTAGGAAAGGGAGGAGGCGGATTTTAAGCTGAGGAGAAGAATCATCTCACAGACAGATGGCCACATAGTGGAGCAATGGATACTAGAGCATTAGATATTAGATATTGTGCTACTCTATGTTTAATTAAGCAGAAAATCGCAGGGCATCAGCTAGTCAATCATACACCAAAATAAAGAACAATGTAGTAGACAGTCGAAGAGCTGTCTTTATGTCATTTAGGTTCTATTCAAATGTGTTGAGCTGCGAAAATTTTCTACAAGCAGAATTCATGAATAATTTATAATTATCAGATTTTTACGAACCATTTGATTTTTTTTTATGAATCAATTCACGTAATGACTCATCTCTGCTCGTAGTTGATTTATGTGCAACTATTTGGCTAAACAGAATCTTCATTTGGACCACTCACCGAGCGCTGATTAAACATGCTTGAGTCAAGGACGCGGCCTAAGTGGGATTACACAGTTGCAATAGTACAATTTTGTTGTTGAGCGGCGGCTTGAGATGAAAAGCTCGATTTGATAGCTGCTTGGTTTATTTGTGGTGTTACATAATCTCTGGCGCGAAGAGTCGGTCAATATTATGCAACGACCTCAATTAGCCCAAAACGCCATGCAAATGAGTGCCATCATTTTTTCAGCATTTTATTTTTTCTTTTTTGGTGTTACGTTTCGAAAGTCGTTCTAGAGGTTGTTCGAATTGCCATTTTCGAAAAAAAAAAATGAAGCTGTAAATGTGTCAGATATTTATCTAATGTATGAAAAATAGACGCTTTTAATGTACACATAAATCAATTGCTAGATGAATTGATTAAATTGTAACTTTTATGAAGCTTAACTAAAACTGACAAAAATTAAAGAAAACTTGCATATGTTATATATTTGGAATAACATTATATTACCATATCGTGCATTCTTAAAGATTTGTTTATTTTTTGACGGCTAGCTTAAATTTTGACGGTCTACAGCTGCTAGGCAACAGGTTTTCATTCTCTATAATCGTAAAAGTGTCTCAAAAGCATGAACCATATTTTATTTAATTTAATATATAAAATAATTTATATATATATATATATATATATATATATATTTATGTAAATATATAAAGCGAGATATCTACATTAATTATTAAAGTGAAATCTGACGTCAATATATATATATATATATATATATACATATATATATAGATTAGGCCATCTTTTTACTCAATAAACTTAAGTAAAGAGACTTATATATTCCAGGTTTATTTGGTCTCTTAAAAAATTGATAAAGTATTTTATTTTTCTAACAGCTAATATATATTTATTTTTTGGAGTTCTATCATATATATTATTAAATATATATACATATGCGCAATCAAATTCGAAAATCACAATTTGCATTTAAGATCAGTAAACATAAATTTCACAGTTCAATTTTTTTTGTGTTTGGCTACAAAAATACCATTAACAATAATAATAATAATAGTAATATTAATAATAAAGTATTCTTATTTCACATGCTGACAATTTATCTAGATCGTTACCAAAGTCTCGATTGCTGCTCATCTACAGTTGGATGCAAGCGTATGTATTCCAGCTGTCGGTCCAGATGCTTGATGGCATGATCCCCGCTCGGCTTGTAACCATTCGCATCGGCCACATAGGTAAAGGTAATTGGCAGTCCTTCCTTTGATACATACTGGACCACGCCCACTGCGCCATTCTCATTGCCCGCCCCTTTGGTGGTGATGCCATTGGAGGTTTGGAATGCGAATTCGTAGTTCCCAATCGCATCTGGCGGCTGATTGTTATAGTAGATCGTATGGGGCGTGGCAGGACGTGCGGCACAAGTGGCAAAGAGCATCGAATAGCAGAAGAGGAAGAAGAGCCGCAACAGCCTAGACTGTGGCAGGAATTGCGTTGAGCAGAGATCTAAAATCCAAATGAAAACAACGCACAAACCTTGACAAACGAGCGTCGACTTTGACAGCTGGATAACATTGTGGTACGCGCCAAATAACAGTAAATATATATGTAGATATATACGGACGTTGATCTGAATGTGATTTGAGCAGCGCGAGTGCGTTGCGAGATCCGTGTGAGACGAGAGTATATTTGGAACTGGAATAAAAACATCGGACAGACGCAAAAAGAAGCTTTCGCTTCATTTGAATTTCAACCCAAATTCTCAGAGCGGTCAGCACTACCGGAACACCAGCATTCTGCTCTAGCTCATTATTAGCAGCTCCATAAAATATTCGCATAACACTGCAATGAGGCATGACGAACTGAGAATATACTTCAAATGACAACTCTTTAGGTCTTAAGTTAATTTTGGCTAAGAGAATTAAGAAGAGCACATGCTAGAGCGTAATGGGCAAAACTTAATTATTCTTACTTATTAATATAGATATAGATTATGCAAGGTAGTTTTATTTTATGAATGAAACTATCCCTATTATTTTACAATATATTAAATATGATATTTTATCTGATTGATTCTAATATATCTATTTATAATTATATATATATATATCTATATATATTAAATTCAGTCAGAAAGAGTATATCAAATTGTAGACTGCCTCCTGCCAGACTTATTAACATAATTTGATTATAATCTAAATATTTATATTATTGAATTTGTATATATTTATGATGCCAAAAGTATTCAATGACTTTTTGCATAACTGGTCAGTAGTTGGGATTAGTGACATATTTGATAATTGAGTGCGGAGTTGTCTATATTAACAATGGCTTATAAGTTATCTGTAGGTGTGCGCACAGTGGTGCAAACCTGTTTTAAAAGTGTCGCAATTATCTATAATATAATTAAAAGTGATCGTGAAAATATATATATTTAAAATCGTGTAATTGGCCAGAAGGCTATTAAAAAATTAGGGTATGAACGTGCTAATTTGACGAGAAAATAAGAGAACGAGTCCATCAAAGTTGCACGAAATCCGAAATGAGTGTTCATTAAAAAAAATGCAATTAAAGAACAAACACGCTAAATGCTAAAGGTAGAGGGTTATTTATTTGCTACTGCGATTTCTTGTGCTCCTCTTTTCGAGTAGAAAATAACTTTTGTGGCATTTGAATAATAGCACTTTTTATGCTTAAGACAAGTATCTCTGACTTGGACTAATGAACCTAAATTATGGCCAAATTGATGCGAATCGAAAATAAATGACACATTTAATAAAATTGAAACTGGTTTCGGAGCGGCAGACACTTTGAGCAGATGCATTTCACAAAGCTGGAGTCACACTGTGCAGCCGAATCAAGGTATGTTGACCTAGACCTTGCACGACTTGGCCACACCCAGCCGAAGCACACATAAAGCGAGATAGAGAAGCCAAACTATTCCATATGCATAACAGTTCCCACACAACTCTGCCGCGGCACTCAAGGCGTTAAAAATCAATCAGCGCATCAATCCATTAATTATGAGTAGCTCTGTGACATTTGCTATTGACACGCGAGACGAGAAATGAAGTTAAGAAATACAATAAAGCGATATCAGATTTGAATGAGAAGAATTGACACAAAACGAAATGAAATGGAATTGAATTAAATTTAATTAAATGGAACAAAATGCAAGAAGGAAATATGGAACAAAGACAAAATAGAAATTAACAATAGGGAAAGAATTAAATGAAATGAAATTAAATTTAAAATAATAATAGAATTAAATTATACAGAGCGAACTTAAATTAATTGATATGGAATAAGCGTAAAACAAAAGTGAAATAAATTCAATTGCAATGAGCTGAGAGAAAAAATAATAATAAATTAACTGAAATGAGACAACAAGAAATTAATTGATAAAATAAATTAAATTCGAAATGAAGCGAAGCAAGATTAATTTCTTTTAGAAGCCAAATGAGATTTATAATACAATGAAATGAAGTAGGATCAAAATATATGCAATTTAATGGGAAATAAATAAAAAATAATGGAAAATAAATATTAACGTTTAAATAAATATGGTAAAAAATAAATATATAAATATTAATAAAAATACAATAAAGTAAAAACAGAAATATATTAAATTGTATTCAAAAAGGTGTCAAAAACGAAGAAAAAAAGTCGTGGACAAATTGCTTCATGGACATTATCATTAATGGCATTAGCTCAGTCTGAGAACCTCGCGAATCTCATAAGTCAATATATATATATATATATATAATATTATTAATATGAAACTAAAATCGAATCGAATTTAATGCGTGCTGCCATTGCTATTCTTGAAGCTGGCCACATTAGTTCGATGAAATGTTAATTTATATTAAGCATATGATCTAGTATATAGTATACCTAGGCATACATATGCATATATATTTATAGAGCGGCTTTCGGTTTCACTTCTTGTTGTGTAATTAGCATAACTGGCGAGTCAGGCCTAACGATCGATCGATCGATCAATTGATCAACTGCTCATTGAGCTGTGAATCGGCCTGAAGATCTTCGCAGCTTTTCTAGAATCAGTCGTTGATTGGCTTTGAAGCGGTTTAGAACTCAGCTGGAGGGCCCATTAACTGGACGATACGGAACTACAGACACAACTTTAGATTCTTCTTCCATTTTATATGTTCTTTTAAGTGTTATCTCATGCTGTGTGTGCTTGTGTGATTTTGATTAGATTCGATAATTTTAATAGTCGTTTTTCATTAGTTTCGTATTCATAAGTGCCATGTGACGTCTGCTAAAGATGATTTTTTATGACTTTAACCATATGCGTGGACGATTCACAGCTTCCGTATTGTCGCGTCGTATTTATCCAAAAGTTATGTGTGCAACTTATTAAACACTTGTTAATTGGATTAAGTCTCAAGAGGTGAGAACAATGCTAAGCCTTTGGCCATATTAAAAGCGTAATTAATGAGAGACCAAAGTCTAGGAAAAGGATGTTTAACTACTAAAATCTATTTTTGATTTATCTAAATTAAATATGTTTGAACTAAATACGGTTCTCTTCATGGAACTAAAACGATAGTACAAGGTGAAGCTAAGCCTTACCTTACTTTTATATATTATTGATTAGTATCATACTGAAGCAGCCGAAGCCTATAATATTTATTACTACAGAAACTCGAAACTAAAAGCTTATATATAAATAAATTTATATTAAAAAAAAAATCATTTGTTTTTTTTTTTTAAGAAAGACAAGCAAAGAATATTAAATAATTACTTGCCAAATTCTTATAGAGACTCTGTTAATATGTTTATTTAATTTACAAATTAAAAACTGGTAGAATTTTTACACATTTCGACAAGCCCTCAGATAACCTTCTGATAATTTAATAAAAATTTTACAAATGCCATTTAAACCATTTTGTATAAATATATCGAAAATATATGAAATTATGATTAAAACTATTAAAATAATAATTTTTTGATGAGTTAAACAGGTTGTCGAAAGCGTATATATGTCAGAGTTGATGGGCCTTAGTAGTAATAATGCAAATTAAATGGCATTTTTTTCGGATATTCATAATTATTTCGGAACTAAGAACCGAAGAACTGGAACTAATATAAAATGCAGTCATAAATAAATATGGTTAGCTAGACAAACAGAATTTTTGGCTATTAGCGCGGAAATGGATGAATGGCCATCGTTGAATGAAGCGACAAGCGACACGTCTCTTCGAGCCAATAATCCAAGCCAGTATGCCCAGCGAAGCCGAGCCAAGACAGAGAGACAATAGAGTCGTGTTTATTTGCTCAAGTTTATTGGTTTTTCAGCATCTTCTCAAATCGATGACTATGTTGGATATACGCGTATAAAGTTGGTAACACGCGCTCGAACGGGTTGCAGTGCGTTGGCAAACTTTGAACCTCGCGGAGCTCGCGACGCAATCGGCGCGCCGTTAAAACCAAGAAAAAACGAACAAACGAACGAAACCATTTCGGATTAACTAACAATAATTATAATTTATAATTTATCAAATTTACAAGTGTCTTGCTGTGTGCCACTCGCCAGAAATGCGAAATTTTGTAAGCCTCACGACCTTGTGCTAGCCCCGCGACCCATATCGATTCAATTGGCTGATAAAGACGTTATCTCTCTCTCTCTCTCTCTCTCTCTCTCTCTCTCTTTCTTCTGTCTCCTTCTGCGCAGCTGTTGATCAGTTGGCTGGGTCTGGCGCTGCTGTGGAGTCAGCTGGATGCCAGACTGGTGAGAGTGCGTCGCATACGCCGCTTGGTGGGACAAGACGAACGCTATGCTGAGATTACGGATTATCGCGTCTCGCCCTTGGACGAGCAGGGCGTCTTTAAGTTCGCCTTTAAGACCAGCAACGGCATCGATGTGCAGACAGCGGGCAGCGCCTTGGAGACCATTGGCATCTTTAGCTACACCTCACCGGAGGGCGTGCCCATCGAGACGCGATACATAGCAGACGAGCTGGGCTTCCATGTGGTGGGCAGGCATCTGCCCCAGCCGCCGCCTACACCGAGCTACATTCTACGCTCGCTGGAATACATACGCACCCACAACGAGGATGGCAGTCTGAAAGCCCCAACACTGTGAATCGTAGCTCCTAAACATACAGAAGAAGGCTGATAATACCCTGTAGTAACCGATTAATATCTATCGTTAGTTTTTGTATAGCTTCTAGATCGTGTCATCTGTTAGAAATCATCTGCTCCTTTCCACAAATCTTACATTTAAATAAAACCAAAAAGAACAAAAACAAATATAACAAAAATATAAAATCTTTTATGCGTGTTTTTCGTTTTGGTCTGATGACCCCAACAACTCAGCTCTTGTTACGAGATCAGCCATTAAAATTTGTATTATGTTAATCAAGTCAGCTCTTCAATATTAATGCCTCTGCTCAGAAATCGAAAATCAGATTCTATTTCGACTGCTTTTTCAGTTCTTTCCGGGTGTTGTTGTGCGCCTAAAGAACTCAACAGCCTGTCAGCATAATAGAATGATATCTGTTTGGTTTGCCTCTTCTAAATATTTGTCAAGCGATCAATTCCATGAAGCTCAACGTTTGTTTTCAGGTTTTAATTATCAGCTAATTCTTCATTCTTAGTTAAATTATATCATTAGCGATGGCTTATCATAAAAAAAAATCTTTTTGTGTAAAGAATTCTTTTTATTTTTTTTATTTTTACGTTTATTAAACACTTAAAGATTTTATTTTATAGCTTTCAGTCTTTAATTAACAGATTCAGAAAATATAATGTTGCATTGGAAATCATCCTGTCACTTTATATGGCCTTCACTATACTCATTGCTAAACCGATATTTCAGATAATGTTTCTTAATTGCCGAATACAATAAATCTGCCACTTTACTTATAGTTAGACAGATCTATAAGAAACTGTTTCTTAATTGCTAAATACAATAAATTTGCCAAGAGCAGGTTTTTTCTCTTGTTTTATATAGCATCCACTTTAGCTTTTTTCTATATTTTTCGAATTTTCATTAATTATGGAAATTGAGAATTCTACTATAAATTTGTCATGATAAATAATACAATTATTTTATTTTAAAATTAAGATATATACTTATCTTATCTTTGTTTCATTTAATTAAATCGAATAACGAATTTATACTGTATTTTATTCCCTCGTTAAATTTAATATTTACTTAAATAAAAATAGCTTTGCAATCAAATGTAGATGGGAATCTAGCAAAAATAATTTCGCTATGGGGAATACCCTCAGCATTTAAATATACTCTCTAATAATTTAAATGAAATTGATCGTAAAATTTTTATTTTAAGTCTCTTTAAAACAAAACTGAAAATAGTTAACTTATGCGTTGCCTTAAAAACTGTCAAGATTATCTTGAGTATTTGAGGTAATCCTCTAGCTAAACATTCTTTGCATTTAGTGAGAGCGAACTAAATATCTTCAAGTATTTCCCGCCACAGTAACAAGTCGTGGACTATACTTGGGCCCACGTGAATAAAGTGCATTGAGCGAGCTGCATGGCCATCAAGTTCATTGCGAGCATCTTTGACACGCTCCTTGGCATCGGGCCACAGAGAGAACTCATCAATTTCTGAAGCATTCGCAATGATCATTCTGATTGCTGATGATCCCACTTTCTACTGATGAAAATGAAAATGAAAATGATGATGATGATGATGATGATATTCTTAAAAATAGGCCGAAGACATCGTCATCGTGCTCCCGATGGACGGCAGCGGCACTTGTGCGGAGCTCTCGCGCTAATTTGCTTTATGATAGACATGAAAGATCAGCATAAATATATCTGTTTGGAGACAAATTTCTTGGCTTCCCTTGCGACGAGTCGTCAGTCGTGCCTTGGCGCTTGTGGGGAACGGTGCGTTGTCTCCTTTAACCAAATCCTCGGATAAAGTCTAATAATTTGATATCATCAAGTGCAATCTGTCTATTCATATCTATATATATATATATATTTTCTTGTGTGAAGTTCTTATCCGACTTGTCTATTGACAGAGATGTCGGCGATTGATTTACAGTTTTCATATATAGTTTCCTGAATGATCATGTGGAGTGTTCTTATCGCGTTGACAAATGTGAAAATAGTTTTTGTTTCCCTGTAGCAATCGAGTCGAATCTACATATATGCAGATGAAGTGATGCTGTGCTATTTATAAAGCCGCCTTAATCTTAATGGATTTTAATACCATCCACCTATACACATCTATATTTTCAGCCTGCGCTCGCCTTCCAAAATGTTCTGAAAGAAAACTAAAAATTAATTAATGGCTTGTTATTTTTAAAAGACAAAAAAAAAAAAAGGAAAAGCTGAGAAATCAACGTGTAAAGGTGGAAGGCAATATCGTACCTATCGAACTTATATATATATAATATTAGATTATATTCCAAAGGCGTCGAAAATGCTGTTGCCAGCACATTTTGCTTTATGTCTGCTCGGCTGCATTGCACTCTCTGGAGGTAAGTGGGCGTAAGCCTAGGCAAATTTCTACTCGTATCATAAAGATTTCAAATATGACAGCTCGAAAGCTATTCCCAGTTGTACTGAAAGTGATAAATAATTTGGGCATATTTCAAAATACATACTTAAGACTGGCCAGAAAAACTTGTAACCTTTTCTAATGGCTCATAAAGACATCCACATGTGAGCATAAAAACTATTTGCTATAACATCCATGAGTAAGAACTAGATATACGAGGCTAGTCGCAGAAAATGTCCGAACTATATATTATTATTATTTTATCGTTTCTCTGCTTTGAAGTCGTAAATCGTTCATACCCCCCTCTTGGTTATAAATATATATGCACAAATTTCTATATATATATATATATATATATATATATATAAATCTGTTCACCTTTTTTATGATCTCGTGATACATATAGGTGAGATCTAGTTCAACATATTGATGATTCATGGCCAGTTTGTATGCGCCACATCTTTAACATCTTTATGAGAGTCCCCTTAGCCCTACAAATAGGTCCCCACTTAATTACCGGCCGGAATTTACAAGCTATAAACATAAATACGCATCGTAAATTTCTGTAAAGATAAAAATAAACAGAAGCGCAATAAAAATGGTTTTAGCAAACATTTGGAAGAGCTCTCGTAATGCTCTATAAAAAAATTATAGAACTTTCAGAGCGATGGCTGTGCTAATAGCTCGAGTTGAATTTAACATTTTGGCAATTTCCGACAGTGACACACGCTGTCTATGAGGACTGTAAGACGCCTCCGCCGGTGGACCATGCTCGGGCAGAGCTGCTCGAGAGCGAGGATATCAACACGGCCATCTATAGGTGCTCGAGGGGCTATGTGATGCACGGATCCAATGAGCTGATCTGCAATGTGGAAACCGAGGAGTGGCAGGGCGATCCGCCCAGCTGCCTCAAGGCAAAGGGTGAGTGCGCAGTGGAGCCTACATACAGATACTCAGTCAATGTTTGCTTCCGCAGTGGGCAGCCATTCCTCCACGCTAAAGAAGAAGCTGTTGTCCATACCCGAAGAGCCGAACGTGCCCGCCGACCTGGCTCCACAACTGGACTTGAGTTGCATTGAGGCCAAGGTTCAGGCACCCGAAATAAATCATGGCGTCATAATGAAATACGAAACGCGACGCCGTGGCGAGAAGGTCTTCTTGGTGGCCTACTATGCCTGCAATGAGAACTACGACTTTGAACGCATCCTGGTGAATGCGCTCTACTGCAGCGCCAATCAGTGGGTTGGCGAGCTGCCCACCTGCTTGCCACGCGTCGAGTATACCGAGGAGGCTGAAGAGAGCGAAGATCTTGATGATTACGATGAATACGAAACGACCGATGAGGATGATCTGGACAGCGATGCACAGCCAGCTGAGAGCTCAGATCCCGTGGCACCACCACCGCCGCCGCCACCTGTAGAGAAGGAGGAGCTGGAGGAAGAGGAGGAGCAGCAGCAGGAGGTGGAGGCCTCGGTGAAGAAGCAACTGCAGTTTGAGCCTGTTATTGAAGTGGAGCCCAGTATAGAGCCAGCAAATACTGCAGTGTCCGCCGTCGAGCCAGAGCCAGCATATGTGGTGCCAGAAGCTGAAGCAGAGCCAGAGCAGGTACAGCCAGATTCGACTAAACCGACTGCGCCGACTGTTGCTGCTACGCCTGCTACCGACATCAATATTGTGGTTGATCCCACCGAGGATCCATTCACGCCACGACTCTTGGACGAAAACTGCGGCGAGGATAGCGGTGGCTGTGCGCACAAGTGTGAGCGTCTGCTATTTCCTGGTGAAAACGAGCCAAGGCTCAAGTGCAGCTGCAACGAGGGCTATGCTCTGGATCCAGAGGACTATGCAAGCTGTCATGGTGGGTTATCTCTCTATCTCTATCTTTGTCTATATATTTAAATTTACACTTCTTTGCAGACATCAATGAGTGCCTGGAGTCCAATGGGGGCTGTGCTGAGATCTGCAACAATCTGCCTGGCAGTCATGAATGCGCCTGCCAGAAGGGCTATCAGATCAATGCGTCTAACGGCAGCTGCGAAGGTGAGTCCATGCCATACAGATTATGCCAGCTCTTACTTAACTTCCTTTGCAGACATTGATGAGTGCACGCAGCCGGAGGTGTTGGCCGAATGCGAAAATGCCTGTGAGAATACGCCTGGCTCATATCGTTGTGTCCTGCTCCTAGACACCAAAGAGGAGGCCGAGGTGGAGCCTGAGACGGAGACTGAGGCGGAAGAAGTGGAATTTGAAGCCATACCCGTTGAGGAGCCGAAGGTCGCGGAGCCAGCTGTGGAGAAGACCATCTGCAATGCAGGCTTTGTGCTCTCGCAAGATGACGCGGAGTGCGTGGACGTCAATGAATGTGAAATAGTTGTGGAGGACAGCGATAATGCGGAGCATGTGCCGCATCGCATCTGCCAGCAGTTGTGCCACAACACAATTGGCTCCTATCGCTGCGGCTGCCGCGAGGGCTTCCACTTGCTGGAGGATGGCAGCAGCTGTGTGCCGGATGGCTGCAAAGATCTGGACAATCCGCAGTTGAATCGCCGACGCTGCGCGCATCAGTGCGAGGATTTGCCGAGTGGCGGCTACGCTTGCCGTTGCCCCGAGGGCTATGCGCTGGGCGAGGATCAGCATAGCTGCGATGTGCTGGAGACCGTGTGCAGTCGGGAGCAGGGACACGAACGCTGCCGACCGGGCAGCTGCCTGGCCAGCAAGGACAACAGCACCTTTAGTTGCCTCTGCCCGCCGGGCTATGCCAGCGACGTGTACAGCTGTCAGGATCTGGACGAGTGTGCTCTGGGCACGCACAAGTGCAGCCACGACTGCTTCAACACGGCCGGCGGCTATCAGTGCTTGTGTCCGCGTGGCATGTCGCTGCAGGAGCCCGAGGGCCACACCTGCGTGGCGCCAGATCCCTGCGCCTTCAATAACAATGGCTGCGAACAGCTCTGCCTGAGCGCTGACGGCGGCGCCTGCACCTGCAGCAAGGGCTACATCCTGAGCGCCGATCAGAAGAGCTGCAAGGATGTGGACGAGTGTGAGGTGAACAATGGCAACTGCCAGCAGCTCTGCCGCAACCTGCCAGGTTCGTATGAGTGTGTGTGTGCCGCTGGCTACGAGCTGCTCGAAATGGAGGGTCTCCACGACTACTGCTTCGACATCGACGAATGCGCCAGCAACAGGCACAGCTGCGACTCGAGCATGCGCTGCGAGAATCTCAATGGCTCCTACACGTGTCTGTGTGAGCCCGGCTACGCCTTGGGCATCGCAGCTTCACCATCACGATCACCATCATCATCGTCATCTTCATCATTCGCTTTGCCCGCTTGCTTGGACATTGATGAGTGCTCCATGTCCAACGCCAACTGCTCGCATTACTGCATCAATCTGCCGGGTAGCTTTCAGTGCGCGTGTCCTCTGGGCTTTAGCCTGACTGCCGACGGCAGCAGCTGCCAGGATAACGACGAGTGTCAGCTGGAGAATGGGCAGTGCGCGCAGCTCTGCTTGAATCAGCCGGGGGGCTTTGCTTGCGCCTGTTATGCCGGCTTTCAGCTAGCGCCCGATGGCTTCGCCTGCCTGGACATCGACGAGTGCGCTGTGGACTTTGGTAATTGCAGCAGCATTTGTATTAATCTTCTAGGTTCGCATGCCTGCGCCTGTGAGAGAGGCTACGAGCTGCAGTCCGACGGACAGACCTGCCAGGATGTGGACGAATGTGCTGGCCTGCTCTCCGGTGGCTGCACGCACGAGTGCATCAACAAGCCGGGCAGCTATGAGTGTGGCTGTCCGCTGGGCTATCTGCTGCAGGAGGATGACCGCAGCTGCCGACCCGCCTTGGTGGGTTGTCCGCCCGGGTCTCGCCAAACGGCGCAGGGCTGCCAGCCAATTGAGTGTGATGCGGGCCTGCTGCTGGGCGCCGATGGCAGCTGCGTGGACATCGATGAGTGCCGCGTGAACAATGGCGGCTGCTCGCACGACTGCCGCAACACTCAGGGCTCCTACGAGTGTGCCTGCCCAGCTGGCTACGAGCTGGCGGTCAATGCGCGCGACTGCCAGGATGTGGACGAGTGTGCCCAGGCCAACGGCGGCTGCGAGGGCAGCTGCATCAATGAGCCCGGCAGCTTCAAGTGTGAGTGTGAGGCGGGCAAGCGTTTGTCCTACGACGAGCGGAGCTGCTATGAAGTGCCTTCGATCGAGCCAAGAGTAGCGCCGTTTCCCCTAGCACCCATAGCACCGGTTGCCCCCGTAGCACCTGCGCGCCCTGTGATGCCTGTGCGTCCGTTGCCCACGCTGCGTCCCGTGACTTTCTTGAACCCTTCAGTCCGACCTGCTGTCGCCAGTGCTCCGCTCCCGACATTACCAACTTTCCCCGCTCAGCCAGCTCAACCTGCTCTGCCCGCTCCGCCCGCTCAGCCCGTTCTGCCCTCCTTCCCCAATTTCCAGGTGACAGATCAGTGCCAGCGCTTCCAGGCTCCGGCCAACGGTCAGGCGCACTGCAACAGATATCGCCACAAGCGCAAGCTCTTCTACAACACACGCTGCAAGGTGCGCTGCAATCCTGGCTACCAGCTGATTGGCTCCGAAATTCGCAGCTGTGGCGCCTCCGGCAACTGGGAGGGCCAGGAGAACAAGTGTGTGCGTAAGTAGCAAACTCAAGACTCATGCGCTCTCAGCCGCTGCTGGTGCCTAACAACATCTCTGGCCTTACAGCTGTTTCCACGCAACCACGACTCTGGAGCACTTCGGTTGCCAACTCTCGTGCCCAGTTTGGCTGCCCTGCGCTGCCGACGCCACGCAATGGCGTCATCTCCCCCGCCAGCTGCACGCTGGGTCCCTCTCGCTTTGGCTCCATCTGCCAACTGCAGTGCAACATGGGCTACGTGCAGGTCGGAGCACGGTTCACCACTTGCTTCAATGATTGGCTTGTGAAACCGTTAGACTGCAAGCCCTCAGACTCGAACCTCTTCAGTCCGCAGCAGAGCGCGAATATTCAGGCGCCCTGGCAACTGCAGTCATTCAGGCAGCCGCAACTATTTTCGCAGCGGCTGCCCGTCAAACCCTACATCAAGTGCCCCAAGAATGTGGTCATCCTACTCAATCCGCTGCAAAGCCAAGCTCATGTCATACTTCAGCGCCCCGCTACGAACATGGACTATCGTCATGTGGTCGCCTATCCGGCTTGGGCCAAGCAGCTGCAGGCGCATCTACCCGTAGGCATACACAAGATCGTCTACAGGGCACACGATCCGGCTACATCACAGACCGTGGGCTGTCAGACCATCATCACCATCAAGCATGCAGCGGGCTCCAGCTCGTTGCCATCTTTCCCTAGTTTCAGACCAGCAGCCATGACCAGTTTCAGACCCGCACGCATGCCAGAATTTTCATCCGCTTCGCTACCTGCGCGACCTTATGCTCATCTCATTGATGTGCGCTCCGAGAGCCTGGTTGCCCAGCCACCCGTTGACGAGAGCTCAGCCTCGACTGCACCCTCGCGGTCTGCTGAGAGCACACGCATCGATCTTGGCTCCTCTTCGTCGCGCTTCTGTCCCCCTTCATTTGAGGTGCATCTGAAGGAGAATCAGAATCTACGCTCCGTTCTCTGGGAAGAGCCACGCTTCGAGGGCAAGCTATTGAAGATATACAAGTCATCTGTGAGTGAGAAATTAAATCGATTCCTGATTCAACTTATTCGACTTGATTCCATTTTCCTTCTAGTTCCCTGGCGCTCTGTTTGGCCGGGGTGAGCACAACATCCGTTACGAGGCCACCACCACGGATGGCCTCAAGCAACAATGCAATTTCCAGATACGTGTCAAGGGTAACTTAACAATAATCGTGATTTATAGATAAATATTTATATTTATTTATCTCTCATCTGCCAAAGCTGCTGCACCAACTCCCCCACCCAGCCATGCCGAGATTAGCTACCCGGACCTATCCTCTGCCCCCGCTGCTCTCACCCAGCCCACTCACAGCAATCTCTTTGCTGGCCACGAATCCTATGTAGTCTGTCCCGGCAAGGAGCCAGTCAGAGTGACCTCCAGCCAGTTCGTAAGTTCAATTGCCCGCGACTGCAGCCAAGATCACGTCCAAAGCCGAAGCTTCTACTAACTGTAATACGAGAGAGCTCATGAAGGCTTAGCTTGCAGCCAATGCTAGCGCCTATTTGTGTCTCTGTATGTGTGCATCTATATATGTATGTGCCTATATTTGTAGCCTTGACATATAGAGATAAATTTACATTTCTATCATAATTTATTATTTTGAGTTAAATGTCTATTTAGAAATAGCTCTGGCTGTATATCAATATTTATTTATCTATCTATCTCTCTCTTTCTCTTACTCTCTCTCTCTCTATCTCTTTCTCTCTCTCTATCTAGGTCAATCTGCCCGTGGGCTGCACGCTAAAGAACGTGCGCCCGGAAACAGCCGGAAAGAGGCAGCTCAAACGCGGCATCCTCACCTCGCTCTGGCGTCGATATAATAATTTCTAATTATTTACTTATTTATTTATTTATTTTAATTTATTATAAAGAACATTTGTAAAACCAAAACACATTTTTTGATAACTATTTTTCTATGCGAACTATTTTTGGACACCATTTATGCGTAATTTAAATAAATATTCTTATGAAATGTCAAATTTTATTTGTATTAAAATTATTTTAATGGCCATCTGAATGACTTCTTTACTTAAGGTAAACCCATCTGAGGGTCATATGATCGTAATGTAAGCTCCGCTTATGCAGACTTTACATCAATAAGCTTTAAGCTTCCAAAAAGCTCTATTCTCCAAATCAGCTGATAACACAAAAATTCGTTTGGTGTAAATTTCATGGCATATTGCATCAGATTTTTTGGGGATTGAGTGAACCATAAAAAACCTCTTAAGCGTTGACCTTATGATGCCGTGGAATGCAATGATGCATTATCTAACAAAGTGTGTGTGAGAGAGAGAGAGAGAGAGAGAGAGAGGGGAACAAAAATGCCAAAAAGATGTATGCTTTACTTAATGGTTCATTTTTGGTTTATGTACTTAAAGTTTTTTTTTATACATAATGTAATATTTTGATAAGTTTTGTTAGTGTGGTTAATGTTTGAATCATTTAATTTACCAAAAAAAAAGGAAATGAAACATTTGCATTAATTTTTAATTTATTTGTTATTTTTTCTTTTAAATACCATCAATAAATATTAATATTTTTTATTTAATTTATTTGCCAGTTGCCTTTTGTTGTAAAAAAATTGAAGTTTTACTTTATATACTTACAGAAATATAAAATTTAAAATAGAAAAGTGTCAGATTCTTCTATTATTACTTGCATTACATTATATATTTATTTTTATTTTATTTTTGTATTTAATTCTTTCTATTAAATTATTTAATTTATATAAAAAGTTAAGTTTCTGCAGCCTACAATTTTCCATTTTCTCATTATATTTTCTATATGCAAACAAACGCGAGTGCGACGGCAAGGCTGAGTGCTGCAGATGCGTTCCACATAACACGTTCCACACACACACACACACACACGAATCGGAAAGTCGGCCTCGTTGATTGAATGAAAGCTGATTTTGCACACTTTGTCAGTTTGTTGGGGCAGTTGGGCGGGTCAAAAATTGTTGTTGTTGTGGTTCTTGGCTACTTGATAAGCAGCTGCGTGTGCCACTTGCTGACAAACCTAAGACAGGTTGCGAAGCTAATCAAAATATTATTGTGGAACACAAACTAGAGCTGCCTTTTAAGAGAAAAAAAAACTTTATTTACAGCCAATAATTGAGCAGAAATGCCGTTGAACTTGTTTGGTTAGAACCTGTCATTAGAATATTGATTATTTTGTTTATATATGCATATATATATATATTATTTTTTTGTTCATTTTTTTGCGAAAATGGAATTATTTGAAGACCACAAGCAGCGCTTAGTATAAGATAAGAATTATGTTCTAGTAGCACATACTTACGCGCTCATATAGACAACTTAATGATCTATACGAAGACGCCAGCTGAGCTGATAACCCCACGAAGTGGATGCTGTTCCGCTCTGATCTCCGAACGCCCGCTCCGTACTCAGTTTTGGTTGTTATTGTTGATATTATTGTTGACAGAGATTAGCTACTGGCAAGTCTATAAAAGCGCCTGAATAACTCAAACGGCAAATCAGTTTTAACTCGTGTGTTCTACGGTGCGTTTGCATCAAAATCGTTTCATTTCGTTCCGTTTCGTTTCGTTTCGTTCCGTTCCGTTCCGTTTCGCTTCTTTGCAAAAGTCTTTTTGTCGAACGAGTCGTAGAATATGTATCAGCGACAAGTTTCCTTCGATAAGGTTCGTACACTACGCAATTCCTATACTATAAATAGAACACATAAAAAGTGAAAATCATTTCAATTAAATCGAAAACAATTAGTGTTCAAAATATATGATTAAAAATTGAAGAGTATTTATTTTAATTGAATTATCAAAGTTCAAATTTGCCCAACCAATAAAAAAATACTATAGATCCCTAGATGACAAAAAAATACAAGAAATCATAAGTTATTTAATATAATTAAATATTATAAATCCGGGTTCAGTTTGTTGTCTTAAACAAAGACTTATAACTTGTTAGTGCAAACTAATTAGAATGGGTTTATAATTATTATCAAAACTAAACTGCGTTTTGGCATATTTTTACCTGCATATTTAATCATTATACCCAGATCCCAATAAAAATGGTAAAACAGGGTAAAATGGTTTTGTTTATATAGTGTGTTAAACCAGCTCTTGAGCAGATTTGAATTCTAAATATAATTTTGTTGAATATTTATAAATATTCAGGGAAGAATAATTATAATAAGTTTATAAAGCTTTATAGAACTAGTTTCTAGAGAATATAATTTTCTATACTTATATATAAATAATTTTATTTCAAAAGGACAACAAAAATGTAGTTAAAATCAAACTTGATTATAGTTTGTGTCTTAACATGTTGATCGTTAATTTGAGAGAATAATAAGAGTTTGTATGACAGTAAACTAAGAAGCTAATATAAAAGAACCTTTATATATTTACTTGAAACCTTATGTGATCTGTAGAACTAAGAGATTCTGAAGAAACAACGTTTATTTCTTAGTCTATAATTTTAGTCTGTACAATTTAGTTAAGAATTTAAATTGATTTGAGTGAGTCGTAGAAGAAATAACCATGGGAATTTACATAGTACAGCAAAGAATACCATATACAGGATTATTCTCTATAAATATATAAATATTCATATGGAAAAAACCTTTCCAAATTTAAGAGCGCAAGTTCATTCGTTAGTCTGTAAAATAAAGACTAATTACTTTTAACAGATTTAAAAGCAAAAGTGTAATCTTAGCTTTGGTTGGAATATATATATACAAATATACATATATATTAAATAAATATATTTATATGTATATATATACATATTCTTGATGAAACCTACTTATTGCATTTGAGCAGCAAGTGTTAGGCTCTGGCCCTGCAGTCGTGCATTGCGGTTAGAATGGAAACCTTCGATATGCAACGAGCTAGACTTGGTTTGATGTTAACCTTTGTAACCTGAGCGATCAGCTGGGGTAAAACACAAATGAAAATAATAATAATAATAATAATAATAAAATTTCCCTGACGTTAATATCTGTTTGCAATGTCCAAGGCGCAAAACCATTTGAAATTCTCAACATGAAAACAAAAGTGTATAATATAAAACATTTAGCGCTGATTGATTGATGGACACTTCTGGCCCCTGATGCCTCGCTGATAGCTTGGTCAGACTATTATGCAAGGCGATTAGCAGACGTATTGATAAGAGCTTGTATTAACCGCTTCGCTTATGTTGTTCTTGTCGTTGTTGTTGTTTCGCTGTAGCCCACGCGCATTGAGGACTCTGCATACATAGCGGAGGGCGTGGACATGCAGGAGGCCAGGAACACCTGCCTGCTCTTCTCGCCCAAGGACTCGTCGCTCGCCAGCGGAGCCTTGGCCAACACCTTGGCCATCTTCAAGAAGCACGACATCAATTTGCTGCACATCGAATCGCGCTCCTCGCTCCGTGTGCCCGGCTATGAGTTCTTTGTGGAATGCGACGGCAAGTCTGGGGCTCTGGGCAGAGCCATCGAGGATGTGAAGGAGCAGTGCAGCTACTTCAATATCATTTCGCGTGATTACAAGGACAATGCGACGGCTGTGCCTTGGTTCCCACGTCGCATACGCGACCTGGATCGCTTCGCCAATCAGATCTTGAGCTACGGCGCCGAGCTGGACGCCGATCATCCCGGCTTCACAGATCCCGAGTACCGCAAGCGCCGCAAGTACTTTGCGGACATCGCCTACAATTACAAGCACGGCGAGGTGCTGCCCCATGTCGACTATACGAAGGAGGAGATCGAGACCTGGGGCATCATCTTTCGCAATCTGACCAAGTTGTACAAGACGCACGCCTGCCGCGAATACAATCACGTCTTCCCCCTGCTCGTCGACAACTGCGGTTTTCGCGAGGATAACATACCCCAGCTAGAGGATGTCTCCAACTTCTTGAGGGGTAAGCATCGACTCGACTCTTAGCTGTTGGAATTTTGATTGAAATTACCTTTGATTTCGTTGCCAGATTGCACGGGCTTCACGCTGCGCCCAGTGGCCGGTCTGCTCAGCTCACGCGATTTTCTCGCTGGCCTCGCCTTTCGCGTCTTCCACTCCACCCAGTACATCAGGCATCCAAGCAAGCCCATGTACACGCCCGAGCCGGACGTCTGCCACGAGCTGTTGGGCCACGTGCCGCTCTTCGCCGATCCAGCCTTTGCGCAGTTCTGCCAGGAAATCGGCTTGGCTTCGCTGGGCGCCCCCGATGACTACATTGAGAAGCTCTCCACGGTTAGTTGGCGCTGGCTCTCGCTCTCGCTCTCACTCTCGCTCTCCCTCTCTCTTTCACTTGATTAACTCTGCTTTCTGCTCATCAGATCTTCTGGTTCACTGTGGAGTATGGCATGTGTCGCCAGGAGGGCGAACTGAAGGCTTTTGGCGCCGGTCTGCTCTCTTCGTATGGCGAACTGGAGTATTGCCTGACAGACAAGCCGCAGCTGAAAGACTTTGAGCCGGAGGTGACGGGCATTACCAAATACCCCATCACACAGTTCCAGCCGCTCTACTATGTGGCCGACAGCTTCGAGAACGCCAAAGAGAAGACCATGTGAGTAGCTGACACTTTTGGTAACCGTCTCGAGCTTTGCTCAAGTTTTCCCCTCTTGGTTTAGCAAATTTGCCAACTCCATTCCGCGGCCGTTCGGTGTGCGCTACAACGCCTACACCCAGAGCGTGGAGGTGCTCGATTCCAAGCCGCAAATCTCGAATCTGATGAACAACATCAATGCCGAGTTCCAAATACTTCAAAATGCGATTGTCAAGCTGCGCGTTTAAGCGTTAAATTAACTATAAGAAAGTCCCCCACTCTGCCCCTCCCCCTTTCTTTTTATATACATATATATATATTATTCTATACTCTATAACTATATATGAAAACATAAATATATCGTACGCTGCTTTTTCACCTCTTGTTTATTACAACACGTGTGTTTCAATTATTGATCTATACTTGGTATATAGTTATTTACAAGAATTATAGCATATGTTTATGTACAGGCTTAAGGTGAGCTAATTTGTATAATAGGCATGTACAGGTAGTACTTATGTATATATATATATATATATATATATATATATATATATATATTCCATGTGATTTAAGTTCTCCGCTCTTTATCAGAATGTGAATGTGATTTCGTAACATATTCAATACTAACTAAAAACAAACTTTAACTGATACAGAATTTAATACAGTTAACTGTAACTGCACTTCGAGCTGTCGAATAAGAATAGAAAAACAACAAAAGAAAACAAAAACAAAAAACAGTCGAATTTTTTGTTTAATATTTGAATATGTTCACAGCAAATAATTCAGTTGCAATCTCAACCTGAGTCTTGGACTTATCAACTAGTTATATAACTCTAGCTTAAAACCTAGCGCAGTCTTTAAAAATAATATATATATATATATATATATATATATATATATATATGTGTATATGCCAGATCTATATACAACTGAATGATATGGTTGCCTTTGACAATATGTACATGGAAATGTCTGTGTGTGTGTGTGTGAGATCCCTTTGTGTGTGCCGCTGGCACTTACTGGTGCAAACGTTGGGCGAATTTTCACTAAGCTAAGACTAAAACTCATTTTTGAGAGAGTACAAGGAATATATAGACCCTAAATATAAATGGATTGAGGTGAAATTAAAGATTAGAGCAATACTCAGTCTGTTGAGATCTACAACTAGTTGTGGCTGTTGTCTATGTACGATAAAGAGAGAGAGAGAGAGAGAGAGAGCCATGTGCCTTGGGACTTGGATACAATTTTTATACCCTGATTCCATTGAAAATGGGAAAAAAGGGTATAATGTTTTTTATAATACAAATTACATACAGCTGCCTATGTCTAGGTCTAGGTCTAGGTCTAGGTCTAGGTCTAGGTCTATGTCTAGCTCTATGCCTATGCCTATGTCTAACTCTATCTGTGTCTATGGCTACGTTTTGGGAGTTTCAATTGGTCAGTTCAGTCAGGCCACGCCCACTTGCACTATTGACTATTGTTGGCGTTGTGCGGCGAGCTGAACAGATTTTGCGTTGGCTCCTGCGAGATTTGATAAGGCAAAATTTCCAAATCGTTTGGCAGCTGACTTTGACTCGCGCTGCCGAATGGATTTGCGGCGAAGAAATTATTTTGCTGCTGTTGCTGTTGCTGTTGCTGCTGCTGCTGCTGTGTTTGCAGCAGCTGCTGTGCTGCCACTGGCTGCGGCTGCGGCTGTGGCTGCAACAGTTGCTGCTGCTGCTGCTGCGGCGGCGGATTGCCGTTGCTGCTGTGCATGAGCTTGTTCTCCTCGCTGTGCGTCTCGGAGCCATCGTCGCTGATGCCCATGTGAAAGTTGAGCGAGGCGCCCGACTCGGTGGCCATTTGCATGTACGACAGCAGCGAGTCCTCGTTCGTGTTCTCAGGGGCATTCGAGTTGTTGTTGTTGTGGTTGTGGTTGTTAGCGTTGCTGTTGCTGCTGTTGCCGGTGTTGCTGCTGTTGTTGTTGCTGGCATTGTTGTTGGGGTTGTTGCTGCCGCTGTTGGCATTGTTGTTGCCGCTGCCGCTGTTGAGCTGGTTCAGCGACTGCAGCGGCGACAGATTGAGGAAGGCATCAATGTCCTCCATGTCCTCGCGCGACAACATGTTGCTCTGCTGCGGCGGGTGGCTGTTGTGCTGTTGCTGCTGCTGCTGCTGCTGCTGCTGCTGCTGCAACTGCAACTGTTGCTGCTGTTGACTTTGGCTCTGCTGCAGCTGCAGCTGCTGTTGACTCTGCTGCTGATGCTGATGCTGATGCTGACTCTGATGCAGACTGTGATTATGTTGCTGCTGATTGTGCAGATTCTGCTGCTGCTGCATCATCATCTGCTGGTCTTGCTGATTGAGCATCTGCTCCGAGTTGAGAGCGAAGCCATACTGATTGAACTGCGGCTCGACGGCATTGCTGCCGCTGAAGTTGAAGTTGCGCTGGACATGGGTGCCCGGGGCATTGCCGTCGGCCGCCGCAGCGGCCACAGCCATGTTGCTGGCTGCGAAGCCCATGGGCATCATGGGCTGCAGATAGGTGTAGCGCGCCAGCAACAGTTGCTCAGAGACGATGCGCAGCTCGTTCTGCTGCTGCATGATCAGCTTCTGCAGCTCGTCGTGCTTGCGCTGCAGCTGATCCTGCAGCTGGCTCTGCGTCGTCGTCATGACGACTGCGCCCGGCAACAGCTCCGACTGCGTCTGCATCGGCAGCGGCGACAGCACCGGCGCCACCGGAAACGGCGCCATCACCGGCTGCATGGGTATGGCAGCCAGGTACTGAGGTGGCTCCAGGAAGCTGGGCGCCACCAGCTGCGGACTGGTGAGCGGATAGCTGGACTGCGGATACTGGCAGGCATTGCTCGTGACAATCTGTGTGGCTGCCAGGGGCATGGGCAAGATCTTGGGCGCACCGACGCCCTGCTGCAGCTGCAGCTGTTGCTGATGCAAATGATGCTGGGTAAGCTGTTGATGTTGCTGCAGCTGCTGTTGCTGCTGTTGCTGCGGGTGTGAGTGTGACGGCTGCTGTTGCGGTGGCTGCTGCTGCTGCGGTTGCTGAGGCTGTTGTTGCTGCTGCTGTTGCTGCTGCTGCTGATGATGATGATGATGCGAGCGCTGGCGGTGACTTTGCTGTAAAGGCAGAGATAGAGATAGAAAGAGATGGCCTATGGAGCAGGCAAAGTCCATGAACTTACCGAGCTGACATGCGTCATCAGGGACTGCCTGCTGATCACAGAGTCGGCGGACATGGAGGTGGAGTCCGACTCGTTGCCTCGGTTGTAGAAGTAGCACTTGCGCTTGGCCTTCGGCGAGATGCCGGTGGAGCTGATGTTGCCATAGCTGGAGGCCGGCCGCGAGGTCTTCAGCGAGTTCAGCTGGCAGGTGCTGGCGGCAGGCGCTGCGCCCGTCGACCACATGGGCGAGGAGTCGACGGTGGGCGATGTGGCGGCAGCCACCTCATTGCTCAGATTGGCCAGCGTGTTGCCCAGCAGCGTGCTGTCCAGATTCTGATTGCTCAGCTCAAAGTCGCGCAGCGTCGTCGTCGCCGAGGCGCATTTGCTGCTGCTCGAGGAGGTGAGGGCCTTGCTCGGCTTCTGGCGCTCCTTGTGATTCTGCTTGATGACCTCCGCGTGGCTGACCACCTTGTGCGTGCACACGACATAATCGGGCTTCGAGTTGTACTGATGATAGCTCACATAGTAGTCCGTCTGCAGCCAGATCCATTGCTGGCCCTTGGTCAGGAAGCGGTAATAGCACGACTTGCCCTCGCCCGTCTGGCGCACTAAACGAGCCGCAGAGAGTTGAGGATTAATAAATAACAATGCCCAGAGCCCAGAGCCCAGTGCCCAGTGCCCAGTCTTTGCTTACACTCTTCGTGGCAGGCCACAATGCTGTCCAGGTCGTCGAAGTGATAGTAGTCATAGCCCGAGGTGCCCAGCACCTCGAACGGCATATACCCGATGATGGGCGGCGCTCGATGGTCGAGAAAGAGAAACTTCCATTCCATGCTGTGCTTCGAGGTGAACTCATTGCTGGTCGGATCGATGATGCTCATCTCGCGTATCAGCTGCGGCGTCTGTATGCGTCCGGTGCCCACAAAGACCAGCTTCTTGTCCACCTCAACGCCCGGATTCTGCTGAAAGATGCGCGGCAACGACGACTGATTGCTGTTGGCCTGCCCGTCGGCGTGCTGGCCATTGGTGCTGGTATCGTTGCCTATGGGAAAGAGCTTAGCTTAAGTAACTCCGCTCGAGTGCCGCGGCTCGACTACCTACGAAAATAGCCCACGAACTTCACCAGCTCATACGAATTGGCGTCGACCTTTTCCAGGCCGCCGCGCTTCAAGTGCGTGTAGAAGGTGATTTGATTGCTGGCGCTGATGTCCGTTTGCCGGGGCTCGATGACAGGTGTGGGATTCAAGAAGATGTTAAGCAAGGCCTCGTGATCCGTTTCATAGGCCAGATCATAGATGCTCATGTTGTACAGGTCATGCTGTGCAGAGCGAAAGAGAGAGAGAGAGAGAGATGATGAGAAGCTGCATCAATGGCTAAGCTGGCGCCACCTACCGGCAAGTAGCCCAGCTGCGAGGTAATGCTTTCCGACGCATAGAATATGGAGCCCAGACTGCTAAACACCATCATAAAGCCATCCAAGGACTCCAGCATCAAGTGCGTGAACTCGTCATTTGTGAGAAATGTCGGCTTCCATTCCGTCTGTATTTCGTAGACCTTCGATCTGTCCGTCGCCTCTGTACAGACCAAAGAGAGCACTTTGAATCGATTCTCGATCAGATTAACGCTCGGCACTCACCATTGTGGTTCTTCAGGAATGCTATTGTGGACTTGAGCACCGTCGACTTGTCCATTTTGCGATTCGATGTGGTTATCAGTGCGCTCAAGTCGTTCACCAGCGAATTGAACTGATCCCGGCGCTTCTTCTCGCTCAAATTGCGCGACTTTCTGCAAAGAAGACTTCGGGTTAACCAAAGAAAATGAAGTTAAGATTAACTGTGTACGGCAAAGGCATATTAAGATTAGCTCGAGTCTGGGGGGAATCTTATGAATAGTCAACCCCCGCCACATACGCACACGCACGGAGCGGAACAGCTGCTCACCTTTGGCCCACGTGTGCGCTGTGCTCGATGCTTTGTCTGGCGTTTATTAGACAAATCCGCCCACATGCTCTCACACACATGCTTAGGCAATTGATATGAGCTAGTGGGTGGGCTGCTTGCGCTTTGGTTGCGTGTCTCAGTCAGAGGCAGTGACAGAGCCTGTGGGCGGGGTTATTTTTTCAGTTCTATTGTCGCTTTGCATTCGTTGCGCTAGAGCAAACATTTTTGGGCTTCGAGTTTTGCATTTGACATTTGCGTGTCAATAAAATGATACGCATACAGAGCAATTTATAGAGAACGAAAGGGAGAGTAAGACTGAGACAGAGAGAGAGAGTGAGAGAAGGACAGCTAGCTATCTAGTTGTTTATGTCAATTCCTGGAATTGGGATGCATTGAGCAAGAGAAAATGAAGAAAGTAAAAAAAAACATGATAACTCATGCCACATTACGTAGTTGTCTTGGCTTAGCCACTCCACTTCGCTTTGTTACTTTATTAAACGGATTTAGATACACTTTTTTAAGCAGGCGGAAACTGCTGGTGTTAGTTAAGTTTACTGCTTCAGCAGTAACTGTAAAATGTACAGAAATTCGTATAACTAAAATATAATATAAATGTGTCCTAAAAAATTATATTCATATATGCAAATATAAAACAATTTTAATATGCCTATATACTTTTCTATCTGTCTATTATATATTTAAATTTATATGGACATGGATAATTTTCTATTTTTATTACATATGTTTCATATGTCAGATATATGTAGATATTTCTAATACAGAAATATCTAAAGTTCAGTTATTAGAATATTGTAAATATAGCTATTATCTTTTTTTTTATTGAAAAAAAAAAAAAGCTATTATCTTTTTATATATACTATAAAAGTATAGCTTTATTTCTTTAAGCATAATATAATATAAATATAAAAAATATTTAAAAAAATTATATATATAATTGTATGCATATATGTATGTATATACACAATAATAATATTTTTTCATCGAGCACTTTTGATTATATATCCACTCGAGAGACCTTTCCTGCCTTATGTTTAGTAATGTACAGATAAATGAGGGAGAGACGGAGTGAGGGAATATTTGGCTGTTCTATATATAAATACACATCATTTGTGTTTGCCCAACTCCTTCTCTCTCTCTTTCTCTTTACCTTTCAGTCGCTCTCTCTCTCTCCCTCCCTTGTTCCTGCTCTAGAGTTACTAATTTGATATTTCTTTTATTGTATTGCGTATTATGCAATATACGAGACACAAAAAGAAAAATAATTATTATTAAATATAATCAGTATATATATATATATATATATATATATATATATATATATATATATATATATATACAATATTTATATATATATATATATATTTATTCAAACATATACAGATACAGAAAGTCACAGCAAAAATTCGGTGAATGCTCAAAAAAAAAACAAATTATGCTCAAATTTCAGTTAATTGAAGTTCGGAATTGGACTTCACTCGCTATTCGATTAAAGGTGTCTATTACCTGGACAAAGTGTGCACAAAATTTGCTAACTAAGCCAATTTCGTCGTTTTTGTTTTTGCCTTTAGCGTTTTGCCGTGGAAATGGGCCAGCAGGCCAAGCAAAAGACGGCTCTTGCTCGATTATGACATACCAAATGTTTCACAAATTAACCAAAATGTATAAACTGTATATCAAATTGTTAAGCTGCTTGATTTTAACAGATATCATGTAAGCTAAGCAAAATGTGAAAAACAGTTTAAGTACGCCAGGTATTTAAGCAAATAGCATGTAGCATATATGACTGAAAGAATTTTAAAATCTATTTATCTATTGATATATAGATCTATCTATATACGTAATATACTCTTTCATAACAGAGTCAATCAAAAAATTGCAGAAAAAATATTGCCTTGTATCTATCTGAGTCTCTGGGTCGTAATACTTTCAATATAGTAAAGCTATCTTTCTTTCCCTCTCTCGCTTTATCTTTTACTCCCTTTATTTTTATGACACATATTTATTTTTTTGTTTTTACCTCTCACTATATCGGTCACTGTGTCTTTAAAGCTCTCTATTTCTCTCTCTCTCTCTCTCTCTCTCTCTCTCTCTCTCTCTCTCATTAAAAAATATTAAGTGTATATAAAATTCTTTTATATAAAAAATGTATATTGTTTATTTTGATAAGAAAAAATAAATCTTTGTATGCATTATGTTTATAAAAGTAAATCAGATATTCTAAGTTTCACTTTAAGCCATTTTCATGTTAAGCGCAATACGTTTTACATTTACCCTTATCTCTCCAGCTCAACTGTTGAGCCATATTATTAATGTTGCTCTGTTCATCTATCTATGTCGCTGCAAGCAAATTTCTCACATAAAAGATACAATAAAAATTCCCAAATTAAATTATGTCTTTTACTAAACTATATTTTTGCCCATCCTTAAATCTTCCTTATATTTCAAATAATTAAAGTTATTTATATAAATTTAAAACAGAACTGTTAAATCTTAAACTGGATTTATTGTGAGGTTATGCTAACTCTTCAGAATATCTGAATATCAAATCGCTGCTTAGTTTCATAAAAAGTCTCCACCTGAAGCGTATACTCGAAGCCTTAAAGTTCCTATAGACTCTTCGAGTCTTGGCATTATGTAAATAATGATTCCCAACTTATTTCTATTTCATTTTGTTGTTTTTGCTTCTCAGTTGTTGTTGCCGCTGTTTTGTCTACGTCTTTGAATCATAACTGTCAATTGCAGCACGCCCCACCCACAGCAGCGGTACTCATATATGCGTATATTGCTGTATGTGTGTGTTATATATGTGCTTTATATGTATTTTGCTCACCTTTTCGTGTCATCCTTGTCGTCGCTTTCGTCGTCCATTTTCGTATTTATTAGATAATCCACTTCCAGATTGTTGATAAATATTTAAATTATTGTTTTTTTTTTTATTTATTTTTAATTTTATTAAACAAAAGAAAGGGATGAAAAACCAAAACACCTTGGCACGAAAACTTTGTTCAGTCCACAATTTAAATTTTTACATAGTTCTTTTTTTTAATTTCTTAAATTTTATTTAATTTTGATTTTTTTTGTCTTTAGGTAACATTCACTCGGCAGCTGAGTTCCGTTTGCTTGAATATTGGGCACATTTTGTGGCAATTTTTTAGTTAGTTCTGAGCGGCTGAAATCGTAAAATAATTTTTATAATTTACTTCTTTCAATTATTTAAATTATATTATTTTTTATTTAAATAATTTTATTAATGCGCTGAAGTTCGCGTACCGTCAGCAACAAGTGCAGTTGAACATCTGCTGCTGGCCTTTCCGTGAGCATTAACTGTCGACAATGCGCACACACACATAAGCAACACACACACACACACACATATACACCCACATACATCCAGGCATTGTTCATGGCTTTATGCTGTTGGCAGCAGCCGCATCATCCTTCATCAAGAAGTTGCCTTTGCTGCTGCAGTTACGTAACTCTCTGCTGCGCCTGCGCATGTGTTGAGCAGTTAGTGCCCCGTGGCCAACTAGCAGCGGGCAAGCGCCAATCATTGCAGCCGTGCCAGATGCTGCACTTTGCAACCCCTAAAAAGTATGCTACGTTATTTTGCGCCTGTTACTAAATGCGACAGCAAATGCCATAACAACCTTTTAAATGAATTCTACGTGTATTTGTGTACACATAGACCTTGTGTGTGCGTGTGTGTGCATGTGTGCGTGTGTGAGTAGCAGCTGCTAACCAAATGACAACCAATTGGCTGCGTTTGCCCCTGCCTCACACACATATTGCATAATCGCGTGTGTGTGACTCTGTCTCTGTTTGTGTGCGTGACACTAGATTTTCAAGCACTCGATTTATATATATATATATATATATGGATATATATATCGAATGGTAATGGCTTAAGTCAAATGCTCGCGCGTCGCATAACAATCGTTTGCTTAATTGCAAAATTTTGCTGGGGCTTCGAGTTGAGTTGCTTTGACGCTGGGTAGAGTGAAAACTTTCACTGCTGCCGCACAAGTTGTGTGTTGGCCAAAAGAAAATGTCAAAGAAAAGGTGTTTTGCTGTTGCGAAGTCGTTTTGCATTTGCCAGGCTTTTCAGTTGGCCAAGTTGTTGCCTTAATTAAAACGCGTTGCCAGCAAACGGCTTTAAACATGCTAAAAACAAGCGGCTTAAAACGCACGCACACATACGCACACACACACACCAAAACACTCATCTCTCTGCGTGTGTATGTCTGTTGAATGCCGCTGCTTAATTAATCCGTTTAGCCATTTGTCCGGCGAAGCATTTAACGAATCATAATTTCCCACATGTATTCAACAGTTGCAGCACAACAAACATTTTAAATACACATCAAAGACAAAATCGCCGCCAGCTTTGGCCCACCTCCAGCTGGGCGACAGGTGAGCTCTTGTTGTTGCAAGTGTTGCTGGTTAACCCTAAGTAGCTATCGTCGCTGTTCTAGCAACTGCTCGGGCTCGGCTTACGTACTGTGGTTTTGCCTAGCTTTAAAAAAACACACACACACACACAAATTGTTGCCTTCGATAATTGCCAACGTGTGGTTTAATAGCTCGAATTGCAATTAGTGCGGTTTGCTGCCGGCCAATAGCCAATGGACTAGACGAGCAGCTAAGACTGGCGCAGAGGGAGTGGCAGAGTGGAGAGAACGGCCAGCCTGGGTGTGAGAGTGGCGCAGAGGTCAAGGTGGTTGCAGCTCAAATTAGACGACAAAGTTGAGGAATGATTGATATGACTTAGTGATCTAGTTTGTGGGGCTATAATAAATTGGAGATATAATAATGCTAGAGAGAGAGAGAGAGAGAGAGAGAGAGAGAGAGAGAGAGCAGTAGGAATTAAAAAAAAAAGCTAAAAAAAGAGAAAGAGAGAAAGAGTGGGGGAGAGCGAGGTATATGACAAAAACTACAAAAAATAGAGAGAGAGAGAATAAAAATAGAATAAAAGACCTGAAAGTAAGGACATATATATAAAATAGATTAGATAAGATAATAAGAGACAAAGCAAATTAAATGGAGCAGCAAAAGATAAAGGGAGAGTGAAGAAAGAAGAGAGAGAGAGAGAGAGAAAAAATGAATACAAATACAAATAGAAATATATATACGAACTGAATTAGATAAATGTAAATTAGAGAGATGAAACATGAAAAGTGACGTAAAAATAAAAATAGAGAAAGACAGAGAAAGAGCATAAAGTATAAAAAATGCTAAATGGCTAATTGCATACATATTGATAAATATATCATAGCAAGTATGGACAGACAATCAGAGATAAATTCAGGGGTCAATAGGCGCTAAACACTAAATTTAAAGAAAACCAAAGTCGGCTGTCGAATAAAGACTCAGAAAGTATTTGAGCAAATTAAATAAATCAATATATATATATATTTATATAGAAACCTATGTATATTCATATAGAAAATAACTATCTATAAATAGATAAAATCTAATGCAGAAGCTGTTTACATTTCATTGGCCTTCAACGCTCAACGAGACAATTGTATAATAAATCTAGCCGAACACAGAGTTTAAGCTCAATAAAACAAATAGTTAGCAGAGCTTGCGACAACTGCACAACTTCCATGCCCTCTTCCAATATCTCGGCACACATACACTCAATAATTAGACAACATTTTGTTGTTGTTATTATTCTATGCTCATTTGGCATTGATAAATCTTTTTTCGTATTTGCTTTTGTTGTTGTTGCCTTTGCTTCTTCTGCAATGCGGAAGCAGAAAGCTCGCAAAGCCGGTTGCCAACTGCAGCCGCAAGATCGTTGACTGACCTACTCATGCCAGAAAGCTCTCTGTGTGCCGAGCTGCGCTCACCGCTCTCCGCTCTCCGCAAACGTTGCTCTCTGCCTTAGAACGCTCTCACGCGCATTATAGCGCTCGCTCTGGCACGCTTGCTCTGCCTGCCTCTCTCACTCGCGCTCACGCTGCCAGCTAGCGTCATTTGATTGCATTTCTAAAGCTTCGCTCAGTGCGCAAATTATCGCATAGTTGCTCTGCCACAGTATAAGTGTGTCTGTGTGTATATGTGTGTTTGCTTGTGACAGTGTTTGATTTCTTTGTCAGTGAACTTGAGCTTTTGCTGGCTGCGCTAATTGCATTGCGATTACAGCATAGCGTAGCTGTATGTGTCTGTGTATCAGTGTGTGTTTGTGTGTGTGTCCGTGTGTGTTTGTGTATGTTGTGTATGATAATACCGCCCTGCCAGCACCCACAGCACTTTTGCAGTGTTTTGTTTTGCTGCGTTCCGCCTTTTTTGCCAAAGCTTTGCGACTTTTGTAATATTTTTTGTTTCACTCGCACACACATACACATACAAGCAGCCCCGCTCTCGCTCTGTCTCACTCAACATCTCAATTGTCTACGCTCTTCTGCATGTTGCTGTTGTTGCTTTAAACTTGACTTAATTAAATTTTTCCTATTTTTTATTTTTATCTTTTGCCAATTGTCTGTCATTCATTGATTTCCTAGCTTTATATAAATATATTTGTATATATATATATTGTTTATTTTTTAATTTGTTTTCTTTTCCTTTTAGGCTTTGTTTCTCATAAACTTATTGCACTATTTAGGCCTATTCCCAAGTCTGTATTTTTGTTCATTTCATGCCTACGCTGATCTCTGCTCGTTTAGATAATTTCCATGCGAAGCTGCTTCACTGACTTATAGAGAAATATAGTAACAATATATACCATATATTATAAAATATTAGAATGACTCCTCGTGTTCTCATACTCAATCGATCTTCAGTTAGACACTTTATCTCCACTTTTGCTGCGGTAGACGAAACGGATGCGTTGCAGCTCGAGTACTTTTTGGCTTAAGAGGCATTCACTTTATATTATTTGTTAAAAAAACTTTGCTTTGTTCTAAGTCATCATCAATAATAGATTTATAATGATTGTTAATATTTATTTTTTTCTAAAGTGAAATAGTGTAAATTTATAATGATCTTTAATTTAGTAATTTATATTGAGGATTTAATAATTTAAATTTAAATTTAATAAAATTTAAATTTTTATTAAATTTAAATTTTATACATTTAAATAATAATTTGAATTTGTATAAATTCAATCTTATTTGGCCTAAATTTATGAAATTCATATATTTAAAGGAATCAATAATTATATATATTCAAATTATATAATTTCGATAAGTAAAAAAAAGAAATTGTAGAATATATTTAGTAGTTGATTTTGTTAAAATAAATATAAAAAATACATTCATATATTTAAATATTTAACATAATTAAATTAATTTAAATAAGCATTGCTCAATTTTTACTTAAATATATATAAGATAATAATTTTAAGTTAATTTTAAATATTTATTTTTGCAATATTAATACCAAATATTTTCTAACAATTTTTTGTTTGTAATTTTTATGACGCTCTTAGCCAGTTGGCCGTTAAAAGCCTCTCTAGTGTTTCTTTTCACTTGAAATATGTATATTATATATATATTTGTGATTATTTTTTAAAGTTAAATACTTTTTAAGGGCTAGAGAGCCACAGCTTGGTTCAGTCTATGCCTGCACTTCAGATATATATTGATCAATATTGATCAAGAGCTATCAGAACGCAGACAAATTGTGTTTTAATGCTATGTAATGAAAATAGTTAATCATATATTCACGACTTCATTAGAAGAGTTGAGCGAATTGCTTTCCATCTCACTCGCACTTGAATAGTGAATTGTTGTAACATATTTGTTTATTATTTGCGGCTTGTCAATTGAAATGATTTTACGCTGGCATTTTAGCTGCCTGGCGCATGATCATACACACACACACACACACAAACTCACACAAGCACAAACGGACACACTCAGGCACGCCAATGCACAATGCACACGCGCACTCACACAGCGATGCCAGTGAGGTAAAACACACTCACAGAAACACACACTCTCAGTCACTCACTCACAGAGACAGGCGACTCAAACGCTGACGATGACGTTTCAAAATAATAAAAGTAAAAATAAAGACGCTGCTCAAAACTTGACAATATGCTCCTCATCCCCCTACCCCACTTTAAATAAAATTAAAACGAGTCGCCACAAACCGCAAACGCGGCGGCTCAATCCCATTAAGCTAAACGACTTTGACACTGGATATAATTTGTGAAAGAAATGAAAATAAAAATATTAAAATACAAGTAATTATGTAGAAATGCTTAGGAAGAAATTCTCTTATTGCTCTCTTTCTCTTCGAATATGAGTAAAATTCTCACAGAGCTCCACACAAAGTGTACAGAAAATTTATTTTAGGTTTCCAAAACTAAATTATACGAATTTTGCAATGAAAATAATTAAGTTTTTAATATATAAATAAAAATATATAAATATATATAAATCAAAATAAATAAAACTTTTTTTTAAGAAACTTCAATTTAAATATTTTATACGCTGTAATTTCCAAAATTATTCCTTAAAAAAATAAACAGAAAAATTGTAAATTAATTCAATTAATTTTTTTTCCTTAAATCTTTATAGTTTTTGGGTTACATCGTTTTCAGTGTATAAACAATAATACATGAAACAAACAACAAAAACTTAGAATGTAAAGCCCTCAAAGACAAAAACTAAAAACAAAATAATAATCAATATCCAAACAAAGATTTCTTAACATTTGTAGTCTGAGAAGCCAAACCTCAAAATAACTTTGCCAGCTTTCTTTTAGTGCATGCCAGGGACCAGTATTGCATAACGTTCTATTAGTATTTGCTCAACATTTGTTTGCTCAGAAACTGGAAGAATTGCCGTTTCGCCGTGCGCTTTGAGCCGACATTTAGCGCGCTCTTTCTTTAGGGCACGGCGTGCGTCAAACACTTTTGGTTGAATGCACTTTTGATTAGTTCTCCGAGAATTCTCTCTTTCTCTGCTAGTTCGCTTGTTCCCACTCAAGTCTAACCATACATCAAACAGCTTATTTTCATATGTATAAGTACTATAGAAACAATTTATTTATTTATTTTTTTATTTATTATTGTTAAAGCTTTTGTTTTAGCTTTAAGTATTTTCTTTTGCACTTCTTCTTAAATCTTATTTTTTTTTTTGCTTATTTATTTTTATTTGTTATTTTGAAATAATTTCACATGAATATATATATTCATTTATTAATTTCTTTCCTTTTATACAATTTTTTTTTTAATTCTATATATATTTTTATTTATTTTTTTAATATATATTCTTTTATATTTTGTATGAAAAAATATTACAAACACATATTTTTTTAATTAACATATTGATTTGTTTTAATTTTTATTAAATCAGCATTGATTTAGTGTTAAATTTAAACTTATATTTTTTTCTATATGCTTAAAGATTTATTATTTTTTATAATTTTTATAATATATTATTTCATTTTCATTATTTTATTTTTAAATCTTAAATATTTTTTACACCTTTTTTGTGCTTCCGAATTTTAAGCAAATACCAAAAGCTGAGCAGGAAGACAACCAAAACAGCGACACACTAAACACACTTACACACACACACACACACACAAATAAACACACGTTTCCAATGCGCGAAATAAGAACGTATTTACGATCGAGTTACAGCTGTTAAGTCCGTTAGACACAACGATTAGAATAGAGCGAATGCAATGCAGAACGAGTATGCAGATATATCTCCGTTACAGATTCTAGATATAAAACCAAGTATGACGTTTGGGCCCTCGCTGTGGCGCCTCTGAACTGAGAGCGAGAGACGCGTTGTTGGGGCTCGTTGTCGCAGCGCGTGTCAAAAACAAACTGAAAGAAAAAAGGCCCCAAAAACCGCTACCGACACGAGAATTGCATTTCTAAGCTGCGACGCGCTCACAAAAAAAAAACACACACACACAGACAACAGCAAGCATTTGTGTGTGTGTGTGTGGATAAGCGTCGGGCGAGAAAAAAATGCAGCGAAATGCAATCAAATTACGAGCGCAAACCGAACGAACAACAACAAAATCGAAACGTTCTCATCGCACACACACACAAAGTGACACTCTCTCGCTCACACACACACACACAAGTGCTATTTGGCGTTCGCTTCGTTTAGCCGGCACTCGGTGCTGGCGCACGGCACGTATACGCGATGTCGGCCCGGCTATTATTTAATATTACAACAACTCTCTCTCTCTCTCTCTCTCTCTATCTCTACCTTAGCGATCGTGGACTGCGCTGCCTTTAGCTTTATCTCTGGCATTTACTAACTGCCATAGCAGTTATCAGCTGGGCGCAGGGTCGTCTCGAATGCAAATACTTGGGGCAAGGACACATGTCACTCGGCGTGTGGCATGCCACCGCAGATAAGAGTCTCGTAAGCAGCTACAGACATTTGCCCCTCCTGTCTGGCTCGGTTCAAAGTCTGCCAGATCTTGACATAGGTTAGGGCATGCGGAAGCCTCTAATTATCATGACCTGCAATTGCCACCACCAAGATAATCACACCCTTCGACATCGGATCAGACATTGCATTCACTCAATAAACGTGCAGCGTTTCCATTTGTAATTAGACTTTATCTCAAGCTGGAAAATAATTATTATATATTTATATTTTTGTTTTCATAATTTATAGACAGACAGAGCAGGAGATAGAGGAAGGGGGGAAAAGGGAGAGAAAAGCAAAAAAATCAAACAGACACGAAAAAAGAAAGGGGAGAGAGTGAGTAATGATAGAGAGAAGTAAATACGAGAAATAGAAAGAGACACAAACAGGCTGCATGAGAGAGAGAGAGAGAGAAATAGACATAGGGATAAGCGACTTCTGCATGGCTGATAGAGTGATGGGAGAAAGAGTGTGAGAGAGAGAAAGAATGAGAGAAAATAAATTTATGATTCAAAGATACACAACTAAATAAAAGGAGAGAGCAGAGAGAAAGACGGAAATAATAGGAAAATAAAAACATATACTAAGACAGATTAGTTAAAAATGCAGCTGCATTTAGATGAAAGTTAGTTATAGTTCTCAAACGAAATTAATTAATTAATATATATCTGCTAGTCAAGAATTCTCACAATTCGACTTGCTTCAGACGTTTAAAGAAAGGATGTAGGCGAACTGGCTTCCAGTGACTTCCAAATATCCTTGCCTCAGTCGTAACAAGGGTATAGTCCTATGAAGCCAGTCATGAAAGAGCTGCCAGTTGACTCATAATCATTGGTTACGCCATGCCATTGATAATGTCCTGGTTAAAAGCTTACAGTTGAACCAAATCTTGGAGTGGTAACTCCGAGGAAACTATACAATTTCAGAATCGACTTCTACAAAGGTAAGATATGTGTGCATTTCGAGCGAAGATCAGTTGCAGCAGAGCCAATTACATTTCGCTGAATTTCTGTAAAACAAAATTACTTGCCTCAAACGGCATTGCAATTCCAGAAAACTACCAGGCGAACATAAATGAGTAGTAGGGCGCAAAATTTTAGTTAAAATTGAGTAAACATTGACCTTGAATTAAAAGTGAGTGTGAGAGGGAGTGTGAGAGGGAGTGTGAGAGGGAGAGTGAGAGGGAGAGTGAGAGAGAGTGAGAGTGAGAGAGAGTGAGAGTGAGAGTAAGAGAGAGAGAGAGAGAGAGAGAGAGAGAGAGAGAGAGAGTGAGAGTAAGAGAGAGAGAGAGAGAGAGTAAGAGAGAGAGAGAGCTAAGTAATATGAACAATTAGGTTGCATACTTTTAGGCATGATTAAATAATTACCTGGCACTGCTAGCTTAATATATAGCTATCATGCCTAGTTATGCTGCGGACTTTCATATTGCAATGCAATATTCTCAAAGGTAACAGGCGAACAGAAACGAGCAGTTGGTGGAAAATATTAGTTAAAATTAAGTAAACCAGAGTTTTTTTATTTTATTCTATGCCTGAAAGTATGCAACATACAGTTCATGTTAATTAACATCTCACTTCCATCTCTCATCTCAATTCAAGATTAACTCAATTTCAACCTAACTTTAACTAAATTTCGCGCCCTACTACTCATTTATGTTCGCCTGGTACTTCTGAAGATACTAAGGAAATTTAACTGACGTCAAACTGGCCCTATTCAAAAAAATAATACAAAATATTTAAAGGAAATATTTAAAGGAAATATTTTTATATTTGATGGCAAACAATAAAATTAAGACAGACCTAACAACAAAAATTCTAGTCTCGAGCGCTTATAGGCTCTGAGATCGACGCGTTCATACATACGGACGGACGGACGGACAGACAGACTGACGGACAGGGTTAGATCATATTTATGTTAGGCTCTGGACCTTGGCGCATCTTTCGTCTGTTATCTTTTGCGTATGCAAATGGACACTATGAATATTTCATAAAGAGAGTTTCGAGTCTTGAGTCGCGTAGGCAGCAACCGAGGAGGCGTGTGCAATAGCCTTAAAATCTTTGGTTAGATTGAACGAACTCTGCGGCATATCAAATGATCGATGCAAATGTGAACCGAAAGTTTCATCATTCATTAGCATTTTGATCAGATTTAGAGTCTATATATTTCGTATTCATAATATGCTGAAGTAATAGTTGCGATTTGCATATTGCACAGCGGAATTTTTTTGTTTATCGAGTTTTATTGGGGTTTATGCAACACAGGATATATTGAGATTGTATATAGTGCAGTGGCCGCCACATATATCGGAGCAAGTGTTAAATATTTATGGACCGAGCCAAGCCAAGCCAAGCCGATCCGAGCCGAGCGTATGCCCAGCATTCCATGCTTCTAGTTGGCTTTTCAATTTTCTCGTAGCGTTGAACTCCAAAGTCGAAGGCTAGATGCCAGATCCATTGCAATATCATTAAATCAAAGAAAATAAAATAAAATAAAAATAGTAAGTTTCTTGTTGTGGGGCATAGCTGACAGCATAATACGCGCTCGGAATGCTAAGACCGGCTTAAATTGTTGCGGAATTTGATTGATTTATATCAGTAAAACTAACTGAAATTGATTAGAAATAGCTAAAAATCTTCAGATAAAATTATATTATAAAATAAAGATTTTTTTTAGACTCCCAAGACAAGGTCAACTGTCTTAGACATGCAAAAATTAATTTAATAAAATAAATATTAATTTATCTAGAATTTATCTAACATTTGCATTGCACAAGCCTATATACTCTCGTTAGCACTCGGGCTAGCATACAAAATCTTAAGACACTAAGCCGAAATGGGTATATAAATATATATATAATATATAAATAGAAATTCCAAATTTCAAGACTGCAACCTCAATAGCAGCGCTGCAAGAGACCATTACATAAAGCCCATGTACTCCGCTCACTTCGTCTAACGGGCGTAAAGAAAGGAAAATTTCAGAAAAACTGTAAAAATTTGCGGCTTGGCAAATGTAAAATTTTTTACTATTTTTCTGCAGTTCATTTTGCAGCAAGCGAAAAAGAGAAATGCGAATCAGCTGAATTATTTATCATATATATATTATATATATCGTAGATATTGTTTTTATTTTTTTCTTCTGTTTTTTTTTTCGCTTTTTTATTTTTGTTTATAAATTAGACACAAAAAACGTTTACAAATTATGTTTGAATTTGTTTTCTTTTGTTGTTGTTTTTCTTTCTTTTTTTTTTATAATTATAGTTTGTATAAAATTACATAGCTAAGTGCTAAATGTGTGTGTGTGTGTTTGTGTGTGTATTAAAATTAAATTCGTGATCGTATAAGAAGAAGATGCTTGTCTATGCTCGTTTATAAGGCGTAAATTTAACAAAGTTCTAACTATATACAAGTACCGTTATTACATATATACACATACAATACATATGTAGTTAAATGAGCTGACTGGCAAAGCAAATTGTTGTTTTTAAAATTCATTTGCTTCACAAATACAAAATGAAAAAAAAAAAAATACAACTGAAATGAGGCATGAGGCATTGGCTTAAAGCTAATTAAATTAGTTTAATTGCTATTTAAAGTTTGTCGTGTGTGTGTGAGTGTGAGTGTGTTTGGGAGTTTTGTTTATAGGAATGCGGACTTTAGATACAGTTACAGATATAGATATAGCATATATATGCCTTGAAGAATACAAAAAGAAAATCAAGCCAGATTTAATCCTGCGCATTTATATATATATATAAGCATATATAATAATATAAATTGATTACAGCTTAACAAAGAGAGAGAGAGAGAGAGAGAGAGAGAGAGAGATAGTGAGTGTGAGAGAGATAGCTAGAGCTATAAATGAAAACGTTTTGAAAATTGTCCAAGGAAAACATGAAATTCTAACTACGCGCTCTTCTTATTCTTCTTCTATTTCTTATTTTATATTCATATTATTCACATATATATATACATATATATATATATATATATATATATATATATATATATATATATATATATATATATATATATATATATATATAGAGTATATATAACAAGGAAAAAAATAGGTTTGCAGATTGTCTTATAGTTTCAGCCGCTTAGTCTAAGTGAAAAGAAATATTAGAATTTAAGAGAAACTCTCAGAGAGTTTTCGCTGCTTTCTTGGCCTTTACATAGTTGAAATTTTTGATGCTTCAGTTTTACATTAAAAATTGTTGTGTATTTTCATTTTGTTGCAGAAACCATGAGTTGTTGTTGTTGTTGTTGTTCGAGTTTGTTTTTGCTGCAGAGAATTGGATTTCGTTTCGTTTTTTGGAATGTGTTTTAAAAATGATTTCAACAAGTTACATATGGGGTGGCTCTCTAGATTGTAAGGGCTTTTGATTGTATGTGTAGTATATATATATATATATATAAAGATATATACATAGATATATGGTTATATATATTGTAAATCTCTCTCATTGGCTACACACATCGAGCTCAACATTTACACACATTTAGTTTACAGTTGTTGCTTTTGTTTTTATAGCTACAGTTGCTTAGCATTGCTAGTTAACAGTTACAGTTACAGTTAAGGCTAACAGCTAACAGTTACAGTTACAGTTACAGTTACAGTTGCTACTGATAATTTGGTTCTGCTAAGTTAAATATATAGATATACAGATCTAGGCATATATAGATTTATTTATTTTTATATCTTTATCGTTTTGGCCCCTAGGATAACAGTTAAAGTGTAATACGAATGGCTTTTAGACACAGAGTTTGAGAAACGCTTTAGACACCCAGCTACAGCTACAACCTAGCGCTATACACCTATACATATATACACACATATATATATATATATTCTGTATATATAACTAAAGCTAGATCTATATTGTGAACGGCCGCTGCACTACACGAGCAGCTCCTCGTCTGTGTGCGGCTCGGCGTACAGGCAGCACTCGTCGTTGTTGGCTGCCACCTCATCGACGGCCACCTGCTCCTCGCAGTCCAGGCTGAGATCATCGTGCGGCTGCAGCTGCGACTGCGACTGCGGCGCCTGCTGCTGCTGCGGCTGCCGCTGTCGGCGCTCGCGCAGCCAATCGAGCGTTTTGTCTATGGCACGCAGACGTTTCATCAGCGATGTCGTAGCCAAGATGTCCACCTGAGAGAGGGAGAGGGAGAGAGATTAATTTGGGATTTCAGTGCAATCTCGTCGTTACTCACCTTCAGCTGTTGGGAGAGCGGCAGCAGCGCTATGATCCACCAGGCCCAGGCCGGTCCGTCGGTGATCAGCTCCCAGCTGTGCTCGAGCGGCGGCATTTGGCCGTAGCTCTGGAAGATCTCGTGCTTCTGCTCGGTGCTGAGACTCTCGAACCACACGATCGCCTTGGCCAGCACCAGAGACTGGAGCGTGGCCAGCGATTGCACCTGATCGTTGGCAATCGGCTCGTCGTAGATGTACTCCACCTTGGCCGTCTCGTAGCCATCCTTTTCGCTGCGCGCCAAGATCTTGAAGCGCTTGCAGCCAATGGTGCTCAGTATGGAGCAGCCGTCGCCCAGCAGCACACAGTCCCTGATATCCAAAATGGTGCCCACATCATAGTAGCGCGACTTGCCGTTGTGCGGCTGGACGATGCCGAACGTCTTCTCGCCGGACTCGAGGGCGCGTCGCACCATCAGGCGGTAGCGCGGATCGCAAACGAACAGCGGACAGGGCACCGAGGGGAAGGCGGCGGTGCATATGAACACCGGCACCGATGGCTCCTGATCGATCTCTTGTCGAAATCGGGTCTCGTAGTGGTCTGGAATGAATCGTTTCATTGCGGCTTCTAGGAATTTCGTAACTGGCCGCTTGGCCAGCGCAAAGGGTACTGGCGAGGATGAGCCCTGATACAGATTATTGACATTTAGTTCCACAAGTGGTGACATGCACAATGGACACGAGGAGTTGTAATCCATGCAACGATCCAAGCATACCAGACAGTAGGTGTGTCCACACGGCGTCACCACCGGCTTCCACAGCGTCCGGCAGCACAGCACGCAGTCGAAATCGCTGGCGTCGATCAGCTGCCCGCCCACCGACACCTGTCGCTGGCCCGAGCTCTCCAATTCTGAGCGAAGCAGAGACAAAAAGAGACGAGAACGAGATCTGATTAGAAACTATACTAAAATGCGACATTCTCGGTTCACTCTATATATACATAGATTATTAATTATATAAATTATCTTTTAGCATCTGTAATGCGGAATTTATACAAAAATAAATAGAGCAAAAGTATTTTTGCCCGCCTCCCTTTACAGCTTAGGCAGAGTTTTTTTTTAGCAGTATTTAAATATTAATTTTTAGCATATATTTGGTATTATTATTTGCTACTTTAATTAGGTATTTTTATTTTATTTTAATTTCTTTGTCCTATTTTTATTCTATTTTGAATTCTAATTTTATTTATTTATTTTTATTTTTATTTTAATTTTGAGATTTAATTTTAATATAAATACAACAAAAAAACTAATTCAAAATAAAAAAATATTTTATAAAAATACAAAATAAAAATATTATTAATTAATAATAATATATATTAACATAGAAAATAATATATATATATTAATATTAATACTTTTTTGTTAATAATATTTTTATTTTAATTGTTGTCCCTTTTCTGGTAATTTTTGTTTATAATAATAATTAAGAATTTTTTATTATATTCAGTTTTATGTCTTTATTAAATATTATTTGGCTTTTGGCATATTTTATATATTTTTTTGGTATATTTCTTCGTATTTTTGTGTACTCACTTCTCAGTCGCTGCAGTTCCAGTTGGGTGCGCTCGAGGACGCTGCTCACCAAGCGGCTGCAGCGTCCCGTTTCCATAGTCGCTGCTGGCGTCAACTGCGCTGCCTGCGCCGCCGGCCATTTTCTGCGGCAGTGCTTGCGGCTGTCGCGTCGGCGCGCCTGCAGCTCGAACTGCTTGGAGCTAAGCAGCTGATCGTACACCTGCCGGGAATCGATGTAGTCCAGGGCACTCGGAAAGAGAAAGTCGCCGTCCATGGCGGCCGCCTCGACCACCTCATCGTCGTCCTCCATTATGTAGTTGTCGTAGTGCTGCTGCTCGCAGCTGAGGCTGAATTCATCCTCGACGTCGTCCAGGTGCACGTGATGATGGTGCTGTTTCCTGCGCCGGCGCTGCTGCTCCCAGAGCAGCGTGTACGGCGCTTTGCTGCGCTGCTGCTGCTGCGCCGCCAGCGACGGCAGAGACTCGCGGCTCCTCGACACTTGAGCCAAAAGACGTTGCAGAATCTGCAGAAAGGAGCACAGCAATTAGAGCAGCCGCCGATGGCTGTGCATCAGGCACATGGACTCACCTTGGCGAGATCATGTTGAAAGATTTCCGAGTTGCTGAGATTTGTGTTTTTGTCCAGGCAAATGGCCAAGAAGCCATTGAACAGGGCGTCCTCCAAGTGCCCCAAGCCGCTCAGGGCCAAGGCGCGCAGATAGTGAGCCTGCAAAGGGCACATTTGGGGTTACATAAGTGCCCATAGCGAGTGTTTACTGTGGGGAGGCGATGGGCCACTTACCTTGGCTGAGGTGCAGCGCGTGCGCAGCGCATTCTCAATGTCCGCCAAGGAGCTCTGATAGTGGCACAGCTTCAACAGGACCTCAGCGCGCAGGCAGAGACTCTTAAAATCGCTCGGCACTAGCAGAAGAAGAAGAAGAAGATGATGATGATGAAAAGCGAATATATTAGATACAATTTTGAATGCTAATTGTTGCTTAATGGGCGCCAACTCATGAAAATTGAGGAAAATCACGCACTTAATGTCAGGCGGCAAGAAAATGAAAAGAAAATCAAAATGTCAAAATCTGACAACGTTTTTGGAGACGATCGCTTGCCAAGCGAGTGCAGATATATAAATACACACATACATGCACACACATAGACACCCATCTCTTTGGCAGCCAAGAGAAATAATCAAGCAACAACACCCACCGCAGCCACCCAACTAGCCGAAAAAGCAAATTTTACAATTAGTTCGCTGTCGCCGCTGACGTTGACGTTTACGTTGCCAGCGCTGCTGCTGTCACAGCACGGCACGCGCCTGTTAACTAACATAGCTTGCACTATTCCCATTGCCTTTGCATGTTGCCAGCATTGTTAACATGCCTGCTAACTTAACATTGTATTTTAACAATGCTAGCAACATGTTGCGCACGACCTTAACAGCGCTCTCGAAACGCGTACTGCTCCCCCACACCAGCACTGTTAGCCGCGCATTAACATTTTAAGAGCAAATTAATGTGGGCGCTCTGCAACTGATGCGCGCTCTTGCGCTGTTAACTGCTAAGAGCAAGTGGCCGTGGCGTCTGTTAAAAAACGCGATTATGTAGCCTAACATTACGCAACATAAAAACAAGCGCTACGTAGATATCAATGCGTGTGTGTGTGTCCGTGTCTTAGCCCTATGCTTGCTGTTGTTGTTGCAATTGTTATACAAAATGTTGCAAAAAATGATTACATATCAGGCAACAAACAGCCAAAATGCAGTTTGCCGCTCATCGGCAGCATCAGCCAAGATTTGCATTTCGTAGTTGTTGCAACATTGAATGTTGCGCATAATATGTTGCTCGTTGTCGTTGTTGTTGTTGTTGTCCAAGTGTTATTCATGCTTCGATTATGTAAAACACGCATTCGAAATGTTTGTCAATATTTATTATTATTTTGCTTCTTTTTTTTTTCGCTGCCCCAAATTGATGTCAAGTGTTTTTCTCTCTTTCTCGCTCGCCCTCGCTCTTTCTCCAAGTCTCAGGTGTGTGCGTGCGTGCGTGTAAGTGTTTAGGTGATAATAGCCAGCTAGATAAGACCAGCTAAATTGAGGATGTGAGCTGGCTAAGTGTGCCTGTGCCTGTGCCTGCGCCATGCGAATTATGCAAAAAGCAATTTGGCCCACGGCGACAACCAATTAGATAACGGTTATTACTATATAGATAGACACATATATGACGATCGAGACTCTATTTAATTTAGCTATCTATGCTGTATGCGGAGTGTGTAAGCCTTAGAATGACTTATTCTTTAACTACTTTAAGTTCTTCTAAGTAAACATCAAATTAATATTTTTTAAATAAATTTTAAGCTCGTATATCTATATCAAAAATAAAATCATTTTTTTAGCAAAATTTCAGCACATTTCAGAAAGATTGATTTATCATATGGCAGCAAATTATATACGTATATGAATATTATATTTTTTTTAATACATTGATGTGCATATATATTTTTTTTATATATGTCAAATAATAAAAAATATATATGTATATAAATTATTAGGAACTGGCCGCTTTTGCTATGGCTGCAAGCAAAGAGCTCTGAAATGTTTACAGCTGAGCCTAGGCGGAGATGAATCAGCGCCGGCGATAGTAAAATCTGCTGATAAGAGAACTGGGAACTTCTTAAAATAATAAATTGTTTTTTTTTTTTTTTGGGGGGGGAATTTGTGAACTGACAACAAAAAATTTTAAATTCGAATGCGTAAATTAAAGCAAATAAGAACCAAGAAATATGGGCTGTTTAATATGTATATAATATATTTAAAAAGCTCAATAATATTAATACATTTTATTATATGATTTCCTTCATTTTTGTTTATATTAATTTTTTTAAATTTTGTTATTTTATATAAATAAATAAATAAAGATGTTTATATATTTTTATTATAAGTTTTTTTTATAAATACTTTAATTCGATTAGGTTTATCTTAGCCTGCCAGCTAATTGGACAAGTTATATATAACTCAATTGGTTAGCTGTTAATTAAGTTATTATATAACGACATTCATTATGCTAACGTGGGCTACAAGAACGTTTCTCTAACCAGGCAAAACATGTTTTAGCTTAATAAATAAATACAAAGAAATTAAGTTCTATAAGGCGTCAGACGCATATAAATATATATCTCATTGCTATAGCTTCCGACTTCCCGTTCGATATAGACAACATGCTTATAAACGTAATTGCCTTCAGCAACAGCAAAAAAAAAAAATAAAAACAGAAACAGCAACAGCAACAGAAACAACAACAACTCGAGCAAAAATTCAATTAAAATGCAAAAGGCAGCATTGCGCCTGTTGCTGCTGTTGTTGCATTGTTGTTGTTGTTGTTGTTGTCAATTTGCACTTATTAGAGAATTTAACGCTAGCCAAGCACACAGAGTGAGAGTGAGAGAGAGGGAGAGTGAGAGAGGAGATGGCGACTCCCTCGCATCCAACGCTTGATCATTTTTCCGTAACGCTGCAGACAATTTAAGCCCAACTGTTGATAAATTGCATTTGGCTGCAAGATAGTCGTGCTATATATATAAATAATATATATGTGCACATATCATGCATATATATGTATATGTATATGTATATGTATATGTATGACGTGTGTGTGTTTGTTTGTGTTCTCTTGGCCGCATTGAAATCAGATTTCGTCACGTACATTAAAAATGATTTTGCGAATTGCGAATTTCGCTTTATTCTTGCTGATTGCATAAGTAGCGCAACAACAACAACAACAAGTAAATTTAATTTAATTTAAACAGCAGCTGCATCAAAGTTTTTTCTTTTCCCTCCCACTATTTCTCGCTCGCTCTCTCTCTCTCTCTCTCTTTCTCTCTGCCCTCTGGCTCAAGTCTTCGTTGGCTCAAGTGTGCCCAGATCGGCATACTATATGCGCTATGTCTCAAAACTTAATTGTGCACAAAGCGAGAAGAAAAACGAGCACATAAAAAATGGAAAAATGGGAAAAAAAAACGTCGTTAAACAATTTGCTAAAAATAAATGTTGCGTATACGCCGCATGCTGCCGCCGCCAACTGCTGGGCACAGGCTTTGATTATGCTCTGTGCAAATACACACAATGCAAACACACGCACACACAAGGCGACTAGACACACGCACACACGCACACTTGCTTCATTATGTAAAGCGAAGGAAATAAAACGCGCTAAGCTGGAGCCAAACTGACCCAAATACCAAAAAAAAAAAACTGAATGCCCATTAAATTGCGCCGCAATACAAGTTTAGAGTATGTGTGTGTGTGTGTGTGTGTGTGTGCTTTAAGGGCGCTGCTTGATAAGGGTGCTAACTTTATGCTGCGAGCAACAGCAAACAGCAGAGACAAAAGACTAAGCCGCAGGCAGAGTATTCAAATTACGCTCCTTGTGGTTGTTGTTGTTGTTTTTGTTGCAGCTGCTCTATTTGATTTGCTATGTAATTAAATATCTTTAAGTATATTTATATATATATATATATATATAGACAAATATATCTATATACATACACAGAGTTGTCTTTCTGCTGCACTAAGCAAATAAAAAATCAAGTAAAAAATTTACTCTCCCCATAGAAAACAACAACGCTGCAAAATTGTTGTTTAGATTAGAATTAGAATTAGAAAATTAGAAAAAAAATGCCGTAATTTTGCTAAGAATTCAATTTGTTTTCAATGTTTCAAGAAATTAATAAAAAATAAATAAATAATTTAAGCGGTGTAGCAAAAATTTAATTTCTAATTTAAAATGCAAACGGAATTTAATATCAAAAGTAAATGAGTAAATCAGAATTGAGCTGTGAAAGGCTAATACCCTGTAAAACTGGCGAGTAAGTTAAAAATTAAAGCGAAACAAAAATAGTTGGCAAATTGTGTGAACTTAATCAAGGCAGAAATTTAATAAGAGATAGAGGCTGAGCGTGAGAGGCAGATAGGGAGTGAGTGAGCCAGAGCGAGGTAGAATAAGTAATCCAGAGAAAGAGAGAAAGAGAGAGAGAGAGAGTTACGCTTTAATGCCGTTTTGGCATTGGCATTCGCATTATACTAGAAGCAGGAAGCGAAACGCTTTGTTTGCGCGCGGCTCGGCTCGGCTCGGTTCGGCTATTAAACGTTTCATTTGCCACAGAATTGCAAGAGTTCATTAATTATGTTTCTCTCTCTCTCCCTCTCCCTCTCTCTCTCGCACTCTCTCTCACTCTCGAACATTGTGAAATTGTTAAAATGCAACAAGAATTTAATTATTGCACTGACAGACGCGATTGCGATTGCACTTGAAATAGTTTCTCAGCGTGTGGCACATGCGGCGTACGCGTATTTCACATATCTTCTATATTAAATATATATATACTTTATCTACATAAATATACATACACACATTCTTATCTATGCATTGCAAGCATTTCACCTGACATTGACTAAGAGGAAATGCATAAAATATTTCTATATTTATAAATAAAATGACAATGAAATTTCCCGTTTTCATGTCGCATTCAAAGCTCAAATTTTCCATGAGAGCAGAATTTTGAGCACAGTTTTCCACTAACTTTTGCGTCATTTTTTCTTTTTCTTATTTTTTGGTGACTGTTTGGGCGTGGACAACGCCCACGAAAACAAACTGCTCAAATGTCAAAGTCAACAAAAATTAAGGAGAAGAAAAAACAAAGAAATAGAAAAAAACAAGTAAGAAAACTCTAGTCGGCGCGCCCGACTAGGGGATACCCTAATCCCACCCCCCCATAGTTTTCTTAATATAGTCCATAACTCGTATGTACAACCATATCACGCAACTTAAGTATGTGCCAATGGTACTAAGAATGTCGATCAAAGAGGAATTATGCAAACAAATTCGACACACAGATTATGCCAGCATACTTTTGCAAGCTCACAAGAATTGTTCCGTTACTATTAAAGAAGAAGAATCGAAAACATATTCGCACAGCGACACACAGCGCCTGCGACTGCGACACACAGCGGCGAGCGGCAATTGGAAGTAGGTAGCAAAAACAATTTGAACACAATTCGACCCAAACTCAAAGGCAATTGCGGTTCTTAGAAAATTTGTTCGCGAGCATTTGCATGTATGTGTGCACATGTATACAAATTGAACATGTATAAGCGCCACCTGGTCTGTGTGCGCTTGCAGTTCAATCGCTGTTGATCTAGCCAAACATTTTGTTTAATAACTTTTGTGTTTATCAACGGATTTTGATGAAACTTTCACCATATGATTTAAATAATTGATTTAGTTTTCAAAAAGACCAAACACCATATATATTGCAACTGAAAAAAATTTTCAAAATTGTGGGGAAATTTGGGGCCGGTATCCAAATGTAACAAAAACCGAAATTGGTAAAAATACACATAAAGCTACATGCGAAATTTGGAGTCTCTAGCTCTTAAGATAAAAAAGATAAAAAATCATAACTGTTTTTTCATATGGTTTTAAATCGATAACAAATATTCAGGAATAGTTATCGATTTTCTGAAACAAACTCGATATGCGCGCCCAATATACGCGCCTAACAAAAAAAAATTCAAGTCTCTAGCTCTTATAGGTTCTGAGATCGACGCGTTCATACATACGGACGGACGGACGGACGGACGGACGGACGGACGGACGGACAGACAGACGGACAGGGCTCAATCAACTTCTCTTGTCGTCCTGATCAAGAATATATATACTTTTGGGGGTGTGGCACGCCTCCTTCTGCCTGTTACATACTTTTAACAAAAACATTATACCCTTTTTTGCCATTTTCAATGGGATCAGGGTATAAAAACTCTATTTTCGACTACGTTTAAATACCCTAAAAATTGAGGGTAGCTGAGACTTGTGCTTTAATATAATATATAAAATATATATATATATTTATCAATAAAATCAGCTACAACAGCTTCATTATCAATATAATTATCATTGTCATTATTAATGTCGTTTATTATCATTCTCATTATCATTGCCTTTCTCATTCTCATCAGCTTTAGCATAATTATTCATACAAATAAACCTGCGCTTATGATTTTTCCCACTTATGTTTACTTTTCTAGTGTATCGAAACTTCGTTTTGCTCCCGATGCGATGCTCTCGTTTAGGTTTAGCGAAGCGGCAAGATTCTATCTGCGGGCAAATGTCAATTTAACGCCTGCGGGTTCAAGCCAAGGTCGACAGGCCTCAGCGCCGCTAGAGCTGCGAGGAGCAGAGCAGAAAGCACACCGCAGAAGACAGTCGGAAATAGGTGAGCTGCATCTGATTTACGTCTGTGTTTTCCATGGGTGATTGACCGACCCACACTCGGGCAGCGGCAACTGTCGGCTGCTTTTCATGAATTTCCATTTTGTGTTGTTTTGCGACGCAATTTTATTTCAACAACAACTGGTTGCGGGGGCTGCAACAGTGCGTATGCGTCATTTGGCAAGAGCCACAGCTACAGGCAAAAGCAAATAGATATACCAGCGCACACACACACACACACACGCACACGAAGGCACAGCCGCATTTAAACTCCAAGCTGAGCTAAAAATCATTTCAAGGTAAGCCAAACAAATGAGCCACGAGCAAAAACAACAGCAGCAACAGCAACAGCAAAGTAAACAAGTAGGAGTGCTCCAGTAATGAGTGCTAGACTAGGAGTTACCCTGCAATATAATTTATCTCTATATATCAATATAATTATCATTATATTTATCTCTCTATAACAATCATAATCGTGATAATTATCATTCTCATTGTCATCATCATCTTCATCTTCTTGCCATTAAATCATTGCATTGTCATTAGCATTGGTATTATCAATATCAATATCATTATCAGTATTATTATCATTCTCATTGCCAATATCATTATTATGAAAATTATTAATCATAATTTTAAATATCAATATCATTACCATTAGCATTATCATTGACATTAATATCATTATAAATATTATTAGCATTATCATTATCATTACAATCATATTTAGCAGTACCACTGCAATTATCATTATTATTTGCATTAGCATATTCGTTCTCATTGTCATTAGTATGAGTTGAGCCACGCCCCTTTCATAACCGGCCCCGGCTAACATAAATTCCCACTCAGTTAATATGCCCAGAAATGCACTCTTTTACCTTGGGTTGCGGCGTATTGAAACAATCTCCCAATAATTGTTATATAAGCGAGCTGTTGCTCAGCCAGCCGCAACCTTCAAGCAATGTAGAGCGTTAACAACAACAACAACAGCAACAACAAACACAGCCACAATTTACACACGCAAATTATAAATATGAATTCAGTTTTCTTTGCGTGTAAACACAAATTGCAATCAAAATCGAGAGCAACACCAAAACCGAAATCAACAAATTTCGTACATAAATTTTGTTGCAAACTGCTCGAATTTGCAACTAACTGCAAAATGTTAACATTAACGAAATAACACGCTCTTTATGAGGCGCAGCGCAGCGCACAAATTTCCAGCTGCAAAATGAGCGTGCAAAACAAAACAACGGAGAACCGCTTCAGTGAGCAGCGACGTCGGCAGCGCAGCGGCGAGCCGTGCTCAAGGTCAAGCAGGCCAGGCAAAAGAGTTGTGGCAGAGGCCGGGCAGAGAGTTACACACAAAGAAAATACGCGTCGAGTTGCGGCAAACGCAAACTGAAGCTCACTGAGAATCTTGTAATTATTGGAATTAAGTCTGAAATGCTTTAGATAAGCAAAGATAAATTGAATTGAATCTACACTGAAAAAAGTTGAGTGCATTTAAAATAGTTTTTGAGTTTGTTATAAGCACAGAGCAAAACTAACTTGACTTTGCAAAAGACTATCAAAAATTCTTTTTAATTTATATACATAAAATAATGTATTAAATATATAATATAAATTAAGCTAATATTTAATAAATAAATAAATATAAAAGCATTTTAAATAATTTCATATTAATATACTCATAAAATATTGAAATAAAATATAAATATTTTACTTTGAGCTGAATCGTGTTTAAGCTTGTTAAATTAGTTTCATTATTAAGAGATTTCCTTTATTCTTAAGAGACTTTATTTATATTATACATATTAATATTTATATAAATAAATCTGTCTTATAACATATACATATATTGTGTTTTCATTTGTTAATTTTTATGTAATTTATTTTCTCTTGTTTTCATACTCGACAATCTGAGCTTATCTCACGTTTACCTTTACTCCTCTCTCTCTCTCTCTCTCTTCTCTTCTGTCAGTGTAGCCGTTAGACTCGGCCATTTGTTTCACTATTGCGCCCGCTTCCTTTTTATATAAATATATATATATATATTTTATTTTCTTGTGAAACTTGTGCGGGGCATTAGTTAAAGTTCAGTTGTTTTTATGGTCATTTTTATGGCATGTTGTCTTGTTGCAGCTGCTCTGTTTCTGCTTAGATTGTTAGAGCTTAATATTGTCAGCAGTTGATGTTTGTCGTTATTCTAAGATCTAGCATATGCAGTTAAAGTTGCAGTGGCGACAACAACTAGCAAGAGGCCAGCGTGTCGCCAACATCAAAGGCCACTCAGACGACAAGTAGGCCACGCCCACATTTGCCAATCAAGTTGTGTTTGCAAATGCACATAAAACAGAATTTTAGAACAAAGAAATACAAATTATTCCAAATTGCCAAATACCCAGTGAAAGCGGGTTTAGAACGGGTATGACGAATGCAAGCATAATTATGTAACTGACAAATGATTACATAAATATATATTTAATTATATATATATATATATATATATATATATATATTTATTTATATATATATATATATATTTATATATATTGCAAGCCATAAAAATGATTTTGATTTTGTCATATTTATTCTGCCTATTTCTGTTATTTAGGGTATTTGGGTTCGCCTTATCGCATTTAGTTTGAATGCGGCGCCTTTGTTGTGGCATTAGTCTGCTGCGCTGAGATATGGCCGAGCTAGCCGCAGTAGCTTCTACCACACACAACCCACAAGCCGCAAGGCCTCGCCCCAAGCCCCAAGCCCCGCGCCCAACGCTCCACACGCTCCACACGCTCCACACAGGCTTGTTAGGCCACATGTTGTATATTGACTTTGCGCAGGCATTTGCCATATGTTGTCGTTGACATTTGATAAATATTCTATGTGCGTGTGTTGTCGTCTCTCTCGCACACAGACACACTTCCGGTCCGTGGTCAGGCATTTTTGACGCGCAGTTAATTGATTTCTGAGACCCCCAGGCGGACAACTGTCGACACATATGCCCAATAATCCACTTAAGCTGCCAATGGGAGCGAGCAGTGAGGCAGTGAGACAGTGAGATAGAGCGAGGTTCTTTGATTCTGTCTATTTTTAATGTTGAATTATTTTTGGGCAGCTGAACAGACTTAAACGGCAGCTCGAGAGAACCAGAGCGACTTGCTCGCTCGCTCGCTCCCAGTCAGCTTATGTAATGCTACAGAGGCGCAAACAGCCCCTAACATAAGCCAAAAGAGACGCAACGAAAAACGAAAGAAGAAGACAAATAAACTGACACCAAAACCGGCTTTTTATGCAAAGCTGCCAAAAAAAAAAAAAATAAGTAAAAAGAAAAAAACCAAATTGTAGTGAGTCGACGAGCGCAGGGAAGTTAGGCAAAAGCATTGCGTGAGCGTAAAAGCTTGTGCAACGGCAGTAGCTACTGTGAGAGCGACAGCGGCGAGCGAAGAGTGAGTGCAGCTGAGGTGATGTGTGTACCAAAGTAATACAGCAACAGTGGCTCGTGTGAGAGCGACAGAGGCGCCCGACGAAGAGTGCAGCTGGGACGAAATGTCTGGCAAAGCAACACAGCAACAGGGCCAAAGAGCACGACTACTGCAAGAGAGCGCATAATTTTAAGAGCAAGAGCGCGAGTGAACGAGTGAAATGGCGCAAGCTTGGCTTATGTCAAAATTTGACAGTTGCTCTGCTCGCGCTCTTTGTTACTGCGGCCAAAAAAGTATGTCAAAGTCAAACGTCGCTGTCGCTGTCGCAGTCGCCAACGGCGTCGCAGCCAGCGCTGACGTCGCGTTACTAAACATTACTTTATGGCTGTTGTTGCTGATGTTGTTTGCTGCCGCTGCTGCCGACGTCATTTTGATTATGTTTGTTTGGTAAGTGGAGCTCTGGTTATGTAAGCCCAGCAGCAAGCAGCAGACAGCAGCCAACTGTTGGCCATCGTCGTAGCCGTCGTCGCGGCCGTGTTTTTTTTTTCTTACTCATTCGTTACGTTAAGCATAAGCCTAAGCTCGTCCGATTGCCATCACCCGCTCTCCTCGCTCTCTCACATCTTAGCCTTTTGTCTTTTTCACGCCGTTTTTTTTTTTTCTTTTCGCCGCCCCGCTCCAGCTGTCCCGCTTTAGCTCATTTGTTTGTTGCCAATTTCAACGCTTGACTTTTGCGTCGGCGGCGACTGAAAATTAAATCGTGATTTGTAAATGCGCTCAATTTTTCGTCTCGCTTGCCTTTTTGAGAGCAGCAGCGCGGGGAGGAGGGCTGGGGTCAGCCGCAGCAGTGAATTTGGCAATTTTGTAATAAGTTTTTGTTTTCGCTGTGTGGCGATTAAATAATCAACAATGTGGCAATGTGGCAACGCGGCAACAGGCGAATGGCTGAAAAGTGATTGTTGATATCTTGTGTCATTCTCCAGTGTTGTATAATTGCCGTTTGAGCTGCTGATGATGCGACTGCTACAGCTACAGCTGCAGCTGCTGCTACCGCTGCTCCAGAGTTCTTTTTGCTTTTTGCAGAGCTGAACTAATTAGCTTTTCGCTACAGTCAGCGCCTTTTAACAGAGCTCTGATGTAATAATACTTACGTACACACACATATGTACGTATGGTATGTGTGTGTGTGCTTGGAAGTTATTGTAGCCTGTTCTCAATGAATACGTAATGCGCTTTGTCAGCCCCCTTTACGCTAGCTAAAAGCTTCTTTTTTATTTAATTTGCGACACTGCTGAGTGCTTGCCTTGCTTTGCCCTGCCTGGCCCTGCCCTGCCCTGCTCTGGCTGTCCTCTTCTTCTTCCTCCTCTAGCAACCACCTGATATTCTAGCGGCAACTGTTGCATAACTTGCGGCGTGTGTGTGTGTGTGTGTGAGCTCTTTGATAGCTCATTCTGTGTGGCAAATTGAAATGCTACGCCTTCGTTGTGTTTTCCTTTGTTATGTCTTTATTTTTTTTATGGCTGAACTTTGCTTGTGCTGTACAAGTTGCACTTTAACCTCGCCTTTGGCTAGGCGCATTTTATGTGCTTAAATAAATGGAATTGCAAATGCCAGAGCTTTTGTTACCCATTGTGATTGCCCAACAGATTGATAGGGCAGCGAACCTAAGCCAGATCTGACTGAGCTAAGCACTTGACTGGCTCGTGTCTATTGCTCAATATCTGTAAGTTTATATATATATATATACAGATATACATATGTATGTATATACATACGTATATACGTAGCAAAGGCGAATTGCAATCGTCGCTGATTGCCGTTAAATCGCTTACAGTTACAGCAGCGATAAAGCGAACATGAGCAGCGACAACAGCGACGGCAGCAGCAGCAGCAGCAACAACAACAACAACAACAACAACGACAATAACACAAGCAGCTGCATGTGGCTCGCCATTTGCTTTGCGAGCTACGTTCTATGACATAACTGTAATTCAAACTCGCGAGAGCCGCAAGCACAGTGAACGGCAAAGAGAGCAGCTGTGCACCCGAGTGTGCATGTGTGTGTGTGTGCGTGTAAGAGAGAGAGAGGTAGCGCGCGCGCAGTCTATGTGAGCGAGCGACTTACTTTTGATTTTTTGCTGCAATTGAATAATCCAATGTTGTTGTTGTTGTTGTTGTAGCTGTCGTGTTTTGTTTACAAATGTTGAAAGTGAATTTTCAATTGCAATTCACAATTCACAATAGAATATTACTTAATAAACTTAATAACAAGTGAGTCACAGCGTGAGCGTTGCCAGAGTGCTGCAATAGCTGTGGCTTGTGCTGCCTGCCACTCCTTAGGTTTTTGGGCAATTGAGGACAGTATTGGCTGCTGCAGAGTTGTTGCTGCTGCTGCTGCTGCTGCAGCAACTTCGGTCGCTCATTATGCAACGAACAAATATTTGACTGCATTTCCATAATGTGGCTGCCATTTAGTTTCAATTAAGACATGCCGCATGCCGCATGCCGCATGCCATATGCCTCATTATGCAGCCACTGAACATGCTATTTGTTTTAAGAACTGGATATAGCCGACACACACACAGTCTCCCTCTTCCTCTCTCTGTACCTCTTTATTATGCTGGCGTTGGCAAATTCTGTTGACTTTTTTATGGCTTATTTGGGTGTCGATGAGTTATGGCTTGTTTATCATGCCGTTCGTTTATTGCGATTACGATTACGAATACTATTATTATTCTTATTATTATTATCATTATGCACTGCCCGCTGTTACGACTTCCCGCTGGCATTATCTGTGATGCATAACAGGCCTCGCGTTACGAAACAAAATGACTTTTCCGTATCAAGAATCTTGTATAATGCCAAGGCAATTGTGGCTGCCCCTCCGCAGCTCTTTATGTTTGCTCAAGAAGGGGGCATGTGCTGGCATTTTTTGATATTTATTGGACATACAACTACATTTTGTTTGATATATAAATATATAATATAAACAAATTTAAGCTGTGCAAGAAAATTAAATTTAAGAGCTATAAAAATATTCACAAAAATTAGGCAGAGCTGTTTAAGAATAGAGATGCATTGGCTAAAGAGTAGAATAATTCTTCTTCTGCTGGCATTATTAGAAATATTATAAAGAAAACGACAGAAAATCCCAAATACAGACTAGTTATGGGAGATATGAAAGGAAGAGCTGGAGGTGAATGAGGTAAAAGCGACTGGAGATGGCAGCTTAAGAAATTGTATATCAATATATAATATAATATATATATATATATATATATATATATATATATATATATATATATATATATATATATCGATATATCTTGCATATATATCTTTGCTTTAACTACCCCCCATAACCAGTAATTAATCAACTCTAATCAAACTACGACTCTCTCTCTCCCACTCTCTCTCTCTCTGCCCGTGCCCGCTACTAGTTCTACTTTCATTTACTAACTCAAGACACTGCCACGCCCAGTAGCCAGCCGACCACATAAATATTTCAGCTCAACAATTTCTGGGGCGCAAGTCTCATTTGAATAGCGGAAAAAAAACACGCGAATTTTCTGTGTCTTGGGCGCTGCAGAAGAAAGTGCAAAAAAATGCGCGCTGGCATTTGAGCAATGTGCAGCAGACGCGAACAATGCAGCAGCAGCAGCAGTAGCCGCAGCGGGTGGCGCGCAGGTGGGGCGAGGGCGAGGCCAACATAGAAACTGAAAGCCAAAAGGCGCCGCATGCCACGGCGCAAGTATCTGCGAAATAGACGCCGGGAATGCCGGCAATGCAAGATGCGAAACCCGCGCACGAAACTCACATCAAATAAATCAATTCGGGCAGCAAAAAATTAACACAGCTTTATACTAGATGCGCTAAAAGATATGAATATACAGATAAAGATATATATATATATATATAGATATAGATATAGACATAGATATGTGTGTGGCTTTGAAGAGTGCAGGCAACTGGCTTTGTTTCAAGGCCAAGTCGATTTGTGGGTCGTTAAACTTGCGCCAAGTCTCTTGACTTGCGCGCCGTCTCGCTTCCGCACACACTCTCTCACTCGCTCTCTCTTTCACTCTCTCTCCCTCCCGCTGCCCCTCTCACGTTTTCTCTGTCTGCCTTTCACTTAGCGCGGCATTTGTTCGCTTTCACAAAGAACTCAAAGCGCTCAACTGCGCATTAACTAACCGAATATCTAAAAGCCAAACGCCACGCCCCTCTTTAATAACCCGCCTTCGCCTACGTCTGACTAATTGAAAGCAGAAGCCGCAGCCAGAGCCAAAAACAAATGTTAATTAGTGCACTCACCCAATGAGTTTTCTCAACCTACGTAAAATGGCCAAAAATCAGCTGTTAATTCAGCTGACAGTGAGAGAGTCACATGGATAAACGCAGACACACACACACACACACACACTCACACACACTCATATAATTCTCTATACACAGATAGTACCGCGATTATCATGGCATGACATGCATTTGGGTTATGGCCATAGCACTACGACGATAACCAAACAAAGAAGACGCGAGTTCAGAGTACGCCCTTGAGATGTTCATGCAATTTGGGTGCGCAATTGGCCAGACAATTGAGGTGAGAAGCGCAGAGGGAGGCGCAGTCAAGTTCATGGCTGCGCTGCTTATCAGCCGACGAGCAATTGAGCAGGTGAATTATTTTTGAATACAATTGATAAACGACAGCATTTCGCTTGAGTCACCATTATGAAAATCACATCAATAGGTGCTCAAGTTCAGGGCCAAGAGCTTATCTGATCTGTTGAGTGAGTAAGACAAAGTGACTTGCTTGCGCAGAGATAGGGGATGCAGCGCTCAGAGAGGCTGGCGAGCTTAGTGTTTACTAATAGAAAGAGCTTCAGTCTTACAGCAGACAATAAATGAGGGTTGCAAGGGTCGAATCTTCATTGAGAATCGCCAAGAGAGGCATTTACGTAATTTGCTGAATGAAAAGACTCTGATCAACTAGAATATTATTTATATTCAAAATCGATTTTGAATATAATTGAGCCAAACACACTTGGTTCACAATTTACAACAAATGAGAATCACAAAGAGAGGCAGTTACGATGACGACATGATTTACTGTTTAGATTAAACGTTTCCCTGACACTATTTATATGCCATATTGGCTTTATATTTCCTTGAGCTCCGCATTCGATTTGTATCGAGTCCAGCCAGCAATTAGCGAACATTTGGTCTAATGAATGCGTCGTCATTTGGTTTTTTCTCAGAATTTTCGTGTGACCTCATTAGCCAAATGAGTGTGCCCTGGCTAGTACAAATATCATTTGAGTTTAGCCGCTAATTAAATGCGGCCCACATTAAATCCATAAAAATATATATATACACAACAAACAAACTCAACTATGGTCAGGGCCCTCGCTGCCTGCCACACAATGATTGCACGGCACGTGCTAAATTCTTTCGGGCATTTTCACATTTCACATTTTAATGCACATTTCGGTCAGTCCACGGCGCACGCCATCAAATTATACGATCTGCGATATATATCTTTAGATGTATCACATTATTCACACACAAACATATTATATGCATATATATACATATATATATATATATATATATGCATAAACTACCATGGAGCTGCGTGCAGAGAGCACTAAAAGGCCGAACATGCCACCGCGTTGCATGATTTGTAGGCATTTGCCAGGCAGCTGCAGCAGCGGCAGCAGCAAACCCCAACGAGCGGACGGCGGACAGCGCACGACTCGAGTCCTTGCGGCTGTGGAGCAACTCTTTCCACGCAACACAGGTCAGGCAGTCAAATGATATACCCTGTAGTTGCTTGGCAACTGGGCATGCTGCTATTGAGCGTTCGTTTGATAAGACTGATGAAAGTAGGAGAAGGAGCTTTAAATTTAAATTTTATAATTTTAATATATAATAATATAATTATAATATATTATTAAGACTTTAAGATACCCTATAATAATAAGTCTATATCTATATAAACATAAGTCAATATGAATGTCAATGAATATTATATTCAAATAAATAAACCACTTTTACTAGTTTTTTTATGTTCTATGTGCAGTTCAAAGATACCCTGTAATATTTCTCAATTAATATCTCAATTTTCGCTTTACAGGGCATCTGCTGGTCGTTCTCTTTCGCTGCTTTTGAGTTGTTTTTCTCTGTGTGCTCAGAGTCGTGGCTGTAATTGCAAATTCGCCATGCCACATGTGGCACACGAGCATGTTGCATGAGGTCGACGACTATATTAGCTAGCTCAGAGATATACTAGATCTCTGTGTGTGTGTGTGTGTGGGTGTGGGTGTTGGTAATCTTCTTGCTGAGGCCTGTGCACGTGTTGCGGCTCATTTAGTGCCTGAATGTTAAGTGCCTCATCTAAAAGGCAAAAAGCAAACACTTCTCACAAGTGGAGCTGCTGCCGCTTGAGCTGCCCTTGGCCGATCTGGCAACGCTGCCCAGTTCTTTTTTTCCTTTGCGATTTCTATTTTGATTTGCTGCTAATTGACTTTGACTTTTGGCTTCTACTAAACGCAATGACAGCGCATTTTGTTTATGTTTTCGCTGGCCTCTTTTTATCAACAACAAATGTTAGTTTATATTAAATTTCTTTTACGTTTCTTCCTTTTTTTTCACAGTTTTTTTTTTATCAGCGCAAGAGTCAATAACTGATAGTGGGAGCAAAGCGAAAAAACATAAATATATATATATATATATGATGCTAAAAAATAACACAAGTTAGGTGAGTGTGCGCGCGCGTGTGTGTATGTGTGTGTGTGTGTGTGTGTGTCGGTTTACGTGTGTTAATTAATTATATTTCATGCTGCTTGCATTCTGGACAGGTAAGCAGAACATTTGTAAAGCTCGTGCGATGATGCGTCAGCATTTGAGTTGGCCAAATCAACGCATTTGAATCACGGCTGTTGACTTTGCCAACAACAACAACAACAACAGCAACAACATGCACGGTGATAACAACAATTATGAAAGCAACACGAGCTTCTCGGTTGTTTTTCGTTTTTGTTCTTTTTTTTTTTTTTTGTGTGGGCGACAAACCGTAAAAGTCACGCAACAAGCCGCAGCGACCCCCTTGCGGCCCCTGTAGATCCTGTATCTTGATTATGGACACCCACTTAATATTTAGACATTGCTATTAGCCAATACGCATTAGCCTAGCCAAAGCGCAAAGGCAATCAGCTAAACAAACGTGATATATTAGACTTTGGATAGATATTATAATTGTTTAATATATATATTTTAGTGGAAGTGGCTGATACTTGTATAAGAATAGCAGAGAAAAGAGAAATGAGAAAAAAAAGGTATTTATATATGAGAAATAATACATTCAACAGTTGATGAGCTCTAAAAGCTGAAATATAGAATAATTTCAAATAAACCCTAACATTTTGTAGACTTAGTTCAGCTGAAGCTATAAGCAATTCGATTTCCCTTTTAATCAGTGGGAAATAGAGTGCCCAGTGTAGACACTTAGTAATTTATATAATATATATACTAAATATATTGAGTAGGTGAGCATATATTTAGATATTTTTGTATCTATATCTACATCACTGTATAAGCACCCATAAGTTAGACATATACCCATATATATCACAGTTAAATATCTATATCTATATCTATATCTATATCTATATCTATATCTATATCTATATCTATATCTATATCTATATCTATATCTATATCTATATCTATATCTATATCTATATCTATATCTATATCTATATCTATATCTATATCTATATCTATATCTATATCTATATCTATATCTATATCTATATCTATATCTATATCTATATCTATATCTATATCTATATCTATATCTATATCTATATCTATATCTATATCTATATCTATATCTATATCTATATCTATATCTATATCTATATCTATATCTATATCTATATCTATATCTATATCTATATCTATATCTATATCTATATCTATATCTATATCTATATCTATATCTATATCTATATCTATATCTATATCTATATCTATATCTGTATCTGTATCTGTATCTGTATCTGTATTTATTTATAGCACAGTAAACACTCACTGCAAGTGTGGCCTGTTTATCTTCTTCTGTCTTTATTTCAAGAGTCTTCATCAACAAATTGACACGTTTCATAATTTTTTAGCTCAGTTTCTTGACTTTTTCTCTTTCGTTCGCAAACTCGAAATGGCGAAACAATCAAATATTGAATATTGTATTAGTCCAGATTGAGGCAAATATTTAAGTGAACTCTAAATATTTAAATAGAAGTCACAAAAGCAGTCTAAAAGTCTAAGGCTGATGAGCTTCAACGCATTTAAAAGTGCAATTAACTTAAATAAATACAGCAATAGCAGTTTTAACAGTGTCATGGGTAGTTCCTAGTCGCGCATTCCTCACCAGAGTTGTCTTTATTGTTTTTCTTTAATTGTTGTTATTTTAGCTTATTCATTAGCTAAAATTTTTTCTCTATCTAAATTAATTTATTATCTAAATATCGCACAATTTTCTATTGTTTATTTATTACGTATTCATTCAATTCTATTCAGTTTATTCATCTTTTTATTTATCTAATCCATTTTCTATTTTGCCAAATAAAAATAATATACTTGAATTTATTATATTTTATTTTCTTGCCTATTTCGTCTCCTTCTCCTTCTCATTTTAAGTTTTATTCACATTTTCATTTAACTTTTTTTCGCCCCTCTTCTTTCGCTTCCACTTTAATTGATCTGCTTAATTTTTGCTTCAATTGTGTGAAAATTGCCCATCAGCTGTTGGCTGCGATTTTCTTTCATATTCAACCGAAACAGAGACGCGCCCCAGCCCCCACAACGCCCCCCAGCCGGCAGCACCCAGCGCTGTTCAACGTTAAACGTTTCATCTGGCATCTGCCATCCAGTCAAGTGCCTCGCCGCTTGGCGTCTTTTTCTGCTCAAACTTGTTTGATGGATTCCTAAGTGCGTGGATCAACGTGATTTTTTCAGAGAAAACAAAATAGAAAAAAAAAACCAGAGAAAATTCTAAAAGCAAACGAAAAATGGAAAATAAATGAACAGAAAATTAGGTAGAAAAAAAAAAAAGCTTTGGCCAACTATTTATGGAGCGGCTGCGGAGGTGGCAAAAAAGTGTCGCAAATGATTAATTGGCCATTTGTTGTTGTTGTTGTTTCAGTTGCTGTTATTATTGTTGTCTACGTGTGACTGGGAAAAGCCTCGGCAGCGCGTTGACTCAACGCCTCAATTATTCATGCACACTGCTGCCAGGCGAACGTATCTGTCTGCAATATAATCCCAAAATGGATGCTTGTCAAAGCAATTCACAAGTTTAAGATGTTATTTAAGATGTTGTTGTTGTTGCTCCAGTTGGCCCTTAAGTGTAGAATTTAATTTGGTTTGTCGTATTTCGCTTTTACTCTTGGCAAATGTCCCAAGTGATATGCCACCTTGTTTTGACTTGAAATTTGTGTTCTAAATATTTAATAAGCGAGTCCTTGGCATACAGAGCGAAAATACGAAAGAGAGAGAGAGAGAAAGATAGGGAGAGGGGGAGAGAGTACCCATAAAATCAACAACACAATTAGAGCAACAATCCAGAGCAGCAGCAACAACAGTTGACAAATGATGCCAGCAGCTCGAATGCTTCTTCTATTGACACTCATCACGCATACGAACTGTTGGCCAGGCCAGGCCAGGCTGGGCCTCGCTGCACTGCACGAAAAGGGTTGTTAGCTATGTGTGTGTGTGACTTTCCATTGAAAAACCTGTTGCGCAGTTTAGCTGCTGACGTCAGCAACAGCATTTAGCTGCAGCTGTCTCTCTCCCTCCAACTCTCACTCCTTCCCTTTCTACCCGCCCTCTCCCTCTTTCGCTGTGCGTGTGTTTATATCCTTTTATTGATTTTTCTAGCGAATCATCAAAAGATAAAAGTAAAATACAATTTGACGCTACACTGCGCCAAAATTTGTGTTTTATTTTCTCAGCTCTTGCACATGGCCCTAAATATATTTTCTCGATCAATAATATATTAAGAATTAATTTCTTTTGCTACACTTAGCGAAAGCTTTAGGGTCACAACCGCACACGTTTTTCGAGCAGCAATTATATATAATTATATATGAATTAGGTTGTTTTCTAGGCAAGGGTAAGATTGAATCAAAAGAGCATTTTAGGTGTGGAAAAAACCAAAAACAAAAAACAATTCAAGAAACATATATAATATAATATATTATTTATATATAATATTGAACAGCTGGGTTTTTGTCAGTGTAAACATAAAATACACATTAATTTTTGAGCAAAAAATGAGTTTTGATTTCATTTTTTTCCAGTGTACAATTTATTAAAATTTTGCATTTTAATTTAATATTTATTTTTATCATCAAGAAAATTTTTAGGAACATTAAAAATGTTAATTAATAATTTTTTAATTGGTATTTTAGCTTTATTTTTCGCTCAGTGCAAAATAAAGCCAAGGCTTAACACTGACATTGACCTGGCCTAAATTCCATATTCTAGACTCGAAATAAAGTTCCCCTAGGCCTAGGAGTTGGGAACTTCTACAGCTACACTTGGCGAAATAAACATCGACAAGCCTAAAGAATTTCAATATAAATTCAAGCAGTCAAATTGAAAACATTTTAATTTCAGTTTCAATTCAATCTCAATCTCAATTTGAAATCAAATCTGATTTGAATTCAGATTCTTTGAATGTATTAAAAATTGTAAGCGATTTCGAACTCACCTTTCTCTAGGCTGGCATTGCAGAACTTGAGGGCATCGTCGAGTCGATTGAGATGCATGCAGCTGGTTGCCTTCTGGATGATCTTTCTGGCCTGCAGCTCGGCTCCCCACCATTTCTCGACCAGATTCCTAATCAATACATCCGGCATGAACTTCATGGGCGTTGTCACGCCCAGCGCATAGCCACCGCCCATGCCGGCGACCAGCGCCGATGGCAAGCTGTTCGAGGCCATTGTCGTTGTGGCTGTGGCTGTGGTGGACGCCACCGTGGTGGTGGTCACTGTGGTGGGTGCCGCCATTGTCAGGCGCAAACCGAGGCCGTGCTGAAAGCTGCCGCCGCTCGGAGCTGGCGGCAGGCCCGTCATGAAACGCAGCGATGAGCTGGGCGCGTGGCTGCTGCTGCTGATGGCGCCGCCACTCGCTGCCGAGCTGGTGGTGGTGGTGTTGGTGGGCGCCACGGCATGCGGCATGCGCTCGGCGCTGCGCGGAAACTTGATGTGGCAAATGTTGCACTGGGTGATCGTCTCGCAGCACTGGCCGCAAAACGTGTGGCCACAGTTCGTGGTCACCGGACTGCGCAGCAGATCCGAGCAGAGCGGACAGAGCAGCGGATCGTAGTCCTCACCCATGGCCGGACTGGGCACGCGCAGCTCTCGCGTGTGCAGCAAATCGTGCTCCGCCTCCAAATCCAGGTCAAAGCACTGCCCCTTCCATTGGAGCAGCTCCTCGTATTGCGCTTTCAGCAGCGACTGCAGCTGCCTGATATACGACGTCAAGGAGCAGGAAAACGGGGACAGCATATCTAGCGGCACATGGCCATCCGGTTGGCCACTGGCTATGAGCTCAAAGACATTGAGAGCTTCCAGCACGCTGCCCGAGTGCGCAAACGACTCGCCGATCAAATAGGAAAGCTGCAAAGAGCTCTGTTTGCTGTTGCCATTGTTGTTGTTGTTGTTGTTTTTGTTTTTGTGGAGCAGCGCATGCATGGAGCTAGATAGCGGCTGCAGATGCTGTTGTTGTTGTTGCTGCTGCTGCTGCTGCTGCTGATGTTGCTGTTGATTCTCTTTACGCATTGCCTTCAAAGCGCGCTTGCTAGCAAGCGAGGGCTTCATGCAATAGCCCTGCGAGAGCGGCATCCTGACAGCTGTTGCTGCTGCGGCTGCTGCGGCTGCTGCTGCTGCTGCTGCTGCTGGTATTCTTGTGTTTGCTGCTGCTGCTGCACTGCGGCTACGTAGCTGACCGTTGTCACGTATTCAACGACGTCGACGTCAACGCGACGTCGCAGTATTTGGCGTTGCTGCTCAACTGTTTTTCCTTATATTTTGTTGTATTTCGTTTTCTCTTGTTTTGCACAAATTTATTTTAAAATTAAATATGCGTGTTTGTTTTTGTTTTTTGACTTATTTATTATTTTTTATTTTTTTTTAATGCACTTCACTTTAGCTGCTGGTCGAAGGCAACGACTTTTGAGCTCGTCATATCAGCTCCAAAAATATCACTCTAAATATTAATTAATTTTGATCATATACCGTATATATAATAATTTATCATTTTATATTTATTTTTTGTAGGAGCGAAGACGCGTGCGTTGCCCTTCGTAGTTTGGCAGTCACTGGAGTTGCTACTGCTGCTGCTGCTGCTGCTGCTGTTGGTGTTGGGTCAGCGGAAGCGACGACGCACTCGGTTGAGCATCTGAAAACAGAAGACGAGACGAGAAATCAAATCGACTCTGAGTAAGTGTGTATAGGAATTTTACGTAACGTATATAAAATGCCGTTTTGCCTGATTCTGCCGCCATCGCCAGCTTTTGATTCTGTTTTATAATTCAAACACACACACACACACATACACATACACAAGCGCACGTAAAGAGCGCACGGCTAAAGAGCGCCAGCCACACACACACACACACACACTCACACTCACCACGCGCGCTCTCTGACAGCGCCGCTACGCTCTTTCTCTTTGATTTAATTTTCGTTTTATTGCCTGCCCATTTCATGACAGCGACAACAACAACAACAACAGCAAAGCAGAATAAAGAATTACCGTATCTATTACTCAACCAGTGCACAGTTCATGTTAACTGCCATTACTTGCATCTCTCTACTGCGCGCACTCTCACCAAATTACTCTCTCGCTCTCTCGTAGTGCAGTGACGTGACATTTGTCGCGTATGCTGTTAATTGACTGGCCTAAAATTCTGAGCTTTGCAGCCACTTTTGAAGACTCTGGCGCGTTACATAAACGGTCAACGAACCTGCCGCAAAGAGCAGCAGCTGAAACTCAGAACACACACACACGCACACAAGCACTGTATGTCTGTGCGTATGTGTGCGCGAATGATTAATGCTCGCTGCGATTATTGTCTATGCTATGATACTTAGTTTCAATTGCCTGCCGACCAGCGGACCAGCGAGCCAGCGAGCTAGCCACCCAGCGCACATGTTGTTACATAATATTATGAAAATTAACACTGAATCACAAACTGACGCGGACGCTAGCGCAAGTAATGAAATCAAAATCGTCGACAGACGCACACACGACACACACACACACACATACGCACACGTACGTACACAAAAACAAAGTGGAACATTCTCGCAGTATAGAAGAACAACAACAGCAACAGCATTAAACGCGCTCTTAGCAGACAGCAGCTGCTATGGCTCTCACGCGCTCTCACACTCTCTTCAGAACTGTGCTTAAGAGCGACCATGTGTACGTGCGTGTGTGTGTGTGTTTGTGTTTTGCGGCTGCTGCTTTTGTTATGTGCGCACGTTTTTTCTTGAGAACGTTCTGTATTTGTATCTTGAAGATAAACAATGCCGGCACAACACACCACTACACACACACACACACACACACACACCAACACACACACATGTGCACGCATACACGAACTATGTGTGAACGGAGCGTCGTGGCCATTGGCAACGCTCGAATGTTTTTGGTTTTGTTATGTAAACAATATAAGTTTTTTCTGCTTTTTTGTGTTATAATTTGTTTACATCTCACACACACACACATTTATGTATAATCAGGCATAGATAAACAGCCACAGATACATTTTCAACGCAAAGCGAAATCAAAGTGTGCCAAAAAGAAAATTGCGTGCAAATAAAAATGTTGATTTCTTGTCTGATTTTTTGTCTTTTTTATATTTTTTTTTTATTTCTGTGAATCGTATGATTATGTACGCCCAGTTGTTGGCCCAGTTGCTTTGGCCAACAAATATTATTTCTGCGTCTGCATAAATGTTGTCGTTAAGTAATGCTGAAAAATATTGTCTATGCTATTGGTAGTTAGCCAAGAATCAAGATATGCGAAACAACAAAGAAACATAGCATATACATATGTATGTGGCCTGCCACGAAGGTTCTTAGACATATTTTTATTTATATCAATTTGATTCCGCTGCGCCAACAATAGAAACAACAATGAAATTGAATGATTTTCTGATGTGAACAATGTTTCACAAATGTATAAAAAAAAAAAAAAATACGAAATGAAAATTTGCTAAATTCGCTTGGCTTAGCATGAAGATTTTCAGCGAGCAACTGAAGTGCGTTACCTAAGCTTATTTTTCCTCAATTCCCTTTACAGCTTATAAATATCAACGAACAAAATCTTTCTACAAAAATTTATTTATCATGTGAGATTATTTAAAAATGAATACTATTTTTAACTATTTTGAAATAAAAAGCCAACTTAAGGTAATCAAGGAGCACAACAATAGCTTTGACAGTAATTTTTTCCAGTCTGAATTCTATGTATATGAACGTTAAGCAACACTCTTCTGGAAGTAATAAAAGCAGTTTATTATGCTAAACTAAAGTAGCAATCCATCAATAGAAAAACTCAAGTTATTTTCAAAAACAACTCATAAAATAAAAACGTTTACCAACAATACTTATGAAAAAGTTACATCATTATAAAGTAAAATGGTAAAAGGAAACATAATATATAGTTAACAATATATATATAACTAAGCCACTATCAAGTTTCATTATCCTCATATTATTCATCATAAATTAACACGACATTAGCCAACACTGCTTTTGGCCGCTTGCAATACCCAATGGACTAAAGCGCAGACTTTGATCATTCAGAAAGCAACAGCTGCTCGATATGATTTATAGTGCAGACAGTGCTTGAATGAAATTGCGAAATATCTATTTTTTGCTATTATCAATTATAATATACATATATTTTTTGCAAGCCATATATGTGTGTGCCTGTGTGTGTATGTATGCATATGTCGCTCTATCTCCACTTACAAACGACCTTCAAATACTTCAGACTGTGCGTCTGGCTGTTTAGAAAGCACTTGGGGCATATCTATAAGCCATTAGCTGCATGTGTATATATTTAGCTATATATTTATATCTATATCTAGCAATTGGTAGCTCGTAACATCTATTAGGCCAACAGTCAATATGTGACGCACTTGCCGTTAGCAAGAGTTAACAAACAGCTCGCGCCTTCGACTCGTTTGATTAAAGTGAGCTAACAACAAATTATGTATACGCCTCGTAATATGCGCACGTGTATCTAGATGCAATCGCTGGCCCTCGCTCACTCGCTCTCTCTGTCACTCTCACTCTCAGACTGTGCTTAGCTTTCAGTGTTGCATAACTTTTCTAACACTGCTGATAAACATTTCTAAATTAACTGATTGTTGCTGCTGCTGCTGTTGTTGTTGTTGTTGTTGCCTGGGCATATGAGCTGATATATGCAAACACACAAGCCACTCGCATATACAGTTATTATATATGTATATATTTATATATTTATACTATATTTATATATTATATCATCTGAGTTCTGTCTTATGCAATGTCAATCATGTTTTTGCGATTGCATTTATCGTCGTCGCCTGTTGTCGACTTGCCAGAGCAATTGGCGACAAAGACTGGAACGGCAACTGGAACTGAGAAGCGCTAGGGAGAGGCATAGAGAGAGAGAGAGAGAGAGAGAGAGAGAGCGAGAAGAGAGAGAGTAGTGACAGCCGCAGCAGCAGCAGCACAGACGGCGACAGCAGCCGAGACAAAAACCAATTACAATGACGACGTCAACTGCTTTTGTTAAGCATACCCTGGATGTGCTGGCATAGCCCAAAAGGGTATATGATTTATAGGAAGCTGAATGGAGTTTGAGTGTGTAATATATATATATATATATATATATATACATATATATATATATACATTTATATTTATTCTATAAAATATATTCTTATTAAGGCAAGTTTAATTTTTCTCTTAATTAATAAATTAATTGAAATTAATCGAAATTAATTTATAAAAACTTATTTATTATTCTCATTTTATTTTTTTTAATTTTATATATATTATTTTTTTTTTAAATTTATATTTATTCGTTTTGCTTTCTTTAAAATTTCTAGAATATTTTCGTATTATGTATATGCTGCCTATAAGCATGAATATGTTTTAAATATATAGTAAATGAAATGAAATATAATAAATAAATAAGCTTCATTTTCGATTTTATTTTAGGGAATGGAAAAGATAATAAGCAGATAGACAGACAGAGGCCGAAATTAATTGGGCGTATACGGCAGCTACCATATCTCTAATAATCTATATATATATATATATATATATATATATATATATATATATATATTGTACAACATTTTAGCAACCCCTTATGCATCGTCATTTCCAGGGTATTTGCCAGTCATGCTATGCCATTGGCTTGCACTTATTATTACTTAAGTCAATTGTTGCGGGTGGCGACAAGAAATTTGCCCTGAAATGCAATGTCAAATGCAAATGCGGCGAAAGGTTTGCCCCACCCCACACTCAGGCACAACTCCACAAGTGTGCCAGTGTATGTGTGTGAGTGTGTGTGAACGACATAAAGTTTTGGGCCTAATGAAATTACATAATTGCTGTGATTGCCATTCAATAAACACGAACTGCGAGCTGCGCACAATTCACAGTGTTATGAAATCGCCTTCGAACTTATTATACAATTTTCATAAGCATTTTTCCTAGCTGTTGTTGTTGTTGTTGCTGCTGTTGTTGTTGTTGTTGCTGCTGCTGCTGCTGTTGCTTGTTGCTGTGTGTGATTTCTGCTTTGATATTTGTTTTATTGGCTTTTCATTTGGTTTTTTACGGCGCGTTTTATGGCCACAATAAACGCCGCAGCCCAGCAGAAGAAAAGAGAGCGAAAATACGAACGAAAATTATTGACTGGGAAAGAATTCTAGTTTTTCATTTCCATTTCCATTTCCATTTTGACATTTTTCCATTTGTCACACGATTGCATAATGGAATTTACTTGAAATTCTGACTAATTGTCGAGAGCCATTTACATTTATATAAGGGCCAATTTGCCAATTGGCCAATTGTGACTCATGCGGCTTTTACCTGTCAGTTTTTCCCCTTTTTTAGCTTTTTGCTTTTTGCCTTTGGCCTTTTTGCATAATGTCGAAGGAAATATTTTGTTTGCAATGTTCAGTTAAAGGTTTTACGGCTTAACAGTTTACAGTTTGTTAGAGCCCAGTTTTTGCTATTGTTGTTGTTATTCGGTCGCATAATGCGGCGCGTGTCGTAACGTCAGCGTCAGCGTCGGCGCCGACATCGACGTCAACGTCAGCTTCAACGTGAAACGACGCGTTGAGGCGACAAACGCTGCTCGCGTCACGTAAATTGCAGCCGGCAAACGTTGCCCCCAGTTGCTGGCAGTGAGGCGCGCGGGCCCCACCCCTTGGGGGTGGGTGCAAAGGCTAATGGGTCTGCTAATGTGACAAGCTTTTCGCTGCTGTTGCAGTTATTACTGTTGTTTTCTGCTGCTGCTGCTGCTGCTGCTGCAGAAATTGGTTGCATTTCCATAAACCTCGGAGCGTAAAAATACAACGAAGCAAACAAAAAAATTGGGTTAAATAATGTAATTAGAAATTCGAATAGCCGCTTAAAGTGTACCATAAAATAGTTTATGGCAAATAGTTAACAATTTCCTAGTCTTCTTGCTTAATTATAATCAGTTTAATTTGCTAATGAGAGCAAACTCCTACGAGTCTTTCAGCATAATTATAACAAAATAAATCAGTAAAGATTTTTAATTTTTTTTTTATTATTAAAAATTTATTTATTTTATGTTTTAATTTTTATTATTATTATATTTTGATAGCTAATTTTTTATATTTTTTTTTGAACCTACAATTAAAAAAACAAATTTTTAATTTTAATATTTATTTTTAAATATAATAAAAATATATATTTAACAAGTAACTAAACTCTAGTCGAGACTGCTCGACTAAGAGATACCCTGAATCCATTGAGCTGTAATACCAATCATTAAGGGCTTCATTTATTCATTAATAGTAACCAACACATGCACACACACACACACACAAACATATGCATGCACGTAATATGCTCACTGCACAGTTTTGCGGCTGCAGCAGAGGCTGTGCTATGGAAACTTTATTGTTTAATAACTTTTTTTCTAGACCTATGTTCTTAATGAAATTTTCGGGGAATGATTATGACATCCAAATGTACCTATTTGCCAAATTTCAAGTCTCTAGTATTTGATATACGTGAGTTTTCGTTTTTATTGAATTGTGGGCGAAAGGGGCGTGGCATCAAAAATCCAAAAATGACAAAATGTGCGGATTCAATATAGCAACCAAACACAACTTAGTGCACGATTCTATCTTTAACGGTGTGCACGCCAGACCTCAAAAACAAAGCGATATTTTCGATAGTTATCGATAAAAAAGGAATGGGATGAGTTATCGAAAAAAAAAAATAAACTCGTACAGCGTATGGTATTATCGAGCATTTTGCTTTTTATTTGAAGTCTCTAGCTTTTGTGGTTGCAGAAATCCAGGTGTTTACACGGACGGACGGACGGACGGACGGACGGACGGACGGACAGACGGACAGGGCTAGTTCAACTCAGCTCGTCGAGCTGATCAAGAATATATATACTTTATGGGGTGTGGCACGCCTCCTTCTGCCTGTTACATACATTTGCACAAAAACATTATACCCTGAAATTTCCATTTTCAATGGATTCAGGGTATAAAAATAAAAGTATATGTTTCCTAAATATATAAAAATATATATCAATTATACATAAATATATAAAAAAAAAAACTTTAAAAGCTTAAAAACAATATTTATGTAATTATTTTATAATAATAATTATCATTACTATTATTATATTGATTTAATATTTCTTTATATATACTTTATTTTTTTCTTAATTAAGCTCTGATTGGTTTTTCATATAATAACTTGTTAAATACATATACATATTTTCATAAATATGTTCAATATATTTTTTGTATTATTTATATTATATTAATTTCATATTATAAACGCTTTTTTGCACGTTTTTCATATTAATCAATTCCAAAATGTCAATTATTTATTTTTCATTGCAATTACATCATTTTATTTAATTAGTTCAATTATATAGCTTCATATAAATGTATATGTAATACATCTAAGTTTATTTATATATGTATTTATCATGAAATATTATTCAGTTGGCTTTTTATCACAAATTAAATATAAATTATTATCAAGTGCGGCCAATTTGATTTGCCAGAACGTCAACAACAACACGTAGAACAGCGACAGCAACAATTGGCGCAAACAAAAACGGAAAACCGCTTAGTAATGCCTTTAAAAATATGGCAACACGTAAGCGGCGCAAAATGGGACTTCTCGCCACCCCCCACTATCTCTCTCGACTGCAGCGCATTTTGTTTTCACAATCAATTCGCAGAAACAGCAACACAAAAACAACATAAAGCAAGTGAAAAACCGTTTTTCTTGTGCTGCTCGCAGCTGCTGCAGGCGCTGGCACTGCCACCGCTGCTGCTGCTGCTGCGACGGCGGCTACTGTTATTCAAAGAGTAAATGCAACTAAGTTGAGCGTGCGTTCATTCACATTGCACACACACATACACACCCACACACGCACGCATATATATAAACACACGCACACAGAGTAGACGGCGTGTGGCCTGATGTCGTAACACAGACAGAAAAGAGAGACCACTGAGTGAGCGAGCGAACACGCGTGCAAAGACTTTGCTGCTGTGCAAGCGCTCTCTTAGCGCCATTCTCTCGTTCTCTCTTTTGTATTTTAATTTACCTGTCGCACTGACAACTGCTGATTCTGCTGTTGCGGCGGCTGCTGCTACTGCTGCTGCTGCTGCTGGTGCTTCTAATTCTCGCTTTTTACTTGTACTGCACGACCGCGCCTCCTGTCTGAGCAGACACAGACACACACACACGCACGTACGCACACACAATAAATTCTTTTGTGTCAAAATTTATTGCCACACGCGAGACAACAACAAAATAGTGCAAAAAATTCTTTGCCCAATTTCTTAATTTCTTTATTTTCTTTTTTTAATTTTTTTTATATATTTCATGTGATTTTGTTGTTGTTGTGCCTTTAGTCGAGGCGTGCGCGTAACTTCTGCCTTTGCGTTTTTTCTTTGCTTTTTTTGTTTTGTAAGAACCCAACAACTCGGCTTTACGTAACCCACAGACGGGTTTTACACATAACGCGCGAAGCAAACAAATACGTTTTGTTTTTTCTTCTTCTTCTTCTAATTTTTCCTTTTCTTGTTGCTTGAGCTTAGCTGACTTTAAATTTATGCTTTGCGAATTGAGCATAGATAGACACACACATGCATATGTAAACACACTCACGTACAAGCACACGCACACAGTTGCATATAAAGACGATAAAAGCGCTGCTGGTTACGTTGACAAAATAGCGACGCGTTGACGTTGTTTTGTAATGCGTTTACGTTACGGTTACGGTTACGCGACGAGCAGAGAGGGCGCAAGCTGTGTATGTGTGTGTTTGTGTAGGGCAACGTGTTCGAATGCTGCTCGTAAGCGCGCGAGCGCTAACTATTTTTGCTGTACTTGCCACGGCCGCTGTTCGACAGCAAATGAGGCATTGAGCGCTAACTGCAAGCAAACGAACAGCACACAACATAACATCAACAGCAAAAGCAATAGCAGCAGCAACTCTTTTCGGCTCGCTCTCTTGCGCGCACACACACACACACACACACACACACACACGCATACATAGTCATGGATTGTGTCACAGCTCTCTTAGACAGTCAGCAGCGCTGTTGCGTCATCAATTGGGTGCTCCCTTAAAATGAGCATAGCACACATGTTGTTCTTGTTGTTGTTACTTTGTGTATGCTGTTTGAAATTTGCCGGCAAAACGTCAACTGTCAAACGGGACGACGCCAAAACTAAGGCAGCTGCTGAGAGACAGTGAAAGAGATATTGTCAAGGGAAGAGACGACGGCATGCCGGTTGATGTTATGTTAACGCCCACGCAGGCTCATCATTTATATCGCATGTTGTTGTGCTTCCGGCGCCACTCAACGAACGAGCGGCAAACGCAAATGGCGAAAATACAAAATTTTGCTGCTGTTCGTTTCATAAGTCTTGTCATTTAACGCACATTACGTATGCGACGCTTTGACCTCATTTGCCGATCATAAAGAGAGAGACAGACCTCAAGCAAATAACAGAGGCAGGCAGGCGGCGGGCAGCAACGACAGCTATGTTAAGCTGCAGCGCAGTCAAGCAAAGACTCTACATTCACTCACATTTCAAGCTCAAGTTCAACGTTGTCCAACGTTGACGTCTACGTCAACGCTGACTGCGACGTCAGCGCGCTGCAGATTTCCAGTTTAACGTTTGATGTTGTTATTAACATTTTAAGTGCTTGTTTAATGTTGTTATTGCAGTTACTTTTTTTGTTTTCGTAATTTGGTAATTTTCTCGCGTGCGTGTGAGTGTGTGTGTGTGTGTGTGTGCATAACTTCATATGGAGTCCATGTTTTGAAATTGCTCGCATATGTTTGCAGCATTTGCCACGCACGTTTCTTCATAGGAAGTAATCGAACAACAGTTATACGAATCAACATGTTGTTGTTGTTGTTGCTTGTCAACGGAAATCGTTTGGAATTTGTGAAAAATGAGGAAATTCGTGAGCGTTTTGCATAAGCTAATGGCGATTGGTAGGCGTCTCGCTGTTTTTATTTGGTAATTTGTATTTTGTTTTTGCATGTTTTTTATATACATATATTAAAACTGAAACAATTTTAGTTTCGCATGCCGAGCAGCTTGGCAACATTGTTGCACGCGCCAAGGTCTTGGCAACAGCGGCCCGCGCTTTTGCAGCTGCCAGTTATGCAACACCGAACTGACCCCAACAACAATGCGCAAAATGAAAATTGAAAACAAAACAAAAAACCATAAATTAACTAAAGCAGAAACATTGTCAAGGTTAACCTTGAAAATCTGTCGAAATGCTGCAATACTTGAGCTGTTAAATTAACATAGTCCGCTTTTAGGACGGCGCTAACAGCATGCACCTTAACAGCGTAACATGCCGATTGATTATTAAATATACCAGCTGTAAAGAGTGCAATAGAAAAGATCGAACTTAACAGAGAATTGTTTATCAGCAAATGTTGCCAACTTAACAAGGAAGTGGATAAGAGGTAAAGGAAAAATAGCTAAGAATTAGATAGAAGCTGTAGGCGTCTTACAAATTATAAATGTGTATAGAAAAATATATATTATATATAATAATATTATATTATTATATTATTATTATAATATATTTTATTTATAAATAACAACACATTTACTTTTTTTTTGCATTTATCGTTTCAAAATTTGTATCTAAACCTTTATTGTTTTTTTTTTTAATTTTTTTTTTGCAGTTTTTAAATTAAAAACATATATGTCACGCCCTCAAAATTAATAGCTAAAAACTAATTTAATATTATTGAAATATTGTCAAACAATGGGAACAATATCGAGAAATTATGGAATAATATTTTTTTAAAATAAATCAACAGATTTTTTACATTTACAGACGAGTACAAAAAGACGAAAAAAAAAAAAATTAGTTTTCTTTATAAATTACAAACTAAACTAATATATCTGCAGCATTTTTTTTCTTTGTCGAGCACTTGTGTTTAGTTTGTTAGCAATTTTATTTCCCTCTCATTTTACTTGCTTCTTCTTCTTTTTTGTATGTATATCTAGGTACATGTTAGTGTCCTTGCATAGGCTTTTTTTTTAGTTTTTACTTTTTAATTGATTTATTTTGTAAGTTTTGCTGGCAACAACAACTAGGCGCAGTTTTTTTTTAATTTTTAGATTTTAGTTTTTTATTTCTATTTTTATTTTTTTTTTTTTAATTTTACTTTTGCATTGCTCTCTATATATGTTTTTGTTACTAATACAAACGCTTTACAAATTGTTAGTTCTAGTTTACTGTTAGCTGTTTATCTTTATGCCTTCTATTTATGTTTACCTGTTCTTCTTCTTGTCTTCGTCTTTCGTATATAAAAATTATTAGCACTCCGTTCGCAACGCCAACGCAAAATTCGCCCAAAAATTCTCGAAATTAAAGGCTCTACAAAACGCAGCTGTGTGTGTGTGTGTGTCTGTCAGTCTGTATGTGTTTATGTCAGTGTGAGAGTTTTGTGTGTGTGTTTGTGTACTTTTTAATCTTTAAATATTTTTTTTTTAATTTAAGCCGGTTTTTTAGCTTGGTTTTTTTGCAACAACTAACAATTTTTTTTAGTATTTTTTTACTACTTTATTTATTTATGGTATTTTATGCTTATTGATCTTTAAAATTCAACAACGTTTTATTTTTATTTTGTTTCTTTTAATGTAAGAATATATATATATATTTATATAAGTATTTAAGTGTATATATGCATGTATATATATAGAATATATACACATATATAATGTATAGCATTTAATACGTTCGACTCGCTTCACTAGATAGATGTAATACCTATTATATATATATATATATATATATATATATATATATATATATATATATATATATACGTATATATATTTAGCTGCGTTAGCTGTTTTTTAGCCATTTCTCTTTTGCTTTGCACTGCAACAATTTGTGTCTTTAGTTACTATTTTAACCCTGCCTACGATTACGATTATGCAATAGCTCCATTGCTCTATAATTTATATATATATGCTAAGTATTGTTAGTATGTATATATATATATGTATGTATATATATAAAAAATCATCAGCTACAATATTGAATTTATCTACAAAAAGTTTCATCAACTAATTATAATTATATAATAACATATGCCGCTCCATATAAGTATATATATTGTTATATATACATATATATATATATATATATATAAATTAAACATAATTTCGTTTATTTTTGCTTTTCTTTAGTTTATTTTCTTTTTACTTTCAGTTTTATCGTCTTGTGTTTGTTGCTAAAGTCTACAATTTGTTACGGAACATTCTTATCAGAAATATTAATACATAATCATCATCATCTGCTTGCTTCATATTCGTCCATCCTCTTCTTATTTAAAAACCTAATGTTTCAATCACTAACAAAATAAATTTGGAGCCTACAACAAACTCGTTGCATAAAAACATGTGTATAATTCTATCTTCCCCTTCATCATTATCTTTATCTTCTTTTATTTTTCGCCAATCATTTGCTCAGCTCACGGCGACTGCGGTGCGTCTGCTCAAACTGTGCTGCCCCAAAGTGTGCTAAGAACTAGTTTCAATTTCTAATAATGTTAATTAAAATTAACTGAGGTTTTTTTAATTTGTAAAACTATTTTTAAGCACTGATTACTGATTATGAATACAAAGTTAAGGCCTTTATCAACTATTTAAAACTAATTTCATCATTCGTTTCTTTGCTTTTACTTTATCGTAAATAACTGTTAAGAAATTGAATCTAATTTAAGGAGAAAAACATTTAAATTAAAATTATATTGAAAAACCTTTTGAAAATGCATAAAAAATATCGCAACACTCCATAAATTTAGATTTGCTATGTTTCCATTTGTCTATTTTTCCTTTGAATAATTTTGGCTGCTTAAAAGTATACTCAATTAAGCTTAAGACTCAAAGTTCCACAATTTGCTTAACATTTTTTAAGCGCTCAGAAGTATGCTATACAATTTAAGAATCTACCGCTTGCTACTTAAAATGAACAATGCAATTTATTCATAATGTGGAGTAGAAGTGTTGCAATACATATATAAATTATATACAAATAAAAATAAATAATAAAATATATAAAAATCATTTTAAAATGCCAAATAGTTTTTTTTTATGGATTTTCTATGCCCAAAAGTGAACGAAAAAATGAACTGCTTTAAGGTCTACTGAAAACCTGTCTAAGAGCTGCATTTGTTATCTGAAATATACTATTGATATTTTACTAAATTTTACCTTAGGCAGCTTGAGCGAGCCAACGCCCACAGTCGCTATGGCTACGCACTTAATGCTTATCATTTTTTGTTATTTTTTCTATATTTTTCACCTCTATGCGCATTTTGTATCTTAGACATAAATATTTTTATATAAATATAACACGATTTTTGTTTAGACTATATATATATAGCCGTATATATATATATATATATATATATATATGTATCGTACAAATATATGTAGCAATTGCTTAGTTTGTGAAGTTAATCGAAGTACACTACTGTAGTTTATCGTTATCGTTATCGTATAATATCTGTGTAACTTTACAAAACAACCGAAGCTCAAAACTTTTTATTTTGCCATGATACGAATTCATATATTTCATATTTTTGTTTTCTCTTTCTCCTCTCTCGCTCTCTCTGTCTCTCTGTCTCTAGGTGGTTTCTTAGCAGTGCAAAAGGCTTTATTCGTTTAAGGTTAGGTTTAATCGTCTTTTTAGTGGGTATCTTAGGACTCGATTGTTGGAAGTTTGTCTGGACTAAACGCTGGGTGCAACTCGCTCTAGAATTAACTCTATTAAATTGTTGGCTAGATAAACATGCGAGATAAACGCGATTTTATCTATCAAATATTATGCGGCCTGTCGTTAGGGTTAGTTTCGGTATTTCCTCTTGAGATCGATGCTTTATATATATATATATATATATATATATATATTTATTTAAGTAAAAACATAAAATAAAAAATAAAAATTTTCAAATTATTTTTGTAAGCATTTTTATTATCATTTTCTCTCTCTCTCTCGCTTTCGCTTTCACTTTCTCTCTTGATTTTGCTTTGTTTTCTACGCTTTTTCATTTTTAAAAAATAAATAAAACTTCTTAAATTTTTAATTGCATAAAAAATAGAATTTTCAAATCAAATGTTTCGTGTTTTTTTTTTGTGTTTTTTGTTTGATTTTTTTTGTATAAAATTTTATTTGATTTTTCTTAGATTTTCAGTTTTTGTTGTTTTTCTTTTTTGGGTTTTTCTTATTTTTCTTGTTCTTCTTTTTTTTTTTTTTGTTTTGTTTATTTGTTAGGCTTAGTTTAGCTAGGTTTGCAGGTAAATGTAACTCAATGTTTAACAAATAAAAATAAAACTTAAACTTAAAAACTGTAAACAGTAATAATAATAATAATCATAATCGTAATAATAATAATGATAACATATTATAGATCATAAAAGATAATTGTATTAAGATTTAAGATCTTTGCAAAATCACACCAAACAAATTATTAATAATTAAAAAAAAACAAAATATATATATGTATATATTTCTATATACATATATATAGAATTGTGAAAGGCTTCATAGAAAATAGTTCTAAGGGCTAGAGGTTGGTTCGAAAAGTTGTAAAGCAGCGCTCAGCAATTGACTATATATAAATATATATATATATATATATATATATATATATATTTATACAACTTAGCAAGCTGTTGAAATTGCAGTGCGAGGGTAGTTAGACAAGTTGTGAGGCATTTTAAATCGTTGAACTAAGCCAAAACAAAATATATATGCATATATAGTAGCAGACAGACTGATAGACAGCCCATAGATAGAGGGTAGTTTGAAAAGTTGTCAAGCATGGCTGACATTAAAGTTTATAATTGCAGAAATATTTCAATGCACAGTTAGAAAACTGTCAAAATGCTAAAGCTTTTGAAGCTCAACAAATGACGAGGGCTGTCACCAAAGTTCAAGAGCATGTGAGCATGAAACAGCTGATACATATATATGCATATATATTAGGCTTTATATAGAACAGTTGTTTATTGGACTAACTGGAGAGGGCTGTTCGAAGAGTTGTGAATGTGTTATATATGTATACATAATTATATAAAAATGTATATATATATATATATATAGAAGCTATCAAATGTGCCTGCCAAATGTTAGCAAAGCAAACTTATAAAGCACATCTCGCTGCTGACTATATGCGCGCTTAGTTCATCCACGCTGCGGCGTTTCATGATCAACAAATAACAAAGAAAAACTATCAAATAATAGGTGTACCATAAACAAATTTATGATATATATCGTAGATATATGTATATCCATATCTATACGTGTGTGTGTGTGTGTATGTGTGTGTAAGAAAAATCATAGTTAGCTTAGACTAACAGCTGCCTTTCGCCTTGCCGCGGGGCAACTGAGGAGGGAAGTTCTTTTGCTCATTTCTAAATGGTTCTGCTTCTTCATCTTTATTTAATAACATTTTATATATTTATATATATATATATATATTTTTTAGATTTTTTTTTTTTTTTTTTGTTGGGTTTTCAGGTGTTTTTATTTCTCTTGAGTCAATTTGTAGAATAGGCAACGAAATTATTTACATATGCACGATTTATGTGGTGTTTTTAGGAAAGCAAAATAATAATAAAAAAAAATTAACTAACAAAACTTAACAAAGTATAAAAGACAACTAGAAATTGATGTGTTATCGATAGATATAGGTGTAGATATTTAGGGCTCTATCTGCTCGCTAAGAACTAATAACAAAAGAAGGTTTTTGTTTGCTTACAAATTAACAAATCTAGTTAATAAATGGGGCTTGCGGCTAACGGTACGCTTTAACAGGTTATCGATAGTTTGTTATCGAGAGACATTATGCTTTTTGTTTTTCTTGCGCTACACTAAAAATTTAAGTTACATTTTTTTCACTTGTTTTTTTTATGTTTTTAGTTATTTTTGCATTTAGTTTTACGTTAAGTTTAAAATAAATATCCGCTGCTTACAAATGTGTGTGTGTGTTTGTTTGTGTGTGTAGATGTGTGTGTTTACTTAATTTAATATATATGTATATATATATATATATATATAACTTGTATTTTAAGATATATATATATACATGTCTTATGCATGTATAAATTGTTTTCCTCCTTTTTCTTTAGTTTTTCCTCATTTTGTCTGTTTACTTAAAGTTTTTATAGCATAATTGTTGTTGTTTTTATCAGTTATCGATAGACAGTTGTAATATTATTATTATTATTATTATTATTATTGTTTATAATGTAATTGTTGATGTGGTTTCTCGTATCGCTCAAAGTCACATTTTCTTTTTATATATTTTCATTACACATCCTGGAATTTCGATAGACGCGCACGCAAGTCCATGTTCTCCTGTTTCAGCTGCTCGACCTCCTGATGTAACGTGGCATTCTGCAATGGGTTGCAATAACGATTAGCGATCTATCGATTAATCGATTTGTCTCTCGACTACTCACTTCCTTTTCCAAGTAGCGTGCACGCATCGCAATCTGGTTCTCCTTCTGGCGACGCGCATCTCTTGATCGCTTGGCCGCGATGTTGTTCTTTCGTCGCCGGGCCCAGTATTTGTCGTCCTTGAGCTCATCTGGAACAAATTGTTTGCGTGACTTTTTAATCATCGGCTGCGGTTTGAGCTCTTCGTCGGAGAACGCTCTGGTTCGCGGATCAAAGTCCCGCCCCGACGATGCGAATGAAAATGCTGGAATATCAAATACTAAATGTTAACAATGTTCTTCACAGACTGTTCGTGCTATATTCTTAATTAAATCAAATACAAGATGGACTCACTTTCAGATCGACAAAAGAAACGAATAGAAAATGAAAAGGGAAAATTACGAGAACTCAAGTTGAAAGATTTGCCTTGATTTTTGCACAAATTGGAATGAAATCAGCCTTTAACATTTAGCATTTGATAAGACATGAGCAAAAACATTTTCTATTTCATTTCTTACAATTCACATTTTCATAGATGCATCAGTTATATATGTGGATTACATATACATATATATATAGATATAAGTGGATAAATAATGTATGTATCAGGATTTTAAAAAGTTATTTATATATATATATATTAGATATAATCGATAGTTAAAGAGGCGCAATGTCCATTCCATTTGTGTTTACATTTTTGAGTAATAAATTTAAAGTTAATTAAGATTCCCATTCACACACGCTCTCTCATTCTCTCTCTCTCTCTTTCTCTCTCTCTCTCTCTCACTCTCTCTCTGTCTATGGCTCCCACTACTTACTTGATTCGGCCGGCGATGGCGGATTTAGCGTATCGGGACTTATGCAATCCGATGGCGATGGCGATCGCTCGCGCTTTGTCGTTATGTGCCCCAGGCCGAGGGACAGGCCAGCTGCATGGCTCAGGGAGTCGGATCGATGGCCGAGGCCGCCCGCATGACCCAAGTGGGTGCCCGGCAGGCCGTCGGGTATATTGTTCTCCGACAAGAACTCGTCCAAGTCCGCATACTGCATACGAAAAAGAATTGTTTACAATTGTACTCTCTCTTCAGCTGGCACACAAATCACAGCAGCCGAAACAGCAACAACAAAATTTAACACGAAATCTGCACGAAATCTGTTCGTCTTCATAGTCTTTAATTACCAATTACCAAGTAAATTACGCCCTCAATTACTATCATAAGATGCAATTTAGTATGCAGAAATTGCACTTCTATAATGCAAAGGGAATTAATTCTTAGCATATAGAATAACTGCGTAATTATATCGGAAATTATTATGAATAAATATATGCAAATATATTCGAATTGTATAACAGCTATGAACTACTTTATTAATTAAATTAATTACTTCAATAATTAGCAAAGTTACTTATGTAATTACATAGAGCAAAAATGTTTCTTGAAGAAATTATATGTAGAGCAATAAGATAATGCAATACTTTGTTTGAAAATAAATAATTAAGTTAATTAATTAAGATTTAATATAGAAAATTTTATTGTAATATTTTCACTTTCTGCATATAATTATTTAAGTAATTAATTGTGTAATTAAGTGAAGTTAACATGAAAAATTAATAATTTGTATCAATTGTTTTTTTTTATAAATTTAATTTTTAAATTAATTTAATAACTAATAAAAATTAATAATTTGCATCAATTGTCCAGTATTTAAAGTTTTTATAAATTTAATTTTTTAATTACTTTAGTAACTAAAAGAATTACTTAAGTAATTAAGTAGCCTTGGCATATCTAATTCCTAATTCCCGCTAAATAGTTCGATTCGAAGAGTAATTACATTGGTAATTGAAATTTAATTTAGCTTTGCATGTAATAATTACAGCAATTGTGTTGAGTAGTGTATTTTGTATTAGTCAATATTTGCTATGGGGCACATAAACTGTACAGTATTTAATAAATACCACAGATATATTTATATATATACAAAATGATGAGAATGCAATTCTCGCACTACGCAAAGCACCAAGACTCGGGTTAATCTGTGTGTGCGTGTGTAGAGGTGTGTGTGTGTGTGTGTGTGTTTACTGTTTCGCTTGCAATTTCGTTTGTGTGTGTGTGTGTGTGTGTGTTTGGGGGTTGGGGTTCAGATTTGGGGTGTAGTAAAACAGACGCAGCCACTACGCAGCGATGATAATGATACTAACTTGTGTTACCTTGAGGTCCGCATCGTAGGGCAATGTTTTGTCCCACAGATTGGGGCCAAGAAATGCGGTTTGCGCCTCAACATTCCAGATGTCGCCCTCCTCTTTGTATTTGTCATCGGGGCAGATGATTTCTTTGCTATTCGATGTGGATTTGCCTGCAACAAGAAGAGCCAATTCAATATAAAGTTCAAATTCTTGAATGCCACCCAAGGACAAATTACACATTATTACAAAACTATTATTAATCATAGACTGAGAATGACAGCGGCAGAGGCGACGGCAAATTAGTCGCACTGATAAGGCGGGTGCTCAGGTATTTTCTATTTTTCCACTAATTTGTGGAGTAGATTTTTGTTTTTGCAATTGTCAAGTGCATAGAGTGAGTCGATAAGGGCCTGAGCACTACTTAGTCAGATGTCAGGCTGTAAAGTGGGTCAACACATGGCTTCTACGAAATGCGTCTTATTATTAACTTAACGAGAAATGTATATAAAATATATCTATATATATGATGTACATAAAACGGGACAATTCTTTTGGCAAACAAATACAAAATCAATTTCCGCATTCGCCTCGTCTAACGGCAAACAAATAGCAAGGCGTTAGAGCGGGACAGACAAAAGGCTAACAACGAGAGGAAGCAGCTGAAGCAGCGCAGCCAGCGGCAGCTAAAAGCGAAAGTGAAATTTCAGCTTTCAACTGATTTTTATCGCCGCCTCACTCAACGACGACGCACTCAAACAAAAAGCTTCGCTCAATTGACGCTGCGCAGGCGCAGCTGAGCGTGCTTTCGCTGCCGCTGCGCTGCCACTGTCACTGTTAAGCAGCGACGCGCTCTTTGATTTCTTGCACATTTTACAGCCAAACGAGTTTCGGCCGATGTCTGCGCCGACGCCGTCGGCACAAAACCAGTTGACGTCGTCGTTCGTTTTCGTTTTTTGGTTTCGCTTGCATTAGTTTCCGCTTTCTTATTCACTCTCACTTTCATTTGCGAAGTTTTTACTGTTGTTGTAACTGTTGCCTTTTAGGCGAATTACCAACTATTGCGAAATTTTATGCGACGACGACGGCGACGTCTACGACGACCACATTTCTGGTCTGTGGCAGTGAAGTAATATTTTCTTTTCTTTTCTCTCTTTTCATTGCTTTTCTTTACGTTAGCCGCTGGCAGCGAAGCGTATGTGAAAAGTGCGCAAGTGTTTGTTGGTTGCATGTGAATTGTGAAGTAATAGCAACAAAAGCAAAGTGTTTGCTGCACACACACACAGACGCATACATGCACACATGCACTCACACTCAGTCAAAATTAGGACTTGCAAATCTGAATGCGGGCAACATGGCGTATTTGGCTTTTTAATTAGGCATTTGTATTTGAGTTTATTTGCTGGTTTCTGCTGTTTGCTTTGCGTTCGTTGTTAGCTCTAGGATTTATGTTTGGGAAATTTTATGGCTTACTGTTAGTTTTGCCTACCTGATGCGGGCTTTTGTTTTAGTGAGAGAAAAGGAAATCAACAGATGATAAATGAAGGTGGCTTAAAGGTTAAGCAAGTGGTGAATGCGCGTGGGAAAAATAAAATGACATAAAACTAAGAACGTGAAGCAAGACAAACAATCAAAATTCGAGTACATTCAAAACAAAACATATGACAACATTTGCGTGCTGTAAACAAAAGAGAACAAAACGAAAAAGAACTCAAAAGAATTACCGTTTGCTTTGCAAATAAAACCCAAAAATGGAGATTTCCTGCCTGTAAGAACAGAAGAAAAGTGAGAGATAGAAAGAAGTGCAAAATACATAATATACAGCTAGTGTGAAACGAAACAAAACGAAATGAAACAAAGACAAGACATAATGGAACAAATGAAACAGCATTTGAGCTGTCAATAAGAGCAGAAATATATGAGTGAGATAATGCGTAATATCTCTCCGTCACTTTCACTGTTACAGTAGAAGCAGGAGCACGAGCAGAAGGGCGAGCAAAGGAGCTGCAGAATCTGGCGCACGCCAATAAAATGAATAAAACAACAGTTGAGATCGGCATCCAATGACAGACATATAGCGCTGTCACTTTCACTGCTGCAGTTAATAAAGCGCAAGGGCGTAGAATGACAAGAGGGAGACGGAGGTAGCACAGGAGCGGCAGAATCTGGCGCACGGTTTATTTTTAGCACAGGCAACCACTTCGGCTGTGCGTCGGTTTTGATCGGTCGGCTTTGGCATTGGCTCGGTTTCGTTTACAGTTTCTCTTGCCAATTTAAGTGGGTCAACTGTGCGTCGCTGCTGCTGTTATTGTTGTCACCATTGTTGTTGTTTCTCTTTTTCTCTTTTTCTTTTTTTTTGGGATTTTTTCGGCGCCCCAGCAACAATGCGAGCTATTTTCTGTGGCCCTTTTTATGGGCATTTCTTGTTGTAGTTTCTCATTTGTAATTAAAATCATTTGCATAATTTTCGTGACTTTTTTGCGTTGGGTTTCCGCTGTGATTATTTTTATTTATTTATTTATATTATCATTTTTTTTCTTTGGATTTTTTGTATCACTTTCATTAGAAACGCGCGCACAGGCCTACGACAACAAAATTTATAACGTTTTTTTTTTTCGTTTTGCTTGAGGTGAAAATAAAACTCGCTTTTTTTTGGGCATAATTTGTTGGTCTTTTGTGTGCGTCGTTTTCTGTTATTATTATTATTAATATTATTTCTATAAATTGTTAGCCCCTGGCCTGGGCCTTTGTTGTGCTAATGGACGAGTTGGTCACAATTTTAGTGGACTTTGATGTAGGTTTTTTTTATTATTATTTTAATGGCACATTAAACTTTCACTTTTGCTGCTTCCATTTAGTATGAGGCTGCGCTTTTTAGTTGCTGTTCATATTTGCGTATTTTTAAATGGAGCTGTGACAACATGAAAGCTTTTTTCATAAAAAATAACTTTTATGTATAAATCCAGCAAAATAATTCATGAGTGTTTAGAGACATTCACAGGGCTTATAAATGTGTCTTATAAATATTTTTCTAAATTGTAAATAATAATAATTAATAAACTTTGTTTATTCAACTTTACTTTAATCAAAAGTCAAATAAAATTCCTCCCAAACAAAGTCCTGTTTTAAGAAATTCCCATGGCATAAACTTAAGTTAATATTGATCGCGCATCCGTTTCGAGGCAATAAAAGCAAGCGCCCTAACCGCCCCTTCCACCTAGCGATGCTCGCTGAACTGCATTTTAAGCATGGTGCGCATTAAAATGAAAGTGAGAGTAAACCTCCTGCAAGCAGCAACAACAATAACAACAACAGTTCAAGCAAGTCAACTGAGCGGATGAGCAGCAAAGATAAAAAAAAAATAACAACAACAAAAACCCCGAAAAACTCAACCGCATTGAATGAAAACCAGTTCTCACCAACCAAAAACAACAACAACAGCAAAGAAAGCAGCTCGAAAGAAGGCACGAGCGAGAGAATGACAAGAAATAACTGCGAGACAGCAATATGTTCATGTATGCGAAACGGCATTCTAAGCGCAAAAGTAGAACAAAAGCGAGACAGCAAAGACCCCTGACATTGACATCCAAGTGAAGTAACATAGTGCGGATAGAAGCATGTTTGGCACTGGCTGTTGACTGCGCAGCTGTAATAGCATTTTTTTCAGCTAGATCAGCTGAAATCACTTGTAGAATACAAGCACTGTTTTTCACAGCTAGTTTTACAGCTAGTTCGCAAATGTTATGCAACGCAAGTGATTTTTATTTTTTGTTGTTTGCCGTTTTGCTTTGAGTCCAGCTCAACAATTGAGGCAGCGTATTCGGCACGTATGCTGCTGTCGCTCGCGCAGTCGCTGTCGCTGTCACTGCCACTGCTGGTGGTGGTGCTGCTGCTGCTGCTGATGCATACACGCCCCTTTCACCTGTTTCGACGGCGCTGTCGACGCTGACGTCGACTTAGCTGTTGGCGCATGCGTTGCGTCGATGGCGCAATTGCGGTAATTTTTACTGCAATGCTGTTGTTGCTTCTGCTGCTGCTCTTTTCTTCTCTTTGTTGCTTTCGTATATTACATGGCACTCGTTTATGGCTCCGCTGGCTCTTGTTTTGTTTGACTGCCTTTTGCTGAAGTGCAGAAAGTGTAACACTTTCGATTGTTGTGCCGTCTCTAGTTGTTGTTGTTGTTATTGTAACTGTGCTTGTGCATTGCATTCATTCCGCATTCGCGCTCATTTGCATAGCGCTATTTTTTTATGTAGCACTTTTTATGTTTAATTTGTGTTGTTATTTTTTTTTTGCTTGCTTTAATTTACCTTCTTTTATTTTTACGGTGTATCAAATTAATTATGTGTGGGAAAATGTGTTGGCCATTTTTTTTTCTCTTTTTTCTCATTTGATTTCCGGGTTTCGTTAGCAAAAAAAATGAAGCTTAGTCGGCCTACGAGTCGGTTTGTCACTCTTTGGTTAACTTTTTAATTGGTTTCTGACCAACATTTGTCGTCTGTTTTTTTTTTTTTTTTTTTTTTTTTTTACAGATGAACTGTATAATTTTCATGGTAGGGTAAAGTGTAATTATGGTAACGGCTTTTCGATTAATCGACGCTTTTTTTCGCTTTTATGTCAACTTTAATTGTTTTTGTTAATGATTGCAAAAGATTTAAATATTAATATATGAAAGAATTCGCATAGCTTGAAGCCTTTTGGAATCATCCTCATCTCTTAAGCGTTTGTTTTTATATGTTGTTTATCTCTCTGTTTGTTTTTTACTCTTATTTATTTTTTCTACTCATATTTTTCATCTCTCATTAATATTTCATTTTATTTCTCTCAATCGTAATTTTTTCCTCTCTCTATCTATTTAACTCTCTGTCCCTCCCTCTCTCACAGTCTTCCTCCCCTGAAATATTTGAGAATCACATAGAGCAGCGCAGCACAAGTCAGTCTTTCCTCTCTCTCTCTCTCTCTCACTGTCCCTATTGCTTGCTCAGCACTTAGTTCCTCTATTATAAATGCCAAATTAGTGTTGATAAACGCCAAATGCGCAGCTAAAGCCTATTTTGCAATAGTTTAATTGGAAACAGGCAAAAAGTGTAACACAGCGAAAGTGAAACACAAAATAAACACTTCACGCCACGCCCAACGACTTTGTAACACACTTCCAACAGAGAGACATAGATAGGCCCCGATGGAGAGGCAGAGAGAGGGAGAGATAAGCACCTCTCTCTCTCTCTCTCTCTCTGTATTTCCCCCACATTAGCCGCAATTTGTTGAAAGAAAGCCGTCGTGCAGTTAATTAGCTAAAATAAGGAAGCAGACAATAATGTTAATCATAGCTGCTCATATCGCGAGCGAGCTATAAAAATATATTTTTTTCACTGTGTGTGTGTGTGTGTGTGTATAGAGATGCCATAAAAAATATATTAAACAGACACCGAAACCCAAATAGCCAACGAAATTGGCCGCAGGTATGCGGCGAAGGGGCGTGGCAGCTGTAAATTAAAACGTAATCAAAAGCAAAGCAACAAAAGCAAAACCGAAATTCAATCAACGCCAGAGCCTAGGCCAAAAGAGCTTCTGGTCTTTTTGGCCAAGGCGAAGACGAGGGGAAGCAGAGGCGAGAGAGCGAGAGAGAGAAGAAGGAGACAAAGGCACAGACAACGGCAAAATCGGCGACAACAGACGCGACGACGTGTGAAACGGTGGCAATTAAAATATTGCTCATACGCCGCGTGTGTCGCTCGCACTTTCACTGATATTTCTGCTTCTTCGTCTTCTGCCTCCTCCTCTTCTTCTTCTACTCCGTCTTCATTTACTGCGCTCGTTTCTCACCTAAACACTAAACGCTGCACGTTTTTACAGTTGATCCGCTGACCGCACGATTGCGCAACACCAGCAGCAGCAGCAATTGCCGCCACTGCACGGCAGCAACAATTGCTGGCAGCAGCAGCAACAACAATTGTCAGCAATCACTGCCGCCTGGCTGCAAGACGAGTAGCCCGTGTTTCGCCTTTTTGATTGAAGTAACTGTAATAAGCGTCGCCAGTGTCGGTATCTGGGTGAGTGTGTGACAGCAGCGACTGCGCCGTCGACGCCAACCAGCGCCGCAGCTCGGCCAATTTGCGAATTTGTCATGTCTGCTGGCACATGCGCAAAATGCATTTCAAATTGTTTTGTTGGATAAACGTTTCGTGGCCAACAGCACGCAAAGGAACCTGTTGGCCAGCGCCGACTCGAGCTCTATGCGATTGGGCCAGCAACGAAATAACGGCTCGATGAGTCAATTGGCTAACGCGGCGACGATAGCAGCTGCAAACTGTAGAAGAAGAAGCACGCGATAGAACATTGAACGTGTTTCAGCCACAAACTCATTCACTGCGAGTTTAGGGTAACAATATTGGCCGTAAGCCCAAAGACATGTCCATATGCCAATCTATATACTCTATAGCATATAGATCCGTACATATATGTTGATTAAAAGAAAACATTTTTATGTTATAAACATATACAAATTATTTTCCAAAAATAAGTGATTTATAACACTTAAAAATTATAAAAAAAAATCTATAATCTATAATATTATGCAAAATATTTCTATATCTATTAAAAAAAAAAAATAATTATAAAATATTCAAAAACCAATGATTATATATGATCGGGAAAAATATGATTTAAAATACTAAAAACTATATTTTGGCATAGTAAAATATTTAAAAAAAATAATGACATTTATTAATTCAAATTTTCAAAAATTTATTAAAAAAAAAAAACAGGTAGCAAAGTTGGGTAGATAAGATTTTGTTGAAGTTTCAAGAAAGCTTTATGAAAATATACGACTAAAATCTTTATATAAATTATATCAAAAATATTATATATTTATGGTCATAAGATTTTGTATCGATAAAATTTTGCTGTGATATTTAATGTTACCTAAAAGGCAGAAGCGCAACAAACGTCAAACCAAATTTCGTTGCCAAGGGACAAAAATTAATGAACAAAAAAAAAAAAAATAGCTAAAAACTAAAAACGAAAAAAAAAAATTAAATAAAATGCCAAGAAAAATATCAAAAACCGAAGACGAAAGAAAGAAATGAATTTAAAAACTGCCGAAAAAAAGTGAAAGTTCATTTTTGTGATGTTGCTTAGCCGGCGCCGCAGTCGCCGAGCAGCTGACGCAGACGCAGACGCAGACGGCGACGGCGACATCGAAGTCGACTTGGTCTGCGACTCAATGAAAGTAAAAACGAATTTTGGGCAGTCGAAAAAGAAAAAAAAAAAAAAAAAAACAAAACAACTAGAGCTAAATAAATGTTGCCGGACATTTATTAATTATGCGACAATGTTGCCGAGTTGCGTCTTTGTTGCGATTGTTTGGCCCAAAAAAGCAAAAGCCGGACTTCTATCTTGGCCATAATAAAAGGCCGCAGCTGCCGAGCGCCTGGACTTTTGTTAAGCAAAAACAAAAGTTGACTTTTTCAGACAGATATACAAATATACAGATAAAGATAAAGATAAATATATATATTTGTATATGTATAAATGAAACGAAAGTTGTCTGTTGCTGCGGCCCTTGCGGGGGCCAAAAGCTGGGCAAACTGAAAAACTGAAAAACTGAAAGCAAAAGTGATTGTGGAACTCAAGTGACTCGGTGTGAGTGTCTCTGTGTGAGTGTGTGTGTGTGTGTGGAGAGTGTCAAAAGGTTTAGTTGAAAGTTGAGACTCTTGACTCAAAGCTCGCCGCCCCAGCGGCAAATGCGGAAATGGCGGGAAAATGCAAAAATGTCAGCGCACCGCAATGAACCCATAGAGCAGCTGGAAGGAAAGTCCCCATCCGACAATCGATTTAAGCTGACTTTGACACCCAATCAGGGTCATTAGCGGGCGATAATCAAATGTGGCCAGAACAATAGGAGGAGGCCAAAAAAAGAAAAGAAGAAAAACAAGGTCAAAAGCGAATTGATGAGGCTACAACTAGAAGCAGCTGCCCCATCAACTAAGCAACATGTCGAAATAAGTCTACATAGCTGACATGCTTAGCAACAGGGCTAGAAGTCAGCAACTGTTCATTAGCAACATGTTGCCAAGGCTAAGCTGATATGAAGTTATGTTAAAGAGCTTATAGCAACACTTTTTAGCAACACAACTAGAAGAAACATGTTTTTAATAATCAACATGTTGCCACCTGCTCAAAATGTTGCTAAAGTAACAATAATTCAATTTAGGCAGAAATTTAATTTCTCAATCAGAGTCAAAGAAACAGTCTACAGGTGGCTACATGTGGCTTAATAATGTCTTAGCAACATGTTGCCTATTGTCTTTCTTTGGTATTTTCAAAGCAATTTATGCTTATTCTAAATGTTGCCGAACCAGATGTTTAGCTCCAGCAAATGTTGCTAGAACTTGATGCTAAATAAACACTGCAGCTGAGCCATGCGACTGCAACATGTTTCTACTGAAACTTGTTGCTTCCTAGCTGAGCAACGCCAAGGCAAGCTGCTCTTCCTGCAACATGTTGCTATGTGATTTCTAATGCAATCAGGAATTTTTTAACAATTATTGCACTTTCCGCATTCAACCAGAATACAAATTCTTGCAACTTGTGTCTTAGCAAGGATTAGAACAAAACTTACATGGCACACGGCAACATGTGTCTAAGCAGACGACACCTTGCTGTTGCTGCCGTGCCTGTTTATATGTTTATATACAAAATAAATGTTGCTCGAGTCATACCATTCAAGTAGTTCGCGTGTTGCTTCCACAGCTGTTGCACCTGAAATTGTGTCCAGCGATTGCTGTCGTCGCCATTGTTGTTGTTGTTGCTGGTGTTGTTGTTATTGTTGTTGTTGTTGCTGTTGTTGTTGCCGCCGTTGATGACGCCCACCAAACTGTTGACCAGGCTATTCTCGTGCGCCTGCTGCTGCTGTGCCACGGCGGAGGCGGTGTTCACAGTGGGCGTGGCTGTTGCAAGATTTGCATTTGGTGTTGCTGGATTGTTGTTGTTGTTGTTGTTGTTGTTGGAGGTGTGATTATTGATGATAATGTTGAGATTGTTGTGGTTGAGTATAGTGTTATTGTTGTTGTTGTTGTTGTTGTTGGCGTTGCTGCTGGCAACATGTTGCAAATTGCTGCTCAGATTGTTGGCGGCAACGGCAACAACAGCAGCGGCTGCATTCACATTGACATGCGCCAAGTGCTGCAAGTGATGCTGCAACAGCTGTGTGGGCGGTGGCAAGGCACCGTTGGCAACATTGCCCGTGTTGCCAGCGCTGTTGTTGCTGCCGCTGTTGCTCAGATTGTTGAGCAGCTGCTGCTGGTGCTGCATGCTGTTGCGCAGCAAATTGTTGCCAGCCTGCTGGTTGTTGTTGTTGTTGCTGTTGCAGGATACATTGTTGCCTGTGAGATTCGCAGTGTTGTTGTTGCTCGTGTTGCCAGCCAGCAAGTGGGGCAAATTGTGCACCACCTGCAGCGGCAAGCTGCTCAGCGGTGGCAACATTTGTTGCTGTTGTTGTTGTTGCTGCTGCTGCTGTTGTTGTTGCAGCAATTGTAGCTGATTTTGTTGATGTTGCAGCGCATTGTGTGTTTGTTGTTGTTGTTGTTGTTGCTGCTGTTGATGTTGCTGCTGTTGCTGTTGCAGCGCCAAAGCTGGCGGCGGCATTTGATAGTCCATTCTCATTGTTGCCAGCTTCACGTTTGAAATGTTTTTTTTTTTTTATTTTTGGTTTCTGGATTTTTTTTTTTGCTAGCTATTGTATATTGCTAAGTTGCTATTGTTTGTGTCTTACAAGCTAAAGGCGCGCTGCAACATTGTTGCTGGCAATGCTGCCGCTGCTGCTGCTGCTGCGCTCTGTTCGAGTGCTTTGATTGCACACGGCAAATGAAAGGAAAAATGTTAAAAATTGTAATTGCAACTAAATTGCTGAGCGCACGCGCTCAATTCATATTTATTTATAAAACACACACACAGCAATAACAACCGTATTAAAGCTTTTTATCGCACGCGCGTCGCCGTTGTTCTAGCAGCGACAGCAAGCGCAGCTTTGAGAGAGCTTACAGAATTTTTGTGCGCGTCACGCTAAAAATACAAGAGCAATAAAACGTTTCTCAATTCGCTTTTGTGCATGCTCAATTGTAGACGCTTCTGCCGCAGCGCTGCGCTGCCTTTGCCTACGCTATTCCTATTGCTATTGCTATTGCTATTGCTGTTGTTATTGTTTTTGCTTTGTGCTCTGCCTTTTTTCTTTCATTATTAGTATTGTGTGTGTGTCTGTGTGTGTGTGTGTGCTTTGTTGTTATTATTGTTGTCAACTATTTCGCGTACTTATTGACGCTGCGACTGGGCTTTGGGCTTTGGCTGCCGTTTAAAGGGGTTCTCGCAGTCGTCGCCGCCGTCACCGTCGCAGTCGCCGTTCGTATGAGAAAAGTTTGACCTTGAATGAGTAGCGCAAAAAATAAAACAATAACAACAAATGTTGCTATGCGCTTTTCGCTATTTGTTTTTTTTTTTCTCTCTTTTTTGTGGGCTGTGTGGGTTGTGTGGATTGTGGTGCAGGCACTATTTATTTTTTTATATATAAATATTATTTCTAAGGCTTTGTTTATAATTTCTTGCTGCTGTATTTATTTATTACTATTGTTATAATTTGTTGCTTAATATTTCAGTGCACTTTGTATCACAGTATAGCTAGCTTTTTATATTTTTAATACATATATTTATTTTTGCTTTAGCTGCAAAGTTCATTAGATAAATTTCATTTAATTAACACTGCACTACAAGGCATAGTTTAGATTTTTCACTGCATTTCCTTGTGCATTTTTCTTTACAGATATATTTTTTTTGTATATATACAAATATTTATACATTATATTTTTTATGATATATATCCAATCCTTTGGCCGTTTCTGTTGCCGTCGCCGTCGCCGTTGCCGAAAAAACGAAAGTTCACAAGTTCGCACGAATTCGAAAGCAGCCGCAGAGACGCAGACGTTGACACGCGCGTCGCTGTCGTCGTCGTCGTCGAGGAAGGGGGAGAGTATGGGTGTCTTTTTGGGGAACTATTAAGACTCGCTTTTTTATTTTATAATTTTTTTTTTTTTTTTGCTATCTGCCTGTCTGCCTGCTGCGCTGTGCTGTGTGTAGCCGTGAACCGAACCGGTGCCGCCGGACTGCAAACGTTGAGTGAACGCGCGCGCTGTGCGCCTCTTGCAACGCAGCTCAGATCGGCTCCAAAAAAAAAAAAAAATAAAACTACAACAACAACAAAACGAAAAACAGCCCCACGCAGCAAGCGCCAAAGCCAAATGTTAACAGCGACTGCGCAGCCGACGGCGAAGCCAAACTTGAAACCGAAAGCAAATATAACCGACAGCCTCAGCCACAGCGACGTCTGCTGCTCTCACTCATTCACTCACTCACTCACTCTCCCTCTCTCTCTCTCTGTCCGTCTCTTTTGCTTGGGCGCACGCTCGCTCTCACTGACTATTTTACATTTCAGCGTATTTTGCGCATTCCACTGTTTACTTTCTTTCGCGCAGCCTGCGCCAAAGTTCGTAAAAAGCTGTCGCTACGCTTCGCATGAGCTGCGCTGTCGCCAACGACTGCATGCGGAAGCGTAGCTCGTTTTACATTTTTCACTCACACTCGCACAGAGCAGCGAGCACAGCGGCAGCGCGACGTCAGCGTCGACCGCATTTCGTTTGAGTGACTTGAGAGCTTTTTCAGCCTGCAAACGCTTTGAGTGCGCTTTGGACGTGCGCCTCTCGCCCACCGCGCACACCGTAAACATTTAATACAACAATGTGATAACAGTAACAAGCTTACCCATGACAGTAAACACTCAACTCTACAAAATGCGGTAAACGATGAAAGAGCTTAAGCTAAAATGCAGTCCTCAGTCACGTTTGGGACCCAATCGCCACATTTAACACAAAGCCATGCCACAATTTGATGCTTACCTGCAATGAGAGCAATAAAAAATTGTTTCAAATTAATAAATATGAAAAGTTGACAGCAACAAAATGTGCTCAAATGGACATAGGGGTAATTTTACAAACACACACGCAGGCACTCACTCAATGGCCACCCACCGAGACTAAACAAGCAGCCGCTCCCATTCCCATTTACAGCCCATTTCCCCACTTTCTGACATTGGCATTGACAGTGGGCAGCCGCCCCCTACCCACTCGCCTCAGCTGCAGCGCTGCCTCTGCCCACACAGAAGCAGTAACTGCAACAGCAACAACAACTACAACTACAACTACAGCTGTCTGTCTCCAAAAGGTCGTTCTTTTTGTTGTAATTCTCACTGAACGAGTTGTTTCGGCTGTAACATACTCTAGCAGGGCCTTGCAGAGAGTTGGCGTATACTTGTTTCTGTCTCCAATTACTTTCAAACTCTGTATGACTCTCAAACTTTGAAGCTCTGCCTGTTACTGCTAAATGATTGCTCACAGTAACTCACAAACTCTATTTGAGTTTGACAATCGCTCTTAAACTGTCTAACTCACGCACATCTCAAACTGCAGCAAGCTTATCAATATAGCCCTTTCTTCCACAATATTTAAGAAACAATAAAAAGCAACAACAACAAAACAAAACAAAACATAAATTAAATAAAACGAATTCGATTGTTTGCAATAAACTTGAAAAAATTTCACCCAAGCAGCAAGAAACACTCTGAAATCGAAACCAAAACCAAAACCGAAACCGAAACCAAAAACCGTATCATATCAGATCGTATTTTAATATCGTATCGTATCGCATTGGCTTGCAGCGTAGCGTACCAAGCGCGCCTCTTCTGCTTACGTTTTCATATCGTATTCGCGCGAGCAACGAATCGCTGATGATGACAGACAGTCAGAGGGCACGGATGGGCAGGCAAATGCAAATGTGACACTGAAATGCTGTTTAGAGGGTGCAAGCTCTGCTCTGCCCTTGCTCTGCTCGGCTCTGATCTGTTAGGTTCTGCTTTGCTCATCTCTGCTCGGCTCTGATCTGCCATTCGCTCTATTCTGTTTGGCACCGCTGTGTGGGCAGAGCGAATGTAAAAAATTTCACGATTGCAACTAAATTATGATTATTGACTTGCCTGAAGTGAGCGAGTGAGGGAGAGAGAGAAATAGAGATGAGCACTAAAGGTGTGACACGTATGTATATGTGTCTGTATTATATTTATAGTAAGTAGCTGAATGCATTCTAGTCAATCTCTAGCTGAACTAAAGAAGTGTCCCCAGCTGCTTTATAGCATATAATTAACTCAGCTTAATATAATGTATAATATATTAAATTAATTATATTTGTTAATTAGAATGTTAATTAAAATAAAGAATAACAATAAATTAATTATTGTTTGTATTACATGCATATTTCATCTATTCTTTTGGAAATTGCGAATTTTCTATGAAAATGTTTAATTATCAAAACTCATAGAAATATTTCAAAATTATCAAAAAAATGTTAGTATATAAAAAGCTCGTCGCTCGTCTTGCATAATAGTTCCTGGCCACTCACAGACTTTTCACAGCATTCACAGGGTATTTTAAAAATGTCTCGCTGCCTTTGCCATAGCCAAAAAAAAAGAATTCAATAAATATTTCATAATCATAATTTTCCATAATTTATTTCCATTTAATCAGCTTCTGCATTTGAGGCCATTTTCTATTTTGCTTTTTAGCTCAGAATCTAATCAAAGCGAATGGATGTTGGCCAACAAAAAAAGGGAAAAGAAAGGCCTCAAAGGTTGACCTCGCTGTAAAATGGAAATGGAAATGGAAAATGGAGCCGCGCATTGGTCAAAGAAAAGCGCGCGCGATGTGTGTCTGTTTGAATGGAATGAAAAACATTTGATGCCATTTGTCAATTGAATTGCAGCTGCCGCTGCCACTGCCACTGCCTCTGCCTCTGCCTCTGCCGCTGCTTCTTTTTCTTGCGGCTAATCAGCTGATGCGATGCAGTGCCAGCACGTCATGTGACCCCATTCGCCGCCCGAATATAACCCAAGCCCCAAATGTCATCTTTAGTGCAGCCGTTAAGCAGCCATTGCGAAAATCTGTGTTAATTTCCACTTGATTTATTGCAAATCGTAAATTTCACAACTTGTCAAACAATTTTCCAGCACCAAATGCAAGTGTGAAATGATAATTTGCATGCGAGACGAGTGTGAAAAGACAGTGGGAGAGAGAGAGAGAGAGAGAGAGAAAAACGAGAGGGAGGTAAATGGGAGTGATGGAGAAATAGGGGCATAGACAGATAGCGATAAACATTTGTGTTATTATCACCCAAGCAGGAAGATAAGGAGAGGCAGAAAGAGAGAGAGCGAGAGCGAGAGAGACTGAGATCATATAGTAATGAAGAAAGGGCTCGACTAGGCCATACCCTGAGTGTTCACGAACAAATTTGCATGTATAGCTTGAGAGTGATGAGGATATATATAGATGAGAGAAAGAGAGAGAGAGAGAGAGAGAGAGCAAATGAAATACAGAAACTGAAATATGAGAGTAAAGAATATAAGTGTAATAATAATAGCAAAGGCGCATCTACCTGCAAGGCCTATTTTAAGTGATTTTTGAGATAAATTAAAGAGAGGGAGATAGAGAGAGCGAAAGATTATATAGAAAATAAATTTTATTTCGTTTATTTTAATTTATCTATGTAGTTTTACTGTTGTTGATTTTTGTACTTTTGTTTCACATAAATAATTAATAAATAATTTCAATTATTCATATTTTTTTAGTACAATTAAAACAAATTTGGAATGTGCCTCGCTTCAACCCTTTGCTAATTGCCACAGAGTATTGCGAGTACTTGCCGTAGGTCGTAACTTATCAAATGATAAGTCAAATAACACAGCAACAGCAACAACAACAACAACAGCAGCGAAACAGCGTAGAAAAAATGCAAACGAAGCGCAAAAGCAAAGTTTTGTGCGCATATTAATTAAGTTTTTATTGCGATAGGCAGGGAATGACGCAGACAGCAGAGACAGAGAGAGAGAGAGAGAGATAGCACAGAAAAGGGAGAGACACAGTGTGTGTGAGAGAGAGATAAATATATAAAAAAGACATTTCTGTATACGAGCAGCTCACGTGTGCGCTGCAAGCCTTTTGACATTCAAAGATTCCACTGCAAACGTATAACAGTAGAGCGATAGAGAGAGAGAGAGAGAGAGAGAGTAAGTAAGAAAGAGATAGCTAGACTTCATTAAGCAGAGCAGGTGATAGGCATAATTAGACTGAGGCTAGGCTTAACAATTTATGTAAATGTAAATAATACAAATTCATTTATCATAAATATTTGGTCATAAATTGTGATTGAGTTGCGGCAAAATAATTATATATATTTAAATACATATATAAATAAATTGATATATTATATATGTTTTTTACTGTTCTAATACTATATAAAACGAGCTAATTGTGAACAGTTTGAAAAGCTTAGTTCAATTAGCTTTATTTAGGTTTGCAAGTCACAAATAACATATTATGTTAAGTCACTGTTAGCATAGCTAACAAATGAAAATAAAAATAATTGAATAAAATATAAAACATAAAATATATTACAAAATAATTCTTTGTTAATTTAGATATAGTAATAAAATTTATTTATATTTAATTTTAATTTTTAGGCAAAGTATAAGGCATATAATTGTGCTTGGAAATTGAATTTGAGTTAGAAAATTTAGATTCGTAATGCTTCAAGCTCAATTATTTCCAAGTTTTTCATATTAAAAATATGTGTGAAGAATGCAAATTAAAAACAAAAAATATTTATTTACCAAAATTAAAAACAAACAACAATTTGACAACATAATAAAAATATTTTTAATATTATTATTTCTGCGAATTGATGTTAGTATTTTTATGGAGTTTTAAGTACAATCGAACTTTGAATTTCAATTGGTCTTTGATGACTATGAGCGAAAATCATAAGCAAATTTCAACTGAATGCAAATTTCAACAAAAGAATTGATTTTTCATAGCCAACAGCTTAACAGCTGCTGTTAACGGACAGAACTGAGCTGATTCTTAACATTTTCGTTAACAGCATTCGCGCCATTTGCAATCTAATTGCATTTGCAATGGAAAAACCCAATATTAAAGTTTGTTCGCACTTGAGCGACAGTTGAATAAATATTTTATATTTTGCATTTGTTAACAATGAATTTGGCTTAAGTCTAGCAGTTGCTGCTTGGCTTGGGGGACCCACCTGAGCTGGATGGCTGAAAGCGCGCCTTCAAGCTATTCAAATGGTGTTGATGCTCGTTGGCAATGACCGCAGCTGCCACGGCGCTTGCCACATGTTGCACGGATGAGACGTTGCTGTTGTTGTTGTTGTTGCTGCTGCTGCCACTGTTGTTGTTGTTGTTGTTGCTGCTGCTGGTGTTGTTGTTGTTGCTGTTATCAGTGGCATTGCTGCTGCTGCTGCCATTGCCTGTTGCCGTTGTCGCCGCAGCCGCAGCAGCCGCCGCTGCAGCAGCCGTTGCAGCTGCCGCTGCTGCTGCTGCTGCCGCCGCCGCCTCATTGGTCGAGCTCTGAGCTTCCATGAAGCTATTGCTGCGCTGCTGATAGTGCGAGTTCTCCTGGTAGATGCGCTGATAGCTGAGCGTCGGCAACGTCCACGAGTTGTTCGTCTTGTAGTGGAAGTTGCCGGTGCCAAAGATCGAGTGGGTGTTGGTGTTGGACGCAGCGGCGGCAACAGCTGCCGCCGAGGAGAGCGTGTGTGCCAGCTGGGCAGCATGGTGTTGCTGCTGTTGCTGCTGCTGCTGTTGTTGTTGCTGCTGATGCTGCTGTTGCTGGTGTTGGTGTAGTTGCTGCTGGTGCGGATGATGCGGATGCAAGTGCGGATTGTGTGCATGTGGATGATGTTGCTGTGGATGCTGCTGCTGCTGCAGTTGATGCTGCTGTTGCTGCTGCTGCTGCTGCTGTTGTTGTTGTTGCTGCTGCTGATGTTGCTGGTGTGCATGATGCTGCTGAGCGTGATGTGAGTGTTGTTGCTGCTGCAATTGCTGATGGGCTGCAGCCACGGCAGCAGCATGTTGCTGCTGTGCATGATGCTGCTGCAACTGCTGTTGCTGCTGCTGTTGTTGTTGCTGCTGCTGCTGTTGTTGCTGCTGTTGCTGCTGTTGCTGATGATGATGATGCAGCACTGCCGTCTGCTGCTGTTGCAAGTTCCAGGCATTCGCCGCTGCTGCTGCGGCGGCTGCAGCTGCTGCTGCTGCTGCTGTTGCTGAGGAACTGTTGCTGTTGTTGCTGCTCTTGCCGGAATCATTGCTGCTGACGCTGCTGCGATGGTTGTCTATGGCTGTTGCCGTCGAGCCGGACATGCTGGCATCGTTGCCGCTGTCGCTGTTGCCGCCGCTGCTGCTGCTGCTGCCATTGTTGGTGTTGCCGTTGTTGTTGCTGCTGTTGCTGCTGCTACTGCTGCTGCTGCTGCTGTTGTTGTTGTTGTTGTTGTTGGCACTCTTATTGCTGCTGCTGTTGCCATTGCCCGCAACAACTGCAGCCACCTGCGAGTTGAGCTGCTGGAAATACTGCGAAAGCGTCGCATTTGCATGCTCCTGGGCGAAGAAGCCGGCGCACGAGTTCGTATCCGATGACATTGTTCAACACTGTTTTTAACACTGGTTACGTTTGAATTGCAGTTGCCTTGTCGCTTGTCGCTTAGGTCGCGACGTCCTTGTGATTCGCGTGAGTGTATTTGCTGCACAGCAATGAGAACTTTGGCCAACCGCCTAAAGTTGTGCGCATTTTTCGATTTTCACTGTTTACCAACACTGTTTCTTTGCTAGTTTTTCTAAGTAGCTACCTAAAATACGGCATACATAGTTGCTTTCATGGGCAAATACGTTGATTAGTATGCAAATCTATTTGCTTTAGACAATTTGCAATAAGAAAAGGTATTCTATGCAAATAAATATATATATGAATTTATATATATATTTAAATATAGACTTCTAAATAAAAATATAAAATTAATTCCATATTTTTATTTAGTCAAAAGTCTAAAAGATTTAATTTTTGTTGGAACAATTTGATATGCTTTATTTTTGCAAACTTAAATTTGATTTAATTAATATTTTTAGTATGGTAACTTAAAATTATTTATAAATTAAAATATAAGTTCAAATTAATTTATTTATTTTTAACGTTTTTTTATGTGAATTTAATCAGAGAAAATTTTAGTTTTAGTTGATATAGAACTGTCTAAAATTTTAGTTTTAAATTTTATTTTCAAACAAAAAAAAAAAAAATAATAATAATGAAAAAAAAAAGAAAGAAACAAAAATAAACATGTTTTTATATAGGCTTATAATATTTTGTAGACATTTTCAAATGTATTGTTAAAATAGATAATAGATAAAAATCAATTTTTATATTGTATAACTTTTTACATTTACTTTTTAAGCATTTTTCTAATACCTTTTCTTATTTATTTCTGCTTAAAGAATTTTTGTGTGCTGCTTTTTGTATTTTTCTTTCAATTAAAATAGAAATAAAGCGGCTTGAAATTAGTTGCGCTGCTGCATATGCTACAGATAGAAATATCTATAACTATTTATTTATTTATGAACATTTGACACAAGAGCACAAACACTGTTCACAATTGTTGTAGACACTTGAACAATTCTTTTTATTATATATATATGCACATATATATATATATACATATATATATATATAGTATACGATATATAGCTTATAGATGTTGTTTGATTTGTTTTTCTATTTGCGTTGCAATTGCTGTTTAGAACTTTGCACCGAAAAGCCTTTCTTTCAACTCAATGCGCAATTGTTTGTTATTTATGTTATTTATTTAATTTTTATTAAATTTTTAATTGAACTTTTTTGTTAGTATTTAATTTTTCTATGAGACTTTTATTTTTATTTTATTTTAAGTTTTATTCACAGTTTTTCACGTTAGAGTCGCACGCGCAGTTGAGCGAGAACGATTTGGACATGAGAACGCGATGCGAACGAATGCCGGGCCATAGCCATAGCCATAGCCATAGCCGAGCCGCAGTCTCAGTCTCAGTCTCAGCCGCTGCCTGGGCTAGCAGCGCTGCCAGTGCAGTGGCTGCACACGTTGGCAGCGCTGCTTGTCGCAAAACGCCTACAAGAACGAAAAACAACAATAACAAGAAAAAAAAAAATAATAATAAAAGCGCCGCAGCGTAAATTGCAATTTTCTGCAAGTAAGTTGAAAAATTAAGCCCCAACTGCAACTGACGTAAATGCTGAAGGGCCTCTTAAAGTTAATAAAAAAAAGGTATATATATATAAACAAGTATATATATATATATTTAGTTATATATAAGTATATCTGTAAATCAACAGATAAATAGCGCAAAAAGCTAATAATAATAAATAATTTCTATATAAATAAATACAAATAGTGCCAGCGACTGCGACATCGGCAGCGGCTGCGCAGCGCAGTTTTGTAGCTAATGAAAATTCACTGAGCAACAGCGAGAGCAGCGCTGCCGTCAGCGGCAGCAACAGCGGCGACAAAGTCACGCGGATTTCAGTATGACCCAAAGCCCAACGTCTAGCAAAGTTCTAAGCACGTGTTGTGAACACACCGGGACACACACACACACGCACACGCGGCAGCTGAGACTGAGAGACAGTTAAGCACACAAACACACACACACAGACACGGGCACATGCACATGCACATGCACACACAGGCGCTCGTTGGCGCGCACGTTGAACGTTTCGTTGCATTTGGCATAGTTAAACTACCTAAGCACACACACACACACACACATGCACACACGCAGCTAAAAATATATGCGCGCAATCTCTCTCTCTCTCTCTCTTTGGCTCTCCCCTGCTTACAGTTAGCAAAAAGAATCAACAACAACAACAGCGGCTCATAGACAAAAGCTGACCGCTGCAAGTCTTCCGTTTCCTGTTCTAATTGCTTTTCTCTCTGTCAGTGTTTGTGCCACAAAAGTGATTAAAGTATCGATGACGATGGCGAGCTTTGAGTGGGGCAGAAAAATTAATTGGCTTGCAACACGTGACGTATGCGTAATTTGATGGAAAGATTCAACTGCAGCTGCTCGCCTGCTGTTGCCTTGACGACCTTTATAAGCCCTAGCAGCACCGTAATTCGAGAGGAAACATTTCCATTAACTGCATCATTATAATTAGAAATTAAATTAATTAAGCATTGCAAATACAAAATTTTTGCTGTTTCGTTTTAAGCGATTACATTGTCAGTTAATTTGCCAATTTATCATCTTTGTGGGGAATTCATTAGGTATTTGAATAGACACTCGACTCGAGAAGTTTCGATTGCTTATCGAGTGTCTAAAAGCGAGTAATTATCTAGCTGTGTATACTAGGTAAAGCTCTTAAATCTGAGTTTTTAGTTGGTGAAGAGATTTTTTACAACAGGGAAACAGTACTACGAGAGGGGAAATATGTAAACTGAGATGGAGCGATAAAAAAAGAGATTTTGAACTGAAGGAAAAATGGGAATAGAACACTGAAAAATACTCTATGAAGAAATCCTATATATAAGACCCCAAAAATGGAACAGTGAAAATGAAACTTCATAGACAAAAGTAAATTTGTATATAAAATAATTTAAAAACAAAATATTGTGAAAATAGAATCCTAAAAAAAAATAAAAATAAAATGAGATTAAGAAATGCAAAGACTTTGAAAGTGTAAATGAGGAATGCAAATGAAAATATGAATATGCATAGGGCCTGATAAGTAGGGCGAATGCGAATAATATATAAACAGCGAAATTACTTAGAAGAGAACAAATGGAAATGAATCGCATTCATATAGATAAAAGAAAATTGATGATAATACTATAGCAAACCAATAAGAATATAAAATTGTAATAAAATGAAAACAAAATATTTCTTATTTTTGAAAATGCAGTAAAAATAATATGTAATTCTTATCAATTAAGCAAAGTGACAAGCACACATTATAATTTCGCATTTAAATATATGTTTGTTTATGACATAAATAGATTAACTATTTTTAAATAAATTGTGCACCCTTGCACTCGGTCACGCTGAGCCGTGCTTAACGTTTGTCAAGGAGCTTAACTGGCTCACATGTCAACTGCCCGTCTCCCTCTCTCTTTCTCTCTCCCTAACTACCTCCCTCTCACTCGCACTGTACGCATCTGGCGAGCAAATCAAGCTTGCACCCCGTTATCCGTGCACAGCAACAAGTCGAAATTGTTCGTTGTTTGCCGAATCTTCTGCCTGTGGGCATTCTGCCAATGGCACTTAGCGAAGCGTAAAGGATTCCCGCAGCGTGTGCTGCTATTGGCGCAGCTGCTTCGTGTGCGTCGTTCGCCAATCAGAGCAACAGGCGCTGGCAACAGTTGCCATACGATGCGTTGCTGTCAACGTCAGCGCCGACAGTGACTGCGGCTGCGACGCGAGCGATGCGAGCGACGCGACAAACAGCTGCTGCGACGTCGTTTGTCGTCGTCGTTGTCAGGTTTTCTATTTGTTTTGCTGTCAGTTGTTGTGTTGTTGTGCTATCACGTTTAGCTACCACGTGCGCCGGCCTCCGTTTTGCACATGTGTGTAAATGCGAGCGGACGGCTATGTGTGTGTGTGTGTAATCAGAAGCACACACAGACGTACTTGCAGTGCCGCATTGAATGAGCGTAGTCAAACAATGAGAGAGAGTAGAGTGTGAGAGCGAACCCGAGCGAGAACAAAACAAACGCTCAAAATAGCAAAGAGGAAGAACGTCGCAGCCCAGACGCTGCGACAATACGACAAACACGAAGAATAAGCAAAGCACAAACAATACGCTAGACGACTGCAGACTTCTTGTTGTTGTAGTTATTATTTTCTTGCAGGCTACAGCTCACACACACACCTACATGCATGTAGTTGTGGCAGCAGTCGCATCAATGAGTGTGAGTCACACACATTGACTGCAAATTTGACTTGCAAAAAAAAATTAAATTAATTGCACAAAAATATCTACAGAGTTGAGTTGAGTTGAGTTATGTTGAGTTGAGTTGAATAAAGTAGAACTCACCCTTGTTACTCTCTCTCTCTCTCTCTACCAATTCTTGGTGCATTCCTTTGAGCATTTAGCAGTGCCTTGTCACAGTAAACAAAATAATTGTAACAATTACAAATGGAGGCGTGTCAATCAAGGGGAGCGTAGGGCAGTTAGCGCTTGCTCACTCTTTGCCCATTGTTGTTTATTCATTGCAATTTACATTTTTTTGTTCATAGCTTAATTGAACACACACACAGTTACCCACACGCACACACTTGCACTTCTCGACTATTAATAGCAGTCGACAGCCGTTATACACGTGTTTTACTGTACAGCTATTCAAGTGCACTCAACTTGCAGCACTCTAACAAGTATTTGAGATGCGCTTACACGTTTTTATTTTCATGGCGCCATAAACTTTGAGTAGATATATAATAACTAATCAGTTGACCCAGTTAAGAGGTATACTAGACATCTATGGAGTCTATATATCACATGGGGCGTATGAATAATGGCAAATATTATTTTATTGAATAAAATATGAGTAGAACTTCCATCACGTAAATCTTGTAAAAATGTATAATTTATTAATATTTAGATATTGTATATATTATAAATATAGGTATTATCTCAATTAGCTAGTTGATATATATATCTTAAACTTTCTTTAATATTTCTCTTTCCCTCTTGTATTTCTATACCTAAGCAATCGCTTTCTATACAAATCCCTACTTTTTATATACTCCTATTAAATCACCTAAAATAAAAAAGTACAATTTATCTAATCACCGTTAGAAAATTATAAAAATAATCATATTATAGAGTATGCGAGTTTAGCTATTCATATGTTAATCAGCTGCGAATCAAAAATATGTATATAATTCATAAAAATGTTAAAATTTATCAGCAACCGGTTCAGTCAGAAGGAGAGAGAGAGAGAGAGAAACAACTAATCATACATACATATATAATATCAGACGATACGATAACAAAAGCCGGCGAAAAGCTGAAGTCCATTTGCAATCTGATCGCAAATCAATTTATGTAATTACAAAAAGCACAAAAAAAAAACCAAATAATATCAGACTTGGCCGAGTCAGCATTCAGCTTTGGGGCCCTTGGCTTATTAACCTGCAGAAAAAATCGAGTTTCAATTTAAAGTGCGCTAACTGCAAATATACGAAGGCAAAGGAAACCGCAAAAGGCAGCGCTGCTGACGTCGTTGACAACGCATCGACACGCCACGCCAACATGTGACACTGTGTGCCAGCTAGACTGAGAAGGGGACAGCGGCAGAGAAAAACACGAAATTTCATTGCAATTTGTTGTCGTAGGCAACACAGCAAAAAAAAAAGCCAAAGCGAAAAGAGAATTGAAATTAATTGCAATTGGCCGAAAGGGGGCGCTACACACGTGTTGCAGCGCGCGTTCTATCTCATGTGTGCGGGGCAAAGAGAGCGGCACTGGGATGTGCCGCCAGACAAGCTGCCTACAGCATGAGAAATAAAAAGAAAACAAAAGCAAAGAGGGGGAGAGTGATGCGATGCAAAGCTTTACATCGTCAGCTTTTGCAGCTGCTGCGTCAAACAGGCAACAGAGGGCGCCGCAATTTGAAAGCTTTGCTGCTGCCAGTGTTGTCAGTGCGCGCAAATAAATAGTAGCAAACAAATAAGTAGTAGATTTAAATATTTGGTTTATTCCTTGATGGCCAACCTATCGACGCGTGCTGTACAATCGATAATTAAGTTCTTATCAGACAATGGGTTGATTAAATGCATGATTCCAATTGATTGATTGATACACAATGAAGCAAATATATCAAAAAAAAAAAAAAAATACAAATAATCAACAGAAATTTCATTCAAATTGGAATTGGAGTGAAAACATTTTTGGCTCTTAATTGTGCGTGTGTCGTTCTCTCTCTCTATCTCTCTCTCTCTCTCTATTTTTCTCACTCTTGTCTTCTCTGTGAGAATTTATAAATAACTCGCTTAAAAACATTTGCGTTTCATTCACAAAAAGACGACAAAAGTGCGAGCGAGATGCAACATTGTCTATTGTCAGCTGCCAATTGCCGCCGCTAGATGGCGCCACACATACGCCATTGAGCTGTCGAACAAACGCCCAGTTCCGTCGGCTTATCTGAGTTGGATCCCACACAAACCGGTATTAATGACATTATTTATGCTCTCAACTGACAGCCGGCAGCTTCCAGTGAGATTATATAAAAATAATTGGCCTGGAAATACCGGGGGATTTTATAGTTGGCGAGACAAAGCCGAAACAATTGCCAGCAATCAGCGAAGACCGAAAAGCTTTTGATGCATCTCAGAACAAAAGCGTTTGGCGTGTTTTTGTTGTTGTTGTTGTTGTTGTAGTAGTAGTAGTAGTAGTTGTAGTTGTAGTTGTTGTTGTTGTTGTTGCTGTTGTTGTTGTTGTTCTCGTGTTTGGGCAAGGCTAAAGTGACTGACGGGCTGCTTGCCAGACTGAATGAGTGCTAGATTGAGCGACTGAGTGATTGATTGATTTGCTTATTGACGTAGATCGATGAGTGATAGACGGAGAATCTGAATGATTGTCGAATGGATTTACTGACTGTTTGACTGTTTTAGTTAAGGAATTGATTGACATATTTATAGACAAAAAACGTACTTTTGTGAGGCAAAGCTTCTATATGAGAGACGGTTAGATAAATTAATTGACTGAATGATAGACTTCTATACTGACTGACTGATGAGCTGATGATCGTAGCATCTTTCCATCATATAGCTCCATATCATATACCTGTCAAGCTGTTCTAAGTTTAGTTAGAGGTGAAATTGAACTTCTACTTCCTTAATTATAGAAGTTTCCGGAATTGACTGAGCGTGAAAAGGAAAAAAAAACATCAAAAACTTTGCATAGAAAACTTGGCTCTAAAAGTTTTCCTTTTTCATGCTAAGGTTTTTCTTTTTCTTTTCTTTTCTCTGTGCTAAGTTTTTACTTATTCTTTTCATTTTTCTATTCCATATAGTTTTTAGCTATCTTTCGCATTTTCGTATACCTCACTTATATATATATATATATATCAAATATATAAAAAAAATATAAGAACAGACAACATTTGCATATTACGCTTTGTGCGTCATTCGTAAACGTTGGCATTTTTTACAGCAAACACCATAATTATTAAGTGAAATAATTTAACAAAAAAATCTGGCGGCATCTTTCATTTTGGCTACAGTTTCTAGTGATTTATTTAGTCGGAACATAGATTTTAAATATCTTATATATATATAGTATATATATGCATATATCTATGTCTATATTGATGTAGAACCGCAAAAATATTTCCAATTTGTTGCGTCTAAGTACACAGGAAACGAAATATTTTCTCGACTAATTCTTCGAGCTTTTCGACAAAAGTATTTGCGACATTTTTTCCTTATTCTTTTTGACAGTTCTAAAAATGTGTTAACAGCAACAAAAAAAAAAAAAAATATTGAAAAAAAAAAAAACAAATAAATAAAATCAAAGGCGCGTGTTAAATTTCAAATTTTCATGTAGTTAAAACTATTTTCAAAGTGCGAAAAAATGTGAAAATTACTTTTAGTTGCCTGATGAATGTCGTATATATTTTTTCCCAGTTATTTTGTATGCTCAAAGGGAAGGAGCAATATTATATTATTATTATGGGTATATTAGCTTGGTCATAGCCATAATTGAGAGCTGATTTTATATGGTGTATTTATAGCTTTTTCGCGCTCAAAGTCAATGATTAAATATAATATTTCTGCATAATTTTCTAGTCTTCTCTTAGCTTTTATCTCCACACTTGCAGGGTATCTCTTTGTTTAGTTTTCTCTGCTTGTTTTTTATTTCCGTTTTGAGTGGAAATTAACTCGAGCTGTTGCACGAAATGATGTAACCGCGTTTTCTAATTGCCGTCTCCCCCTTCACCCAATGCCCCACACAAGCAGCCCCAAGCCGAGCTCTGCTACAGCCCTGCATTTGTCTTTCAGCTGCTCTGTTTGACGGGCGTTAATTGAGCTGCTTATTGTTATTATTATTGTGAATTATGAATTGTGTGTTTTTTTTATGGCTTTTAGAATTGTTGCTATTGCTGCTCTGCCCGTGTTAATTGAGCATGAGATATTTTCTAAGCTCTGCCGAAAAAAACCCCAAAGCATTAAATAATTCGCTTGACTTGTTTCCTCTTTAAAGTGCCCTCAATGTAATTTTTGTTTTTTATTTTTCATTTTTTTTGGAACATAATTAGATAAAAAAACATATAAATATACAAAGGGTTTTAGTTTAATAATTTGGAAAACAATTTTTGACCTCAATTGACAAATAATTGAATGTATGAAAAATATTTTCATACACTTGGAAAATATTTTTAATGATATATAATAAAATAAATATTAATATATATATTATTGAAAAAAAAAAAAAAAAATATTAAGTTGAAAGACTCTAAAAATTTTAAGCAATATAAAAAATAAAATATTACAATATATAAAAAAAAAATTATAAAAAATTGCATAAAAGAATTTAAAATATTTTTATTTATATTATTTTTATTTATATTAATTTTATTTATATTATTTTTATTTATATTAATTTTTTTATATTATTTTTATTTACATTTATTTTTGGCTATTGCAAATACACTTTTATTTCATTATATTTTATGTATTTTATTCTTTTATTTTTTTCATTTACTTTAAATATTTAAAAATTTATTTAAATATTTAAAATTTCTTTAGCTTTTGTAGTTTTAATTAATTTTTACATTTACTATTTTTCGTATAAATTTATTTAAAAGTTTCTGCACGCTTGAATCTAAAGTCAATTTAATCAAGAGCTTTTCTTCCGCCCCCAACTGGGATGAGCGTGTTTGGAAAACTATTTTCCGCTGGCACACTTATCAAATTAGTACAAAAGAGAAAACTTTTTGCCGTAGAAAATATTTTTGCACATTTGACTAGCCCTTAATTAATGAAATGAAAATCGCAAATTGAGCACAGTTCCCAAAATATTTGGCATCGAACCGAATAGATTGAAAGGCGAGCTCTACTCACCCACGTGCCGAGAGGTTGTAAAGGTAAAAATCAAGAATTTGACACTCACCTGCAAAGAGAGCAAAAGAAATAAAAATTAGATTAAATATGAAATTTATAGAAATATGCATAGAAAAAATTTACTGTTGGCTTATGTGACTATGACATTGCAGTCGGGTATATTGGTTTTGTTTAAATTAAATTTACAATTTATCTAATCTCGAAATACTATAACTTATATGTAGATAAGAAAGTTTATACCAAAACACTAATAAACTTGGAATATCAAAGAAAAACATAAATTATTTTTAAATCATTCGATAAAATTCTCTCAAATGAACGAGCATCATGCAGTCGACATTTATTTTTCTTCTATTTGGGCAATTAAAAGTACAAATCTAATAAGCAGAATACACACGAAAGTGCACATAGAGCAGAAATTTGTAGCTGCAAAGGGAGATGGGAGAAGGGAAAACAGATGAACTGTGGGCAGAGCAAGCAGGTGACTGAGTTCATTAAGGAAAAACACAAAAGTCAGCATGTCAGCTGACCGAAAGGGAAAGAGAGAGAGAGAGAGAAAGAGAGAGAGAGAGAGAGAGAGAGAGAGAGAGCGAGAGGGAGGGGGGGAGGTACAACATCAAGTCTTGCTGCTCCTCTGAGCAGCAGCAATCACATATGAAATTGTGTGCCAAAAAAAAAGAAGGAAAGAAAATTTCAAATTTCTGCAAAGTGCAGCGAGTGAAATTTTCATTTAGAAAATTGTCGCCAGCTAGTAGTTTGTCTTTTCTACTCTTTTTATTATTTTGACACCTTAGCTACTTGTTTTAATGGCCAAAAAGTCTGGGGGTTGCCTGACGCCCGCGCACAAAAGGCCAAAGCCAACTGCAGTTTTTATTGATTTAGCTGCAATTAAGGCGAAATATACACAGTTAGCTAGATGTATATATATGTACACATAAAAGTCGGCTCATTAAGTATGCAAACACTTTGCCAGCTAACCTATCTATCTCCCTCTCTCTCTCTCCCTCTCTATCTGTATATCTCCCCATTACGCATACGCCCCATTTGCTCACATTTTACAAGTTGGCACCTAAGCATGCCGATTTGATGGATTCCATTGAAGTGATCAAAGGCAAACAATATTGGCAAATAGCCGCTGTTTATACCAGAGATATGATATATATATATATATATATATATATATATATATATATATATTTATATATTTATATATATATATATATATATATATATATATATATATTTATATATTTATATATATTTATTTATATATTTATATATATATAAACTTTGTTTATGCCGTAGATATCGCTGCAATATTATTTCTTATTTTGTTTGCTTAGCATTCATAAACACAAATGGAAACATCTTTTTGATTGGCAATTGGTTTTTGAATATATGATATTTTGTAATACCCTGCAAGTGCCTGATGAAATAGTATCATTGATGCATTTATATAAATAACGACTGAAATATACATATTACGCTTTGCCTTGAGCGCATTGATTTATGTATATTTCTTTGACTTCCTTGAAACTCAATGACATTCGTGAATTATATTTATTGATGCCCTGTACTTTTGAGTAATATATATATTAACAAAAACATTATACCCTTTTTTCCCATTTTCAATGGGATCAGGGTATAAAAAAAGAAAAATATTAAACATAATATAGAGTTATAGTTCTTACTTGGCATAATGTGTGAAGTTATTAGAAGACATTTAAGCTTCAAGACTCTTTTAGCCCTTTAACTGAATTCCTTCAAGTCGAGAATATCCCATATTTAAAGACTTTTAAATTCCCTACTTACAGAGCAGCTTCAACTGAAGGAAAATTTCCCTGCTTAGAATATCCCAAGAATATCTAAACTCCATAAATAATTAAATTGCCTTTTTACAGAGCAGCTTCAGCTGAAGCGTAGCCTAGAAAGGAATTTCCCTGCTTGCAGAGCAGCTTCAAGAAGAATATCCCATCTTTTTAAATAATTGAATTCCCTTTTTAGCAACCTGAACTCTAGCATAGACTCAACATTTATTTCCCTGCATGCAGAGCAGCTGCACGTCGGTCGTAGCCTCTAAGGCCATTTCCCTCTTAACTTCCTCTTAATTGATTGGCATGCTCTGGCCCAATCCTGCATTAGCTTAATTATATTCGAGTTGATATTCATTTCCATTTCACGTTTAATTGACAGCAATAACAATTTCTGTGTCCACTTACATTTCGGCAGTCGGCAGTCAGTTTTTGTTTTTACTCGCTTTTCTTTTGCGCCCGCATTTTCCGGCCACTAACCGCAACTTAATTGAAACGAAAACCAAAAAATTTTAATGAAGCTGCCATCGCATTTTCATTTGCCGCGGCTGCTCTGCATTCTTTATCTTCATTCATCTCTCTCACTCTATCTTTTCTTGTTAGTTTTTCCATTTTCTTTTTTCCTCTATTGGCACTTTATTTGTTTCTTTTTTTTTTACTTTTTGCTACATTGTCGCCGTTGCAGTTGCTGCTTAAGTGTTTTTTATTTCAATGAAATGACTGTGGCCACATCTCTCCCACTCTTCCACTCTCCCTCTCTCACTCTCTCGCTCTCTCTCATCCTCCACCTGAATGGCAGCGCCTCCTTCACCCCCTGCTCCGATGGCAGCCGCTCGTCGCTTTCATCACATGCAAAGCATTCACAATGTCTTGTTGCCTTGCGCACACTTTTATACACTTGATATTTTTATACGTTTCAATGTGCACTTTGCGCGTATACCCTGTAATTTGAGAGCGTGTCAATGATAATGGACGAAGTGCTTCGAAGTGACTGGCTACGCTCAAAAATTTTATATGCAGAGCTATTTATGTTATTCTTATCAGTCTCTCTATCTCTTTCTTTTCATATATTTCTGTTTCTGTTTTTTTTTCTAGCTCTCCATTTCTATCGTTCTTTTTCTCTGTCTTTAAACGTGTCTTTGCCTTAACACCTATGATAACTGATGGTATTTATAAATGTTTTATTCAAATATTTTACATATTTTTACACATTCATTTTTCTCTCTCTCTCTCTGCTTATCCACCTGTCTTCTTTAGTCTCTCCTGGCTTTTTTATTGTCTGTCACAGTTAATTTCCCTCGAGTCTGCCTTTCTCTATTTTCTTCTATCTCATGCCCTTTCTGTCTCTCTCAGTGGCACCTCTCTATTCAGTCTCTGTTTTCTTCTTCTTCATTCCCATTCACTCTCTCTCTGTCTTTCTCTCCCTTTTTGAGTCTCAGCTCTATACTCTATACTATACTCTGTATATCTCTCTATTTTTATCTCCCTATGTCTATTTCTCTCTCCTTGTCTTTCTCTATATTTTCATCTCATTTACTTATCCCACACTCTCTCTCTCTCTCCCCCTCTTGCCTATTTTCCACTCATATTGCTCATACACATTCTCTGTATTTTACAGGGTATTTCGCGTGTCCATCGACAACATTTGATGCTTTTAGCTTTTGCCATGCGCCTTTTGACGAGTGCAAGATGCTCGCTCAATGCATTTGCTGCACTTTTGTTTTTATAGAGCTGTGCATGTGACAGAGCTAGAGAGAGGGAGACGGCCTATGCAGATAGAGAGAGAGAGGCAGGGACTGAGGCAGATGGGTTAAGAGGTTTCTCACATCTCTCTCGTGGGTTAAACGCACCTCGATTTCAGCTATGCACGACTAATTATTGACAGGCGAAATGCCTTGGGCAACTGCGCGCCGCTCGCTTTATCTATTATGTTTATTTGTTGTTGTGGTTCTTATATTTTGATTGTCGATCTAACAAATTAAGTCAATTTTGGCAGCTGCTACAAATTGTTGTTGCTTGTTGTTGCTTTAAATTAATGCATGTCTCATGCGCCTTGCCAGGCGAAGCACTTGGCTCTTGCCGTCTCTTGTCTTGGGTAGCCAAGCACCCAGCCAGTCAGCCAAGCAGCCAGCCAGCGTGTTAATTGAATAAAAAGTATAGCATGTGTAGTAGCTGCAGAGGACGTGGCAAGACGGCAGAGCGGGCAGTGCGACGGGGGAGGGGGGTAGGGCATGTAGGGCTGGCAATAGGTGTGGCAAGATGTGTAGCAGCAAAACTTAGAGCAGAAGTGCAAGCTATGAAAATAGTTAAGAGCGCACGCTTTTGCCACTCAAGTGGCCAGGCAGCAGGGCAGCAGGGCAGCAGGGCAGCAGGGCAGCTGGCAACGGCCCTGCCCAGACGCTCTAGGTACGGCAGCAGAGCACGCAGCGTGTATATCTTAAAGCTACACTTGTAGCTACTGCAGCATCTTGTGTGTGTCTGTGTAGCTAATAAACGCAAATTGACTAGCTCGAGATGGTGAGTGAGAGAGAGAGCGAGAGAGAGACAAAGAAAGCAGCAGCACAGAGCGAGCGGGGAGGGCAGCTCGTGACACTTTAATCTAGCGGATAAGGTAAATAGACAAAGTAGCGCATTAGATCACAAAATACACACAGAGAGCTTTAGATGTAGTTGCAATGTTTGTTGTTGTTGTTGTTGTTGCAGCTATTAAGCTAGCAACGACTGACATTAGTTGTGGCTCTGACCTAAGCCTTAACGAATGCAGCAAATCATTTCTCAACTAAAAGGTGTCGCAATATTTATGCGAACTTTGTGCTCATTATTTGTTTACTTTATTTCCAGTTGTCAGTCATGATGAATTGGAACTATACACACGATATAGTGCGCTGAGAAAATATTGCAAAATTAAATACTTGAGTTTGAGTAAAATCTATTTAACAGACACGTACTTCAAGTTTTTATAGCTAGCGTGAGTCAGGCTAGTCGGAGAAAATACTCTAACACAGACTCTTAGCAGCATTATGTTAACTTAAAAAGAGTTTACATAGCTGCTTATAGAGCTGTTATGTTAGATTTGTTTTATGTTAAATCTACAGCATTTGCCTTCGGCTATTTAAGCTCTGCTGTTAACATGCTCAGGCTCTCAACATACAACTGCTATCATTCTGCTGTTCACATGCAACTTTTTGCCATTAACATTCAGCTGTTATGTTATAATCATACACTGTTAACATAAGCTAACAGCTAACGTAATGCCATTTCTTTTTGCTCTCGGAGCTACTTAACATAGCAATAGAATTTTATCTGCATCAAAAATGTTAACTATGTTCGCTCATCATATTATGTTAGCAACTCTTCTCTCAACTCAATCTATTACATTCCGTCCTATTTATAATATTATATTCCCACTTAACTCGAATGGACTTGCCATAACTCCAAGCGGCTATAAATATCTATGTAGCTCCACTTTCAGAGCAATCGAATGGTCTTTGCTTATCAGTGAGACGACAGCGTAATTTTTCTTACCCTCTACCAATAGCAGTTGGCCCATGCAGGTAGCTTTATTTACAACCTCGGCAAATGGTGTGAATAGCATGCCAACTACAAATGACCCTAATAAATTACACAACACACGAGTTCCATGAAACTCTACCCCTTCGCCGTCGCCTTCGCCTGCTTCCCTTCACCCTTGCTGCTTACCAGGCAAAGTCAACTCTATAAACGTGCGAAAAAAATGAGGCAAAATATTGTAGCTGAAAGATACGAACGGGTCAGTTGGACAGATTGTTGTCTCGCCTGGACATTGGCTGTAGAAATTGGGAATAAAAAAACCCCGAGAGAGTGACTCACAATCAATTTACAGAGTTTGTTTTTGAGTACGCGTAAAAAATACGAAATTAGAGTTTTGATAGGTAAACAAGACAACAAATGGATAAAATTATATATATATATATATATATATATATATATATATATATATATATATATATATAAATATATATATATATATATATATTTAATGTGCATATAAAAGTAGAATAACATTTAAGCCTTAAATTGGGTTTTTTTTATATATATGTATTAACAGACCTTTATCATTAAAAATTTAGTATTATATAGTAAATTTTTAATCTGGTTTTAAATTCTATTTTTTATTTATAACTCAAATAAGTACTTTATCAAGTATCATAAAATTCTAGCCAATTATAGCCGAGTTTTTACAGACAACCTTCGCGTTTAATCGATCGTTCTAACTGGTTTTAGCATTATATTTTTTTAAGTATTAAAAATGTCAACTGCAGCAAGTTTCATCAAATTCTAAACACTCAAAGCTGAGTTGCTACAGGCTAGTGCCAGCATCTCACTGACTGACTCAATGTGCTACAAAGTAATTTATTTCCGATAAATTTAAGTCAAATTTGTTGCAACTGTACAAAAAGTGTGCAAGGCTAAATTTATGAAGTGCATTTAATTTGATGATTTGTTTTATTTTCATCAAATTTCTGAGCGAATATTTTGTCATATTCATAAATGTTTGTTGTTGTTGTTGTTGTTATTGCTGTTATTATTGTTGGCACTTCTACTTTCTATAATACCACGACCGACTGGCTGGCTGGCTGGCTGGCTGGCTGGCCGACTGGCTGCTTTGGCTCAGTTTGGGCTGCTTCGGCTGGCCGTGTTTTCATTTTATAGACGAATTCTGTTTCGTTTTCATTTGCAGTCGCATTTATTGGCACCCCGCCAAGCAATCTCCACCTATTGTATAATATTCATATCGTAGTCAGATATAATGTATATGGCATGCATGCATACATATACACACATACACACATATATATAAATATATATATTTATGTTTGTATATTTTGCTCTAATCAAGACAATAAAAATAAATACTACACGATATTTTATTGCTGTAAATTCCGTTTCATATTTAACGCTAGATTATTATTTTATTTTCGTTATTTAGTATCTTTTATATTTTTAAATAGTATTTCTTTTTTATGTTTGTGGTATATAATTTTTACTCTTTCTTTTTTTTTTTTCATCTTTGTTTTATTTTTAATTTTGTGTGAAATTTTCGCTCGTAAATTTAAATATTTCAAGTTGTTTGTTGCTATTCTTAATTTTAATGGCATAGTTATTGTCGAACATATATTTTGCACTCTGTGTGTGGATTAGGGAATACAACAAAAAGAAGACCACAAACAGAATATAATACGGTTTTGACCGACAACTGTTAGCCGTGAATGGATAAAACGGGTTGTACTCAAAATTTATGGCCAGCCGCCTGATTTATTATATGAATAATAATCAGAGTAAATACGCTGATTAAATGCTCACTAACAAGTTGTTTGCACAGTAAATGAAATTAATTATATTTAAATGTTGACATTTAATTGGAGTGCAGAAAGAGACAGGGCGAGCGAGAGAGAGAGAGAGAGAGAGAGAGGGAAGAATAGCAGTGCTCGTGTTACAGAAGAAGCAATAAGCAGCTTAATTGAACTGTATTGATATGAGAGAAAAGAAGAGAGGGATAAACAAACAGAGAGAGAGAGAGAGAGAGAGAGAGAGAGAGAGAGATGTACAGTCAACGTGGAATATTTAATGGAACGGCTAAAGCAGAACTGTACTGAAACAACAGAGGCGCTAAACAGAGCTACATTGATACAACAGAAGACTGAAATAATTAAACGTATTAAAGATAGACAGAGCGAGGGAGAGAACAAGATAACAGAATACAACAGAGCTACAACAGGTTCAGACACTAATAACAGAGCTACAAACTTAACAGAGCAATAACAGCAGAAAGCAAGGCAGAGAGAAGAGAGAGTGAAAGAAGCATAGAGCAACACACTTAACAGAGCAAACAGGCATAACAGTGCAATATCAGAGCAGTAGCATTACAGAGCTCTAATATAACATGACATAATATATAGCTATAACATAACTCAGCTTTAGCTGAGAGTGCAAGACCAGCTGACATAGAAAAAAATTCTGCCTAAGGCTGCAGCTTCTCGTGCCGAGTTCCGAGCTCGATGCGGGTATAAAAGAAATGAAAGAAAGAATGAAAAGAACGAAATTAAATGAGCTTGTCGTCTACATAAATTATATATGCTACTCTAAAAATGTAGTTAAGGCTAACCCACTTAACATTTAACATATAGCAATTAACGTGAGAGATGCTAACACGATTATGTCAACAGTTAACATAAGCAGAGCAAGCAAGCGATAACAGAGCCACGACATGAGTCAAGTGTCAAATGTAACAGAGTATCAAGCAAACGCGAGGCATTTAGGAGCTTAGTTCAAACAATGTTTAAAATGCAAATAACACAATAAATTAGATTTTGTGACTTGAATGGCAAACCAATTACAATTACATTGCAAGACGAGGACAGGCTGAAGAGTCAGAGAATCTGATGATGGCGCAAGCATTCCTTTCTTCTTCTCTGCTTCTCCTTCTTTCTTTGCTTAAAGTTTGCGCACATTAATAAATGAAATGCGATTTGTTATAAGCTGGCTGCAGCTGCCGTTTCCGTGGCCATTCATTTTGTCTGCTGCTATCTAATCAGACGGCCTTGAAGCTGAAGCCACTGCTGCCTCGCCCTGCCCTGCCCTGGTCCTGTCTGAGCGTAGATTATGGTGGCATGCCACAAGCATGCAGAGCGCCACAGAATTGCAACCGAAAGAAGGCGATTCCAAGTGCAACTGCAATTGCAGCGGCGACTGCAGCTGAGGCAAATGTCAATGAGCCAAGCGAAAAGAAAAATAAATGAAAATAAAGCCAAAAATGTGGCTAAATTTAATTCGTAAAGCGAACGGCGTGCAATACCTCTAAACAGGCGATGCTGTGGAAAAATACCAACAAGCAAAATACAAAGACAAAGAAGAAGAAGAAGAATTAAAAGAAGAAAAACACAAGCAGAAGCAGAGTCAAAGAGAAAATCGAAAAGAAAAACAAATCGTTTGCAATTCGCACAGAAATTATGAGAGATGAATGACGTCTAAACGTTCTTGAAGGTTAAGACAAATGGCGCACATTGTCGCTAGCTCAAACAGAGACAGGAAGAGAGGGAGTGAGAGTGGGATGGAGAACGTGAGACGGCATTGTGTGTGTATAGGAGAGGCGTGGCAGGCTATGGGGCAGTGGGACATGAGCTATTAGAAAAGGGGAAACGAAGCCGCAGCAGCTTGAGTCAGCAGACAGAAAGTTAAATTTGTGCACGGTCGAAACATGTCAGGCAGACGGCTACACTGAGCGAAAGAGCTGAGGCTAAGTTCATTATTTACATTATATTTTATATATCTATATCTATTTTTTTTAAGCATTTTATATTGACTAAAATATTAAAAAAATTAATTTTTTATTTAAAATCTTTTTATTTTAATAAATAAAAAAAAATTATGGCACATTTTTTTTATTTTTTAATAAATTATAAACTAACAGCATTGACAGTTGCCTGCTGCACTGCCAAACATAATTTATAAATTTGTTTTTATTCCAAAATTATTTATTAATTCAAATTAATTTTTCAAGTACATATTTCTCTCTCTTTACCGCCCGATACATGAATATGGCACTCTGCCACGCCCACTGGCTGACTCATAACTTGTTCACGTCCTAGCATTTCACCTAAGTTCTGCCTGCAATTAGGCCAACTTTGACTCCTTTGCATGGCAAACTGTAAACGGCAATTGCCGCCGTTGGCCAAGCAGCCGCTGGCCACCCGCTATGGCGGCCGCAGCACTCATGCCACTCGCGCTGCACAGCTGATGGCTAGGTAGCATTTTATAGTTTTGTGCATTGGTTTTGGCCCGTTGCCAAGGCGTCTGCCATCTTGATAAAGTGTTAGCCAAAAAATGTACGCCACATTAGTGGCAGACGACAACGGCGACAAAGACGGACGGCAGGGCGTGCGGGAGGGTGAGCGGTAGGTGGCGAGGTGGTTAGGTTTTAGCTGCTGCCAATATACACAAACACAGACAGACATGGCCAGAGTCAGCCAACAAATCCGTTTTGGCCATATCTCTGTGTGTGAGTGTGTTTTACTTGAAGAAATAGAAATGTCATTTGACAAAACGAGCACGAGAAACCAACAACAGCAACAACAACAACAGCAACGTTGCCAAAATGTCAAGCAAATGCAGCCGCAAACTAATTGCCAAACGGCTAAAAGCAAATGAAAATCCAACTAACTTAATGAAACGCCCGCAATACCCTCCCCCTCCATACTCCCACACATCTACAGGAATTTCCAGAGCTGGATAAGCTGCCTGTGCCTTGGCCAAAAATAAAAAGGCAAAAAGGCAAAGTAAAACACTCGCTGCATATTTCATGAATACACTCATAAATGTGTGCGCCGGCCCAGCTGGCATTTACCTGCCTCACCTGCCTGTCTGCCTGTCACTCTCATCAATTATGCAGGTTAGACAACGCACGTCTCGAGCTTTGACAGGATATGCCCAGGACACGGGCAACAGAGGCTGCCTAAGACTGGCCACAGCCACAGCAGCAAATTAGTGGCCAGAAGCTAATGCATATTTGATACACTCAGCTCCGCATTGATAGATAGATGTAGCTACACATTTGCTAACAGACAGGTAGACTTGCCTATGCCAATGACACTTTGACAGCTCCAAACACTTGACACAAATCAGCTATGCATATGCATATGCATATGGATATATATAAATAAAATTGCCGGAAATTGATTGAAATACACGAATAAATCACATAAACTAGTTGCGAATTATAAGCAAATTGCTAATTGAGCCAGGCATTTGCCTAGCTTGAGTGTAAATTGTAAGAGAAACAGCAAATTGTTGAAGTTCTTATTGTTGGGATAAATATTAGTTGAGCAAAGAGCTCGAGTTTTGGTATAGAGAACTGAGCATAAGTAAATAGAGGCTTAAGCTTAAGTAAGCATAGTTGGCATTGCATAACTAAGAGATGCTCTGGCTCAAGTTGGGTTTTTTAAATAAATTTAATTAAAAATTGCTGAAAATTATTAATTATTAAATTTAAATTTGATAGACAGCACGTGCCATTCCCATATCTCAATCAAAATTTAGAATATAAATAAATAAAACATATTATGCTGACAAAGCTAGATTAAATTAAATTAGCTGTTGACTTTTATTAGGTAATTATATAGCACAGACAGCTTGGCATGGGCTAGTTCGACTCAGCTGTTGAAGTAAATATGTTAATAAATATATATATATAGTCGAAGATAGACCGAGAGACAAGACTAAATGGATTCAACTGTTGCTCCTTAGCAATTAAATAAAGACTGTAGCCTAGTAGTTGATTACGCTGATTAGGAGTATATACTAAAAATATAATAATAAAATAATTTATTCAGCAAATTTTACGCTTCTGCCAAAATATATCTGTTGAGTTATTATGGCTAAATCAAAACCAATTGGCCTTTATACATATATTTGGCCATATATTCAATGATCTCTCGCAGCTCATAGCTGCCCTTTGCATATACAAATATCCATCAGCGATTCATTGATTTCCTGTTGCCCACACACCCAAACACACTCAGAGCTCATATTTCATTTAAACAACAACAAAAAATGGTTTGGTTTTGTTTTGTTTTGGTTTAACGCCATAATTATTTGTTTACAGCCTTCTCTAATATACAAATCGTCAGCTCTCAATAAACTATTGCAAAGTAACCATTTAGAGTGCCACGCCCAGGCTACTCACCCGTCAACAATAAAACACGAGCAGATACTCAAAGTACAAAAATATTTAGAGAAAAAACGAAGAAAATACAAACAAATTCGCAGTGCTTGCATTTTCATAGGCAGTCGAAATTGATTTATGCGCACTTAGATGGTAAACACTATCGATGAGATATACACATACATATACAATAATACCTACATATATATCCAGACACAGAGTTAATTGTTTGTGTAAAAGATCCGCAGTGACAAATGAGCAAACACAAATAAATAGTCAAGAATATGGTTCCAATTATTAGCTCTGTCTAGCTCTTACTCTCGCTCTCTCCGGTTTATAGCCAGCGGCTGGACATAATTCTAGGAAACTCTAATCTAAGTTGGCATCGTAAAACATACAGGCCACTTCGCACTTCGTCTTTTATTTCAGCGCCCCCTTTTGAAATGCATTGCCCACGCCTCTGGCCATGCACTATCAGCATTAAATGAGCCGCTATATCAATCGATTTCCGGCGCTTAACGCAACCATTTTAATTTCATTAGAGGCCGCCTTGTTTCTTTGCGAATTTCTTTTCTTTTTTTGTTAGATAGATAGCCAAAAAATATTTGAGTTGGGCATGCAAGAGTACAGAGTTACCCAGCAATGAAATGTGGTTTCCATTTGATTTAATGCATATTTTTTTGATAATTTATGAGATTTTTAAAATAATTATCTGAGGTCAAACAACTTTTTTGATTTTATGTATTTCACTTAAAATATTAGTTATAAAAAAAACAAAGTTTTAATCATTTTAAATATTTCTTCATTCCATTTCCAAGCCCTATAAGACTCTGCCCAATTTGTGATTATCCATATTCCAATATTCTTCTAGGGTATACTCAAAATGTAGACATCGACTCGCTTTCAATTGATGCGTCTTAGCTAAGCAAAACTATTTTAAAACAATCGATTATTGCGTCAGCAAAAAGGCAAACGTAAATGCCTCAAATTAAGAAAGAAATTATATATTCGCAGAAACATATATAGATAAACCTATAAATATATCTATACAGTTATGTGTACATCAAAATATTTCATGTACCGACTCAAAATGCTATTGTACACAAAAATATTTGGCAATTAAAAAAAACCAAAAAGTAAGAGGGAGAGAGAGAGAGAGAGAGACACAAAGAGAAGAAGAAAAAACTCAGAAGCAAACATGAAAAATTGAAATGAAATGAATTTTAAGGTAAATTTGCTGCGTGGGCGTGGAACATGAACAACAGACGCACAGCAGCAGCAGCAGCAGCAGGGATGCCGGGTGTGGGGACATATCTACATGTTTGGAAGGGGGTCGCATTTGTTCCAAATTGCATTTAGCATGTTTGCTGCAATTGTTGTAAATGTAGCTTGATGCCAACTGCTGCATTTAAATAGCTGAAAATTCATTTTTAAGAGTTTCATTTCGCTTATAGAAAATATAGAAAATTTTACAATTTTTAAATATTTGTTTATTTGCATTCTTTTGTCTACAGATACAAGCACACACCCACACCCACACACACACACACACACACACACAGTGTGGCGCGGGTAAGCATTATCATTACCATCAGCCTGATTATCATCAGCATTGTCATTATCATTATCAAGAGCAGCGACTGACGTCATTTGAGTCGTGTGTGCTGAAATTTTATTCTTTTTATATTCACGCTAGACCTAAAGGTCGCAAGCCTGATTAATATGTATTTATATATATATAAATATATATAAATAAATAAATATTATATATATATATATATATATATATATATATATATATATATATATATATATAAATAAATATATATTTATAATTAAAAGAAAATTAGCGCAATGTAAACATCGATTAGTATTTTATTAATATGATATTATATTTTATTTTTATTATATTATTTTTTATTATATTATATTATATTTTATTATTTATCAATAAAAGCAGTAAAATAATATTATATATAGTCAACTAGTAAATGCATAGTAATGTCATGGAAATTTGAGATTCCCTTGAGTACGCTATTATTAATAACCTTAACTTATGTAAAAAGGACATGCTGAAGCACACTACACATACCAACGACCTCAGCATATTTATACAGCAAAGTACGCTTATTGCCTATTCTCGAATGTAAATAGCTAACATCGATATCCGATTACTTTACGTATTCATCGGTAATCATAGAAGTGAGGCAAATTTCCATATGCATAGTTAATGCACGATAATTGAAGCATGAGTAATGCACACAATTTGTTTCTGATTTGCGGCCTTTTGTTGCGGTCGCAACGTGTTCAAATATTAGCTGGAGAGCGGTGCGTATACTTAATGCTCGCCGAGGCCTTGAGCATGTGGGAAATGTGAATGCGAAAGATAGCACACAGATAGCAACAGCGGTGGCAGCAGCAGCTTTTGTTAAGATTAAGTGCCTTATATCCTTAGACCACACAAGCGCACGCTGCGTATGAGTAATATTTGCACATTCATACGCACCGTGGTACACAGTTTATCTGGAGCTCGTTGGGTATATTATATGTTACCAAATCTGTTACGTATATGCAACTCGAAGTTTATTTCATCATCTTTCTGCTGCTGTTGTTGTGCACTAAAAACACGCAACACTTGCTAAATAACAAATTTGCACAACAAACAAGTTGGGCAAGCACACACACACACACACACACACATAGACATGGACATAAAAATTAACTGCTAAACAAATTGTGAATTTGCAAATCTGGCGAAGCTCGTGACGCGGCAAAGCACACACAATTATCAATTACTCGAAGCAACTGTATGCAGCCATGTGAAACTAGAGCGAAAGATAAGTTTTTTGATTGGCCAAAACTTAAAAATGTCTTAACTTAGTTGCCGCAGTTGTGTGAGCAAACGAAAGAGACAGAGCGGTAAAGAAAAGGAAAAGAAATCAATACTCTCACATTTGTAGCCAAGCCAGCAGCTCTCTAGTATATATCATAAATGCCATATGGTCATATACTAGATGCCACTTTGGGCATTAGCAACTTTGTAGCGACTCAGTATTGGTTAATAGGAGATATGGAGTTATATGGAGGCTCTATCAGTTGCATGATAACTAAGGCAGGCAGCAAGTGTTTCAATTGCAGCTGAATTTACTAATCATATAATAATCTAATTCCTAGAGCGCGATTCCTGTAGAAGTTTTTGTTTGATAAACATAAGCTATGGCAATAAAGATGTAGATATATATATATATATATATATATATATATATATATATATATATAAATATTTTAATATTCCATAATCATTATAATTTATTTATTTATTTATTTATATATATTTTATATTTATTTATATTGTTTGGAATTGTAAAACTTTAGTTGCTCTAGTTTAAAGCCTAATTTTATTGTCATAGCTCAAGCTTATCACAAAGCAAATAATATATAAAAATATATATATATATATATATTTATTTATATTTATATATCTATAATGTATATATATTTTATATCTACAAATAGCTTGGCAAACCCGAAATACCCGCACAGCAAGGATATTTGAGCGGACTGCCGAGTTGGTTAATAATTTAAACACGCGCTGCAAATCAAGCAAATTTACTTAATGTAGAGTAAAAGAAAGGCGCAGGGGCAAATTGGGACGATAATACAAATTGTCAAGCCAAAGCAGAGGCGTGTAATGGGTGCGTGTGTGTATGTGTGTGTATCACACACGTAGAACGCTAACTTGGCTTAAGACGCTTCAAGTTGATTTACATTTGCACAATGAGTTGCAGAGTGTGAGTGGGTGAATAGGTGTGTGGATGTGTATGTGTGTGTGTGTGTAAGTGTCTGTTGCCGGCACACAATAAGACAATAACAATTACAACGGCAGGCGAAGTCAAACAAGCGAAGCTATAAAAAACAAAAGCAAAGACAAAAGCAAAGGCAAGAGCAAGCGCTGCAAAGAGAGAGAGAGAGAGAGAGAGAGAGAATCAAGACTCAAGAGAGCGAGAGAGCTAGAGTTGCGCAGAACTCTACACGCCGTGTAGAGTTTAGCAACTGTGTGTGTGTGTGTGTGGGACGAATGCCTCTATGTGTGGGCGTACTGGCTGGCTTTTCGAACATGTCCTTCGAATTTCCGGGTTTTGCTACTTTGACATTTGCAATTTGCTGCTGAGAGAGGAACAGAGGGAGAGAGAGAGAGAGTGACAAAGAGAGCGAGCGCCGTCAAAGAGAGCGCGTGCGAAAGAGCGCGCAGATGGCATTCCGTTGCTTCGGCGGTGCTTCGGCTGCTGCTTCCTGTTTACAACCAACACATGTTGGGGCACGACTTGGCTATGTGGGTCTGTGTGTCGTTCGCTTTTGCGTTGTCCTTTCGTGCCGGGCCAACACAGTCATTAAGCGTGTCGATTGTGGGCGCACGGACGGCTGGGTGGCTAGGGCGGATGAGGGGCAGCCGCCGTGCTCTGTGCTGCATGTATTGTATGACGGACGCAAAGTTCAACAAAAGTATTTCTTTTACGTTCCTCTTTCTAAGTTGCTTTCTTTTTTTTTATTTTATTTTTTTTTTTTTTTTTTGTATTTTTGTCCATTGTATTTCGATTTTTGCAGGCATGTCCTTATTTTGATACATTTTTGCTTGATTTTTATGTGCGCGGCTTTTATGCTGCTTCTTGTTTTTGACGTCATGCGCAAACAAATGTAGTCAACATTATTTCATTTATGGATTTTATTATTAATGTTGATTTGTTGTTCTTGCTGTTGTTGTTGTTGTTATTGTTATTGTTATTGTTGTTTGCGTATTTTTAGTGCTCGTTTTGGATTGCTCACAGGCTTTCGTGACTGTTTTTAACTTCCTGCCGCTGGCCGCCTCAGCGCTAGCTGGCTGTTGTTGTTATTCCAGTTGTTGTTCATCATTTTGCCAACACGATTCCGGAGGCAACGCCTACGGTGCCTTAAATAACAACAACAACAGCAGCAACAACAGCGGCAGCAAAGCCCGGCACAAATGCCAAAATTGTATTGCCTGCTTTCAGGCGCCGCCAGCAGCGCACGTGTGTGTGTGTGTGTGTCTCTGTGTGCGTGTCTGCTGCATGCTTTTGGCTTAGTTTGGATTTCAGGCATAGCTACACACACACACACACACACACACATACTTACAAACATAAGTATAAGTATGCCTGCTGCTCGCTTTGTGGTATTTAACCTTAATTTGATTTTTTTCATTTATTTTCCTTCTTTTTTTTTTTTGCTTACGTTTCGCTTTTTGCCGTTGTCGCTGCCGCTGGGTTTTACAGGTAGCTCGTCCTTGCCTCGCGCATATGTGTGAGTGCCTTAGCATGCCTGATTCCTTGTTGGCTTCCTTTGCTATTTGCCCGTTGCTGTTGTTGCTTTTAAAAGAGTTTGAGTTGCGGCATTGATTAAACAATTTGCTGCCAAACCAAAAAATGCAATAGAAAATTGTAGCCAGCTGCTCGCCTATGCTTCTTCTTCTCCTTCTGCTTCTTCTTGTTGTTGTTGTTGTTGCTTCTCAAAAATAGCCGCATAAACAAATTGTTTGACCGCATTTTGTGACAACAAAACGAAGTCCAACAACAAATGAGCATCAGCTGCTCTGCTTCACAGCATGCAATTGCCACGCCCAACCCCCCAGTCATCTCTGCCACCGCCCCTGCGCGATGCGTGCTACGCATGAAACATTTTGCTTTATGAAAATATTTTTCACACTTTGTCAAATTAGTTTCAACTTTTCTTTTGTTTCACAAAAAGAAAAAAATATATATATCTAAGCATACGCAGCGTGAAACGCATAATTTATATGCGAATATTTGATTCAATTAAATTTTTTGTTGCACGCATTTAGAAATGAAATATGCTTTGCTTAAAATAATTGTTAAAAATGTATGGTCGAAAAGCTTTTTATGTTTGCCCAGCCTACGAGCCATAAATTTAAATGGAATATAATTAAAACGGCATAAATTACGTATACGCAGTGTGAAGCGGCCAGGTGGGCTTAGATTTAGATATATATAGAAATGTTGAAATATTTTATTAAATATTTAAATATGTATATATAAATATATATATATGTATTTATATCATTTAATTATATATTTGATTATTTATTCATAAACCTTTTTTTTTCTTTTTTAATTATTTATTAATATTTTTTTTCTTTTTATTTTTAAAAATTTTTGCTGTGCATCTTTAGTCAAATTTAAGCTAAAATTCGCCCCAAAGGCTGTTTAACTTTCATCGCTATAAAAAAAAAAAACTGTTCTTTTATTTGCTTTTGCGTTTATTAAATTATTTCATAAGACAAACAATTTGTGTTTCAAAACTTTTTATGGAGCTCCTTTTATGTCATAATTTTTAATGCATTGTACATGTCAAATAAGTTGTGAAATATTTTATAAACAAAACGAAAAGTTGTTTATTATATATAAATGTTGAACTTAGCTGGCGTGCATATATATATTATATATGTATACATAAATGTATACATATTTACATATATTACAAATATTTGTACAATGTGAACGCAACGCGCCCACATTTGAACACGTTTTCATGCGAAACGCCTTAGAATTTGCTCAGTCAGATTTCAAAATACAAAATTCCATTCAAGTGTTTGCTGAGCATAATACACTTGCTGAGAGTATTATAGACTGTAAACTAGAGACTAGAGATTAGAGACTAGGCAAGGGCTCACTTCCACGAGAGTATTTGATATTCGCTCTGGCATACATCTATTGCCTTCATTGTCTGGCTGGCCGTGTGAACATTGTGAGATTTTCAATTAAAACTTTTAATTGCCAAAGAGGCTGGCAAACTTTTGTAAGTTCGCAGTTTCGATTAAGATTAGGCAACAACAGTTCACAGGTGAACTAGTAGACTGCCACATGCCGCACACCAGGCAACAGATACATCGTATCATGCTGCAACTCTCGAGTGCCGCTTGCGCCATTTGTCAAGTGTTGCAATTGCGGAATGCGAGGCTTATCAATATGACAGCCTATAAGAAATACAAACACGATTATGTCACAGCAAGTGAACTACATAATGTACATATATATATATGTCATTTCTGTGATGAGCTGCTAATTTGCAATCGATGCCTAATTGGCAGCTAAAGTGGCCAAAGGCTGAGCCTTTGATTGGCAGCCAAACAACTTTACAAGCGCAAACAAACTTTTTACATGCCCAAGCCTAGACATACATATGTGTATATATATATATACTTGACATTTTGCCTGCCAATTGCCGTGCCTTATGCATTATTAACATGCACATCGAATGCCATTCGAACATGCCAACAAGCGAAGAGAACACGCCAAAAACTTGCTCTAAATGCAATTTTCGGCTCTATGTGGGGAAACAGCAGAGATTCCTATATAGACTGGAGTAGACAGGCGCGTGATATCCCTTAAAATATGCTCATATGCAGTCAGCTGGCTGCCCAAGATCTCTATCAATGCTGAGTCAGCTAAGATTTTGTATCTCGCATATCAGCCACATTTTACAGCACCTTCGTGTCTGTATAAACACTATAAAAACTGTGTAAAGAGAATTCAATGCAATTTGAGCTTGTCTGGCGCTACAGTAAACACTCTGAAGCTAAGCAACTTTTACAAATGATGATTTCAGCTAATTGAGAAATTATTTTGTCAAAATATTTTAAGAGTTTGAATTGAAGATGAAAAATATATAAATAAATAATAAATAAATAAATATAAATAAAATAAATGGAATAAATAAATTTAATAAATTTAATAATATTTTTTTAAGAGCAAAAGAGTGTGAGTTGGAGATAAAGATGGAAAATAAATAAATAAATAATAAATGGAATCAATAAAGCTAAATTGATGAACATTTATTAATAAGAGTTTGAATGATGAATAAAGCAAATAAAAATAGAATAAAAAAATAATAAATAAAAGTAATAAAAAATTAATTAATATCTTTAAATAACTATAGATTTGATTAAAATTAGCAAAAGTTAGCGAAAAGTGATGTAAAAATTCAAAAATGTAATTATTCTATTAAATAATTTAATTTAATTCTCTTCCACTGCATTTCATATGCTTATCGCTTCAAATTCTCCTCATATGTAATTATTTTATTGCTGTGTACTAATGCCATTGTCATTGTTTCACATATGGCATATATGCAACTATTTGCCAAGTCAGAGCACATTTTGTCTGCCATCAAGAGACTACTGCATTTCGCTCAAAAACAAATATTTCATAGCCTTGAGCAGAGACAAAGTTTATCTCTCATTTTCTTTCTCTAACATTTTTAAAGTTTTAATCTCTTCCCCTACTTTCCGTTTCTATTGAAGCAATCATATTCCATCAAAGATTTCACTATATTCCATTCATTGATTCACTCGCAGCTTGGCAATCTATGTTCTATCAGCACCTTCTTCTGTCCTTCCGCTCTTCTCTCTCACACACACACACACACACACTGTAGTGCTCAGTCTGTCACGCTATTAAACGATCATAATCTAGCTCCCGCCGCCCTGCCTCTGGCTCAATTACAATCTTATCTGTGTGTTCATGTAAGATTTACCAGCGCGCAGCTATCACAATTTGCCGCGCTGACCGCTTGCATCAAGAGCCCCTGGCACGCCCCGCTGCCCCGCTGCCGCGCTGGCCCGGCCGCCGTCTAACGTCTATCTGTAGACTAGCTTATCTGCGGCCATTTGTTGTTGTATTTGTATTTAACTAGCGAGTGCTTTATACAACATTTTAATGCGGTAATCAAGCGCTTGTTAACACACGCGGCGTATGCGCAACGTTTCAACGATAAGCGCTAGCCGAGTTCCAAAATTATGCTACAATAAATTTCACTTGGCGTTAAGTGGAGCTGCGGGCAGAGGGTGAGGATGACAGAGGGCGGCGCAGCGCTGAGTATGCCGCATTCGATTGCCCGGGTTTCCGCTTATTGATTTATGGAACAAGACGTCGACGATGGCGAATCGACTTGGGCGCAGCCAAAAAGCAAACACTAAAAAATGCACAAAGCAAGGCGAGCCACCCCCAACATCCCCAACACCCTCGACTCTCGCACACACAGTCATAGTCATAGTCATAGTCACAGTCACAGTCGCACAACTACTCTTCATTATGCTGACCGATTATGACACTTTTTAATAGCATTTTCTCGTTTTGCCTTTCGCCATTTGCCGTTTTTATGCTATCGATTATTCTGCACTTTGCGAGTGCCCCAAACACTGCTGTGGGGGTACAGTCTCTAGCAAAATACAGCCCTATACATTATACACATATATATAATAGCAATTATTGCGGCCATATGCATGAATCGAGATTAAATTGCGTGGAAAAGCGAAAAAGTTCGTGCGCATTATTTCAAAATTGATACGCTTTCGCCGTTGGAAAACTTGCTTAGCGGGAAAAGCGCCAGGGAAAATTGTAAGCCCGCAGTTAAAGTTAAGCGACAGCTACAAACTTGCCAAAGACTCGGGCCCAAAAACTTTGACGCAGGCCAAAGGCCACTAGTCAAAAGGTCGACAGTTCCAAATTTTCAAAGAGTTTCACACTTTGGCCTGGACTTGAGCTGCAGCAGAAAGATAGCTGAAGCTGAGTGAAGTTAAGAAATATGCTACAGATAACAAAGATTTCGGCAGTTTATAAAGTGTAAGAAACTTTTAAGAATGGCATAGCGTGTGGTTAGGCTAGGATGAGCGCCTGATTATGTGTCAAGCAGAAGTTAAGTTGGTTTAAAAATAAAAGCTAAAAATTACTCTCATTAGAAAATATTAAGATTATTAGAAAATATTAAGAAATTAGAATATTTTAAATTAAATTAATAAATTATAAGATATATATAATTATAAAATTATATTATCTGGCATCTTTCAGTAGCAGTCTGCAAAATTGTTGTAATTTTTCATACGACTCAAGACTTTATAATTTATTTTTAATAAACATTTTTAAAAGCAAACAAGTAACTAAACTCTAGTCGAGACTGCTCGACTAAGAGATACCCTGAATCCATTGAGCTGTAATACCAATCATAAAAAGTTTCATTTATTCATTAATAGTAACCAACACATGCACACACACACACACACAAACATATGCATGCACGTAATATGCTTACTGCACAGTTTTGCGGCTGCAGCAGAGGCTGTACTATGGAAACTTTATTGTTTAATAACTTTTTTTCCCGACCTATGTTCTTAATGAAATTTTCGGGGAGTGATTATGACATCCAAATGTACCTATGTGCCAAATTTCAAGTCTCTAGTATTTGATATACGTGAGTTATCGTTTTTGTTGAATTGTGGGCGAAAGGGGCGTGGCATCAAAAATCCAAAAATGACAAAATGTGCGGATTCAATATAGCAATCAAACACAACTTAGTGCACGATTCTATCTTTAACGGTGTGCACGCCAGACCTCAAAAACAAAGCGATATTTTCGATAGTTATCGATAAAAAAGAAATGGGATGAGTTATCGAAAAAAAAAAATAAACTCGTACAGCGTATGGTATTATCGAGCATTTTGCTTTTTATTTGAAGTCTCTAGCTTTTGTGGTTGCAGAAATCCAGGTGTTTACACGGACGGACGGACGGACGGACGGACGGACGGACGGACGGACGGACGGACGGACGGACGGACGGACGGACGGACGGACAGACGGACAGGGCTAGTTCAACTCAGCTCGTCGAGCTGATCAAGAATATATATACTTTATGGGGTGTGGCACGCCTCCTTCTGCCTGTTACATACATTTGCACAAAAACATTATACCCTGAAATTTCCATTTTCAATGGATTCAGGGTATAAAAAAAACACCCTGTGAAATAGATCTAAATCTTATCAGAAATTGTTAAAAATATATTTTTTAATATACACAATTTTTGTTAACCTTTATTAAAAATATTTTAATTCAATAAAGTTATTTTGCAGTTGACAAAGTTTTTTTTTTTTTTTTGACAATTTTTCATATTTTTTATCTGCCTCACTCTCTCATTCTGCCTCTCGATCTTGCTGTCTACCACTCAGTGCATTTTCATATTTTTCTCACGTTTTTCTGACATTATTTCTATCTAGCTCTCTCACTCCCTCTCTTTCTCACTCAAACTGAGCGAGAGAGATAGCTCTGTTTGTCTCTCTATATAGCTTACCCTCTCTCACAATTTTTAGTTTCTACTTCTTTTCTCTATCTCTCTCTCTCTCTTCATCTCTTTCTCTCCCTCTCCTTTACACACACACAAGCCCAGATCAATTCAACTTCTCAGAGTAGTTGCCTCAGCTACCTTCAGTTGTCATTCGACCGGCGCACGCTTCACTAATCCATGGAAATCGTTTTTGAAACAAAACAGTTCCATTAATTGCAAACGAAACTAAAAATGCCCTTGACGCTGTTGTCAAATGTTTCCATACACACATGTAGCGGGAGCGCTTATCAGGCTTATAGGCGACGATGTCACCTCGAACTTTGCTCCACGGTGCAGGTACGTTGCAGCGATTCTAATCAGCAAAATGTCCAACTCAGCGCAGCAATCAATATATATTATTTTATTTCCTCTTTTATTTTTATTTTTTCTTTCATTTCTTATATTTTATTATTTTCTTGGCCAAACTCAATTTCGTTGCGTTCTCATGCTCAAGACTTTTCCATTTTCCTACGCGGCCTGTGGCTCGTTTTGATTTATGACACAAAAATGTCACAGCACAAAATGTTCTTTATGCCTGAGCCATATATATTTTATAGAAATTTTTAAGCACATTAATATGGATTTATTATAATAGATTAGCTAGATAAACAGGGCGAGAAAACAGGCATATTTTGTTGAGCGCTATAAGGTGTGAACAGCAAGGGGCGTGATGTGTTTGAAGCACAGTTTGCAACAGGCTGAAGAAGAATATAGATAAGCTATCAAATGCCCAAATACCCTGTAAATTGTTAAGTTTGCTTAACTTTGCTAGCTGATAAAAATCTAGTCAAAATATGATATTGAAAAAAATACTTCAAAATAGTTTCTAATATATATATTAAATTATATAAAGCTCTAAGATTTAAGAGCTTGTCTTTAGTTTTTATATAAAAATATAAAAAATATATATAACAGGGTTTTTGCTGTGCGAAGTCAAAATATCGTTTTCTTATAATAAATATTGAATATCTAAGTTTATATTAATAAACGGGGTATCTACTAGTCGACATTTTTAGTTCTTGACTTGTTTCAGGCATTCATTGTGGAATGCTTGTGACAAATTAAATTTCCAAGAGTTCGTTAAAATTTATTATAGCATTTAGCCATAAATACATGCTATAAATACATATAGAATATAGGGTATTTAATAGGGGCGCAAGTCATTATGCATTTGTAAATGTTTTTATGAGCAGCTTGGCAATTTCTTTGCCACTGCTGAACATAAATTCTAAACTTCTTTATAGCGTATGCCCTATAAATTAAAATACAGGGTATCTGCCGTCGACTATGCATGCGCCGCTGTGTTATTTTCAGCACTTTTGGCAATTCGGCCACAAATCTCAAGTTGCAACTGCCGCAGATTAGTTTAGCTTGCGATTTCAAAAAGTATCTCATGGATACAATTACCGCAAAGTGTATGTATCTGTGAGATACATTTGTGTGCTGCACTCTCAGACTTACCATTGATGCCGCTGATCAGTGGATAGTTGCCATCGCGGCCGCCGATTAAGTTTTTTAAGCCAGTTTCGATCAGTGTTGGGGACGATCGCTCCCTGTCGCTCATTTTTTCATAAAAATTTTGTCAATTTTGTGATTATACACGAAATTTGCAAAAACAAGTTTTGTTGTTGTTTTTATTTTTTATTTTTTTTTTTTTTGGTAACTTTTGCGTTTGGTTTTAATTTTTGTGTAACTTTTAATTTGCTTAAGACGACTCACAACAATAATAATAATAATAATAATTGCTTGGTGTAAAAAACTTTTTGTTTTTTGCCTTTTTTATGTATATATATTTTATTTTGATTTATTTGCTTTTGTTTTTTTTTTTTTAACTGGGCTTTGTTGCTGTTGAAATCACAATGTAGAAAAACTGAATTGTTTTTTTTTTTTTTTTAATTTATTTTTTAATTATTTTTTTTTATTTATTTTCTATGCTAAATTCAATGTAAATGTTAAATATTGCACGTTAACGTTTCTTTATTGCTTGGCTAAATGTGTTTTTTTTGTAGTTGCTGTTGTTGTTTATATATATTTCTTTACATATATATATATATTTATATGTATATATATTTAAATTTATATCTTTCTTTTTAATGTGTATATATATATAATTATTTATGCTGCTCGCTATAAATAAAGGCACCGCGAATTCATTCAACAATTTGTTTGCGTTTTTCTTTCTTTTTTTTATGACTTCTCTGCTTCCTCTTCACTCCTTTTTTTTTGCTAACAATAACAGGCGTTTGGCAAATAACAATTAAGAAGTGTGCATTTATTTATTTAATTTTATTAATTTTTTTTAAACAATAATAATAACAACACGAAACAAAATATTTGTTGCAATTTTTTCTAGATGAAGTGAATTTTCTCAATTTTATTTTTATTTATATTTCTTAAGCGTTTTAGTTGTTGTAATTTGTATCATTTGCTAATTGCGCTATTTATATAGCATTTGTGTGTGTTATATGTACATATATATATTTTATATATATAAATATATATATATATATTTTTTTATTTTTTTTGTAGCTTGCGTTCTTTCAAATGCCGCTGCGTTTGAGTTTTTTCTTTCAGTTTTCTTTTTATTTTTCCCGTTGACAGTTTCTCATGGCTTAGTTGTTGTTGTAGAACGTTTAACGTTGTTGTAGGCTTTTTTTTAGCTTTTTGTTTTGTATTTTGTGGCACTAAAAATAAAATCAATTGCTTTGCTCTTCTTTTTGTATTTTTTTTTTTTTTATAGAGCGCGTTCTCTTGTGTTGTAGTTGGTATTTATTGTACAGTTATAAAGCACTAGTATGGCATAGTTAACAAACTTAATAAACAGTTATTTTTTGGTTTTGTTGTGTTGTGTTGTGGGCAGAAATCGGCGCCCGGCGTGCGACAAGGACAGCAAGTATGGTTTCTGAGCTTTGCCTGATCGAGGTGTTGTTGGGACGCTGGTGGGCGGGGGCCGTAGTAGTACTCTACCTACGCTCACACACAGCTCTTAGCAGAAGCACACACACACACACACACACACTCACAGATACACGACAGGACGTGGCGAACAAAACACACACACGACGAGCCGAAAATCGATGAGAAATGTTGACAGCTCACCGACACACATACACACACGCACACGCACGCACACAGACACACGCTGGATTTGTTGTTGTTGTTGTTGTTGTTATTTTTGCACGATTTGATTAAGGCGTTGGAAAAACGCGCGCGTTTCTTTCGCGTTTCTCTAGCTGTTTTTTTTGTCCTTGTTGTGGTCAAAAAACTTGGTGTGGCTGTTGTTGTTGTTGTTGTTACTATTGCTGTTGTTGTTGTTGTTAGAGCGCGTGGCGTGTTCTTTTGGTTATTGCTGCTGCTGCTGACGCTGCTGCTGCCGCTGCCTGACGACGACTGTTCGCTTTGTGCGGTCTTCGGGCGTTGTGGGTGTCGTCGACGTAGCCGCTGTCGCTGTCGTTCTGCCGCTGTCGCGCTGCCGCTGCCGCTGCCGCTGCCCGCTGCCTATGCTGACTGAGCGCGCATGTGACAAGAGCGAGACGCACACAAACACACACACACACACACGCACGCAATTCGACAAATATAAGTGCACTTGGCTAGCGGTTTCGAAGTTCGTTGGGTCGCGTAGGATGCGGAAGCCGTTAAATCTCTACACAAATGAGCGACGCTTTGGCTATAGCTTCCGCTGCAGCTAGGATGCACTTCGGAGAGTGCGAGTGAGAGCGAGAGCGCGCGGTGAGAGTGGGCAGAGAGTGCGCACGAGTCAGCTGATTTGCTGTGTGTGTGTGTTGTGTTTCCTTTTTGCGTTTTCGTTGTTTGTTTTATTCGTCTGCTAATGCTGCTTGTTGTTGTTGCTGTTGCTGTGGATTTTTGCACTATGAACGCCCGCACACATACACATAGAAAACGCTTACACAAACACGCGCGCAGAGACAAGCACTGTTGTCGTCGTTGCTGCTGCTGCTGTTGCCGTTGCCGTTGCCGTTTGCTTTGGTTGTCAGGTCGAAAAAAAACCTTTTTTTTCGCTTGCTTTCGTTTCTAAATGTTCTTATTGGACACACGTGCTTCGTTAGTGGAACTTGATTTATTTTACTTTAATTTTTTTCTGAGCGCATATGAATAATTTGCAAACATGTTTCGAAATGTCGTGAGCAATTAATTATTAATTAATACGATTTTTGCACATATATTTTTTTTTGTAGTGAATTTTCTTTGCCAATTTTTGTTGTTTGTATTTAATTTGTGTCCACACGGCTTTGGCTGTTCATCTGACTCTGACTGGGCAAAAGTGTACAAAAATCCGCTCGCTGCCAGCAATGGTAGCACAGAGCAAGAGAGCGTCGCTGCTGTTCGCATGAATGTGTGTGAGAGAGACCAGCTACTAAGGGCAGGCACACACACACACAGCAACAATACACGTCGTCGGCTATGCTCAGCAACGATGCAGATACAGATACGCTACACTCAGAACCATGCTGTCGCCGTGCCATGCCATGTGGCTGCCAAAGGCAAGCAAGCGCACTCACTTGCTTGCTCTCGCTCAATTTGTTACGCTCTCGTTTTGCTGCTACGCCATTTACTCGCGCTCTCACGCGCTCTCAGTGGCGCCGCGTGTTGTGCACATTTTGAACTTTTATTTTTGGCAACCATTTTTGTTGTCTCGTCGTTTCGTCGCGCGCGCAACTCAATACACGACGACTCACGAAGAAGCCGAAGCTGAGCTTTGTGTCGCCGCTGCTGCTGTTGCCGACTCTCTCTCAAGTCGAACTTCGGCCGCTCTCCTATTGAATATTCTTGTTGCTGTTTCTAATTGATTTGCTCTTTGGGCTGTGGGCATTTTCCACTGTGTCTCAAAGTTCAATTTGATATTTTTATTTGCGCGGCGCTCTCATCTGTTCTCCTCTCTCACACTGTGTGTGTGTGTGTGTGAGAGCTGTCTCTCTTTGAGATCGCAGCCGGCACTAGTTCAGCCTGGCATTTTATTTATTTGTGTTATTTTAATTTACTCTGCCCGTACTATAGTTTTGCTATTACGTCAATGCGACGGCGGCGCTGACGTTTGTCTTTGCAACTGTGTGCGTGCGAGTATACTTGTAACTGTATAGGTAGCGTGTGTGAGGCACTGCGGCAAGCAGCAAGCGGCTTTTGCTGTTCATTTCAATGTTTTTAGGTTTTTCTCTGATTTATCTGCGATACACGCGGTGCTTTTTTTATTATTATTATTTTTAATATCTGTATTTGTGCGGCTGCTGCTCAGCAACTGCGACGCTGACGTCGCTAAAGCAGCACTCACGTGAGTCGTTTTCATAGCTACAAAAACTTTTAATGTGTGGAAATTTTTATTTTTTTTTTTTGTTTTGTGTTAGTTTTATTTTTATTTTTATTATTCGTACGCTTGCATTTCGCTGTAATTTTGTATAAATAAATATTCAACAGCAGCGCAACACGACTGACAGCAGCAGCTACCCCGCTAAGCGCCGCCTGCCCTACTACAGCCGCCCCGCCCCGCCCCACCTGACGCTCACCCTTCACACACACCACATATCGAGCATTTAAACATGTTTTGTGCAATTTGCCAACTGTAATTGAATTTGCAATTCATGTACCGACAAAACGCGTGCAATTAGAGCTGTTGCTGTGCGTGGGGGCTTGTGGGGCGTGGCATGTAGCACATCAGCTATTGTTAAGCCGCTAATGAGCATTTGAATGGGGCATAGCAAAAGTGGGTGGGGGAGGGCGCAATTGTATCTGAAGTCTATCTAGATCTGATAACTTTCGCTTCGTCATGGAGGTGCTGAAGCGAGTACGTCATTTCAGATAAGCCAAATAGATTCAAGATATGCCAACAATATTAAAAGTTAACAAAAAAAAATTTCAAGTGTGTGCGGCTAAGGGTAAGTAGAACAGGTACTCAAGCATATACATACATGAGTATTTGGCTGATAATGTTCAGATAGACATATGTCTATTTGTTGAGCCTTAATTGTACAACGGAAATATTTCTAGGTCTTTTGTGAATTAAAATTCTTAAGGAAAATAAATAAAATTATTTATTTTTAATATAATTAAAATTAATTTTAGTAAATGTTCGCATTAAGCATGTCTTACTGTACTTGCCTAAATGATAGGCACTTATCAGTCGCAGATCATAAAATCTAATTTTATTTATACGTAAATTAAATGTATTTATAAATAAATATTTAATCAAGTATATTAACTAATTGAGTCAGTGCCTTTAACCCTTGAAATTGTTAGTTCCAAAATGTTGAACTGATCGCACAGTTGGAATAGAATTCAACCTTCAACTGGCTCAACTACAAAGCGCACTAAATATAAAACGTATTTGCTAGAAATTATCTATTCGTACAATTTTTAGCTATTTTGGTGGCCGTCGCTGACTCATGCCACACACACACGCACAACCAAAAATATGCACAACTTAATACCCAAAATGTTGAGAGAAAGAATATAGAGCTGTCCGCCTGTCCGCCTGTCATCATGTGACATTCTCTGTGAATGAAGGCAACTAGGAAATGGGTCTGGGAATAGGAATGGAAATGGCAGCAACAGGAGGCAAAGGAGGTCGCTTTCCATACATCAGACCTAGAGACAAGTGATGCCAGATATACACAATATATATATATATATATATATATACATTGTATATATATATGGCTACTATATAGTAGTCGCACAGCCAAAACGTGTTCAAGCGCAATAAATTATAAATGAGCCTCGAAGCGACGCAACTTTTGACTGTGCCCCATAGCCTCGCGGCAACCCCTGCCGTTGCCTTCGCCTTTGCCTTTTGCCACCTTCTCAAAAAGATCCAACAAAAGAATGACATCTCTATCTTTTACTCTCTCTCTCTCTCTCTCTCTCTCTCTCTCTATCTCGCTCTGTTGGTTTCTTCTGCTTGTCAAGTTATTATATAGAAAGATACACGAGCTACTCATAGTGCAAACATATCTCTATCTCTACGTATCTGTCTGGTGTATCTTTAGATCTGTAGTTGTGTATCTTTAGATCTTTAGCTGGGAGTATGGAAAGTGTATCTATGTAGCTAAATATTTATGTATCTTTATAGCATTTGCATCGTTTTATCTTGGCTTGCATGTATTTTCTTATCTTTCTAACTATGTATTTTTCTATCTGAGTATGATTGTATTTTTTGATTTTTGTATCTTTTTATCTATCTTTAGGAGTATATTTTTTTATGTATTTTATCTTTGTAACTTTATAGCTTTACTGCATTGTATCTTTATATTGTTGAGTCTTTGTATCTATCTTGTATGAATACATATTTGAGTCTTGGTAACTATTTATCTATGCATTCTATGATTCAAGATCTTGTAATAAAAAACAAGAAACCAATCGTAGTTATATGTACAAGTACAGATACTTCTATACAATGACTCTAAGTAATATTGTCTCGATATCTATACTATAGATAGTGCAAATGTCTATGTATCTTTGTGTCAATGAATCTATATTTGTATCTATATCTTTACAAGATGTTTCATAGAAGAAAAGAAATAAATACTTGAGCTATGTAAGGTACAAATATCTACATTTACATATATACATGTATATATATATATATATATATATATATATATATATATATATATATATATATATATATATATATTTGTATCTTTGTATCTTGTATCTATATCTATGCATCTATACATGTATATATATATATATATATATATATATATATATATATATATATATATATATATATATATTTGTATCTTTGTATCTTGTATCTATATCTATGCATGTACTAGCTTAGCATTGTGGGAGATGAACGCTCGTCAACAATGTAGCTCTTGTCTTGTCAAGGAACTATTCAGTCTGCCACAGATACACCCACCCACACACACACACGCGCACACACACACGCAGTTGGAACTTATTTGCTTTGGCATTTGGTATGTCGCAGCCAAAAGAAAATGTATTTGGACAAGAACAAAATTCTACATTCGGCTCGGCTAAGCTCTTTTCTTTTTTTAGCAAATATTGTGCCTCTTATCAGGGCAACTCGCTTGCATATCACTAAATAAACATGCGCTGAACACGACAGCCCAAAAAAAGGCAACAAAATATTTAAAAAAAAAAATCAAAATATAAACGTGAAATTTTTTTTTTTCTTTTTTGTTTAATTTAGTTTCTTGTTGAGTTTACCTTTTAAACACACATCATGCGTTTTTTCGGTCTGGCCTCTTATCAAAGTCATCAAAAAAAAAATAAATAAATAAAAGAAAAACAATAAAAAATGCGAGGGGGAACAAATAATAAAAAATTGCCTTGACTACTGGCAATTGGGCAAGCCTTGGACAGCTGCTCTTCCTAGTTTCACAATCTTTCAAAAAGATTTTCAAATTGAACGTTTGGAAAGGGAGCACTGATAATACCCTCTTATTGAGATCACAATTGAATATACCTTCACATAAGTTGTCTGCTGGAACAATTGGAAATGAAACATAAGCATATAATTTATTATTTTGTTATTTTAGCATATATATATATATATATATATATATTGTATTTCACTCTCAATTATTTCAGCAAATTTTAATAAAACTAAAGACCTCTTGACTCTACATATTTATCTTATGGAACACTTGGAAAGAAACAAAACTCAACTATCATATATACCTATAAATAGAAATGCGCTCTTAGTTTGGTATTTGACATTGAAATTCTCAGCAAAACTAAAAATTAGCTTCTTTCTCTGCCTCGGCCAGTATAAAAACTGGAGTCACAACATTTTATATGTGTCTGGCTTGGGGAGCCCTTAAGATTTCTTATATCAAAAGCATTTCAATTTGGCATCGATCCAGTCTGCTTTGCTGTATATCATTTTAATGCCATAAAATGTTATTTGTCTGTGCTCTACCCAAGTTTCGGATGGATAGAGAAATTAACACAATGCTGCCAGGTTAGCTAAACTCCTTTCCTATACGAGCTCACACACACACACACACACACACACAGAGAGAGTCACATATCTGATGCATTTGTTGTGCTCTCTGTTTGTTTCTCTAATTTGCCACGGAGATTACAAACGTTCGTATGCTCCGAGTGGCCTATTATCAGCTATACCTATGTATATATGTGTATATATGTATATATAGATCTGAACTACATTTTGCTCGATTTGAAATCTCGCACATTTATACGTAAAAGCAACAACAATTTGTAGACGATGAAGGCAACTACAAATTAACGTACAAATGAATGACGGAATTAGTACGTGTTCTCTATCTATAGGGGTCTATAGAGAAGGCCCCCTATATACATACACACACACACACACACACACACACTGATCTTAAAGGGAACAGTTGACTCGATGCTGCGCTTATTAGATCAATCAGTTTAGATGTCCGCTTTAGATCTTCACAGTCCAGTTTTGTATTGATCTAATGCATTAGCGCAGCTCTAATGAATTAATAACACTAAACTACGAGAAACGCGTTCTTTTCATAGGTTTTCTATTTTTTAGCACATTTTTTTAAAGCATATTTTTAATGACATTGCATCAGCTTTTAGAATCGAATATATATATATACATATATACCCTTACCCCACTTGAGCTCTGTTCAGAGTATCTCATTTCGACATTTCATTGCTGTTCAATTGCTTTTTGCATTATGGATCTAAAGCAATATTTATATTTTATGATCGTTTAATATGGAAACAATCGATTTTCTAATGCTTAAAGTACAAAATTATATATACACTGAGCGAAAAGAACGTGCGTGTTTTATCAATTAAAAACTAACTACATGCAGTGCTATATATGGGTTTTTTTTTGATAACCAGCTAAATTTAATGATTTAGTCATTAGACTATTATACTATATAATACTTTATTTAATGGCATTTCTTATGAGAGATAATTACTAGTTTGGCAAAAGGGGCGTCGGCTAAAACGCAACTCAATTATTAATGCCTTAAGCTGTATCTATATGCCTTTCCTGCTTTTGGCCACGCCTCTTACTCACAAATGCGCCCTAATTGTAAGGCAAACATGAACAATTTTCAATTTCCTTCAGGAAAATGCCAAAAGCACAAAACTTTGAGCAACATTTATAATACTAGTTGCACTACAAATACAAGTGCAAACAAAGCACATATACACACACACACATACATAAGCACACCCTGTAGAGCACGTCACGTGCACTAAAAAACGCTTCTAGTGAAAGACAAACAAAAACACGCACGACTTAGGCTGTCAAATAAAGCAAGGCAGAGACAGAGGCAGAGCCAGCAACAACAGCAGCGGCAGCGGCAGAGGCAGCGACAGCGACAGCGACAGCGACAGCAACAGATGCAGCAGGAGAGAAAGAGGCAAAGCAGCGGCAAAGGCAATAGCAATAGCAGAGGCAGAGCCCAAGACAGTGGCAAAAGCAGAGGAAGAAACAGAGGCAAAATCAACTCCTATAAATTACAGTAAAAAAAAACTGCATAGCGTTCGCCCTCTCTTCGCTGCTTCGCTCTCTACGTGCACTGTCAGCTCTAGCTTATTCACTCCCACTTACGATCATTTATAAACATCAGCGTGTCGTTTTTAGGCTGTCCGCAGCAAGGACAGCTCGCTGCTTAAAGCGTTTGCAATGCACAGGAAATGCGGCTAAACAAGGCACGCACACGCACGCCCTCACTCTCATTTTCTCTCTCTCTCTCTCGCTCCCACTAATATACTCACTGGCCGCCTTGGCTGCGTTTTATTGACCTCCAAGTTGAGGGTAAAATGAAAAATGAAAAAACGAAAGAAACAATAGAAGAACACGCGAATTTGATTGAGCTTTTAGTTCCACCTAGCTGCCACCCAACGCCGCCCCAATCACCCCACCCCCTTGTACGTTTAATGGCCCATAGTTTGGACTGTCTCTATTTTTTTATTGCCTGTCCGTTAATTGAATTAATTTTTTTCCTGCGTTTGTATCTTTATCAAACGACAAACTGAAATCATATCTATTGAATATTTCGTATCTTTGACTGTATGTATGTGCGCGTGTATCTCTGAGTATGTATGGGTGTGTGTGAAATGTAAATTCAATTAATATCTTGCGTGTGACAGTTTCTTTTCTGCGTGTGCTAAGGCGTTCAAATGGGCGCGTCGACGGCTACCATAAATCGTTTTATGCTTTAACCTTGAACTAAACAAATTTTAATATACGTTAAAATTCTATGTATATAAATAAAAATATATATACATATATATAAACATACATATATTCATATATATATTCGCATAGACTAAGAATTTATTCAGCTTTTCGTTAAGTTTCTACCCTGTGCTTAGTCAAATTGTGAGAGAGGGGCATATGAATTAAATGCCTGAGTATGTAACAGGCTGAAGAGTTCACTCTATGCGGATAATATATTAATATCATATGTATAAAAAAGTATACTAGTTCTTTCTATACCCTTACACTTATGTTTATCCTATAGATGGGTTATATAGACCGCATAAATACGTATGTAACGGGCTGAAATTAGAATGTTACGCAGACTGAAAACAGACGTGCTACTTGTATACCCTGTAATTCATGAAAATGTGTCGGAAGGGGCATAAAGTTATTTTTCAGGAATAATAAATAAATTGTTTTATAGCAATATAAAGATAAATATTATAAGTCAGCACTATACTCTGTAATCAATGAAAATGTTTTTATTAGGGTATATTAGCGATGGGAATAGCTATAAGTTCACTTGCGATTGATAGCGTTGTCAAAACATTTTAAGTGCATATCTCAAAGCTTATCATAGGGTATCTATAAGTGACACACTGCGTCTTCGCTATGGCCATTTTAATTTTGCTGTACTTAAAAATTTCATTTGGCTGCGTGTCGTCAACAATTTTTCAATTTACTGTCAAATCGACAATGACGAAGGCAGCGCCAAAAACTGTCAATTAACGTGTCCAGATTACAAGCCAAATGCGAAAGGGGCTGGGGCTAGGGCTAGAGCGGGGCTGCAGGGGTGCTTTGCTTTTAAAGGTAGGGAACTCGATTTTGGGGCTTAACCATTTGATGGATCACATTGGCAAAGCAATTCAAACAGAGACGCCGCAAAGTGTCAGTTACAAGAGTTCAAAGCGAAAAAAGATTCAAAATTTAAAACATATTGGGATTAGGGGTGAAAATAAAGAATAAAAAAAATAAAAACAAAAAAATATTGAGAATTTCCAGCTGGGAAAATGTATCGCATGGTCATACCCAGAAACTGTCAGTGTTGACACGCTGCTCACCTTTCACGCGAACAAACACCCACACACAGATGCGGACACATGTGAAATTGAGTCCTAGTGGCTCCTGCAGCGCCCAGTCCGCCCCCACCCCCTGCAACTGCCACTCTCAAAACATCAAAAGTGGAAAAAAATCATCAAGAACAACATCAAACCATGCGGGCCTCTCCAGTGGCACATTTTTCATCAGCTGCTGACACTTCGTAGCACCGGCAACAACAACCCAACGATAGTGAGCGTCGCTGCGCTGTCAACGTCGACGTCGACGTCGGCGTCAGTGTCGAACATAAGTGTACAAGTGCTCAAGAAACAATTGAAAGTGCAACGAGAACAACAACTACAATAACAATATCAAGCCAGCAGCCAGCACAATCAACAACAACAACAACAACAATAGCAATAATAATAAAAACAACGCACCACGTGTTTATTAAAGTTGGCTTTTCAATTAAACTTTTGCCGGCGCTTTATTGTAAGGCACACTGGGGCGAGCTATGACGAGCTGATGGTATAATAAAATAACCAAAAATAGCACTCTGCTTAGATATAATTATTATATATATACATACATAAGTATTTGTCTGCCTTCTAAATATAAATAAGTCAATTAAAATGTATTAAATATTTCTGCTTATAATTTACAGCCAACAGTAATTAACACATTTGCATACTCAACACACATTTACAACTAAAGATTCAACCACGGTAACTCGTTTTGCTGTCAATCGTGTTTTATGACTCTCTCTCTCTCTCTGTCTCTCACTCAGTCTGGCTTGGCCTTCTCTTTTGATTTGCTGCGCGCTAATTATGCATGTATGTTTGTAAGTATGCATGTTCTGTGTACATATGTTTTAAGTTTCTACTCCGCCCTCTCCCATTCTCTCTCTCAAAAACCGGCTGTCTGTGCTGAGTTCTTTTCTGTTTACTTTATTGAATGCGAATGTAATGCCAATCTGAGCACAAATATATGGTATGGGCATACATACATATGTATATGTTTAAGCACGCATAAATACATACATATGTATGTGTATAAATACAAATATCTGCATACACCGTGACGTCTTTAAATAAAAAATAATAAATAAAAATTGTAGTGCACTGCAAATGTAATATTTATACATACACATGCACATACATATACACATATGTATTTTTGAATGTACAATTAATTTGGCAAATTGATTGCTAACAATTTATATGCGTGGCTGCTATACGAAATATACCGTTCATAGCTTATTATAATTTCGGCAAGCAAACACACATATGTACAAACATGTGCAAATGCAAATCTGTTTTGCGTGTTGGGCTTCTCTTGTAAAGGGCCTGTCTGGCAGGTCTCTCTCTTTTTAACGCGCTCTCTTATTTTGTCTGTCTGCTTTGTGGCTTTGCTGCGTGGCAATGAACGATCATAAAGCAGCAGCACGTGTTGATCAAATCAAAGCTTTGCTTTAACTACCCCAAAAACGCAACTCGTGAACTAATTACACACTCACATACACACACACAGCCGCACAGACCGCAGAGTACATGTGTATGACATAATAATAATAATAATTATGCCGTTGTCGTTGTTGATGTTTTCATTTCGTTTTTGTTGCTGCACACGGCGCCGGCCGACACGTCGCTGTTTCCATTAAAGCTTCCCCCGTCTTGCATTTCAGTTCAGTTCTGTTTCTGTTGTGTGCAGTTTTGCGGTTGTTTTTATTGCAGGCAATCTGTGTGTGTAGTGCGAGCGAGATACACAGATTATTACAGCACATGATGGCGCTGCACTTTTTTTGTGTTTTGTTTCTTTTTGCCCCCCCCGTTTTGTTATTGCACATTGACGTAATATTGGCTGGAAGCAAGTTGTAACTGGACAACTGTTGGGGCTGCCTCTCCAGCTTATATTCAAATGGAGAATCGGAAAAAAATTTCAAGTACAGCTAAGCTATATAACAGTTTCTTTTTTGGCGCTGAATTCGCGAATTACTGCGAAGCAAATGCTAAGAAGACAATTTCGTTGGGGGATTAGGTAAAATTGTTTAGATTGTGCTTATTTGTTGACCATTAATCAAATAAATAACATTTTGCAGCTGTCATCTCTATGCCTTAGCTGCTAAATGGCAACTGTACGACGCCAAAGCTCAATGAAATTTGTTTTATCACGCCACCAGGCTCACTGTCCAGTGCCGGACTCGAATCAATTGAAAATTTTCCAAAATATGCTCAGACGCGTGCCAAGGTTTTAAAATTTAATGACACGATTTGTGGTGCAGATTAAGCGAAGACCCCAACATGAAGCTGAATTAACGGCACGCTTCTAGCGATTAAATTCTAATAAAAGCTGCGAGCTTAATCTTTGACCCACCTTCAGCTGCAGGCAGCTTGCAGCCAAAAAATAAAAAAAATTAAATAAATAAATAGATGGAACGAATGACAAATTTTTCCATGTTGAAATGGGACAGACGAACGAGTGGCCGTCTAGATGTTATCAGAGCAAGTGAACGGCTCGCTTCAGTCACGTCACAGTGATTCCAATACGACGACCATGTGATCTGATTGGCAAAAGTGAGAGGCAGCAGAGAGAGAGCGAGGGAGAGTAGCAAAGTGGGAGAGCAATAAAGTGAGAGCGTGACTTTGCATAGCAGCTTTAATTTTTTTTTTTTTTTTTTGGTTTGTTTTGCCTACGAGGTTTTGCATCGGCTTGAACGATTTGATGAATGCGCTGCGCATGCTTTTTGCACTTTGAGCTGTTATCAAGAGATAAGATGGGCGTGACAAAAGGCCCATGATGAGAGTGGACTACGAATAATGAATGACCTGCCTTTTGCAGGTTTATAATTAAAGTGTGATGTCCATTCGATTCGTTTCGATTGCACAGCGCCGCTTTTCATCATCCACAGCTCAAAATTCATAATAATAATAAAAAAAATACTAAATAATCATGAGGGTAAATATTTATAGTCGCGCGCTAACCTCGTCGCTAGGCTGTGATAACAAATCGTGACTCTTGCCTTATTTATTTTTTAAAGAATTCTTTTTTTTTTTTTTATTTTTCTTTTGATGGCGACATTGTTAAGGGTCCAACGGTTAACAACTACTGCCCGATAGTTTATAGAGTTTATCGAGTTTTCGGGCGTCTTTCCATAATTAGTCTGATATCAAAGGCAATAAATACCGTCGTCCGTCTATCAATCAACAGTTGTATCCATCTCAGTTTTATAGCAGCGCCTTACAGAGGGGCCTGTAGTGTTACAATAGCCCGCAATTGAGCGGCATCTGTTCTAAGCTATTTTCTATTTACTATTTCTGTTGTAAAAATAATATATTTTCCATGAGCTCGTTAAACCATTTACCAGGCACAGTAATAACTCATTTTGATGATCCCGCCGAAATGAATACATAATTAACACTTGTCAATCATGCTTGTGCCACTGTGCACATTACTTTGAATTCGCCTTGAAAGTTATTAAATGCCATAGCGCATGTTTACTGTACTTTTATAGTTTTACTTTATATTTTGTAATTAATATTGACAACTGTTGCTCTATCTCCCCCTGTCTCTCTTTTTATCTGTCGTTCCATTTTAATATCCCATCCATATCATTATTTATTTACTGTTATTTGTTCAATTCGCCTAGGCGATACCAATTTGAAAAAAAAGAAGGCAAAGTCAAATAATTTGTCACATGGTGTGCCGATTGGAGGCTTAACTCGCAGACACAGCCACTCACACACACACACACACACTTAAGTCTACTCACGCAATGTATGTAAACAAATCGCGCGGGCACACACACATACACAGCAGCACGCTGCACGTGTTTTGTGTGTGAAGGGGAGGGAATAATGAAAGAAATTGGCAATCAGCAGCAAATGAATGAGTTGAGTTTCGTGTAGTTGTGGGAGGCAGCAAACTCACCTCTAATTGATAAATCCATAATATTCTCACGCTCTCTCTCCGCGCTACTGCTGCTGCTACTACGACTGCTACTCTCGGCAGACATGATTAATAATGCGCAAAAATAAAACCGAAACTGTTTCGCTCCAAGAGCAACAACAACTGCGTAGCAACAGGCACTTGTAACACAAATCAAAACCGAAACACTTGTAAAATGAATAACAAATTATGAGCGCGGCGATCAGGCAAGTGAGCAGCGCTGCTAGTGCTGCTGCTTCTGCTGCTGCTCAGCCGGGGTGGTTTGGTCACGTGGTCGCCCTTGGGGAGTTCGAGAGAGTGTTTTTATTTGTTTTTGCTGCCCCAACAAGAAGTTAAGATTGAGCCTGCAGCAACTCCAAAGAAACGAACGACAAGAGATAGAGATAGAGCGGGAGAGCGGCTGCCGATACACTAGTCAAATATCAACTCTGAGTAGAATGCTCGGTAGCGCACGGCACACAGCAGTCATCTCGCTCGCACCATTGCCTCATTATATAAGGCTTATGTAATTGAGAAATGACAAGGCATGCGCACGGGGCCACAGTGGGACACAAAAATAGCAACGCAAATGAGATTTTTGATGGGATATTTTTGAGTATATATACATACATATATGACTAATCTTTACGCTCGATCTGGCTATTTTTGGTTATGGCCCATTGCCTAATGAGTTTTTAGCGTCGGCTCAAGTTGCAGCAGGATGAGAGGGATAGCACTAATGCTTCCTCTCCCTTTGCCAACTCTTAACTAGAAAGTTAATTTTTCCAAGTGGAATTCGGTAAGTTTCTTTGTTTCGTCACTGAATAAGAAACAAAAAAATAGTCAACGCTGCGCAATCAATTTGATTGGCAAGTTGTCCGCCTATCTAGATGTGGCATTAAGACCACAGGATTTGTGCGGGGGATTATGTTTGTGCACCGGCAACCGGGGCAATGGGATTACTTTTTGAATATATGATAAAGCACTACTAATTCCCATACCCATCAAATTCCATACTTGACAGTGATATAATAAATAAATTTGAGGTATTGTACTTTGCTTAATTATTTCGTTTGTTTTCCATTCATGAGCTGATTTCTAACATTTCTTAATGGTTAGAGATGACATTCTTAACAGCTGCATGTTGGCAAGAAGAAGATGCACCTAAGCGCACTGAACTTTAAATGCATTTGATATATGCATATGTATAAATAAATATTTATATATATATTCCAAATTTAAACGTTTGAATTTTTGAATTTTCAGTTATTTTAGTTACATACTTTTAGGATCAGCTGATTAAACACTTAAAAGCTTCAATTTCCGCTGCATACCTTTAAAGAATGATCTGTTAGCGTTAACATAGCATAAACTATTCAATTGCATACCTACAATGTACATTATGTTAACCTTAACAGATAAATTGAGCAGTGTTAGCAGTGCAGATCGAGTAATAAAAATGCTAAATTCAAAAATACCCGCCCATTATCTAATGATTACCCTTTTAATGTATGCCAATAGACTTGTGCTCTTTAGTTGATTTTAATGTGTATTTTATATTAAAGCAAAATCGTCTTAATCACTGCTCTACATGCAAACTTATCTTGACTACAAAACGGTTGAGCGTCAGTAGCTAACATTTTTATGCGAGCTTAACATATGCTTGAGTAGCTCGCTGCGCAGCATTGCCCAGCTCTGTTATGCGGTGCTTTGCTCTCTCTACTTGTTTACTTCGCTGCTCATTCGTTAAGAAGTGGTTGATCGCGTTTGATGTGCTGCTCGGTTTTTGCGCGTTCGTATTAAACTTTGTTGGCGTGCGCGCGCTTTATAAAATTTCATGGAAATTGATTTTGATTAAAAAGTGGCAGCCAAATAAATAATTGAAATTGAAATTGAATGAGTGTGAAATTGGCAGAAATACCAGCTGTCAAAAACCAATACATAATTTTGCGTACGTGAATGTGACTGTGACTGTGTGTGTGTGTGCTGTCAGTGTGCATGAAAAAATGCACTAAACAAGAAATCAAAGCAAATTAGAAAAAAGAAAAAATAAAACAACAACGAATATGCCAAATTAAGGCAGCACATATCGAACGCAAAAATAATACGATAAAAAATTTCTAAAAGAAAAACCAATTGGAATTCCGGTTCGCGCACAATCATGCAAAATACGATGCAAACTTTTCCAGCAGCCGCCGTTGCGGATGCGTCGCCGCCTGACTTTGATTTCCAGATGCCGTGTCGCTATTTCAAAAGTTCTTTTGCGCGTTCGCTTTCGCTGAACAACAACAACAACAGCAGCAGCAGTGCATTGGCTTTGCCGAAGAATTCGCCGCAAATTGAGGCCAAGCAGCAGCCGCAGCAGCAGCAGCAGCAGACGCAACCAAAACAACAACAAGTGGTACAGGAGCAGCAACAGGAGTTGCTCTGCTTGACGCCGCCGCCAGCATTGCCTGCACGACGTCACACGACTAGCAGCAGCAGCATCTTGACACATTTCACTGCAGCGCCGGCTAATCAGCTGCAAGCACTACAACAACAGCAACAACAACAACAGAATCAACAGCAACAACAATTCAAGCGGAATCTGAATCTTGCCCTCAGTTGGTCGTTGCAGGTAAGCTTTCATTGATTCTTATTGTCCACTCCGCTCTCTTTGACACTAACCTCTCTCACGTTCTCTAACTGTTGACGCTCATATGCCTGTATGCATGTGTGTGTGCGTGTGCACTGATTACTGTTGTTGGTTTTTCTGCACATGCTTGCTCTTTTACCCATTAAAATGCGTTTAATAGAGTGAAGCGTATGTGCATAAGAGTTTACATAAAATGTACGTTAATATATTTAAGTCTGATCAGGACTGTTAAGTGATAATTTCATGCATAAGCTGTGATACATGCATAAAATAGTTAGCTTATTTATTTACATAAGTAATTACGTCTTTTCTTGCTTAACATCGTTGTTTACAGGGTAGCTGCCAGTCCTGCTACTGTTTTTTTTTTTTTTTTTTAAGTTTGCTTGCTGTTGCCTTGGCGAGAAAAAAAAAGTTGAGTTTCCTTTTTTGGAGCAAGTTGATATTTATGTCACCTTGTTGCTTTGTCCCGCTGTTCGCCTTGTAGCCTTGACAACCTATCGGACGCGTCTTTCTCACTGTACAGCAGGACGTGCATTGAGCATCTCTGGCCCAGCTTCGTCACGCTGGCCGTGATATTACAGCCTTTATTTGTTTTTCTTTTACTTTTTTTTAAGGTCAACATTATTTATGTGCGAACATTTTATGGATGATAGTTGCGGTGCGTGTGTGTGGGAGCTTGGGAGCCATAGGAAGTTGACAGCAGCAATAAAGCATATTTGATTGGGGCCAGGGGCTGATGAATGGGGTTTTCTGACTGGTGAAAATACTCAGCTCAAGCTGCTTAGGCACTTAAGAGTTGAGTCTTTAATGTGAGTGGCTTTTGTTATGCTATTTTACTGTGTTTTGCTTTTCGCAAACGTTTAACTGGTAGCTTTTTAATAGAAAATTATGTTTAATTAGCCTTTTGTCTTAGTGGAACAGCAGGCAAAGTAGACTGAGATATGTCAAATATAATGAAAAGAAGTAGAGCCCATTCCTAGATCCATTACAAGCTGTGCTTAAATATATTTAGATCTTGTATTATTTAAAAAGTGATTATCATTAAGCATAATTGGACTGTTGGTTGGCATGTTAAAAGTTTTCGTGATTCGTAATTCGTAATTGTATGATTTATGTTATTCTTGCGACCTTATAAATGGGTACTATTATGTGTCGCGTGTTCCACTTATTCTACAGACAAATAGCTGATGTCAGAAAAGTTTAGCATTTAGACCCAAAACAAATTACCTCAATTAGCCTAAATGTCAAGAAAAGCGAAGAAAAAATACAGCTTAAATACATATATATATATATATATATATATATATATCTATTAGAGATATATATTTATGTGACTATGTCCATATATGTCGTAATACTTAACTTTTTTTTGGTCATGGTCTAAAACTCGCAAAATAAAGACATTTTGATATGACAATCTTTAAGTTGAACGCACAGGCCGCTTAAGCTCGTGCTCAACGGTAGATGGCGCCAGTTGTTTACGCATTTGAACTTGGCTGCTGCGACAGCAGCTGTTGACGCGTTGCAATGCTGCAACAACATTTGCGGTTTTGCCAATTGAAAGTGAAAATCAAATAGCAAATGCAATGAACTCTTAGGCAAGAAAAGAAAAGAAAAAAAAAAGACTCCTACACCTAGAGTATTGGATCGAAGCGGAGGAGGCGGGACTCCATTGGCGTTTGGGGAAAGCTGCCAACGAGCGAGCAGCTGCTGTTAGAAAAATTCAAATTATGCGCCATTCAAGTGTGGCCAAGAGGCCAGCGGCAAAACAAAGCAAAAACAAAAACAAAAACAAAGCCAAAGCCTCGAGTATCGAGTGACAATCATAAAGAAAAATACAAATAATAAAATGCAAGTGTTGTTGTTGCTATTGCTATTGTTGTTGCTGTTGGCGCTGCTGTAGTTGCTGCTGCTGCTTTTACCCATTACGTTTTTAACGGCGTCTATTAAAGCCGCAAATCTTGGCGACATTTCGTAATGAGGCAGCGAGCTGCCAGTGGCATATCGTATTACCAGAAGACAGTATAATGAGTATAGAGGTATGTAATGAAATAGAGGGAGATAGAGATAGAGAGGGAGCGGGAATCTTAGCTTAACAAAAGGCCTTTGGTAATTGCACTGCGTATTGCTATTGCTCTATAGAAATTTGAATAAATACGAAGAGAGAGAGAGAGAGGTAGGGAGAGAATAGAGAGAAATAGAAAATAGGGAGAGACTCAGATAAAGAAAGAAAAATATACATAAAGGAGCAAAGAGAGAGAGAGACATAAATATTCCTAAAAGAGGAAGCCAGATAGTGAGTGAGAGAGGGGAAAAAAGAGTATGCTGAGGTACAGAATGAGAAAAAGATGAAGTGAGAATTAGAGAGATATAGATGGGAGAGATTTCGATAAGAGATTGATTAGAAATAGATGTGGAGACAGACAAAGAGGGCGCAAAGCATAAAGAGGGAGAAAGATAAAAAAAAAATAAGAAGAGAGACAAAGATCACAGATAAGAATTCATAGAGAAAAAAAGGGTAGATAAAAAGAAAGAGGAGATGAAAAGGGAGATAAAAAAAGAGAGAGAAATAGAATGAGAAAAAGATAAAGAAAGACAGAATTATGGAAGATGGTAAGGATGGAAAGAGACATAACATATAGAGAGAGACAAAAATATACATATGTTAATTAATATACACAGAGACACAGACCGATAGAGCTCCACAAAAGAACAAAAAAGTAATTGTACAATATTTGTTGTTTATTGTTTTTAGTTTTTCTCGCTTAATTTACATATTATACTAAATCGATGATTGACCTTTGCCTTGGCAGCTCTTAATGATTGGCGAATGGCGTTAGCACCTCTATTAGCTAATGGCCTAATCTAATCAAAAACTGATTTGGCGGCTAAAACAGTCTCCAGCTATAAACAAAATTGACCTCAATTATTGAAGAATTTGTTTCGACTCAGCTGCAGGCCCATTTCTGTGTTTATAGCCAAGTTTTCATGGCCAAGAAAACAGCAGGAATAAATAGGTAATAAGCACTCTGGGCCATTTAATAGCAACTCGAGCGGCGAAAGGTCAAGAACTGATTGTGAAATGTTTATTTCAGTTCTCTCATAGCAATGCTGGGCTACAGTAAAAGTTTTATATCTTTCCAGAATTTCAACACATAAATTCTAAATTGTTTATGCCCAAAGCTCATAAACAATTAAAGATTTAGTACAAATTTTAGCGCGTTAAGTTTTTATATTAGGCAAAAAGAAAATAAATTCTAAGAAAAAATGTTTGCATATATTTATATATATATTTTGCATATATATATATATTTTGCATATATATATATATTTTGCATATATATAATTTTTCTAAAACTTTTCTGAATTGTGTTCTATTTTTGGCAAACTTGAATATTAAGTTTTTTAGATCTGTCTCTCAAATAGAAATTTAGAAATTTGTTTTCATAATTTTGTCTGATCTTTATTAATTTTTGGCAAGTTAGAAATGAGAATGAGCACAGAAAATTAGAATGAGTAATTAAAAAAGAGAATAAGTTAATAAAAAGAGAAGTAGAGAGTGTTTTATAGCGTTAGATGGATGTGTTTTAAATGTAAAAATTAAAAATAAATTAAATTATTATTTACAACAATTTCTATGAAAATTCTATGTATAAATATTAACTAAAAATTACCACAGTCTTAATTTTTTGTTTGTAAGTTTTTCGTAAAGCTTTCCGCATGTCAAGCGCCCGTTAGAGTGGAAATTGTAAATTTCTTTCGGATTTCAGCTATGCAAGAAAATCTTTCAGCATCGCTATATCAATATTTTTGCTGGGATCTGTGCACGCTTGTGCAAGTTTTTCACTTTTACTTATTTTGCACGGAAATTCACTTTGGAATTCTAGAGTAAAAGAAAAATAAGAAAAATCAAGGAAAATAAACGCCGCGCAGTTCGTTAAGAGCGCACGTCGAAATCCCTGCATCATTATGGTTGGCTCTCTATATATATCTGATGCATATATATGTATATATATACATATATATAGCTGGGAGCTGTGAGTTATGTTGTTTTGCACTTCAGCTCGTCAATCGTCGGGCGTTTGTGGGCGTGGCAATGGTGCCCCTCCAAGGCAGGCTAGAGCAGGGAAACGAAACGAAACGAAATAAAATGTGACTTGATTTTTGCACACTTTTGGCTGCAGGGCTTCTTGCAGGGGAAAAAGAGAGGGAGCGAGAGAGAGAGAGAGAGAGGGAGAGGAAGGCAAAGTGGGTGGCAAATTGTGGAAAATCAGACAGGTCCCACATAAATTTATCGAAGAGCATTTTTCGCTCAGCCTCAGCTGCGGGAAGTGTTATATATATTTATTTATATCCAAAGTCGTCTGGCGAGACAGATTTATGTCTATATAGCTATATATATATATATATATATATATGTAGGAAAATTGCAGGAAAATGCAAGATGAATGGAGAAATGGGTTAAAACAGCCTCGCACAAACATTTGCTCTAATGTTTTATTCATAAGTTTGCAAATGCACTGAATGAATCAAATTGAGCAAAGTAAAAGAGGCGATAGAGAGAGAGGGAGGCAGACGAGGAGAGGGGCAGCTAGAATGGTACAAAAGAGATTGTGGCACTGCCTATCAAAACAATTCAGATTCTGTTGCAAGTCATGCGAACTGTGCAACTGTCAAGGCAATTTGTGCAACGGTTCAGACGAAATGCCAAAGAAAATGTAGCCAAGACGCCAACCATTTGCAATTAGGTGCGTGTCTCGTCTAAGCGTAATTAAAAACGCATAGCAAACAAATTCCGCAATTTAATTGCTTGAATTTATTTTCAGTGGTATTTCAATACCTCTATCTGTCTCTCTCTCTCTCCCTCTCCCTCTCTCTCTCTCTCTCTCTCTCTCTCTGTCTGCCTGCTGCTGCTCGCTTTTGAAGTTATCTCGATGAAACTTTTGGTACAGCTGTCGATTTTTTTATAGCACGCAGCTCACATGTCGAAAGCATTCAAATTGCAAAACTATCTATTTGATGGATATCATCTGGGAAAGACTAAAAATTGAAATTGTTTTCTTTGAAATATATGCATGTATATATATATACATATATATATATAGAGTACTTTTACTATACCCTTTGGCCATTGATGTTGCTTTGAGCAATTGTTTGGCTGTACTCCTTAAGCGTTTTTCTTCATATTTTCCATAAACTTTTGTGTCATGAAATAAACTAAATGGAACTAGGTTTATTCTATTCAAATTAAAACTAAAAACTATTTTTTTATTACATTTTTCACCTGTCTCTGTCATCAGCTGCTGAACTAACAAAAAAATAGTTCATTACATCAAAAACGAATATTTAAATTGGGAAATTTATAAATAATATATATATAAATAATATATATATATATATATATATATATATATATATATATATATATCAATTATTTTTGTACGGCTCTATAAACTCCAGCAAGTCGCTAAGTCATCAGTTTACTATTTAAATAACCCATTTGCATAGCCCCTTTTCTCGCAGTGCAATAATTATTCTATCAATCTTCTTCAATTTGATGCCTTATGTAAACTCTTTAGCAATTGATATGTGTTTGCTATGATAATTATGCCCACTCCAGCAGTTGCAATTGTGGAGTCTCAACGTCCCTTTCCGCTCCCCTCAGCCTTGTCTTGCACTCAGTCGCTATCCCCCCTTTGGAGTTGATTTCATGGCTGTTGGGCAAGGCACTTGGCTCGATCCAAATACAAAAAGAGTTAAAAACGCTTTCAATGGCAAGCTAATTGTTTTGGCCATTGGCTGAGAGACGGCTTTAACGGGCATTTGAATTGTGGGCCTAAACGCATAGGCAACCAGCTCGCAGCTGTCTTGGCCAAAGTCAAGCAAAGCAAACTGTATCAATGTGTCAATCATTGCTGGCTGGCACGCTGACAGATTGCCGTATGGAGATGCCATGGAAATGGCTTAATTGGCCAACAGCAGCAGCAGGAAAAATGACCAAATATTATGGCCAAATAGTTTCCGGTAAGGCAAATGTCTAATGAGTCGCAGCGAAGGCAATTGTATAACGAGTTGCACCCGAGTTGCAAATGCCAGCGATACGATCGAGGCCGGCTGCTATCTATAAGGCAGCCATGCCAGTCACTTAGTTAGCCGACTTGTTATCGGCTTTCTTTCGGACTATAAAGTGCATTCTTTGGCTCTGTGCGAAACATGCAACAAATTGTTGAAAGCTAACCCATATTAGAGTGTGTTTATATAAACCTTTCATATACCGGTTAAGGCTACACAGATATGACTATTATTAAAACTTAATTATAACATTATCATTATGTCATTATTCATATCATTCATTTGCTTTTGATATCGACCGTAAATTAACGTAATTATTAGATTTGTTTGGGATCAATTGGCAATTAAAGCTAATTTTGCTATAAACTGAAATTAATAATAATAAAATTAGGCCATGAGTTTGGCCTATGAAATAGGCCTATTTAAATTGAATAAAACTTAAATTGAGTTTTTTAAGTCCAGATAAAGTGAGCTGGGTATAGAGTATAAGCAATGGGAGTATAAGCTCTTAAGCAATGGGAGGTAATAAAACTGAAAGAAAATCAAAAAATTAATATGTGTAGATATTTAAGAGTGAGTTAAAATCTGTAATAAATAATATTATTATAATTAATTGTTTTTAATAATTAAATTATATTTTTATAAGTATTTAGTTATGTATAATATAATATACATATATATAAATATATTCCCAAACTCTTTAAGCTCTTCAACGATTTTCTTTCTATTTGATCTGCGAGATTCTCTCTACTCATTAGCATATTCCCATTTGTCTACAATTCTATTTGGCTCGTTGAGTTCCTAACTTTTTTTTATGCTGCGCAGTTGAAATTGCGCATTGCTTGTTTTTCTCTTCCTCTTTGTTTTCCCCTATTTGAACGCGTTTCACACGCTTTTGTCCAGAAGTCACCCTTCGCATGACTCACAAACCCAAATATAAGAAAACAGAAACAGAAGACTAAATGAAATACAGCAAAACACAATTTCCCACCATATTATTATTAAGCGCTGTCTCTTCTTCTTCAACTGCTTTTGTATCTTCTTGTTAAAATGCGTTTTAACTTAAATGCTGTTAATTTAGTTGTTACGCTTGAGACAAACTTGAAGAAAAAACGGATCAGAGCGAATCTTGATAAAATATAAATAGAGAGACATTAAAAAGCTTTTACTCTTTCTTTTCAAGTTACATGAGCAAATATTTTCACTATGAAATGAAACTAAAACGAGCAGACAGAAAGAGATTTATAGAGAGAGAGAGAGAGAGAGAGAGAGGGGGGGTTGGTTAACAGATACGCTGAAGATAACAGCAATCCTTTTGATTTCTGCATGTATTAAGTCATGCTACAACGACAGAGCGGCTCTTGTCGAGCTAGAATTTATTATTTCCGCCAACATGTTGGAGACGAAGCAGACAGACAAAACAAAAAAAAAAAAAAAAAAGAGTTGACAGGGTTGCGCCGTTCCATTGAGTCATATGCGCTGGCAGCGCAGCGGCAGAGCAACAGGTACGCATGCGTAACGCCAACGTCAACGCTGTCGACGCTGAGGGTGGCCGCTGAAGAGGAACGCGGCGAAACGCAGCGAAACGCGTTCACTGTGGGCTGCTTTACTTTAATTTGGTCTACCTTGTACTTGTTGTTGTTGTTGTCGTTGTCTGCTTGTTGTTTTTGCTGCTGTTATCGGCGCAATTCCGCCTTTTGAAATTTGCTGCTCTGTTGAGCTTTTTTCTATTTTTTTTGTTGTTGTTTTAGTTTTTGTTATTTTGTTTTACACTTGATGAACTCTGGCAGGCAAATGCAGCGAGAGCAGTGAGAGCAAAAAGAGAGTGTGCTTGTGAGGGAGTGGGAAGGCGAGAGTGAGAGCAACACTTGTTGAATAAAATGCTCGCTAGGTGGCAATTGTGAGAATGAGTTAGATAGGGATAGATAATGTCATCAAGCTAAGTGCTGATGAAGAGATGAAGAAGAAGGAAATTAAAAGGAAATGTTAAAAAGAACAACTAACAGAGCATTAGCATTGGCATGCAGTGCTAAAGAAGTTTAAGCTAATTCAATGTTAAAGTGCCAAAATTATTATTGCAATATTTATTTTATATTTGTAGAAAATTAAATAAATATATATAAAAAATTGTACTGAAACTTGAAGATTTTTCAATAACACTTCCTTAAGAGTCACACCTTAACGGCGTGAACTGAAGGTTTTATTTTTATCACAATTTCAATTACTCGTTAATCTGCAAATTTCGCATTCACATTCGCCTGCGCTTGAAGCGCTGTTCCAGCATTTGTCTAAGCTTCAGCCAGCGCCATGAGCTGCGGCTAAGAAAAATAAACAAAACATAATAATCATAAAAACAAAGCATTTCCTAGGTCAAAGCAATCTTCAGAAAATATCTGCACGCTGAAGTGAAGAAGAAGCAGACGCACAAGATGATGAGGATGGGGGGATTGCCGTGATACACTCGAAAATAAAATCTCAAACCTCTAACAATTTGCCATTACACTTTTATAGCCGAATGCTGAAAACTAATTTCATGGCTTTAGTGTAAAGCTCAACTACAATAAAAGCCAACAAATTGAAATGCTCGTAATAAGGTCAAATGTGTTGCCTCAAAAAAGGTCACGGAAACGTCGTTGCACTGCGTTGCTATCTGGCCGTGGGTGGCCCGCCTCTCAATTTGAATGCAATGCAATACAAACAATGAACAAAAAAATAGCGCCCCAAGCGGCCAAAAGCGACGAAATGTTGGGAATGTGCAGCGGTGGGGCTAGATGGGGATCCAGAGCGACCGAGAAGACCGAGAGACCGAGAGACCGAGACCTCGCTAGCGACGACTTTGTCGTCGCAGTCCTTTCCGCCAACGAAACAAAACGAAAATGCAAAGTGCTGCAAGGTATAAGTGGGGTGTGTGTGTGCTTATGATTGACTAATGAATACCCTGCATTCAATTTGGAATGAAACATCAAGAGATTTGGACACTTGAGCATGTGCAGATATATTTTGTATTCGTTGAGTCATTTGGAACTTGGAAATGAAATTGTAAATTAGTCTAAGCTGTGTGAGCGCCAGTGTGGCTCTACCTATGATAGCACTCCACGTGATTCCTCTTCTCAGTTCAGTTCCCGGATGCGCCTGCTGCGCTTGATATTGAATTTGTTTAGTAAAATTAGTTCGAGATGGAACCTCAGAAGGTGAGGACTGTGCTTGCCTTGGGGAATTTTATTTTTGCTTTTATTTTGGAGTTAGCTTGGACTAGGATAAACTCTTTTCATAGGACAGTACTTAGAGTTCACTTTATAACTGAGATATTAGGGATATTATGGCTATTATTTTATATAAATTTATTAAACTATATTAATTTATTATATTATATTTTAATATTATATATTATTCTAAGATATATTATGTTTACCATACATTATTAGATTTCTATCAACTCTTAGCGTTTACCATTTTGTGGCTTGTGGATTTATCCACCTTAAAACATATTGAAAGTTAGAAATTTAAACTTGATATTCTGAAAGAGTACTTGAGTATGAATTAAATTCTTTTACTTCTTATATAAACAGTTAAATAAAGTCTCTCTATCTCTCCCTCTCTCTCTGTATTTCTACCCCTACTGCTAGGTAAATATGCAAATATAACATCTTTCACTGTGCTATAGAGCTAGAGCAAAACTATATTTCATCTGCTAGAAATAAAGCATAAATCTTAGTAGGATCTGCCTACTTCCGCTGGTGCTACAGGGTACAAAATAACTGAAAATGAAACAATGCCAGAGAGAGAGAGATTCGTTGAAATAATGACAGCCCCAGGAGGGGGGACTTTTATTTCAACTGCTGCTGCTGCCGCTTCTTCTGCATATTTTGGGGAGTGTTGCATTAGAGAGAGAGAGAGAGAGAGAGAGAGGGAAGCAGGCAGCGGGCCGGGCGCTGACAACTGTGGCTGATGCTGATGCTGAAATCAAAACACGGCTGCACAACAATGCAACAGAGAAACAAAAAAGTGCAACGCGCCGCAAGACAATGGCAGATGGAGGCTGTGCAAGGGGGCGGGGTGGGATTTTGGGGTACGCATATTTGTGCTGTGTGGCCGAGCCATTAATGAAAATGGCCAACATGCAGCAGGGCGGAGCGGGGCGTGGGTGGCGCAGATTTGGAACTGTTGCAGTTGCATTCGCTGGCCTGGCCTGAGCTGGCTGGCTGGCTGGCTGGCTGCCTGGCCGCATTGTTTTCATTTGTAAAAACTGCTCCGTTTTCGCATGCTTAATTATGGCCATTGACATGCAACGTGTTGCACTTGCCGCTGCCACCGCGGCGACAGCCATGTGAGACAAACTAATAAGCTAGCTGCCACTGCTGCTGGGCCGCCCCATCAAATTAATCATGCGGTATCGCATTTCGCCAGCTTTCGCAGTTACATTTATAGCTCAATTCGTTGCCTGCCACCCATTTGTGCCGCACTCGGCGGCACTTGCTGGCAATTTATGTAGCCTTTTTGGCTGCGACATAAATTACACTCGCACAACAGGAGGGAGGTGTGTGTGAGAGATAGCTAGAGGGAGCCAGCAGCAGAGAAGGGAGTGGCATGGTAATTGCAAAAGAGCTCTTTAAATTTAGACTAGCAACTGCTGTGTATTATAGCCAGTATTTATTAAAAATTCCAGGGTATAATATGTGTTTTGTTGTGCATGTGAAAAGCAGAGCGCAGTGGGCGTGGCTGTGCCGTAAAATATATGAATTCTTCAGCTGGAAAGCTTTAAATTGAATATATTTAAATAAATATAAATAAATAAAAATAAATAAATAAATAAAAATAAATAAATAAAAATAAATAAAGAAATATAAAGAAACATAAATATATATAAATATATATAAATAAATAAATAAAAATAAATAAATATAAATATAAATATAAATATATATATATATATATATATATATATATATATATATATATATATATATATATATATATATATATAGCTCAACCTATTTGATATATATTCAATTCAACTGAAGCTTAGACAAATGCAATTCTTTGTTAGCTACGCTCACTTTAAGTTGCGCAACTGCAGCTACAGGGTACAGTTCGAATCAGGCACTCCCCACTCAAACTTATATATATATATATATATATATATATATATATATATATATATATATCTATATCAGCATCTGCTGCTGCTGTTGCATCGGTATCCTCTTAGTGGCCCATAAATCAGCTGACTTTGCTTCGGTTTCTGTTTACACTCACATATTTTAATTAGTTTTTTGCACTTCGTTTCATGAGCTTTGCAAATTGCATTTTTTTCTCAAGTTATTTGCTTATTTATCTTTCTGGCTCCCTGAAAGCAGTGTCAACAATTAGTTTTGGGTAGCTTCCGTTAGACGCGCAGCGATTTGAGCTTTGATTTATGGCTAAGCAGATCCAGATGTGGTTAAGGCATTACGTCAACTAGCCGAGGGAGCTGACTATGTGCGAGCTTCTACGTATTATATAAAATTAAAGACTTCAGACAGTTAAGTATATTTATATATATATATATATATATATATATATTAATGCCATGAAATTTCAATTTGCAATAGATTATGAATCAGAATCCATTGCTTTCATGCAAATTAGCTTAAAATTTTCTTGCTGCACATAAATTTTCATTCTTTTGCAAGAAGTTGACCCATAATACAAAATATTCGAAATCCTCTTACAAAAAAGAATCTCAGCTGCGGCCTTATGGCTTAATGCGCAACAAATCGCATTGTGGGTGTCTTAACTTGGCGCTAATGAGCCGCCACCGCCGCTGCTGCCGCCGCCTGGACGCATTAAATAAATATTTTAATAAAAATATTGTGTAGCACACACACACACACAAACGTACAACCAACACACACACACACAGAAAATGACTTGAAAATATGTGTTAAAAGGCAATTAAACGCAATTAGCCAATTAGCATGGGTCATCAGCGCCAGCAGGCAGTCGCCACTCGCCCAAGAGCTCAAGAGCTGGCCAAGAGTTGCAGCAGCAACAACAACAACAACAACAACGAGTCACAGACATTAGCAACGACTTCCGTTAGAATCGACGAAAAAAAAAAACATTTTTAAAAAATTGTGCGCGCCGTGTTTTTCATGTTTTTGTTTTGACTTTTGATTCAGTTTTATAGCCGCTTTAGATAAGTATAAAGGGTATATGGATTCCACAGTCATGTCAGTTAAAGCGTAAAATATTTTACTATTAATCTACATCCTTTAATATCTATATATATATAGCAAGACTGTATTTAATTCAAATTTTATATATGTTAAAAAAATGTATTTATTTATTTTTATTCATCCCATATTTTAAAATCCATTAATTTCATGATCCCTCATTTATAATGTATATAATTTATAATAGTTTAGTCGGCATGTGGCTCAGCCATAGTATTGCTTAGTCAGGCATACCCCATGGCTAGGTTCTCACTTGGTTTTCCTATTCTCTGCTTCAACTTTAAAGCGTGCAAATTGCTGTCCCAATTTATCAAGCATAAAAACTGACGAGCGCCACAAATATAGTAAGAAACAGAGAGGGAAAGAGAGGGGGAGAGAGATACATATACATATGCACTCGAAGAGAACTCATTGAGTTGCTTAAATATACCTAAAAATAATAAATAAATGTGGAAAAAGACATAAAAACAATAATATTTTATTTCGCAATCAAAAGCGAGCAAAGACATATAAAAGAATTATTATGCAAGTTTCTTTTGGAGTGGCTCACTTTTTGCCAGCCTAACTACGATCACATACAGTAATAAGCATTATGTTAATGGTCATTTGGCCAATGAGCATCTGAATGCTCATTAGTTATTACGAGGTGTGCGCAGGCAACAGGCACAAACACTTTGGGCATGTGACCCACGGCAGAGGCTAAAGAGTTCTGACTCGAGATGGAATCAGTTGTGAAATATGGGATGGCAAATGGGATGGAGCTGGAGATAGTTAAAGCTAATAGAACATAATGTTGCCCGTTTGGAATAGACGTAATAACAAGAATTTTGCATGCCTGAGATCAACCGACTATAAAATGGATAGAAAAAGTTGTGCCATGAGTCACGAGATGCCCAGAAACTTATTTGTTATGAAGCCGAGAGACATTAGAGAATAAATTGATAAAGCTGACTAACTGTCTTCAGTCTCTAAGTTATTGTGAAACAGAGCTAGTGAGAGTAAAGGAAAAAGCAAGGAAAATTTAGATCCAGAGATTGGGGGCATTGACCCTACAGCAAGCCCGAAAATTACTTAATCAAAGAAAAACCTTCTTAATATGCTTGAGAGTAACACTCAGCGGCTTTTTACCTGGCTCATAACACTCAATTTAATAAATTAAAATGTAAAATGGGAAAAGGAAGTAAAAGAAACGAGAATAAGTTGTTCAAGAACGGAAAAGCTAATTTGAGAAGAAAAAAAAGTATTTAGTATAAAAGGCAATAAAATTATGGAGAAAGATGCAAAGAAGAGACAGATGGTTGATGCTGATGGGCGTGGCAGGCCAACTGAGGGAGATATAGAGAGAGATAGATGATTAAATGGATGGAGAGAGAAGAGGGATGAACAGAGATAGATAACCAGAGAGCGATAATTAAATAGAAATAGGTATACAGAGAGAGAGAGGGAGAGAGAGAGAGAGAGAGAGAGAGTGAGAGAGAGAAATAGACATAGATTATATACAGAGCAAACCAAGAACTCGAATATTAAATAGGAAAACTTAAAGCTTAATTTAACTAAATTTTGATCAACTCAAAAAAGCAGAGAATGTGCCAGGGAAAGAGAGACACAGTCAAAGACTGCTCACGTTGTACTTAATGATTGAACAAAATAGGAAACAGCTTTTCACCCACTAAACACTCATAATTCAGAAATTTTACAACTTTAAGATAAGGAATCGGTTCTCTGAAGCCAACTCAAGACTTAAGCCAAGTTAGACAACAGCGAAAAGAAACTCACACAATTTTTAGCATTTATTACCAATTATTAACGAGATAAAACTGAACTGGGCTTGGCCGTAAGATATGAAAACTGAAATTGGCTTTCTTCAACCATTTTTGGAGTGTCATAAAATCCAAAAAAAAAAAAAAAATAACGAAAATAATTTCTCATCTTTCAGGCATTGTGTGTATTATGAGAAGCTGCCAAACTATAAACCGATCGAAATGCTTCTCTCCCAGTTTCTCTCTTTTTTCTCACTCTTTTTTGGCAAATGAATTTTTGATTAGATGAGTTCGTTGAACTCGCTACGCTTCAAAGTGAATTCTGCCGAATTACATACATACGTGCATACCTACATAGCTGACGATGTTAATGTATGTGCATAAAATCGCGTGTGCTTTATAAATAAAATGTAAGATTCCAAATCGACTACGCGCTCAGCATTTTAAAAGCAATTTCCACAGCTATTCGACTTTATGTGCGATTTATATCTCAACATTTTTGCTAACGGGCGTAAAGTTTTATGCATATGGGAAAACAAAATGCATGGGGTGAATTTTTATAGTTTGTGTAAACAAATTTTCAAACATCCTTGACATTAGTCTAAAGTGGAATATGTGGCGCAGCCAGACATAGCCACCCACCAGATGATATTATGTACAATGGCTGTATGTAGCCAGCCAAGTGAACCAATTAAATTGCAAGTTGCAAGCGATAGAGAAACTCAGCTGCAGTCGACGGCGATGGCGACGTCGACGTTGACGTTGACGTCGTTGTCGGTGTCGTTGTCGGCTGCAGCGTCCGTGGCAAATTAATGTTACTTCACACACTGAATTATGAGGGGTTGCCACAAGCGGCGCATAAATAAAATCAGTCTACCGAACTCAACGCCGACACGACCCAGAAGAATCAAAACACACGCCGGCAAAAGGTGCAAAAAATCTGAAGCAAATGGGAAATAAAAAGAATGCGAAAAATTGCAAAAATGAAAAATAAACGTGTGAGAAAATAGATGATACGAAGTGGGAATACCCTAAATGCAAATGAAATGTGATAAGAATGGATATAACTAAATGAAATATATGAAAAAATTAAGCAAGAGTATAAAAACGAGTAGAATTCGAAGTGGAAGTAGAGGAGGCAAAAGTATAAGGGTGACTATACTATAAATAAAGTATAAGAATAAAAACAGACATAATTATAAGAGCGAGCAAAAGTATAAGAATCAGTATAAGTAGAAACTAAAGTAAGTTAAAGAGTCAAATTATAAGAATAAGTGTAAGTATAAGTATAAGTATAAGACTGAGTAGAAGTACAACTCTAATGAATATAAGTATGAGTATAGGAATAAGTAGAAATTGAGGTGGAATTATAGCAGGTAAAAGTATAAGAGTGGCTCCAGCTATAAATATAGGAAAATGCAAAATTATAGGAGCGAATATATCGTGCAATTATATTATGTACGATGTAGCTGCATCGTCTCTCTCTTTCTCTCTCTTTTATAGGCTAGTTAATCTCAGCTCTTTATAGCAGCAAAGATATGCACACTCTTATAAATGTACACACACAAATTTACACTCTTATACACTTCATAACCCACTTACTTCACGGCTCTTAGGATGTCTTCTTCAATTACCCATTATGCAACAAAGTCGTAATACCCCTGCTCATAAAGGAAACCATCTAAAAATGTGAGTGAGGAAAAAAGAAGACAGAGAGAAGAAGAACCTCTGTTCGCGTCGTCATCGGTAGCAGACATCGTCCGTCGCTGGGGCGCTGAGCTCATCTCGTATGCAGGGCGCGCATAATGTTTGGATATTTTCATGCCGTCTCGCTCTCACTGTTCTCGCTACTACAGCCAAACGAAAGCAGCGGTAAAAATTTGCTGCACGAGTGTCGAACCTATTTGTAGTTATCAGAAAATTAAAAAGAACGTGCGCCAAGGGGCGTTTAGCTGAGGTAAAGCAAGGCGTCGCGCAGTCGTGCGATTCTAACTGTGCTTTGCAGTAGTGAAATAAATTTATGAGAATAAGGCTCAAATGTTAAAGCCAATGAGCCTCAGGCTGCACGAACACTCAACACCTACTTCACTCCCTCTCACTCTCTCCCACTCACCGAATCTATCAATCTCTTTCGCTTTAAAGCACAAAACTTGTAACAGTGTGCGTAGAAGAAGAAGAAGAAGAAGAACAACAACAACAACAGCACCAGCTGCCAGCTGCCAGCCTACTCACTCCACTCCACTCCACGTTCGCTCAGTTACAGTTACAGTTACTGTGCGCTGCCCTGTGCAGTCGCTTGGCACGTTTTACGACGCCAAACGTCGCATAACTATTGATTTCAATTTGCATTTAATGGCTTTATAAGAGAGCATAAAAGACGACAAGCGACCGCAGCAAGAAGCACTCGAAAGTTACATAACAATTACACAAAGAACACATTTCATTCATTCATAACACTTTATTTTTTTGCATTTGAAAACTTTCACCTTGAAAGCGCATTGACTCAGCATATTGGTTTAATTTTAAGAGCGGAAGAGGGTGAGCAAAAGAGAGTGAGAGAGTGAGAGTACGGCGAATTGGGTAACAGCTGCTGCTAGCTAACATTTGGTGTAAAGTAAGAGAGTCAGTCAGAGCGTGAACATTAGATCAGTGCCAATCAGAAAAATTAATCCTTTAGCTAAATGTAAAGCAGATTTGATTATAGCCATAAACAGACGTTTATGTTGACATTAAATAGAGCGAGACAGCAATATATTCGTGTATGGATATGTTTTTTTTTTTTTTTTTTTTTTTTTTTTGTACGTTTATGTATAAATAATTGTTACTAAACAATTTTCAAGTTCCGTTCAGCGCTTTGTCTCTTGTGCTTTGCATTTCCGTTCTGCGTGCATGACAGGCACTCCCCACACGTCTTGCTGTCCGCTTCGCTTGGTCAACGAAGGCCATTGGCTTTGGAAAAGCCAACAGCTCAACAGGTATACAGCTGCCTGCCCACCTGCCAGTGGCTGCCAGAATATGCCAATCACAGAGAACTCTGCACTTTTTAGCAGCTGAAAATGAAACACAAGAAAAAGGTTAAATCGGGTTAAATTGCACAGAAATTACCAAGCGTTTTTTTCTCTTTCGAAAATTGAATTTAGAAAGGTCCGATGCCCGTCACAAAATCCATTTTGAATTTTGGGTGTAGCTCAACCAGAACATTCAGAATATCAAAGCGAATCGCTGGCATTGCCATGACGCGGCAAACCAACGGGAGCCCAAGAACCCTGCTCCAGAACCTGGCCACACGGGCTATGCCAGCATCGAGTCGAATACGTGCCTGGGAGCCTGCTATAGCTAAAGCATTTCGCACAACTATTAATTCAATTAAATGCCGCGGCTCCCAAATTCACAGAACAATATTTATTTTTTTTCAACTTTTCTGCGCTGCCATAAAACAAAACAAAACAAAAAAATAAAAGCACAAACGAAATTAATCAATTTAAAGCGTAATCAAGGCATTTGCGTGATTTGCAGAAAGATATGCATGTATATAACTGTATGTATATATATTTGAGTGTATATAGATAGGTATGAAAACAACTTGCGAACATTTGTGAAGTGTTGTCTTTGGCCGCAGGCGCTATTCAAATTGAAGCAACTTGAATCTTGAGAAACATTAAAAAGAAAAAAAATGCTACAAAAAGTCGATTTCAATTGGGGCAAGTCAAAAAAAAAAAAAGAAAAAATTAAAAAATCTTGAGCGACAGCAAGCAATTGTCAAAAGAAAGAAATTAATGAAAAAAAAAAAATTAAATATTTTCAAAAAAATTGCGCAATCATTAAGAAAAGAAATGAAGAAAAAGAGTTGAGAGAAAAATGTATAAGCATTTTGTGATATAATATGAAATGATTTGAAGATATGTAGATATATAAATATATGGATATATATATATATATATAATATAAGCAAAAGTCTATGTACAAAATTAACAAGAAGTCTAGATTAAACTTAGGCTGAAAGAATTTTTAAAATTTTTTTACGCTCTTTATTCTATGAAATTTTAACTGCTTAATCTAAACTTTAAAGCAAAATCTTAGAAGTTATGTTATTGCTCTGGAGTTTGCTCAATGAAATGTTAATTCTGTTAACAGAAAACTGTTAAGGGGCAATTATAGAGCTGCATTATGAAGCAAGTCTCGTAATCTATAGCATCTGCCCAATGGTTGTTAGTGTATGCGCTACGGTGAAGCCTGTGCTGTGGACATTATGTACATATATTGAGCGTTTGGTGAGCGTGTTTTACATTTAATTAAGCCAGCGGACAGCAATTGAAATTGATTGTGCGTAAAGCTGAACACAACAAAAGGCCGACGGGCAGCAGCCGCACCCCCAGCAACAATGCACAATAAACCGTTGAACAGGCATTAGGGCGCCATAAATGACATTTGGCTACTCAAACGCTTGCCGTCTCGCTCTTTGTCTGTGCCTGCTCTGGCTGCTTAACAAAGCGGGCAGCTAACTGTCAATACAATGGCCCATGAAAAAGGGCAGGCGACACAGCTGACAGGTGTATCTGAGAAGCTTGGCGAGAGAGTGAGTAAGGTTGACAGATTGACAGATTGACAGATTGAAGCTGGCTAGTTAATCAGCAAAGCGTTGCCTACCGAAGGTCAACCAATGTGTTGACAAAAAGAAAACGAAGCCAAAGAAGCTGTTGTCGCTTGCTCGTATCTAACTATATAAAGTAGCTGCTCTCTGGGGCGGATATCGAAGTGCGTTCCGCTTCGCAGCGCGTGCATTTTAGCAATGCAGTCGAGGCGCACACACATGAATTTCGAATCGAATGAAATGAAGTGCTAATGGCAATAATAATTATGCGCTGACAACGTGGCGTATGCGTAACCTAATTTCTGGCTCAAAGACAACCTGGGCAGGCAGCTGCGTCGATCTGTCACAGCCAATAGCAAATGCCTGCGCATTGAAGCCATTATAACAGACGGCAATCAGAGTAATAAAAGTAATAATAGTAATGGTAATAGTAATAGTAATAGTAATGTTAATAATAATGCCATGCAATTATGCTCAATAATAAACAGCAATCAGTTTTTACGAGTTGATTGCGAAAACAAATGCCGGACAAACAATTGAAGTTTCAAGTTAGTTGTCAATGTTATTGTTGCTGTTGTTGCTGTGGCCAGTCATGTGAGAAAGTTGTGCCAAATGCAGATTTTACTCTAATGATAGTGTAACAACATCTTTTTTTAAGCGTCGTTCCCCCACAGCTGCAAATTTCCAAACTTTGTGTGCGTGGGCGGCTCTTAGTTGCCATTTGCTGTTTTTCTTTCATTTTCGAGTGTTTATAATTGTAATGACATCAATTTGAATTGCTGCCCAGCCAGCCAGCCAGACAGCCAGTTGGTCAACTCAACTCTTTTGCGGCCTCTAAATTTTGAAACAAAGCCTCTTTAACAATTACCTTAAATGATACGCCTTTGCCCATATTTATGCCTAGGCGCATTGTGCAAGCGACTTCACTTGAAGCTCTTGCAAATGAAATGAATTGGCATTGTAAAGTGGTTGGGGCTTAGGCTGTAGCAATTCTCTTAACAGATGCTGTGTGTGAGCAGCACTTATAATAATTATAGTATATATATTATATATTATAATAATGTTAGCATTAGCATTGGTATAACATTAGCTCTAGCATAATATTCTTTAGAGCTTTTTGTTTTTATTGGTAGCAGCTTCTTGTCTCAGCCTCCAGCCTGCCTTATCCAGTATATATCTCTTAAATTTAGACTTTATTATTATTAATTTTATTTAATAATATAAATTTATCAGATTTACCAAGGGTCCAGAGCATCTTATCTGCTGTTGTTGTCTTTCGATGTTGATAAGTGTTAATTAATACACTTTTATTGCTTCTTCTTCAGCTTCAATATAAATTGTTATGGCTTCTTCTCTTCCTTATACAATCTCGCCTCCTCTCACCTTCTCAGCCTCTATGTCTGCTCTTTTCTTGTTCTACTCAGTATACTCTTTTGTTATTTTCTTCCATTTGCTTTCCTTTAAATTTATTTGTACTCCCTCTTTTGCTCATATTTATTTATCTGCTACGTTTACTTTTCCTCTTGGAACTGATAATTCTAATTTCACTCTCATTTGCACGTGTTCTCTTCATTATATTTTGCTGCCTTCTTTTCTCGCTATTTCGCTCTTTTTTCTACTATTTACTTCAGCTTCTCTTATAACTCCTTTTACTTTTAATATTAAATTTTTACTCTTACGCTTTCTTCTTTTCTCTCTCCTTTAACTAAATTTTCCTGTTGCTACCATCTTTCCCTTACTTACTTCTACTTCGACACTTCACTACTTCCTCCACTTCTACTGCTCCTTCCCTTCTCATACGTTCTTCGTTATTTTAAATATTTTGCTGTTATCGTTTCTTCCTCTTTTCTTCTTTATTCCTCTGTTATACCTATTATATGTGTACTCTGCTTTCTCTGCTTGTATTTATTTATTTTTGCTACTACTTCCTTCCTTCCTTCCTCCAATTTTTATTTACATTCCTCCTCTCAATTCATTTGGTTTCTCTGCTGTCTCTATTTCCTCTACTTCTCATTCTAAACCTTCTTTTATTTATTTGCCTTTTTATTCTTTCTACTCATATTATTATTCTACTTCTATTCGCTTTCCTACATCCACTTTTTACTCCAACTACTCTTTCTGATTTCCATTAATTCTCCTTCCATTTGCTTACTTCTACTACTCTTTTTTAGTCCTCCTTCTACTCTTGCTGCATGTTGCCAGTCTGTCAGTTCGTCAATCATTCAGTTAGCTCACGCTGTTATATGTAAATGCACATACATACATACATGCTCGCATATAGATTATGTACATGTCTAGCTGTTCCAGTTTCAGTTAATTTAAATTAAAATAAAAACTCAACATTTTTCCCTTTGCCAACTGCTGCTGCTGCTGCTGCCGGTGCTGCCGCTGCAGACGACTTCCTGTTTGGCCTCTATCTCTAGCTGTTGCCTGGCCCAGCAACAGCAACAACAATGATAACTTCATTGTGCACACATCTGTTTAATCAGCATCATTTAACTTCATCATCACGATAAAGCAACAACAACAACAACAGCAGCCAACCTGCCTTAGCAGCCAAATAGCTTTAGCATTTCGCTCTAAACTTTTGTTGTTTGGCCCTTTTTTTCTCATTCGAGCTACTTGACTGTTTTAGCACCCCCGCTGACAGACTGCCTCGCTCTCTCTCGCTCTCACTCTCTCACACACACAGTAGATTTTAGTGCAAAACAATTTAAATAACAAGTTGGTAATGGAGCCGCATCTGTGCCTGGGAATCTTCACTGTGCCACATGTGGGCAAACCCTTGTTGTTGTTGGCCAGGCAACAAAAAATTACTGGAGCATGGAATTGTTTATTGTTGTTGTTGTTGTTGCTGCTGTTGTTGCTGTTGTTGCTGCTGTTGTTGTGTGGCGCTGATTTGAAATGTAGATTTCTTTGCTAGCTGCTTTGCTGAGGTTTCATTGCACAGCAGCACATTGATGCGGCAGCAACAGTAACTGCAACTGCAGCAGCAACAGCAACAGCCACTTGCTACTGACTCCCTGTTATTATTATTGTTGTTGTTGTTGCTAATTTTGTTGCTGGCTGCCGCAGCAATTGACATTTGTTGGCCAATTTGCATGCCAAAGCCATTTGCAATGAGGTCGACTTCTATTTATGCGAATTGTAACGCGCATTTTAATTAGATTATTTGCTGGCAGCACGAGAGCAGCGCGCCGGCGATAGAAAAGTAGTTAGAACCCGGAGATGTAACCCGACCATATGTAGATTAGTTTACAGCTGCATCAATCTGCTATGAACCCATGCATCAAATGTATCAAAAACAAAACTTTGGGTAAACAAGTTCTGACAGCGTCACACGAGCCAAGCTGCGGCTCAACTGCAATTTTATATAATGCGCATCAGCACTTTAATAGACGCTGCTGATTAACATAATAATGCAACTGGGTTACATGCAAAAAAGTTAATTAAAATATAAATTAATTAAAAAATTATAGCATACATATTTAAAAATATGCCTATGTATATTAAAAAATTATATACATATATATTAAAAAAAAATATATATATATATATAATGAATTATCATTGCATGAAATAATTTAAATATCATGCATTAGCAAATTGCTACTATTAAAACCAATATATATTTTTTAATATGTAATATATACATTTATATAATTTTAATATAATGCACTTATATAATATATATTTTTAATGTTTATATATATATATATATATATATATATATATATATAATTATGATATGAACATAATTTTTGGCTTACTAAATTTTTATTTTTTAATACATAAAAAAATCATGATTTTTTTCATTAAACTGGCATATTTCCAGTTTTAAATATTATGAAAAAAAAAAATATATATATATATATATATATATATTAAACAGCTTGCAAAAGTTTGTGCAACTAATGTTTATATAAACCGTACTTAGTTTAGGCAAATGTTACGGGCTTAAAGCGCAGATATCATACAGTTCAGACATCCTCACAGCAAATATTCCCAAATGTATTTTTTTGTGTTTTTTGTATTTTTGATAAAACATACATATTTTCAATGTATTAATTTAGAATTCATGTACACTAATAAATTTCTGCTAAATGATAAATTAAATATTTCATATTGTCTCATTTATTATTAAATTAAATTTTCGCTTCTGACTCTGACACTGCTGCGTCTCTCACTCTTTATCTTTTATGCATTTTTTATTTTATATATATTTAGTCATTAAATTATCAAGTTCAATTTAGTTAATGCACTTTTATGCAAATATTGACCAGAGCAAAAGCCACAAGCAGATAATTCATATTAAAATCTTAATTAATACGCGCTCGACTTGTGATTTTCATGCCGAGAGTGGGCGCTAGGCGCGGCGCATTGACCACAAATGCCAACCGCAGCGATGTGAATTTAGCTGCAAGCAAATCAGTTTGCATTAGCAAACTCCATTTTGTAGTTGAAAGAATACATTTTGTTGAAGCTGATATTAAAGCTATGGGATATATATATATATAGAAATTGGAAAAATATGGCTAGACTTTGCAAATATAAATAAGCTCTTATAAGTTCTGAGATCTCTTTCTGACTAACACCTATATTTGCTCGCAAAAATTTCTGGTTTCCCAATTTTTAATGGGATCACGGTATAAAAAGTTTATATAGTTGCAAAAAAAAATTCTATTAAATATTGTACTTTGCCAAACTAGTCCCAGTTTCATTTTCAGTCCCAGTTTTTTTTTTGTTTTTTTTTTTTTTATATTGTGGGTCAAAGTCTTTGAAAAAATGACGTTAAAAAAAAAGAAAAAGTAAACCAGACGCATAAAAAATAAAGTTAAAAACTAAATATATTTATATATATATATATATATATATATATATATATATATATATATATATATATATATATATATATATATATATATATATATATATATATATATATATATATATATATATATATATATATATATATATATATATATATATATATATAGTTGTGTTTATATGAAAAACTGAAAAACATGGCGCATAACTGGCAAACGGGTTCTGGCCAACAACAACAACAACAACGATAACAACAGCAAATATAATAAAAAGCCTCGCTTGACTAAATGTAAAAAATTTTAAGTATACCAGAAATTTATGGCGCACAATTTTTCGCTTTTTGTTTTTTTATAATTTGGTGTGAAAATAAATATATAAATTTATAATGCAGAAACACAGAAAAAAATAAGAAAATTGTGGAAAAACATTGTGAAACAATTTCTCTAATTAATTGTACAAACAGTTGTAGGCATTCGTTGTTGTTGTTGTTGTTGCTATTTTATTGCACATTTTCCGCTTTTGGTTTGGCGAATGCGAAACTGGCTGCCACATGTGGCATGGTTGCCAGCCCACCCAGACGCCGCCTGCCGTCTGCCATCGCCTCGCACAGATTGCCAAACGGCGCGACAGCATTTTTGAGATGGCAAAAGCTTTAACTAATTTAACGCGTATTTTAGTTGCCTTTTTTGCACTCTTTTCATTTACGTTTACGTTTTCTGTTGACAACATTTGCAGGATGCCAGTCATGTTGCCGCACCCAACTTGCCACAGCAAGCAGCATCAGCCGCAGCAGTCACAGCAGCGACGGCAGCTGAGCCAGCGCTAAATGTCGAGGCTGTCATATTGCAAAATCAAGTGGACACATTGCAATGGCAATTGAAGCAGGTGAGTGCACAACACAAAAGACTTAAGACACAAACCTCAAATTAGAATCTAAGAGCTTCGAGAGTCTAGACTCTGCGACATGGAAAACGTGACTTCAACGCTCACTTTGACTTGTTAACTATGCGGAGTAGCGGAGGGTGGTGGATGGAGCCCTACTAGCGCTGCCCCCACCCCTTCTGAACAGCTGCTCCACATAACTTTGACGTCAACCTGTTTCCCTTGACTTTTAAGCATGTGTGTGTCTCTCTCGCTCTCTCGCTCTCACACTGTTTACATTATATTCTCACGCTTATAATTATAGATAGAGAGAGAGGGAGAGAGAGAAGCAGACTTTGTCTCGGACACACTTAATAAACACAACTCCCCCTGCCTCTCTCTCTCTCTCTCTCTGTCTCTCTCCCTCTTTCTCTTCCTGTCCCTCTCCCACTCCGCTTCCCTGCTTCTACTCATATTAAGTGGCCTTTGTTCGCTTTTCTTTGTATCTCATCGTCGCATTTCCTTGAGTTCTGTATTTTTTTATGCTTTTGCTGTCCGGCATTGGCTTCGTGTTAGGGCCACGTCCAGCCACATCCACAATTAGGCGGCACATTCTTTTTAACGCTTAATTATAGACCGGCCTGGTGGTCGATTCTATATTCTCTACTCTGCTCCTCTCCTCTCCCTTCCCCACTTCCATTCTGTTTGGCGTCTTATTGTCTTTTGGCCATTTCCTCAATGTCTGAAAACTTTTGCGGCATTAATTTTATATTTCCTCAAACAAAAGATTGAGTGAGTGAGGGGGAAAGAGAGAGAGCGAGAGAGAGGGAGATGGAGACCTTATCTTTTATTGACCGCTGCTGGACAAGTATAGCATTTAAATGCCAGCCTACTGTGCTGCCAATCAGATAAAAGTATTCAAGATTTTTTAACAAAGATTTCAACTTAAAATTATTGAGGAAAAATAGTTGTAAAAGACGTGAAGACAGCAGCTGCCAGGGAAACTGAAAAAGTTTGATAGAATTTCAGAAATAGCCGCAATGTATGTAAAAGAGAATGAATTTAGCTTAGACTAGAAATTGGGTTTTATTATTTAGAAGGAAATGAAGAGAGGCAAGTAAAAGATTAAGAATTAAAAACAGAACACTAAATATGGAAGATAGACTGTGGAAGATAACAGAGAGAACATAGAGCATAGAAAATATATGATAAAAAGATATAGAGGATAAGAGATAGAAGATAGAGCAAAGAAGATTGAATATAGAAAATAGACGATGGAAGATATAATATATAACATTAAAGATAAAAGATAGAGAAAAGAAAATAAAATATGTTAAAAGAAGAAAACAGAATAAAGAAAATGGAAAATAGAAAATACAATGATTAAAATGAAAATAGATGACGATGGATAGATGAATGAGAAGATAGCAGAAGATCGAAACACAACAGTATAAATTATTATTAAATTTATTATGGAGAAGTTGTTTCAGAGAAACAGAGTGGAACAGGTCTAAGCGATATATATCGCATAAAATGCATGAGCATCTTCGATTATTATTGTTTTTTGCCCACCCAACTTGTGCGTAACTAATTGAACTGCTTCATATTTGGAAGAGAAGAACTCTTAAGTATTTGGGTCGCATTTCAACTAACCTGGTTAATAGCTAAGCGTAGCTTGTGCTCAATACTCAGCTGTGGCTGCTGCTGCGGCTGCTGCGGCTGCTGATGCTGTTGCTTCTCCTTCAGCATCATCATCATCATCGTCATTTTCTTCTTCTTCTTCTTCTGTTGTTTCTTCAATTGAATTTCCAAGCCATATTTGAACCGTGCTGACCTTCAGCTTTCCTCGCATATGGCCATTGGCGCGCGCTGTTTACACACAGTGCAACACTTTCAGTCGACAAACTGATTTCAGATTCTTTAATTCATCAACTTACAACAATATTTACGCTTTCATTTTGATTTAATGCGCTTTTAAATGCGGCTGCTTGGAAAGCCGCCAGCAGAAAATTGCAATCTAATCAGTGATAAATATTTTCCACACTTCTCTCGGTGCTCGGAATGCCGCCGGAAAACTTAAGACAAGACGCAAAAAAAAAAAAAATAAATAGGTAAAACTGGGTTATGCAGCAGCCGAAGGCGGTCAGCAACAGCAGAAACCGGCAAAAAACTACTACAAAAACAACAACAACAATGGCGACTACAACTTCATTAGAGAGCAAACAAATCAGGAAAATGAAGCGTGGGCCGCAGCGCTGTGAGGCAAGCAGCGCCATCGAGTTTCAATTCCTGAGCCGCTGTGATTGATGGCATCGATTGATTGCAGGCAGGAACTTTAATTTATGCGCACACTTTTCCCTCACTCACGCTCTGTGAGTTCGTGTGTGTGTGTGTGTGTGAGAGCGGATGCCCAGCTCAACATAGCTCTAGATGGGTTTTTAATGAACCAAATTGTGGGCAGGAAGTAACCAAAAGTAAAAAGAGAACCACAAACACTGAGCTCGATTCGTTAAGCCTGTCAAATGTGCTTTAGCCATGAGCAATATTAAACAAAAACATCAACAGCAGCAACACTTTCATATGCCTAGAGTAAACTCTGACTTGGCCAATTATGCGCACTAAGCTCTTGCTGCGAGTTCTTGGCCAGAGACTGGCATTACGTAACTCTATCAAATGATGCCAAACATTTAACTCATATGGAATATTATTTTACATATTAAGATTTACAGATGTAAGATCTGAATATATAAAATCTACAGATCTAAGACTGAACTGACTTATCTTTTTGTGTGATTTTACCAATAGCGAAGAGCAAACTTTTATGCCCTTGCGATGCCTCTTAAGTTTCCTTAGATAAGCGCATAATTGCATCGACAATTCTCTTTATGTTGATTTAATTGAATTGAATTCAAAGCTTAAAGTTAATAACTTATCATAGTTAATATATATGTAACTAATAAATTATCATTTATGAAATTATTAAATTTATTCTCCCTAACTCTGATGCTTTTTAAGTTTTGCTGCAGAAATATCGATACTTATTAATAAGTGGAAAAATAAGTAAAGACTTTCTTTTATTTAAAAGCAGAAATTTTTGATAAATAGCTAAATTCTCAAGCTGTAAGGAATGTAAGAATTAAATAATAATAATAATAATAATAAAAATAATAATATTAATAATAAGAATAATAATAATAATAATAACAATAATAATAATAATAATAATAATAATGATAATAATAATAATAATATTATTAATAATTATAACAACAAATTAATAAATGTAGAGAAAAACCTTAAAAATAGTTGGCTAAAAATTGCATTAATTTAAATTATTTCAATTTAATCTCAGTAAAGGTATGTACCGATGGCGCGGTATTTCTATAAATACGTATATATATTATATATATATATATATATATATATATATATATATATATATATATATATATATATATATATTAATGTCTGACATAGGTACAACATAATTAATCCACTTAAAAAGCATTTGGAAGTGTAAATGGCGCACTTAAAGCTGTTGTGGGGCGAAATTGCATAAATGTTAGACATGGCTAGGAGTGTGTGTGTGTGTGTGTGTGTGTGTGGGTATTAAATGTGCTTAAATATATGTGTGTATACATGTCTATGTGTGTGAGCTTTTGGCACATGAAATTCGCATCTTCAAACCAATAAACACGCAGTAGGAAAACGTTAAACGGCAATTGCTGCTGCTGCTGCTGCTGCCAAACGAGCACTAACAACAACTAACTGCAATAGCAACATTATCAAATACCGCAGCAAACATTTTGTTGCTTACGTAATCGGCAAGTTGGCCAAAAGCAAAACATTGGCTAAAATCGTTTGCTGCCAAATTGCATTGCCAACATTTGCTTCTTTTTTCTTTTTTTTGGTTGAGCTTTTGCCTCTTTTGGGCATCGTGTGAAACTCGTGTTGGCCATGTGGCATGCAGCAAGTGGGTGTGGCGCACAGCAGCAGCTGCCTTTTTGGTCAGGTGGCATCTTTAACACTTTGAGTGTTGCCAATTTGGCAGCTGTGCCTGCCTGTTAATTAGGCTAGGCTAATTTGTTGGCCAACCGACTGGCCTAAAGACCGCAAAGCCCCAAAAAAAAAATTAGAAAAAACTACAGTTGAGCTGGAATTGGAGTCAGATTTTGGTACGAGTGAAAGTTTTGAAACGAGCGGAATGCTGGAAGGGGGGGGGGACGCTGCTCGACAAATGCAACGCTCTGTGATAGGCTCGAAATTAACATAATCTATAGATTGTTATGGTTAAATATCGAATATCATAAATTCATTAAGTAGAGAGTTTACTGAGGCAGCGACCTTGTGGGGCCAGCCAGCCAGCCAGCCAGCTGAATGCAAAAGTGAAAAACTCCAATCCGAAGAGTTATGAGTGCATTTAGAAAACAGTTAAAAAAGAAAAGCAAAACAGTTCCGAAAGCGCATCATCAAGACAATTTCGAGCTCTAAAAACAAAGACAAAGACAATGATGAAGAAGAAGCAGAATAAAAGCAAAATAATCAAAAAAAAAAAATCAGTTAAAATTTGCATGCAAAGTTACTTAAGATAATTAGCATAGCAAATTGTTGTAAATCTATTTCAAATAAGAACAGACGAAGCGTAAAATTATACTTATGTCTATAGGGGAGAGACGGTGGGAATGGCACTTGAGCAGGGCGACAATGGGAAACAAAGTGCCAAAGCGTTTATGCATATTGAAATTCTGGGTATAAACGCAGCTCAATTGGCTTAATAAGCAGTTGCTTAAATGCTGCCGTTCTATGCAATTCTCAGGAATGTGAATTAGCTTAGCGAATGACTAAATAGTTGAGGCATACATAATTAGTGTAGTTAGAGACATATCAATGACAGAACTTTGTGTGTGGCTGATAGTTACGTAATGGAAGCTAATCTACAAACCGAAATGAAAAGTGGTTTACAAATGTCTAGGAAAACCACAATGCGTTGACGTTGCTGTGGATAGAAAAAAATACTTGTTGAATTATATGTTTGTCAGATTTAATATTGTTAATAAATTGTTTAATAATTTTTGCTTATATATTTTAGATAATTACCTAAAACAGTTTCAGGCTTATGATATTTGTTCTCAAAAATAAATATGATATATATAACTGATCAAAATATATCAACTTAACTAAACTCCGCCCAACTTCTTGCTCTTTCTAGACCGAAACCAATTGTGAAATGTATCGCGCTGTCATGGAGGAAGTTGCTCGCTTCTTTGAGCGCTATCAACAGCAGCAGCAGCAACAGCAGCAGTTGCAACAGCAACTGCAACAACAGCAGCAGCAGCAGCGTCAACAGCTGGCGAATCGACACAGCTTAGGCGGCCTGGGCGAGCAGATTTCGCGCTCAAAGAGTCTGCATCATGTGCAGGGCGTGCAGAGCGATCCGAATGGCTGTCTTGTTGATGCAACTGCTGGCAGCGGCTGCAGCAGCTCCAGTGTCTCGGCCGCCAACTCCGCCTCGTATCTGCGCGCGCGCAGCAGCACCAACTTGATGCTCAACAAATCGATGCTGACGATGAACGAGGAGCACAGCTACGAGAGCATTGCGCCCGCCGGCAGCTACAATGCCTTCAAGGACTTTACCTGGTGAGCGCGAAAGCTATGCACAAGTCTGAATATTTGCTAATCCAACTCATTTCGTCAACAGGCGTCGCTCACCCAAGAAGCTGGGCGGCTGCAAGTCACGGTTGTCATCGCCCGAAGCAGCCGAGGAGAAGCTCAATCAGGAGGCATTTCGTCTGGCACGCACCATACGCAATCTGTTGCACACATCGCAGCAGCAGCCGGATCTCACGATGCTGCCACACGGCCAGAGAGTCCGAAACCAGAGTCTGAAGGGCAACTCTGTGTTGACGCTGCTGGCGCCGCCACTGCACAATTCAACGAGTCTCGATGCAACGCTCAATCAACCAGCTGAGAACACCAACATCAGCACAAGCACCACAACAACTGCAACTGCAACTGCAACCACCACCACCACAACCACCATAAACAACAACAACAGCTCCACTAACAGCGCCACCACGCCAGCTGTTAGCCCGGAGCTGATCTTTTTGCGCGCCAATACGATGCGAGATTCTCGCCTGTCGCTGCGCAGCTCTACCGATAGCTCTGTTCATTCCACCATCTCATCGACGGCCTCGTCCTCGTCGAAGATTGAAACCGATGAGGAGAACCACACGGCCAACAGCAACAACAAGCAGAGCCCAACAGCTGCCAATAGCAATCAGCACAATGGCTCGAGCACCGAAGATGAGAGCGGCTTCAGCTCGATTAGCTCCTTCCATGATGTGGGTCTGCCCCTCAGCTCAACCTTGATAGGTGGCAATAGTTGCCGTCTCTCGCTCTCCACAGAGAGTCGCAACTCGACGCTGAAGTCGGCGCTGAATGTGGTGGGCGTGCCACTGCAGCCACAGCATTCGCCCAGCAGTAGCACCAGCAGCAGCACCTTGAACTGCCAATCGCCCGCGAAAACCTATCGGAATGCGAATCGATATCAGCGCTTCTCCACGCTCTCCAACGAAGATGCAGCCACTGTGCTCTGGGTGTAGGCAAAACGCATTTTTAGCTCCCGTTTAAAATTAAGTTTTAGTTATTGTTTTTTTCGCTTTCACTAGTGCCTCTCGTTTAGTTGTAGCCGTTCCTTAATGTTTAAAATTGTGTACTTTATCCAAGTATGATAATGTTTTAATGTATTTAGTTGCACTTTCTTATCATTAAATACTTTGCATTTTTAACTCTAATTTTTTGTAAATTTGTAACTTAAGTTTTGCAGTATTTATACGATTCGCAGCTATAAATAAATATAAAAGTAAATCTAACATTAAACGAAAGTTTGTCAAAGCCTCTGTTAGAGATCGCGGCGAATTCATGTTTCTATGTTAAACCAATCAAATGGATAACAGACTCCTCTCTCGCTCCCTTTTTCACTACACTCCTTGCTCGAAACTTTCGCTCACATTTGTCAGTCAGTGACAGCTAGCAATAGTGACATCTCGCTCTCTCTCACACTTTTGTGCTGTCAACTCAACTGACGTCGCTGCTCAACACTCAGAAATGACAACGGCAAAAATGATTAGTCGAAGAAAACAAGGCGTAGGGAAAGGTTTAAATCGGTTTTAAAATTTATAAAATTGTTTTTTTTTTTTTTTTAGCATTTTGAGAATTTTCAAATAATATTGAGCACAAGATAATAACGCAGCAGGCTTTGGCTTCAGGTATCTGTAACATCTCTTAGCATTTTTTGTCAATTGCTCCGTTTCAATCTGCATTCTTTCTGATTGTTAGAATTCCTCGTTTCGGCACGTTACGTTTCGCTCCAAACTTTTCGGTATTTCCGCAATATTCCGGCAAACGCACTCATCGCTAATATACTTATCGTTAATTATATGCTACTCTTTAAACGGGGTAGACGGGTGTTAACTAGAAACAATATCTGTTACGATGGCCAGCGCCCAGTTGCAAACGTTCGAGCCATCGGTCTTTGAACCGAATAAATTTCTGCAAGGTCGCTTGGATCAGTCCGTCCATAACGAGAAGCACGAGCTGCACAAGGAACGGGACCATGAATTGGAAAATATGTCTGGAGAGCAGATGGAACATACATATAAAATCGAGTACAAGCATCCTCTAGAGCATGTCTGGACACTGTGGTACCTGGAGAACGATCGCACCAAACACTGGAAAGATATGCTCAATGAAATCACACAAATAGATAGCATCGAAACATTTTGGGGGTACGTCTCTCACTCTCTCCCTTTCTCACTTCTGTATCTATATAGATGTTTGAAACTTCCAGCTTATACTATACCATCAAAACACCATCAGAACTCAAGATCGGCAGCGATTATTACATGTTTAAGCAGGGCATACAGTAAGCTCAATATATAGTTCGGCATAATACTCGAAAATCTTAGCGATATATTTCACCCACAGACCCATGTGGGAGGATGAGGCAAACATAAAGGGGGGCCGCTGGCTCTTCACTGTCGGTAAGGGCTCCAAATATGCCTTGGATCGCATCTGGTTGGATATATTGTTAATGATGGTGGGCGAGTCCTTTGAATATGCCAGTGAAATCTGCGGTGCTGTGGTCAATATACGTGCGAAAAGCAATAAGATCTGTGAGTAGATTAAAAATAGTTATGCATGCTTCAGACTGTTACGATGGGATTTCTCGCTTGCAGCTGTTTGGACGGCGAATGGCACCAATGAGCTGGCCGTCTTAGAGATTGGTTTCAAGTTGAAAACCTTATTACACCTCCAATCGCACAATTTGCAATACCAGCTGCATTCGGATGCGATGTCTAAAATAAATTCTGGGGTCAGATCTGTATATAGTCTATAACAGTTATAATATTTTTTATAATTGCGTATGTTCAGCATATAAGACTAGCGTAGTATAAGTGCTCATTAGTATAAGAACTTAATTGGATATATTTTTGACCCAAATTGTATTTTGAAATTCCAGCAAAAAATTCAGACGGCAAGACAAAAAAAAAAAAATTCCGTAACCTATTTATTATTGCTAATAAAAATAATTGTTCGCCGCAGATTAATGAAAGGGCAATTAGAAGTCTTTCAATTCACACCATAGAAAAAATAAATTCAATTTGCTTTTTAGGTTTTATATCATTGTGACGTATATTAATATATATTTCTATATATATCTTAAAAATCATCATGCTCCCTTACAATACAACGTTAATGGCTGTATTTGCCCGTGTCTCAAATAAATTGAATGAATTTAAAAATTAATCGTTTTGTTTTTTAAATTTACTCAGTAAACATTCACAGCTTTTGCAATGCCGAACAAAGATGAAATCGAAACGATTTTGCTTTTCAGTGCGTGAATGCGATTTCAAGTCACTAATACGATTAGTTACATTATACGATTACATTGAACATATAGATAGAGTACTATATATATTAACATATACATATATGTATATATATGTGTCTGCGAATATGAAAGAACTATTTACAATTATTCATAGAATTGAGCGCTACAAATACAAATTCATTGAGTGCGCCTACAACAACGCAAACGCTTCAACATTCGCGCGCGACAAATAAATCTTATAAAATTCTAAAATTACGACCTTAAACTGATTGGACGCGTGATTTTTTGTTATTGTTTTGTTTTTGAGATTACGAATATCGAAAATATGAATTATGATTACGCATGCGTACAAGCGAATGTGTTTGTAACGAGACGTACTTAAAAGCCTACACAAAAAGTTCAAATGGAATACGCTTATTGAACGAGTTGAGCATTAGCCAGGGCCAGGCTCAAGCTTCGCCGGCTAAATTCGTCCCACGACGGCCTTGTTTTTGCGCGTGGGCTGCACCGACAGCGGTGGCACGACCAGCAGCTCTGACTGTGTGGATGGCGAACTGCTGCGCATGCTAGCACAATCCTCATCATCTACTTCCTGTTGATAGGCATTGGATATAGTATATTTATATCAATTTCTATATGGCACACGCGCTTACATTAATATTGGTGCAGCTGGCCAGACGCATCTGTGCCAGCTGCGAGGCGGGCGTCAACGAGTTGGTGCTGCCAAACGGCGAAGTCATCATTGTGGACACAGCACGCTTTAGCTTGTTGGGAGTTTTGTTAAACGAAAAGGCGCGTCCCACCTGCAGCAATACAAATCAATGTTTATTTTGATGAAATGAAATTAAGTTAATTTATTAACGCACCTTTAGACGCGTCTTGGCAGCCAATTTAAAGGCCTTGCTCAATGTGCTGACATTGACATCGCTGATATCCACCTCCAATTCCTGTGAAGTGCGACTCAGCATCATTTTGTCCTGCAAGCATCACAAATGTTAATTGGTTTATATAATTTATTGGCGTCTCGGCTAAACTCACGGCATCTGTGCGGCACGTGTGCGCTGCAATTTGCATGCACAACTTTTTGAGATAGACCAGCTTATCCGTTTCCTCGTCAATGATGCTGAAGGTGTAGAGCTTCTCCTTGTCGCCACGCTGCAGCAGACCGAACGCACGCGCGCTGTCCGTAACGTCGATGACAAAGCGTATCGTATTCAGCGATATCAATTTGATGTGCTTGTGCGTTTTGGCCGTGCTGGGCGATTTGGCTGTATTGAAGCCACGCGAGCGTCGCTTGCACAGCTCTATGGAATCGGAGAACAAGTAGAGCAGTAGACTATCGCCACGCCCACTCAGTGAATCGGACAGTTCGTTGACCTCACACTTGGATATAAAGCTGCGATTCGAGCTGACCAGATGCGCTGGGCAGCCGTCGATATCGTTGAATATGTCAAAGATGGCCATGCGCGATTCCGTACGCCGTTTGTCCTCGTTGATGTGCAGCGTCACCTGCTTGATGGCCTTGAGCGCATCCTCGAGACGAGCATGATCCGCATTGCTGCCGCCCGTGTGCTTCAATATATCATTAAGCAGCAGACTAATGCTGGGCAGGCGCTGCACGGGCCGGATCATGAGATCCTGCAGGCTCTGGCGTCCGCACTCCGGCTTCGTTTGATTGATTTTGAGGAAGGCGTGGAAGCGTGGATATTCGCGATCACAGTACTGCAGCTGTTCCTTCATCTGCTCGTAGAAATTCACATAGGGTGGATAGGCCTTGATGAGCTCATCACGATGCTGTATAATGATGTCCCCGATGAGGCAGTCCTCGCGCCAATTCGCATGCAGCTTACGCAGATGCTCCAGCATGCTCTGATGCACCTCGTGTATGGGCAGAAAGTTGCCAAAGATTGATTTGATTTCGGATTTATTAAGCAGCGGATCATTCGTTTCGGCTAGCTCCTCCAATTTGTTTTTGAATAGCTGTGCGCAAAAAGAGTGGTAAACATTTGAGTATTGTTTGGTAAAGACTCAATGGCATTGCTCTTACATTGAGTATGGTATCTAGGATGCCCACATAGTTGGACTCTGTGGTGAAGAAGTCCATAAAGTGATTGAATCGCATGGATTTCTTGGTGGGTGTGGCCTCACTAGCCTCTGGCTCCACATGCAACAACTTATCATTCTCCAGTTTATCGGGACTGGTGGTGCAGTCAAAGAAGCTATTCGAAACGGACAACAGGCCAGCATCCGACACTGAGGAGCGTCGCTTGCCCGACCCCAACGGTGTGCCCTCCAATTGAATGCGCTGCGAGAAACGCTTCCGTTTTCGCTTGTTAAAGCTAATCGGCAGCGAGTCGCGACGATCCGTGCTGGGCGTATTCGTAATGCTATCCAAATACTAAAAGAGGAATTGATTAAACAATTTGTAGCCGGCAGATGGATTCGTATGCACTTACATCGCCGAACAGATAGTCCATCTCATTGGCATAGCCATTCTGTATGGTATACCAGAACCAGTCCGATTTCAGAATGTGGGTGTTATGATTCTTGGGCTCCGGCTTCGACACGGTCGTGTGCTCGTCCACAACCTGATGGGCGTGCGTTAGATAGATAGATAGATAGATGGATCAGTACAACAATTCGATTGCCACAAAAATAATAAACGATATTAAAATGTGGATGAGAAATAAAAATGTTTTGTTTGTAGCCAAATGCATTCAATACAATCTTAAATCAAGCGTCTAACTAATTCAAATCTATTGTACAGTTCACCAACGCAGCACCAGCAGCAGAGCAGAGCAGCACAATAAATTATATATAGATTAGAGAATCTATATCAGAATTTCAAATCAAATTATGACCAAACAAAACATTTTTAGTGCACATTTTTGGCTAACACTTTGAAACGGGCATTAAAATCGCAAGCAAAACAAAGATCATAAACAATAGAGTAGAAAACGAAATAAATAAAAAAGAGAGAGAGAGAGAGAGCGAGCAAATAATATTATATATGAAATTGTTTATCTCGAGAATTCCTGCCATCGAATGTACTGAAACATTTGTGCAAATATTTGTTAGTCTATACCAAACGCCCAGCCTTTATGTACATTATGTTTATTTGTTATTATTATAATCTTTTTTTTTGGGCATTCTTGAAGCATTATTAACATTTATTCAAGCGGAACGTGTGCTGTTTGATTAATATTTATTGTGCTGTTGTTGTTGCGTGTGTGGTGCTCGGAAAACAGTTGGAAAATAGAGACATTAGCAGAGAAATATTTAGAAGATTAATAGAGGTACAGAATGATCAAACACCGCACCCAAATTATGACTTACAAGAACTACATAAAAAACATAACCATAAACAATTAACATGTAATTTGATTCAATTTGTTGCTTAAAACTTTTCGAATTTGGCCTGAAAATGATTAATGGAGACAGATTCGATCCGCAGCTCGTTAAACAGCTGAAAAAATGTTGAAAATGCGCAAAGAATTTAACCAAAAAATTGAGCACAAAATGTTTCAATGCAAACGGCGACGAAATAGAGAAGGATGAAGTCAAATGGAAAGTAAAGAAACTGCTCAAGCTCATAGTTGACTTTGTCTAATATAAATAAATTATATTTGATTGAACTTGGAGCAGTTTCTTTAAAAAGCCATAAACAGCTTTTATGGAATAGCTTAAGAATGTCCTATAAAATGCTTTTTGCTGTGCCATTTCAAAGTGTTTCCAAGTTGTTTGGGTTTTTGGATGATAATCCATTTAAGTACCATTTGCTCGTCGGTTGTCGGCTTGGCAGCATCCACGGGCACAGCGATCAATGATGATGATGCAGATGACGATGATGATGTTGATGTGATTGTTGTTACGGATGCGCTCGCTTTCAAGGGCAACAAAGTAGAGGCTGAACCTGAGCCAGAGACACAGGCAGTGGCAGTAGCAGTAGCAGTAGCAGCGGAGCAGGCGAATGCGTTGACTGCGTCTTTGGCAAGGCCGTTGGCATTGTTAGTTGTTAGTGTTAGGGAGCAGCTAACGGCACTTGTGCCCCCACCCACAGGTCCAAAGAGACGTTTTGCCGTTTTCTTAGACGCGGACGCGCTGCCGCCGACACCAAAACGTTGCAACGGCGCCTTTGGCGTCTTAAAGCCGCTGTCCAATGGCCCACCATCGGGCGTGGCCTCTCGCTCGGCCCGGCGGCTGCTGCTGCGCGTGATGCGATCGCAAATGCTGCGCAACGCCTTCACTGGCTTCCTGATGGACTCGTTCAGCGTGCTATTGATGCTGGCCAGCGAGCAGATGGAATCGTCCGCCTCGACTGTCTCGCTGCCCAGAAACGTGGATGTGTCTGCAACGGCAATCGAGCTGCGCCGAGTGCGCAGCGTTTTGATAATGGGCGTGCGATCGGCCACGAAGCTCATGGAGCGCTTCAGAGTGCGCGTTATGGAACCGGTGCGTATGAGCTTTGGTTTCTTGGTGCTCGCGGGCAGAGCAAACGAGTCCACAGACATCAGCGAGACACTGTCAAAGCTGTCGCGCTTGCGCTTCAACTCATTCTCAGCCGCCGCAGCAGTCAGATCATCCGTTTCCATATCGCATTCGTTGATCGTGTCGATGGTCAGCAGCTTGGCCGGCGCTATTAGAATCGGAGACAGTCGCTCGGCATTGCTTTGAAAGTCGTCAGCGGCCAGGGGGCTGCCATTGCTGCTGGTTGGCGTGCCGGCGGCAATAATAGCGCTGCAAATTTTATTGCTCTTCGGCGTGCTGGCCTGCACGTCCTCTTCGTCCGCAGAGTCGGGCAGTGGCAGCTCCTCCGGCTGCTGCATGTCGCCCAGTTCGACAAACAGACGCTCATCGAAATGTATATCGTCCAGTTCGCCCGATTGATTCTCCTTATCGGACGCCGGCTGCTGTTGCTGCTCATCCAGTTCGTCGTCGAGCTGGGGTTGCTGCTGCTGCTGCTGCTGCGGCTGCTGTTGCTGCTGCTGCTCTGCCTCATCGGCTGAATCTGTGTCAGTTTTGGGGGACTTGGGGCTGCTGCATATTTGGGTTTTAGTGTTAGTGTTGTGGTTAGTATCAGTGCTAGTGCTAGTAGAGCTAGAGCTAGTGCTTGTAAGGACAGCGCCCGTATTGGGCATCACCTGCAAGATATATATATACACAAGAGTCAGCCATAAGACACACAAACAAACAAAACGTTTAAGCCAAGTGCCAATAAAAAGTGAGTTGCATGCAGAGTACACAGCGAGAGCGAAAAAAAAAAAACAATTTAAATAGAAAAGCGCCGCAATTTGGGGCACATCACTCACGACATGCGAGCACTCGGGATCGTCCAGCTCGGCACAGACGCCGCCGTTCTCCAGCAGCACATCGACCATGTGTTGATGCTCTTCGGCGGGAAAGCCAAAGAAGCAAATCTTCTGCCCCTCGAACGCCTTCAATCGATGCGCCTTTGTAAAGCTATCCTGCGTGGCCTCAAAGCCCAGCGAATTGCGCGCTGACCAAGCGGCGTACACCCAAGCGGGTCGCACCACAGTCAAACGAAAGGTTTTGGCGTATCTGCAGATTGAGAAAGGATTAATTAACACTTGTGGATAAAAAGATTTCCTGCTGATTAAATTCATTAAAGCGTTTATATTTGCTTCCAGTTTTGATTTGAATAATCTCATTTGAGTTTCGATATTGTGACTACTCACTGATACTTCTCGCCGCCACTGTGATTGCATATCAGATGCGTGGTCTTTGTATTTAAATCTTTTTTGATGCAACCGCCCATGGAGTGTATGAGATTCACCAGCTTTGTCTGCATTGGAAGATATTTTTAATTAAATTGCGATATTTTGGGGGAATTTATTCGTGTGCTGCACTCACCAGCTCATCCTTTTTGCGTATGCCCGTGAAGCAAGTGACTACACCACGCATCGCATAGTTATAAATGGGCCTGGTGTTCTGGCCCAGCGTCTGCTTCATCTCAGCCGCGTACTTCAAAGCGGGTGGACCCAAAATGCTGCAATGCAGAATATGAAATACGAGTGTAAGTGCGAGAGTGAGATGGAGGGCGAGTGGGAGTAAGAGAGATCGTTAAATATTTATGTGGCACACTTTTGAGTTATGCAAGGCGAGATTTGTAATGCCCCAATTGACCTTGGCCGTTGCGGCGCTCTTGCAGTAGCCATATATCAATTATTCGAATCACTCAAGACTATAAATCGGTTATAGGCGCATTCAATTGCACAAACAGAGGCAGACACGAGCACTGCCGTGCGATCAGGCGATCCACGAATGACTGCAACTTAACAATTTCCCCGTTCGAGAACAGTTGCTCAGTTGCGTTGCGACGCGTCGTTCCCATACACACAGCAAACAGAGACAACGACTGAGATATCTAGAGAGATTGATAGATATACACACGCGACACCAGGTGGCAATTGGATGGGGTATGTAAACAACAATCAAAAGCCAGACGAATTCCCACTGAACTTTGACTAGAACAAGCTATCTCAAGTTCAGCCCCAACCCCAACCACAGCCACAGCCACATCTCATGCAACAATCAATTTGTTTAAGGGCTTTTTGTTTATGACGAAGCACATGCCACACAGTCAGGCTGGCCGCGTACCGGAAGTTTTTATAAACAAATCAATCGAGCGGAAGTGGGCGGATGCTGCCCGCGTACTACTGCCCTCTGCCTGCCTCTTTGCCAGTCCTTTATGATATTTTTAATATTGAATTTAATTTATGTACATTGCATTCATCGTTCATTCATGCGTCGCTTTCAGCTGCGGCCTAGGACATACGCTACATCACGAGCAGCAGCAGCAGAAATTGTATAAACAATCAAAGTTCCAGGAAATAATGTTTTTTTTTTGGCAACAATTATGTATTGAATGGGCAGAGCTAAAGATTGACATGGCGCATACTTAAGTTAGAGGAGGAATGAGTTTGACTAAGATTGATCAAATGTAAATTGTAAGAAATAAAATAATTTCGAATAGTTAAGTCTTACTTCCTTGCATAAATAAACGAACTAAAAGCTTTTTTCGCCTGCCTTTTCTCTAGTAAGAGTACACAGAAAGCTCTAAATATTTTAAATATTTTTCATAAAAATATATATAAATAAGAAAGTGATATATGTAGACTTAGCAACAAAGTGGCGCATAGTAAATAATCGATTTGGCGAAGAGATATTTATGAAAATCTAAACTAGGTTAAGGAAGTGTGCATGCTTAACGAATGAATATTTTAAATATATATAGAAATAAATCAAGAGATATGCTAAATGAAAGGCCATATTGAAGCACAGCAAAGCAATGTCCGAGTGTTGAATATTTTTTATAAATATTTAAATTGATTGCCACAGTGTTTAGCTGAAGTTATAGAAACTTCTTTACGCTATTTTAGAATTGAGATTTTGTTTCTCCCACAGTCGATTGCACAATGCATTTCGTTTCAGTCGAAATAAGCCGATTTGGAAACTCAAGACTTGTTTCATAGAGCACAACGAACACGCACCGCACTTCAATTTCACTTCGATAAGGCGAGACTTCTCACAGCTTTCACACAGAGTCAGACTGCACTTGTTTCACACACACCTACTCCACCTGAGGCTCTTACCACAAATAGTTTTCCATCTATATGGAATGCTTAGGCAAACGTTAAGTCTTTATGCTTCAGCCTAAGCTGAATGGCACAGAGTGATATATAATGTATATATTTTTATATATTTATTGGTAATATATGAAAAGAACGATTTGATGATTCTAACGGCACAGCTGAAACTGAACAAAAATACAACTGTTGCCGCGCTGTGAACTGTGGAAAATGATTGAACCGAATGCCGAGCGGCGGCGGCTGCGACGGCGACGGCGACGGCAGCTGCGAAACGCAATGGAATGAAAAATTGTGGAAATAGAAAATGCCACTTGATGGCACACACTCAAGTGCCAAATGCCAAACTCACACACACACACACACAGAGAGAGAGAGAGAGAGAGAGAGAGAAAAATGTAGCTGTAAGCTGCGCAAACATAGAGAAAACCCAAATGACAAAATGATAAACAAAGAAGCGTAGAAAAGCTGACCGAGCAGGTGTGACTTTTGAATTTATGCAAATATTTGACAAATAAAAAAAGAGAAGAAAATATATATAAATATATTATATATCAATGGAATTTCGTAGAATAAACTTATGACGGAGCAGAAGGAAAACCCAGGCGCAACGCTCTGCTTACTCAGTGCAAAGAAATGCGCAGCGCGTGCTGCCCAGCTGAAAGATGAAAGACGAGCGCTAAAGGCTGACCTCCAAAATCGGATATATGTACATATAAATATATGGATATAAAATATATATGCATCATATATAGTATCTGTTTATGGATTATGGACAATCCATGAAGAACTTGTTGCTCGCAAAGTGCGCTGATCTTTAATACCCAAACAAGCACAGCCCAAGCAGCCACCCAGCCACACTCGAACTTTGCGAGGGTCAAAACTATAGAGCAGTCAATGACAGCAAGAGCGTTGAGCACTGCAGCAGCACCCAGTCCCCCCAACAAGCCTCAACCACTACGCCTACCCCCAACCCTCACACACACAATTAATTAGCCATGCTGAAAACTTATAAATTATAAAGACGCACCGCTTGTCTGTGTCTATACATATATCAAGATTATTATTATAAACAAAATATGTATAGTTTATATATATTTTTATTTTCTGCGATTTGAGGATTTTTTATTTTTTATTGTTGGTTTTTCTTTACGTTTTTTTTTTTGTCAAGAATTTCCGACTTGTTGGCGACGCTTTTCACACTTTGCCATCGTGTTCCACATATAAAACATTTTTATAGAATCGTGGCGCCAATAGATTGCTGCAATATGACGCACCCCCGCAGTAGCCACAATTCCCACCTCCTTTTATATATCATATATACATACACATATATGTAAATATAAATATATATATAAATATAAAGATAACCACCTCTGCAATCATGTGAACAAGCGATTCATTTTGATTTCATTGGAAGTGCGCAAAGTTTTCGGCTGAACGCATTCCTATGCCAAAAAAAAATATGCAAATTTTCATTAAGCATTTTGTGTTTAAGGTTTCCCCAAATAGGCAATGCCCCCAAGGGGGACATGCAAATGTATTTCTATGATTCAGTTTGTATGTTTTAAAAATACATTTCTTAGTACTCTTAAGTGCATAGAGCAAAGCTCATATTTAGCCAATTAATTAACAAGATATTTTTGGAATCAATTTGTGCGAGCTTAAGAGACTGTTAAGTACGTTTGTGTGTGTGTGTGGGTGTGTTTGTAATTCTGAAAATCCATTGAGGGAATTTTTCTCAACAGCTGTGCGCCTCTATGCATGCATTTTCGCGGGAAGCACCAAAAAGTTTTACTGAATTCTATACACAGATGAAAGACCATATGTTGCATAGCAATTAACATAGACTTACATTGAAAGGCTTCACTTTAATTGGAAGGAGAATGGGTTACATTTGCACATTGTATGGTTGGTGTCATTGTAGTATATTGGAAAGCAAATTAGAATGCGGAACTGGAGCACTACTAACTATTTAATGCCCGCTCACAGACCAGAGGATATGTTAAATTTGTCCATATGGAGCAGGAGATTATTCTCCAATAATTAACCAAAAAGAAGACTTCATCTTTATCTGCAATCATTCATCAAATAGTAAGCAGTATGACTTGATGCTTGAGCCATTTCGCAACACTAGCCGTAACATGTCCACCCCCATTAAGTTGACTGTGCCACTATAAAATTCAGAATTTGCATTCGTAATTTGTTTACAGAACTTGCATGAGTAAGCTTATCTGCCGACAAATGTGACAATAAATATATTTCGAATAATATTCTCAGCTAATTGGCAACTATTTATAAGAGTCGTGATGAATTCATTTCTGTGCAAAATCCCATAAAAAATCAGCCACTTATGTATATGCTAAACTATAAACAATTTAATGGCAAAAAAAAAAGGAAAAATAACAAAAAGCGAAAGAAAACACAAACAAACGAAACATGAATGAAAATTTTTGGCAAATAAATAATACACGGCTTCCGCTTCTATTCTAGTTCCCTTTTACATAATTCGTGCGAAAAACAAAATAAAAGGAAGAGAACTGATGTTTAACACGAAAGCATAGCAAAACAGGCAATAGAGATACATACATATGTATGTACATATTCCCCTTGCCAGGTCCCAATGCCCCATATGCTTCCATATTCCATCTTCCTCCATATGCCACAAATTGCAAACCCACAACAAACGCATTTTTCGACCTTGAATATGATCGTAAATAAATAAAACAAAAAATTATTATTATTATTGTTAATCTCTAATGAGGCAGAGAGCGTGCATGTTTTTTGTGTGTTTTTATACCCTGGAATTTATAAGGAGTGGACAAATGGTCTAACAGGCTGCCGAAACACGATCTAATTAATTGGGAATTTTTTGCTTATGAATCTTTTGTTGTGACTAAGCATAATATGTTTATGAATTCAATTTTTTAGTGAAAAGCGCCAAACTCGGAGGGTAAATCAAAATGTTTTTGTTTTTAGACTCAACTTCATATTAGTTTATCAAAATTAAACTTAGAAGCTTCTCTGTTGCCTTTAGGGTATCCTCTAGTCTTGCACTGCCAATTAAAATACTCTAGTTATATTTGTTGTTTTTGCTGTTGTCTTTTTTGATTTAAATGCGGCTATTACTGCGCAGCGGGTAAATTAATCAAGCGTGGAAGAAAATGTCGTGGAAGCCTCAAATTTGACAACAATTTGTAGCAAATTTGCAGAAAACCAAAAATAGATGCGAGATAGAGCGTGCCCGACTTCCATGTACTCTGCAATGAGCAGCAGAATACAGAACTGCCAAAAATATACTCAGCAACTTTATGCCATATTATTCCTAATATTCCTAAGTTTTTTGTCTTTATGTTGAATAAATTTTCAAATAAGAAAACTTAGTTTCGAAATATCTCGTCTATATAATATGCCTTCCATCCACACAAATGTATTTTTGCAGGGTATATAACAAATATTGAAAAGCATGAATTGTCAACGGATTTTGGTTTTGGTGCTGTCAATCTCTACCCTCTAAATAGTGAGTAGGGACGCTTGGGCGTGAGGCAGAGCAGAGCCGACATGCGTATGTCTCAATTTCAAATTTGGCTGCTGTTGGTGCTCCACTCGTGGCACTCCGTGACGCCACGACGCGTCTTATTCAATTTGCTGACATTATGTATGTATTTATAGCTGTCAAAGATCTGGCTACGGCAAGCCATATAAAAATAGAGAAAGAGTATGCAGAAGGCAAACACTTACCATTCCTTTTGCTTGTGTATGGCATCAAAGATCTCGTCCTCGAAGTCCTGCAGCACATAGAATGTACGCCAATCCGCATCGTTAATGACGTCCTGCCCCGTCTCCGATTGAATGACGGGCATGCCAAAGCTCTCGGCTGCCTGCAGCGTCCCCGCATCTCTACCGGCCTCGCCCACCAGGCAGATGCGTGTGGGCAGCTTTGACATAATGGACATTTCTGCAAATGGAAAACGACACACAAGGCATTAGTACAACCGATTCTACATTCTATATATAGCCTGAAGCTTATAGTGCTTAAGTGTGCAAAGAGGGCACAACATAGGCGACATTGTCCAAGAATGTTGTTCAGTTTATCAGCATTTCTTCAAATAAGATATTCAGACATCGATGCAAAATAATAAAGCTGACTGATCTGTAGGATATTTATAATTTATGATTATTTTTTTAGCAGAATCTATAAATAGAAACTTTATGTGGATTTATAAGTTTTGAATTTTTACTCTGCATCCATTAAATTAACTCATTTGTGAAAATGTATGTAAGAAGCGGGAGAAAGCGTGGAAGACCACATAAAATATATATATTCTTGATCAGTAGGACCATCTTATTTAATATAACATCTGTCAAAATATCTCGTAAATTTTTGATAAGTTTTAGCTTTATTTTCCTATTAAGAATTCCACTTGAGCTATTTTTGAATAATTATTATAAACTTTGGCTAAATTTTGATTGTTACTAGATCTTTGGATCATATGGAAATACTAATATAAACAAAAGAAATACTGAAATAAAAATACAAATTCTACACGTATTCTAGTTAAATATAGTTTGCGTATATAAAAACCAAGTACATTTAATTACTTTAACTTATATATATATATATATTGTGAATCTATAATAGATATAAGCATGTGATTTGTTTATAATTGATGAGCTGATTTGCTGGATTGCCTTCAACCCTCGCACACGCCCTCTTGAGTAGCGCACTAAAAATTGTTAAGTACACTTTGTTCAAGTGCAGAGCAGCAGCAGCAGCAACAGCCGCAGCAGCAGTAGGAGATGGAAGAGGGGGTAGTTTAGGCGAGAGTATTCAAAGTTTTTGGCGCTATGATTTATGGCCATCAGAGTTTCTTTTTGTGCTTATTTGTTTGTTTATGCAAATTTCGAACTGTTGCGCAAATAGAAAACAAACAAAATGCAAGACAAAATAGAACCAATAGGATCGCTCTGAAATATGTAGCTCTTGGCCAGAGATTCGTATCCACAGCTGAATGAAGGGCAGAGTCGATTATTTAGACGCAATTTTGTGAGCTGTTGACATCAATTTTAATTGTGATCGCCAAGTGCTGATTGTTGCAATTAATATTATTGTTTGTTGTCTATACCTAACGGCGGCACCCCGGCCCCCTCCCACCCGTCTGTGACCTTCAGCTCATTGCCATCATAGTTTTGACAAGTCAAAGCAAAGAGAAAGCGATTGCACCAAAACACGATGACGTCTACACGAGTTGCTCAAGTGCACACAAATTTTCCAACAGCCACCCAGCCTCAGAGCCCCTGTCCGACACGCCCAACATCTGCCCCCACTGCTGCTACCCCAGAATTGATTGCACATGCATTTGTGCATTAATTTTATCCAGAATTGTGCTGCTGTAACTGATGCCAATTGCGCTTTTGTATCTCTCTGTCGAAGCAGACGCGTCGCCACTTGGACAATTGAACGAAGTCCAGACTATCTCTCTCTCTCTCTCTCTCTCTCTCACTCGCTGGCGGGCAACACAGCATCTGCTTTCACAGTGGGGAATAAACAGGAGTTGTTGCTTTCGCTGCTCTTGTTGTTGTCGCCGCATGACGCATGAAATTTTTAGAATAACTAAGTTTTAAAATAAATATTTACGGTGTCTATATCTGAATAAAATATATAGTTTGTGCAGTGCATGAAAGGTATTGGGCTTTAGCTCAGTAACAGTCCAAACATCTGCGATAGAGTATATAGGGGTAGATCATGTATACTTATATAGTATACGCCTCGCAATTATTTATTGTATTGTTATTAAAGGCCCAGCTAAGAATCCAGTCATACAATATGCGACTGCAACAGCCATTTAAGTGCACAAAGCAACTTGTTTTAATTACTTTCCCAAGAATTTGAGCTCAAAACATATTTTTTGTATAATCATTATAAGGTAAACACCACAGCAAAATAAAAGAGTATTAAAATTGTTGATGGAACCACTTATTCAATGAAAATGTAACATTAAAAAAGTTCTTTGTGCTTCCAGAAATTTATCATTGAGCAAAATATTTTTTTGTCAGACTAAAAAAAATTGTTTTTAAAATTTAATATATGTATGTATATGCATGTACATGTTATATGTTTTAAAAAACTAGCATATATAACAAAAATTTCTGCTTGAGTTCAGAGTTTCTCTCTCTCTCTCTGGTCTGTTTGAATTTATTTGCGCCAAATTCCTTAAAGTGCAAAAACACGTTCTGAATTTCAATTTCAATTAAATTTCGTAGCGCAAAATTCTCAGACTCAAGTCGTTCGATATAAAATTTGTTTGCTGTTTGTGTATTGCTTTAAGAACAACCCTGAAGACACTTCAACCGTTACCTGGCCTGTGTAAGGAAATACCTGTAAAGTCCTCATACACTTGACATAGTGCGGCCTGTTTGAGATTCGTCTGTTTCACTTCCTCCTGGGCGGCGTATGTGAAATACGACCAAGCCTGACGACGAACCGTGACGAAATTTCGATGCGTGTTGCAGGCATTGCCAAAGCTAAGCTGAGAATGTTGAGCTGTCGCTGCCACTGGCAAGTGCAACATGCTGAAGCTGATGTTTAAGGATCAAACTCTGAACTGCAACTAAAATATCACCCGAGAATGTAGTGAAGCGGAAGCCACAGGTGCTCGCCCCCGTCGAAACGAACACAAATGTAAATACATGACACTAAGGGCAGAGTGCGAAACGACCCTCACAGGTGGTGGTGGCTAACAGAGGGAAATAATGGCAAGCATTTACTTTTCTTCTTTTTTTTGTGTTTGGGAAATTCCCTTTGCCGTTGCCTGCGCTGGTCAGTCTTTACTTCTACTCTTCTTCGTTTTCGTTGGCCACTTGCCAGGAAGAATTGATGAAAAACTAATTGAGTGGCATTTGTATGATGAAAATCATGGGGACTCTAGTTTTGATATTTCGCTAAAGGTTTTTTTTTTTTTGAACAGACTCATCAAAGTGGAATCTTGTAATAAAATTACGTTGTCAGCTGGCAGAGCCTTGGATCAGTACATTGCGACGACGAAGAGGCCTTCATACACACACACACACAGTTATACATATGTGCAGATGCGTTTATGTGTGTAAGAATGCCATTAACATTGAGCCGACAACCGAAAACATTGGCATGTGCGCGTTCTCTGTTAAGTATGTATACCCGGAAAGAGGGAAGAAGGACAGGCAGGGGAAAGCAGACATGCAAACGTGTGGTAGGTAAATCACTAGGCTCTAGTAACAATAACAAAAACCACCAAGAGAAACAGAGAAAGAGACAGAGAGAGATCAGAGGGTGAGCGCACGCAATTTGTTGGTTGTTCGTTGATCTACCTACAGTTAGGCAGGCAGGAACTTCGACACGGCGACTGCGCTTTCGGTTATTGTTGTTCCTGGGTACAGTGCCGGTTTGTTGAGAGCGCAGCGGGGCGAGGGGTGCACATACATTTAGCACACATATTTTAATACGCGCAAATCATTCACAACGATACATAAATATGTTTCGCACCGAAATAAATTTCAAAAAATTAAACAAAAATTGGCTTAAAATTCCCTGACTACAACAAGAAAGTACTAGCAAAGATATTTATTTGCTGGCAGTGACATTTTTTATGTGTGTGCTTAACGCCTGTGACATTGAAATATTAAAAATTGAAAGAAAAAAAATATATATCTATGTATTTATATAGAAATAAAGACAAACAGCGGATGTGAGGCAAAACAGCTGCTGTTTCCCCCCTATGCTATTCTATAATTCTCACTCTCACCTGTTTTTGATTGCTCCTCGATGGTCTCCATTTCGTTTGAATTGCATTAAATTTTGGACACACACACATACACTTAAAAACAGCTTTCGTGTTTGAATTTCTTTGTTTTATTATTTAATGTTGGTTTGTTTGCTATGATTTACTCATAGCTTGTATAATGCCCAATGCCAAAGCATCTTTGTTTTTGCACAATTAAATTGAACAACGCTTCGGTTAATTAAAAAGCGGCGCGCAAAATATCGCTGCCAAGCGCCAACAGTCACAATTTACACACACACTCACGCGTAAACGCACACAAACGAATTCCACTGAATGCAGCAGCACTAGCAGTCGGCGTCACTTTAAATTAGCACTTTTTGCAATCCTGTTTTTTATTTACTTAGCATACACGCGGTTAATTGCACAAATCTATATTGTATTTGGTATACAAATAATTACATAGCGCCTTGTACGTGTTTTAGTTAATACTTTCTTTGCGGCGCGTCGGAATTAAAAATCAAAATCAACGGTCAAACACGTCCGGTCGCACGGCTGTTCGTCTCGCTTTATTTTACATAAATGTTAATGCTGCCTGCTCTTCTACTCAAAAGGCACGGTAACGGCGCACCTTAAACTTAACATATTAATGTTATACTCAAAATGGCACTGTCTACATGTAAAACGCACTATCGCTTAGAGTTTACATTCGATTGCCGAAACAGTGTTACCACATGCACTAAAATGAAAAGTTATACGAGAACAACACTTGTTGCTGTGACGTCACACACACAAGCGCAGTTACGTCAATGCAGCAATATGCCCAGCAATCTGTCAAACAAACCACCACCACTAACGCAACTACAACAACAACAATCTGACATTTCGTCAATAGGTCCATACATAAATTTGTCATTTTTTCACTTGCACGCAGAAGAAAAAGCAAATTCGTTTGTTTTTCTTTTTGTTTTTATTTTGGTACATTTTTACCGCCCTATCAGAGGCAAGATTTGAAAGTGGATTTTGAATAACAAATAATGCTACACCAACCGCCGCCGCCGCCGCAGCAGCCGACGCACAGCATTAAAATAATGTCCGGAGCCGAGGAGAATCGTCATTATCTGCGCGCCTTCATACAAACATATCGAGATATGCCCGTCCTATGGGACACTTCTCTGCGGGATTACACGAATCGCGAGAAGCGGGCAGAGGCATATCAGCGCCTGGTGCCCATTTATCATTATTTGAAGCGCGATGCGACCGTCGAAGACGTCAAGAAGAAGATCAATACGTTGCGCACGAATTATCGCAAGGAGCTGAAGGTGGTGGAGAGCGCCATGCGAACGGGCAGCTTGCATACTCCACGTTGCTGGACCTTTCAGGAGCTGGACTTTCTGAGGAATACAGAGAAGTTCCTCGCGGTGAATCCCACCTTCAAGAACGAGCCCAGCTTCTCCTTCAATGAAAACTCCAGCTCAACGGCATCCTTCATGGAGCATAGTAGTGGTAGCAGCGCCTCCTCCTTGCATTATTCGTATCGCAGTGCAGTGGGCCAGACTCCCAACATCTCGGAGATGTTCCACAAATCGTTTGGACATGTACAAAAGGTAGATCCACTGCCACCACCGCCGCCTCCGCCAGCAGTGGGAGCAGGCTTAATGCACCAGCAGCCCGACTATTCAATTACAGCAAAAAGAGCACGGCAGACCCCGCCCTGCAGCAGCAATGGAAACAATGCCTCCTCCGCCACCACAACCGCAGTGAGCACTCACAACACGGACGAACTGCTGAATATAGCCTGCGAGTATCTAGCCGGCACCTACCCTGAGGAGGAATCCATTGCGCGCACCTGGACATACAAGCTAAAGCGTTTGCCGCGCGAACAACGTCTGCTCGCTGAGAGGTTCATCAATGAAATACTCTTCGAGGCGGAGTCCAATAATCTGCATCGCGGCTCTGTGCAGATCAACAATAGCTTTGAGCCCTACGTACGCTTTGAGGAGCCGGCCGCCTGCCACGAGGAGCAGGAGAAGTCACAGAGTCCCAGTGTGCACACCTCCTCCGAATCGACGCCAAAGTCGAAGCTCAGCGAGCCCACAAATCCGGGCATACGAGAATTCTAGAATTAGGATTAGGATTAGGATTAGCAACACCATTAGCTTCTAAGTGTTATTCAGTTTTTATTGACATTGATGGCACGAAAACAAAACAAAACAAATAAGTTATGTGTAAATAGTTACGAGAACATAATAGATCAATCCAATCGCTGAAAATCCACGAGATTGCGCGTGAGCCAAACGTAGGGTGAGGCGCCCGCGAGGAACAGGCAGGCGCCAATCACAGGACGATGCATTATCCAGGCCACCGCGGCAATGGTTAGCGACAGCGAAAAGGCGATCAGGAAGTTCCCAGTCACAGGGTAATGAGAGTCGGGCGCCAGGCCAATCAACAAAGGCACTCGGAGCACTGCAAACGAGACGAGGAAATTAAATCATTAAATATATATAACTACATAGAGTTAAATATCTGTATATTAGCAAATATATGACTTTTGGTTATCTGAGCTAGTTTTTCTACTCACATAGAATCCTCAGCAGCCTTGAATTGCAGGTGACGCTAAAGAAGATCAGGAGCCAGCCTATGAAACGCCACCACCAGGTGTGCAGTACCTGCGTCCTATATTCCAGTCGAAATACTTCCAGGGCGCTTATCTCGCCTGGGTAGACGAGCAGCACGCGTACACCACGACTGGTGATATAGGGCTCCACTTTGTTGCCTTGCAAACGACCCACGACGCTGTACAGTTCGCCCTCCAGTCCTGCATAGGTGAACAGTAGACGCAGATCTCCGACTTCCGGGTTGAACACATCGCTGGTGTGATAGTAGAGGCCCAGATGCAGCTTGATGCCACTGTCATCCGGCCTGATATCCGAGGTCAGCTCGTTGTAGTTGTTAAATTTGTTCTTCACGGCTGCTCCCAGCTCATATTTGCCTATGTAAACGGCGTCGGCCACTTGGACGGCGCTTTCGATGGGGAAACGTTGTGGATTCGTATGGCCATACGGATTGTGGAAGTTGCGCGACTCAACAATCTTGTCGCGCCACTCTCGCGTATAATAATAGCTGCGCGAGTCCGCCTCTGTGCCCACGCTTTCGCCGAAATTGTGATCCACTGTCTCCTCCACCCATTGATACATTTGAACGCGTCGCCTCAACTTCACTGCCATCAGTTGTATGTTGTAGTCGGGCTCAGTGAGCGGCTCTCCACATATGATTGGCCCCGATAGATGAACGATACGATTTTCAAAGCTCAGCTCTTGCTCCTCTTCGGTGAACTGCATCGAGTAGATGTCTGCGTAAGCCTCATCCAGAGCCAACATCGTGTGCACTGCTCGCCCTTCGTTCCAGTAGAGCACACTGGAGCCGGCGACGAACAGGCCCAGGCCAAAGGTTGCGATCAGCCAGTTGGCCCGAAAGGTGTCGCTTAACGTGGCCATGTTAACTTTTTAGATTAATTCATTTAAAATATAAATAAACAGCATCGAATGCCGTGCCGAATATTACGCTTTTGGGATTTTGCGCAGTCACAAGCTGCCAATTAGCAAAATTGACGCCGTTCGTGGGGCAACATCTGTTAGTGTCAGCTGTTCGAAATTCGAGCATAATTAATTAAATAGAAATATAAAGCAAGAAAATTATGAAATTTACCCGATAACAGCTATTTAAAATGTGTTGAGCACTAAGATTACTACAAGTTAATTAAAAACACATTTACAAGATTTCCCACATTATTTAAAAAAAAAATGTAATCAAAATTTCATCAATTGCGCGCCTTAACAGGCCAGCTATTCGCAACTAAACACCGTTCATCAGGCCACAGCTGTCAAAGTCAGCTGTTCAAAATTCGACAAAATTGATTCAAAAATGTGTAGCAATAGTTTGACTGATTATCAATTTACAAAAGCATTTAAACATGGAAAATTCTGTTCTGTATATAAGGCGAAGTGTGCCGTCAACAATTGTGTGATAGTTGTCAAAAAGTATTCGCTGGAAGTGGAAGACGATGCCGAACTAAAGCGACTCTTCGCCGAGATTCAATGTTGTCGACAATTCAATCATCCAAATATCAATAAGATTTTAAATAGTTTCATTGTGGACACCGATGTATATGTGCTGCATCCGTATATGTGCTTTGGCACATGTCAACTTCTCCTCGAAAGCATATTCAGAAATGGCTTCCCAGAGACTTTGATAGCACTGATATTCAAAGATGTTCTCGCCGCCCTTTTGTATATACACTCAAATGACTTTGTTCATGGATCTGTGAGAGCTCTGCACATATTATTAGACGGCAGTAAGGCAGTATTATCTAATTTTCATGAGAGTCGCAGCTTTATCAAGCACGGCAAAAAGAAACCCGTCTTGCATGGCATCTCCCACGAGAAGAATCTGAATTGGGCTGCACCGGAAGTTTTGGATCAAAATGTTCATGGATTTACAGAGAAATCAGATATCTACTCCGTGGGCATAACGGCATGCGAGCTGGCTAATGGTATTCAACCCTATTTCGAAACACAACCCACACTCATGTATACAGAGAAAATTCGTGGAAATGTGCCCTCTTTGCTGGATAGATCGACGTATACAATGCTCCTGGATGATCAGGGAAAACTTCCATTTGAGAATGCAACGAACCGCAGAACCTACGATATTTTTAGTCAGCGCGTGCTCTCCGATGATTTCCATCAGTTTGTGGAGATTTGTCTGAATCGCAATGCCGATAACCGGTGGAGCGCCAAGAAGTTGATGACTCATGCATTCTTCAAGCAGTGCAGACATGCCTCCATCACGGATCACATCAAGAAATGTCGATCCGAAGTGGACGCCAATTCCATAACAGATGATGATGGCGACAGCATTGCACCACTCGATGACCATGCGCAGGAATGCCGAGAAGACATAGAATGGAATTTTTAAAAACTTCTAAATAAAATAAAAGATTTTAGATATAAACTAAACTTGAGTAAATCTTGAAATGCATTTGTAATCGATCCACATTTATATCAACTGTGGATCTTCCAAACATAATGCCAACACATATTTTTTTCCGCTTTACGCAGTCTAGACTTTATTGCCCTTTTACCAATTGAAGAAATTTAATTCATATCCGTAATTTATTTCACATAATTTACTATATATTATAAATTGTGGCTTTATTTACAGTACATTATCTGGTGTTATATTTATCCATTATATATTTGCTCGATTCAAGCCAAAGCTAATGCGTAAGTTCGCCTTGTTATGCCATATTAAAATCTGTGTGTGTACAAAAATCAACAAAATCAAAAAATACAATTATCAAATATCACTCTTTGCCTTTAAGAATAGAAATTAAAAAAAAAATAAGATACAAAAAATTGGTCTTGTTTTCGTTTATTACGTAGTTTTAAACAAATTAATAACAATTAGGCATAATCTGTTCAACTAAAAATTAAAATTATTTAACAAATAACTAAATTAGAAATTATTTTTTGAAATTTTCAACTTAAAATAAACATTTAACTAATTTTTTGGATACAAAAATCACGCACAAATTGCTTTAAACGGGATCTTTAGTTTTGTTTAAGGTATTTGGACATTTCATATATATATATATATATATATATATATATATATATATATTTATGTATATATATAAAAACATAACTCTCTCTGTTTATAGAGCGCATAAAATTTACAAATTGTAATTTATATATATCATTGAGTTATATAGCGAGCTATCACTGTTAAATAACATTTAGGTTAATTTATTATTTAAATATTCATATATGAAGCTAGTATGTGAAGCATAAGTATTAGCACAAGTGTCTCTGACTAACCTAAATAGGTTGTTATCCCATATATATAATTATATATATATATGTATTTTATGCTCGGACTCATTTTATTGGAAATTTTATAAACTAAATTAAGGTAAACATTTCTGTTTTATTTTCTAGCCTGCAAAACTTTTAACTGCTCGGGTCGGATTTGTATTTGTATATACAGTAGCTCCAACGCCCAATCGGAATAGCTTTTCAATGTGTTTTTTCTATAGCAGTAAGTTACTCTTTTTAAATTTTTAAATTTTTCCTTAAACTATTATGAATTAGCTTTTCCAAAAAAATGTTATCGTTTGAAATTTAACTTTTTTTGTTTTGGAAAGCTAATTCATAATAGATTTAAGGAAACATTTTAAAACTAGAAAAACACATTGAAATAAAATGAAAAGCTTGTCCGATTTGGCGTTGGAGCTACTGTAGGTGTGCAACTAAGATTTAAAGGATTCTTTTTCGATATCAAAGTCTTATTGTATTTATTCAAAATACTGTCCATCACGAGATGGGACTTCCCATCCGCTACCACTTGACTCTTTCACATTAAACGCGTTACAAAAGTGCTCGGTAGAATTTGACATCACTATTGCTATCTGCTTTAAATCCTTTAAAACATAGTTTCACATCCACCTTGTAAATTAGTTAAGAACAAATTAGTTTTAACGTTGACTAACATGCCACACAATCAAATAACTTTTATCGCCACGATTTTCGATTGTTTGATTTGGTTCCAGTTGAATACTGTTTTCCATGTCATTATCATCTGAAAAAGTTAAGCAACAAATTAGTAAATCATATATCTAGATATATATACACCTATAATGTACACTTAATGAGTGCTGTTGCGACAAAACTACAAGAAGAGAGTTTGTATTGATTTTAGATAATATACAAAAGCATCGAAGAGTTTTAAAACTGTAGAGCAGCATCCAGATCACGTTTTATATATTTATGTAATTGCATTACTTGATCAAGATTTATATATATTATTTAGTTGTTGATTAGTAATTGTGTTTTTTTTTTTATTATTATTATTTAGTATTTTAGTGAGAGTGCGCGTTTTATTTGGTAGTTTGTCAAATAGCCAGAAATTTATAAATAATAGTTATTAAGCAAAATCAAATGAAAAAATAAAATAAATTGGAATTTTAAATAAATTTAATTAGAATCATTAAAATGCATTAAGCAACTTGAATTGATAAAGCAAAACATTAGCAAACTACAACCAAAAGTTCAAGGAACGCAAATAAAAATCGTATATACAAAATCGTAGATATTTATAGCCCGTATGAGGTTTTCGGTTTTTATACATTGCTTATATAGCAAATCAGAAGGACAATTCACAAGGACACCAAAGAGAACAGTTTACAGATTATGCACATGTGAATTGGTTTGGGAATTTCATTGGAACATTGTGACAAAAAGTGCAGAGACAATTTTGTTGAAGTTTGTAAAACGTGATAAACAAAAAAATAACAAAATATTGATAGACCTTAGACAAATGCTGCATTCCAATTAGAGCGTAGGCCCATGGGCAGGTCGCTGTTCGGAGCACTACAAATTGAAGGTACTACACGGCCGGCAAAGGTTAAACAGAAAGAGAAATGCAATTAAGTCAACAAATACACAACTATACAAAACTAAGCAAGAAGAGAAATAAAAACATTATTACAAATAAACAAAAGAAAAAGAATTACGTAAACGACGCAAATCAAAAATGTTATAAGTTTAAAAATCAAAATCAAAAGCAAAGCTTACGTATCGACTTTCCAAACTATCAAATGCGCTGCATTATCACTAGCATCGTATTTTTCATGTCCTGCAGAGGAATATGGAACGATTATACTATATACGGCATTTATATATAGATTGTTTAGTTAGATAAGAGATCGCTGACTTTGGGGACTGGCCAATTGCTTAGCTAGAGTTTGGATGACCGCTGACTCCACTTACTTATGCGAAAATCAATATAGCCCTCGCCTCCGCACATAACCAACATGTCGGGTCGCTTGTTGGTAAAGGTGAGCGTGCTGTTCGGCTGCTGCAGCATGGGCACCGATACAAAGAACTTGACCGCATCGCGATGGCCATGGAAGGATAGTTGAGCATTGGCCATGCAGCACAACGGCATATGACCGTTGGGATCAGCTGAAAGCAATAAATGAGTTTCAATAATTGTGTCAATATGGAGAGGGCGACTCCAGCTCACATGGCTTTTGCTGCATCTCGGCGAGCGGCACAGATATGATTACGCCATTGCTGGTGCCTATCCAGAGGCGATTGCAGGAGACCATCAGTGCTGTGATGCGCACAAAACTAAAGCCCAGCTTGCCAGCGCCCAGCATCTTGGACACATAGGGCTCAATATCCACATCTTGTTTGTGCTCAAATGTATGTGTGTTATATAGACGCAGTGTGGAATCCAAGCTGTAGAAGAGCAACACAATTGGATTAACCTCGAGATGGGCTTGATGTAGCTACCTTACCGTATGGATACCCAAACGCCGGCACCTGTTGCCGCCATTTGGCGCACCTGGCTCTCCTTGCGGGGATGCGCGTCCAGCGAGTGCACAATGTTTAGCGATATGGGATCAACAATGAAGATCTTGTTGCGATGCGCAGCCCAAATGCGCTCGCCGGCCACACAGAGGCAACGTATCGAATGATTGCGATCACCGACCGTAACCAGGTGATAACTATTCAGATCCCATTGGCCGTCTGTTTGGCGGCGGAACACGGCTAACTGAGCATTGGCCAGCGCAACAACAACACGCGCCTCGACATGCACAATCGCCAGCACAGCATCGGGCAGGAGCACCTTGTGCAGACACTCATGCCAGCGACCCACACTGCTGTGCACGTACAGCCAACCGTCCTGGGCGCCCATCCACATGGTGGGCCCCACCGAGCTCATCAGCGGCTCGTCGCGCTCTTTAGTGCCCAATATGGGATTCAACGATTTGATGCTGAAGTGCAAGTTATTGCCGCTGCTGTTGCTGTTGTTGTTGTTGACATGATTGTTGCTATTACTGTTGTCCGCGTTGCTGGTGGAGAGTCGCTGCGGTGCACCCGGCAGCGCTTGGCGTATCTTGATGGCCTCCACATTGCCCAGCGGCTCGGTTGCATCAACAGCGGGCAGCTGCTCATTGGATTTCTCTGTAGCCTCTTTGGCCTCTGCTACGCCAACGACGGTAATTGTCGCCGGCACCTCCTCCGCCTCCTGTGAGTTTTGCTTGCTGTTGCTATTCTGATCCGCTTTGGGTCGCACACGCACAAATTCTACCTTGCCGCACAGCTCGGTACCTTCACCTGGCCGCTGCAGCATATCGCCTGCCTTGACCACTTCCGATTGCTCCAGCAGCGCATAGTCGGTCTCCATGGCGCCCTGCACAGAGGCAATACATAGCAGATGTGATGCACAGATGGGAAAAGCATCCAGCACAGTGGCCGACTGATTCGCATCGACCACACTAACCGTGCTTGCGGCATGTGTGCTGGTGCAGATCCATACAAACGAACTGAGCTGTGTCTCCGGCTCCAAAGTCTCGAGGCTTACGCGCGCCATTTGGCGATCCAGCGCCTCGGCACTCTGCTCGGCCGTCGGACTGGTTATCTCTGCTATTTTGAGCGTCGAATGCGGCGCATAGGGCGAATCGGAGGGTATGAGCGATTGGCCATCTTTCGTGAAGCCGCCTTGCAGATTGACCCCGGCCGCACAGAACACTTTCATGTGCGGCGACGCCTCCGCTAAGGGATTACAGTAAACGGGCACGGGTACTCCGCCTGAATGGCGATTCGGATTGGCATCCTGATTGGTCTTGTTAATGGGCAAGCTCCAGCCGTAGGCATGCAGACGTCCGTCCTCCTTTTGCACATGAGCACGCAGCTGTCTGTATTGCTCACGTCGCCTGGCGCTGATGCGCTCTGAGGTGCCCTCCTCTGCATAGTCCTTGGCCATGATTAACGCGTTGGCAAGACCGGCGCTGGCTGGATGAGGCGGCGGTTGCGATCCGGCTAGGGCAAGGCGATTGTCGCTTCCTCCACGGCTGGGTGATCCATGGCTGTGGGCAGGACTTCCTCCGCCAGTGTGACGAAACATCGGCCCACCTCCAAGACCGTCAGCGACGCGTTCCGTCGGACGGTTGGAGGCGCTGTCAATTAGAGTAAGACAATAAATATTCTTTAATATTCAAGATGGATTATAAATTGAGACTCACGTAAAAAGATTACTAAAGTATTTCCAAATGCCTTGCTTCTTCTTATCAAAGTTATCGACTGTGCGCGAGGCACGCAAAATTTCAGTGAGACGCACTGCTTCCTGCAGGTCCATTAGTCGCTCTTTGTATTCATTGCGCTGCATCAGCACCATGGCCATTTCGACGCGTGTGAATCGCTTACGCTGCGCCAGCGGCACATCATTCTCCTCCTGCTCGGTGTCTGCTTGATTGAAGAACCACAATTAGCTGTGCCCATTGCAATTCTAGTGGGAGCCACTTACTCTGTTGCTTCACCTGTTCCTTGGTCTTCTTGAGCTCATCTTCCAGCTCGCTGATGCGCTGCTTTAGCTTCGTACGCGACTGCTGCATCGCATCCAGTTCTTCACGCACTATTTCTATTTCACCCGTCAGCTCATCCACTTTGACAATCAAATCATCCTTGACAATGTTGAGCGCATTTCTGTGATTAAAACATTAATTAATTGCCCTGATATATATATAGTCAAAACTCACTTGGTTGCCAGCAACTCATTATTTTCCATGATAAGATTTTCCACTTCTTTGCCCATGCCTGAAAAAGTATTCAGAGCTCGATTAGCAAAGAAAACAAATATTGTGTCATATGGAACGAATGTGGAATGTGGAACGTAAGAGAATAATTTTTTTTGTCAGTAAATAGCACGAGAAAAAACCAATGAAAATTAATTAAGTATGGATAAAATAATATTAGTGAATGGAAAAATTTTGAGAAACGTGAGTTAAGTAAAACCGCATTAAATTCAAAACCTGAACCAAAAATAAAATAAACTCAGATCACGTCTAGATGATCCACTAGCACCAACAGTGAAAGTTTGAAGAGAGAAAGACTAGAGACACTACTTACATAGCAAGAGGCTCTACACTAGATAGAAACTATGCATATATAGATATAACGTAACGCACGAGAAAACTTACCGAAATAGTTGTCGTTAGCTTTGATTATTATTGTTGTTGTTGTTGTTGTTGTAGGTGTCGGTGTCGGTGTTTGTGTGTTTCATATTTGTACATAAAGATTTGTTGTGTGTTTTTTTGGTTTTGTAATTTTGTTTTTGTGAGAAAAGGTTTTAAGGGAATAAGTAAATTTGGTTTTGGGCATAAAAAGAGAAATTTGAAATTTCATTAGAGGTCAATAAATATGATAATTTTTATTAAACTTTGCAATATATGGTGACAACAGTATCTCGAGCACATCAATTCCAACACATATCACAAAACACGTTTCTCTAGAGTATCCATTGTATTCTATATGCTCTTTTCTAAATCTCTTTTTGTTTTCTTGTATCAGTCGATTATCGTATGATATTTGATGTATTTACAGGTTATATAGATGAATCCATATATGTAGGAATTATATGGTGTTGATGGTGGAGGTTGTTGTTGTTGTTCTTGGAGTTGGTCTTGTGTGTGGTACCTACCTGAGGATGCGTATTCTCCGGGATGTACCCAGCTGCCTGTTACGGAAAAGGGAGATACAGAAAGACGGGGTGAGACAAGTGTCCATCGAGTCCCAGTGAGTGTGTATCGATCGTGTGCGAGTGTGTGTGTGTGTGTGCGTGTGTGTGCAATAGAAAGAGATAAGAGAGAAAAGAAAAAGTTTTTGAGAAAACTTCGAAGCAAACGTGCTTTGAACTGAACACCAGGGTCCGCTGCTTACCTGTAACAATCTCATTCTCTTCACTCTCTTCGTTATCCTGGAAGGATAGCTCTTGGTACAGATTGTTGTCCGAGCGTTGCTCCTTCTTGGTGGTCGAGCGACCAACTGGGTTGGGTCGGGTTTGGGATTTGTTTTATATTCGGATTCGTTTTAGTGAAGTTAACACAAACACAAAAGAAAATAGAATATTTTTTTGGAAAATTAGTAGAATTGCAGGTTAGCTTAAGGTTCAGCCAGATGGTAGACGCCTCCACCTACCATTTGCGGGCACATTTGGCACAACGGGACTCATGTCGGGACTCTGCGGCGAGGTGGCCTGGTGCTGGTGCTGTTGCTGCAACGCATCGGTTGCACCGCTTCGCTCGACGCTGCTCGCCAAATTATCCAGTTCGTTCTGCAACGATGGCGGTCCGGAATCATCCGATTGACTGCCCACGCTGCAAATCGTCTCCGTGTCTAGCATTACAGAGTTCTCTAGCGAGGCAAAGCCATAGGAGACGGGCCCTGAGCTGCGCGCCACCGGATTAAGGCGCGCCCGACTCACCTCCATGCGATCGGAGGCGTTGCTCATTTGCGAGTGCGTTGAGCCCATTAGCATTTTGGTGCGCTCCATATAGTCCACATGGTTCTTGAACAGCTCTGTGTAGCGCTCGTGCAGCCTGGCATATTCCTATGTGTGGTATAAGCAGAGGTCAACAACGACTTCACGTTGGCTAATTGACTACTCACCTTCTTGAGGTCTGCCTCACGCTCCTCAAGGCGACTGGCATGCTCCACACTGTTCTTGTGCTTCAGCTCCAGCATGCGCACAATGCTCTCCAGAGACTCCAGGCGGCTAGCCAACTCTTTGTTCTCCTGTTCGGCCAGGTCCTCTGCCTCCAGCAGCTGTCGAGTGGAATGTTTAATGAGTTGTTGATTACAGCTGTGCCTTGAGCCACTCACCTTTTGCTCGGACTGCTTGCGAGCGCTCTTCTCGCGTTCGTATTGTGTAACCAGCTGTTCATTGTCCTCGCGCAGCAGTTCCACCTCCACGTCCTGTTCCTGATTGATGCGATAGGAGGCATCTAGACACTCCAGCACGTTTACGAGCAAAGGCATCAGGTTCTTAACCACATCCTCATCATAGCGATTGATCATTCGCTCGAACTCCTGATAAATGCTACCAGCCAACTGCTGCACCTGTTAATTGAAGAGAGAGTGCATCAATTTCAAACGCCAAGCCAACATCAGCAACGACAGCAAGACAAAGTTAGTGCGAGTGAGATAGATATAGATATGAATAGAGTGAGAGATTGGCGCATTTTTAATGGCTTAATTAAAACCTATAATAATTGCGGTTTGCGGCTGCTTTATTTTATGAATGGAGCACTTGAAAACGCGAATGAAAGCCCAATGAAAAGGCATGCCTAAGCGTTGCCAGACCCCGCGCTGACCCACAAGATGGTTAGGTAAGAGCAGGCAATGGGAAAGCTGGAAAGGTCGAAGTTTAAAACTTCCCATGCCATTTGGTTAGTAAAAAAACAAAAACAATAAAAAAAAATAATAGCTAAGTGCAAAGCGTAACACATTGAAAGAGAGATAGGTAAAATAATATACATAAACAAATTTAAAATCGTGCGTTTAGTTGAACGTTTTAAGTGAGACAACAAAATATTAAACAAACAGAAAAAACCAACAAAATTTAAAACTCACGATGCTGACAACCTCTCCATTCTGAAAGAGAAAGAAAAAAGAAGAGATATGGGCACATATAAAAAACTCAGGTTTAACAAAATTAAAGTTAACACATAAAGGTAAATAATAAATAAACAAATCGAGAAACCCACAAAGTGCGAAGGCCAATGAGAAATGCAAGTGCGAACTTAATAGATGAAATGTATATGATTGAAATATTATATTCATATTAAAGTTAGAGATGGGTAAATAAATAGATTTTTATGGGTAAATATTGATATAATAAAATTGAACCGATTATATTTTATTAACTTAAAGTATATTTATATATTTTTAAAGTAAATTTATATATTTTTAAAGTGAATTAAATATTTGTAAATGATCTTTCTAATGAAGTAGTCACCCTCTAGCAAGGATAGACATTTCTTTTTATTTTCTTGTATTTTTTATTTAATTATAAACATTTATTTGATATTGATCATTTAAAAAAAAAAAGTAAATATATTAAAACTGATTCTAGTCACAAAATTTCTTGATTAGTTCATTTACATTTAATATTTAAGTTCAATTAAAAGTATATAAAATACAATAAAAACTTGAATGATCGTTGGATTTCCCGTATTGAAAACCAACATAAAATAATCTTGACTTCAAGGCTAACCTGCATACAAGTATTTATATATGGTTTCTTATAAGTCTAGCATATCACTCTGTATGGAAGTTATTTCTGCGCTTGGAGTACAACCAGTTTTATTATTCAGCAGCCGCAGCAGCAGCGGTTGGAAAGTAAATACATACATATATGTCTCACAGCTGTGACGGAGTCGCCTGAATGAGTCAAATTACCTAACTCAATATTAACTCAATTAACAGGTAGTTCGAGTGGCAGCTGTCTAAAGAGCCTTTGGCATGAGAGGAAGCTCGATGAGCTCATGCCCAAAGCATTTGCATTTAGGGCAGAACGATTAAATCCCTTACGAAGCTGATAAAATGCAAAAATCAATGACGCTGCTTTGATTGCCAGAAACGATAGAAACGATAAAAGCTGATTGACTAGATGTTACCCTGCATAAAGTTTTTAAGCTACATGGCCTAGATATATAATTTGAAGTTGTAATTTAAGAAAGTCCAATATACCTCGTAATAAGCTTCCCTTTTTAAAGAGCATACAGCACATAAAACGGTCATTAGTTAGTATGAAAGGGGAAGGGTGAGGGGCTAAGAAGTATAAAAATAATATAAACTGCTGAGCGAATTGCGTGAGGCGACATAAATTTAGGCAAACGAACGGTTTATTGATTTCTATTCTCTACTTCCACGCGCTCTCTCACTCCCTCTCTCTGCCTCTTTTTTTTTGCAGACACTCTTTGAACTCCATTTTTGGGCAGCAGTTGTGAATGTCAATGACTCCCGACTTTGGTCAGCTGGTGCATAATAAACAAGCCGACTTCAGCGAGTGTAAGAGAGATAGTGAGACAGAGAAGGATAGAGTTATAGATAAATAGCAGACATATGTAACACTGATTGCGGTTGTTACTTCCTGTGAGGCATGACAAAATTATCTACTTCTTATAAACGGTTGCCGGGATATGAATAGGGTCTTATCGCATAAGTGGTGCCCGCATGAATCATTTAATATGGAGCATACCTTTTCGGACATGACCATATTGTTGTCCTCGGTGCCGTAGACCGTTTCGGCGCCCGACTGTGGTCCACAGTTGTTGAGCATTGTGTCATCGTTGTCCATCATGTTAATTGTTGTTGTTGGTCTTTGACTCTCTCTCAATTTTGTATCTCTTCCTAATTACGCATTCGAGTGTGGGTGAACGTATGTGTGTATGGGGTTGTCACACGTCACGCGTTATGCAGCTTTCAACCCCAAACAACAACAACAAACACTATCCAGCTAGCTACTGTGTGAACTGCACCCATACAAGCACACACACTCTCATACATATATACACCAATACAGGTGCAGTGGTCGTTTAATATGTTATTTGTTTTCGTAGTGCTCACAGAGTTGTGTTTCTGTTTTGTATATTATAGATGTAGCTTGATTATTTTTAATATAATTGCATTCTCTGCTTGTTCTGCGTGTCACTTATTTGCGTTTTTCGCTGTGGCTATGTTTGGCCATCAGCCTCTTGCCCCCTCCATTTGCGACGTATTTTTTATTACTATTCATTTTTCGCGTACGTTTTTCGCATATTTTAGCTTATTGTTGCACTCAAATTTTAAAACAATTACTTGATTACATAGCTGGACTATAATTTAAAACATTTTTATCAATAAAATACGCTGATTTTAGCGCATTTTTTCAACAAAATATGTGGGAACGTTAGACGTCCAACCGATTTTCGTGATGAATGAGAAATTACTGCAGTGTTGGGTAACGCCTAGAGCACTCAAAGTGCCCGTATAACGTATAACCCAGTGAATAACTAACTATTGCACGCATCAACTATCGATAGATCGATTGCATCTTTGACACGCTGTCTTTTGACGTTTGTGTTGTTGCTAGATTTCGATTTGGTTTTATTTTTTTGCAATTGCATTTAAAAAATAAAAAATCAGCATGGTGTTTGTTAAAAACTGGGAAGACTTTGAAATCGCCGCCGAGAACATGTACATGGCAAATCCACAAAACTGCCGATACACCATGAAATATGTGCACAACAAGGGGCATTTACTGCTCAAAATGACAGACAACGTGAAGGTATTAAATATTGCTGACCAATAAAAAAATTTTAATAACTGTATATGAATTTGGTTACAGTGTGTGCAGTATAAAGCGGAAAACATGCCGGATTTGAAGAAAATTGAGAAAATCACAAGCAATCTAGTTGGCCATATGGCATCCAAGGAGTAGCTGAAGCAACAAAGTGGCCACGGCAGCAATTCGGGCCAAGTGAAACAACAACAATATAAAATATTTATTGTTGTTGTTAGCTGAGCTGTTTGCCGCGTGTTTCATCCTACATTTGTTTAGTTAATAAGCGCACTGGACCCAGGGCAGGCTAAGATGTGGCAACAAGAGTAGTTTACTGTTTAAATAACATTGTTATAAATGTTAGCTCTGTGCACAGCAGCCAGCCAAAGAATACGGGGTGCCAGTGCTATTTTTATAAATTTATAATACTTTTGTATTTATTGTAATGTAAATGTGTGCAGTTGCCTGCACTATGGTGACATACTGAAATTAGTCCACATTTCCATGAAATGCTTTAAACAAATTAAATGGTGTTTTTATAAGGAAATAAAATATGTCTTTCAGCTATCGATTAATCATAATAATCGAGGAAAGTAAGGTGAGCTGTAGAGGGCGCTACAAAGAAGTTAATTCAAATCTTTTGTTGCATGCAATTAGAATGTTTTCGTATTTTTGTGAAACTTATTGGCTGGAAAGTTTTTGGAGGCTGGTTGAAAAATGTTAATGGCCTAGCCATTAAAGCGATTAAACAGCCAAAGCAAACAATTGTTAGTGCACAGGTGAGTCAGTAAAAGGTGAGTGCGTGAGTGAAAGAAAGAACTTTGATGCTGTCTTAGTAGCCGTGGCTGCTGCTGCGGTTGTTGCTGTAGTCGCTGACCGCTGTTACTCACTTAATAAGCGGAGAGTAAACATTTAAATATTTGCATATGAGGCACTCGAGTTTATTTGCCGCAGGAGATTGACAGCAATGCGAGTTTGATGCCTCACATCATGAGATCATGAGAGAGACTACTCAGAGAAAGATAGAGACAGAGAAAGAAAGAGAGAGAGAGAGAGAGAGAGTGAGAGAGGGAAAGACAAGGAGCGAGAGAGAGGTAGATCAGTAGCCAAAGTGTTGTTGACGAAATGCCATAAGAAGTGTTTGTCCATGCAGAAGATAAGAGATGAGTACCTGCAACTAGGCAACTCAGTAGCCACTTTGGATTAAGGCATCCATCGACGTTTGTTTGACCCACAGAATGCACACGCGGTTGCTTTTGATCGCCAGCGTCACAGACCCTACAGTTGCAGCTCAAGCGTCTGCCACTTGGCTTTGATTAGTGAACGTCGAAGCCGACGCTGAAGAGATCTTCTCACCTGTCGTATTTCCGGCCCCAAAGGCACCCATAGACAAGCTCATTTGGCTTCTGTTTGCCAGTGGGTCCATTCACTATCGGATGTTTGTGCTTTTCGAATACCTTGTTTACCGTGCATTCACTGCAATCTCAATCACAATCTCAAACACAATCTCAATTATAATCAACTGGAAATGCAATGACATCGTAAACCACACGCTGTCTTCTGGGCTCATAAATTTGAAAAGCCACAACAATTGCTGTGCGCTTGGCCACCTATCAAAATCGAACAAATCAAATAAATAATAATATACTATGTGATATCATATGATACGAACGAGCGTGCAGCCGAGCTTCGGCTACTGGTATTTGAAAATCATAAACTCAACATTCAATCGATCGTTACAACTCGATAAAGCAACACCAACACCATTCGAGTTTAATTAGGTGCACGATGTACACAGTGGGCCAGAAAAATAATATCTTCACAAATATTTATACTCAAATATAAAAATACAATTTAGTAGAAGACATATAATATATATGTATATAGTTTTGATTAGTTGAAATAAAATTTGATTATGCATAAACTGGTTGTTGGAGTAGCTGCTTCACATACAAGCGTGAATTGCTCTTGTAAACAGTAAATTTTAAATTTGATTTACATAATCTATAAAACATTTTCTGAAATCAATATATATGATATATATATATGTGTATATCTGATTACCTATAATTATCGAATTGGCTTACAGATTCCCAGCCATCAAATAGTTCACACTCCAGCCATAGTCTAATTAATTTTACACTCCAATATAATTTTCTCCTTTTCTTCTAATTATTATATCCGTATTTTTGAGCAAAATCTGCTGCAGTTGTCCCATAGTAAATTGGTTACCCAGAGCAGATAAACTTGACAAATAACATAAATGCTTTTTATTGCGGGTGGTTTGAATGGGCCTGTGGTTGTCTGATTGGGGTGGGGGTTTTACGCTTTCGCTCCACAGACTTGGGTGTACTTACTACTAGTATTACGCTGCGATGCATTTTATGACACCCACTGGCGTCAATTATAAAGATATTTAAGTACAGTTAGCTAGCAATTAGACAGGGTCTTCCAACTGTCCAAGGCGCACAAATCCCTGAGATTTCAGTCCCACACATAGATATCTAAAGCTACTATATAAATTACGGCCATCGATAGTCGGTCATATGACAATTAGTTGTAAATTAAGACCACGAGCAAGTACAAAAAATAAGTCAAGTTAAGGTATACTTATACTTGGGTAAGAGTTGCGCAAGGCTTGAATAAGTTAAAGGCGGGTGTTGACTGCCATCTCATACACGTTCGCAGTGCAAGTAGGCAATGAGGAAAAGTTGGAAAGGCTTTGGTTGGTGAGACATTCCCGAAAGAGTCTTAACGACTGCAGCATACTCGCTAACAATTTAAGAACGTCAAAGGGAAAGCCTATATACTCGTTACTTTGAGTGAGCATAGAAAGGAAATCAGAATCAAGCACTCTCGAGGCCTTAGCTGTGACTGGTTGGAGCAACTGCAACATGCTCGCTCGCAACTTCAAACAGCTCAGACTTCCATTACCACATGCTCTTCAACGCTTTCGATTTGTCCACTTCAAAAGTGCCGAAAAGTTTGATATGCATTGCACAAAGCCAATATGCTCTTCTCACATCGTGAACACTTTAGAGAGCACTACGTAGCCATTGCTGTAAGTCGGTTCGCTTTGCAGTAAGTTGTTATTGAAGTTTGCATTGCTTTGAGTTTCGCTTCTGCCGCGTCGCTCACTCGAGTTATGCAAACAGAGCCAAGTTTAATTATGACCATTAGCCACTGTTGAGCGGCTACCGTTTTGAGTCAATACACTAAAAAAAAAAAAAACATTCGATTGATGGACTTTTTCTTTTTCGGTGTGGGTCGATTGGCATTCAAAATTGTCGCTTTGTTCTGCAAATGGATGACGACTCGAATCGCACCAAACTTATTGACGCAATCTCATTGACTCGAGTTCACGTGACTCACCCTATTTCGTAAGGGTAGGGTGTCATTCAAACTAATATTGATTAAACTTCAAGATTGTGACAAAGTTAAGCAAAGATAATTTTAAATAGATTTTTATTATTAAATGTGAGTATTTTCCCATATTAACTATAAAGACTATAAGAACACGTTTTAGAGATAAGTTTGAATGGATTTTTGTCAGAGAATAAAATACAATTAAATGTTGTTATTAAAACAATTTCAAGTTGCAAAAACTCTCCAAGCTATCTGATTTTTTATAATTAAAAAAAAAATTTTAAAAAGCTTAATAACTTTTTTTAACTTTATATATTTATGAAAATGTACAGTTATATATTTAGTGCATTAGAGTTTATATTTAGACTATAAGCAGATAAAGTTTTTCTTACATATAATTATCTGTCTCTGTGAACAATAATTTAATGTTTATGATTTCACATGGTAACTAATAATCGATCACTCCATAAATATCAGTCATATATCATCGGCCCTCACTATTATTAAATACTGACCCATACAACAGTTTTCACAATACTTCCTGGTTTTTGACTCAATTAATAATTAACCGGAAGAGGCAATACCTGGACTTTCTTTGACGTCAAAGACTGGCCTTAGTAATACACAATTCAACATTCATTATTATAACTAGGTGACACAATGTCTATAAGGAAACCAATTATTATTTCTTTATAATTGAATCATTTTACACACGATATGAAATTCTAGAAATCGCAGAGTTATCTATGTTGTGCGAACATTAATTGGAAACTAAAATACAAGTCAAGTCGCTAGGGTAAACAGATTTGTCATGCTCTGTGGGAGAGGCGGACTTCTGCAGACGTGGAGCTCTCTATCAGATATGGTAGGCAATAATTATGGTTAATAATATATATGTGTATATACATATGATAATATATGACTTTTGGCTGGCTTGGCTTATTTATAACAAGGTATTTAGAAGGCTGGCCTGGTTTTGGTTGATAAATCAACGTCTATGATTAGAGCTTAATACCATCTTGATAGGCGGCAACGACAAATTGATAAATCAATGTTTTTACTATAACATCGAGCATTCGGGTCTATCTAGGGAAAACCAATTTAGCAATATACATGAAATCGTACGCTAATCGAACGCCCTATTGAGTGGGTATTTTTGTGTGCGTTTAAAAACGCGACCAAAACGCGCACAACTTCCAAATTTCAAAGTTTTGAAGTTTTCAAGCTTTAGCTTTTGGATCTTCACCGCATTCACGCAGATGTTTACCCATTAGCGTTTTGGGCGACTAAAATGTTTGCGCTGCGGCGTCGCCTTCGTGACTGTCTGTCTGTCTGTCTACCTGCCTGCCTGCCTGCCCCTCTCATTTGGAAGAGAGGGCGGGGCTTGTCGGTGCGCAGCATAAAATCATTTTCTCTAGGCATTTTTGGCACTTTGTTTACCTTTGAATTATTGCAAATGTAAGTACAGCGCAGAGTCGCGTAAGTGCGGTAGCTGACAGTGTGGACAATATGATTGTGGAGCTTGAAAACAAACCAGAGTGCGCGAGGCTTGCCATTGGCGCCACACAGTTCCAGCCGCAGAAATTCATTGAAATTCTCTTTTAATGGAGATTAATGCGTCAAGAGGCGCCCCCGTCGCTGTTGACTTTGCTAAATGTTTTTCGAAAACAAAAACTACTTATATTCATATATATTTATTCAGTTTTTATTATTATTTTGCATTCTCTTCGTTGACAGTCGGCCAATTAGGAACGTGGGAACAAGCTGGCGACGTGGCGTATGCATAATGTGGACTTGGGCAGAGATTAGTGAATGCTTTAATAAGTATTTGTATAATTTTCTATAAATATAGTTAATAATATTATTAAATGTTGGAAAATTGGAAAGTTGTTGAACTGAAAAATAGAAAGAAAAACTAAAAAGGCTTTTTCTTGAAATTAAATGATTTTGATGTATTATATATATATTCTTTAATTAGTCAAATGTAAAACGCAAACTGTTTTTGGTACAAAAAAGTTGGCATTAAAAATGCTATAAATATAATTAAAAATCGTAATTTATAATCTTAGAGCTATTTTAACACAAAAGAAATTACAGCTCTAAAAGAAATTCCTTAGTATAGACTAGACGAACTCAATCACAGGTGCACAATATTCTCGCTCTATGTGAACCTTTTCGAAAAAATAGTCTATTTCAACATCTTATCAAATTACTTTCGGCTAAAGAGTCTCAGCTAAGAGCTGCATTGGGCAATCGCTGCTTAAGCTTTGCACCCCCAACCAAATTCTGCTTTTGCCCCCATTGCTGTAAAACCACTTCAAAGAGCTCAAATCAGGCAATGCATCAATAACCCATATATATATATACATATATAACTTATGTATTGGTAACTCGCCCAATATAAAACGATTAACAAACAAATGGAGCTATGAGCTCGACCATTTCAATCAATTTCAATGCAATTTCAATTAGAGTGCCACAAAGCAGCGATGCGATAAGCTAACGTTTATGGCCAATCAAACTGACCATAAAACATATTAGGCACATACATATATAGACATTTATATTGCCTGGGGGCTCTTTCAAATTTTTGTCCGTATCAATAAACAATTTTAATATTTTTTAATTAGGGAAACATGTTGATTATATAAATTAAATCGCAGACTGTGATTAGATTACGGCTCGAGTGACACAACGACGCTTAAAGTGCAATTTAAACGGCTTTAAACAAATTTCTATAATTTTTGTTTTCCAATACTTCGTAATGCTATCTGCTTCTGATTATGCGTGTGGGATTGGCTGAATTAATTGAAAATTGATTATTGCCAAAAGGAAATGACGATAAGCCAGTCATCTAGCTACCTGCCTACCGAATAGCCCCATCGATAAGCAGGCAGCCAACGGGGTTTTAATAATTGAAATTTAATCCATCATAATAGACGTCAAAGGCGATTGAGTTAAATGACCAAGAACTCAACAAAGATAAGCTCAAGAGATATATAGAGCAAACAACTAAGAGTGGGGAGTCTAGGCGAGAGAGAACGACTACAAAATACCTCAAAAATGGTAGATGTAATATAATATGGAAACAAGCGGAATATTATGTTCTTAAAAACCAAAATATTAAATTGTTTAGAGTTTATAAGAAGATATAGCAGAAAAATATTACAATTATACAAGCTAGGATACATAAGAGTACATACATTATATTATAAGAGATTTGATAAATTCATAAGCAACAGCATACATAAAGCTGACTTCTGCCTGCTGCATAGCAATATACCCCTTTTGTCTCATTTTCAACAGGGTATAGAAACAGATAAAAAATATTGAATACAGTCAAAAAGATAAACAAGGCCTAACCGAAAAAAAAAATTAAATATTGATATCTTAAATTTGTGGCACAAGCAGTTAGCCAGGATACGAGCAACTGCTGCAGCAGCAGCAGCAGCGCCGTCATCATTATCTGGCAATTGAATTTACAAAACAAATAATTACAAAAATGCATTACAAACACACGGGAAAATATGTGACTGGAGTCGCAACCTCGTACAGCTCACATGTTGTGTTTCTGATCAAATACGGAATACAAATCAAAATGCGATTTTCAAGCAGCCAAAAGGTGGCCTTATCTGTAAACTGTTTATATATACCTTTGCGATGGTCGTGTTCGACTTGAGCTCGAGCTGCGACCTGGCGCTTTAAGGAAGTGTGCGACGAAAGGTTTAAAAACTCTTGATGCAACAATAACAACAACATCGACGTTAAACGGCAGCAAAATGTCTCTGAGCAAACAAACTGCCGTGCATTGCTACACATTTTGTTCCACTATCCGCAGTGGTTGAGTGGTTGCTGTGGTTGTATAGTTGTTGACTGGCTGGCTGCCTGGCTTGGTTCATTGGTTCGCTGCCTGACGGCTGATGGTTTTCAATGGCAACGAATTTGTTTACGCTGCGCCTAATGAGCCAACTTTGTTTGCGCAGCGCAGCAAGACGCGACCGCTGCTCTTAGAGCTACACAAGATATCTGCAGTTCAAGATAAAGATACAGATACATTTGCACCCTTACAATATATATGTGTATATACTGATAGATAAAACAAAACATACTTGGATGCTATAACACTGAGCAGTGATTAAGTACTTAAGAGACTCAAATGAAACAATATATTCAGTCGAGCACTTTTAAGTTCATGCATCACATTTTCATACTGCTTCGCAAATTGAAAGAGTATATAGGTTTATGAAATTTAATTTTTGCAATATTCATCATGCAGTACGCTCACCAGATTGCATGAACACAAATGTGCTCAATCAACAGACTCATCTGTCTCCTTGTCTTATCTCAAGACTTAATATATTACATATACACAACGAAAATTACTATAGCTCTGAGACTATCAATGGCTATTGCAGCTCGATGCAATGCCCTTCAAATATATACATCTCTATACAAATATATATTTATTATAATATATAATATATAAACTATCAGCTCCATCTCGCATCATCTTTGGTTGGAACGGCGAAAGCCTTAATCATTTTAGATTTAGGACACAGACATTGGGCAGACATGTGACTTTAGAGTTTACCTTTGAATTACAAATTTAAATTATATTATACTTTAGTTTTATGTTCTTTAATTAATTATATATTCTTTAATTTTATTGCTTGAGGCGCGACCAGCTTGTCAGTTGCATCGCTGTTTATATTCCTTATTTCACCTATAGATATAAATGGTTAGACGAATATTATTTAAATATTTCATCATTCACTTTGCATATGTATTTTTCAATCAGCCGCTAAATATTCTTTTATATATATTAAATCTTTTATCAACTTCTGCTATTTCTGGACGATTGTTTTTAGTGGATTTTGATTAACTCTTTAAGCACTAACCTTATACTCGATATATGCCTATAGTGTTTTGTCTCATTAAGCAACAATCAGCTATACCACATATCATTATCTATATACATAATACGCCCTCTCTCTCTCTCTTTCTTGCTTTCTCCCTCCCTTTCCATATAAATATTTTATCTTTACCATTACATATTATATCAATATAGACTTTGGAAGTGCGCATATCTGAAAAAAAATACAGAGCAGCGCTGGCAATAATAAAGTAAATTTCATTTATTGACATTAAATTTTAATTCATTTTCAACATTGAAAATACTTTTAACGTATGCGCTTGTCTGGCCTTTTATTTTTCAGCTTCCCCTCCCCAAAACATTCTCGATAAAGTTAATAATTGAGTTGTGTTTTTTTCATTAAGTGAGCGAATTGATTTGCTTGTTGTTGTTGTTGGGGCTTTTAAACAGAGCAAACTTATTAAAAACTGATAAATGAGTTTTATTGAATTTGATTTATTTATAAAAATATAATAATATATATATATGAATGCATATATCACACAGGACAGTGGCCCGCAGGTATTGCGCAATTATGAGATTTATTTCGTTTGACTTTAATGATAATAAAGCCAAAGCCAAACGAAATTTGGGTGTGAATAAGCCCCAAGAATGGGGAATGATAAGCCAGTAAACGCAAGCCAGCGGATAATTTACAGAGGAAATCGAAAGTGTTAAGCGATTGCAAATTAATGCCAATCCACCTAGGGGCCTGCTCCGGCATGGATTAAAACAGTTATGAAGCGGGATTTGAGCCAAGGCTGCGACGTCTGGCCTAAGAAATATAAATCCCTTTACATGAATGGAGTGTGAATATATAAATGTTGAAATGCATGAATTTATGAATTTACAAATGAATAAATATATGTCTGAATATGTAAGAATTTACGAATGTTTTGAAAAATTAATATGTAAATTTATGAGTGTATGATTTTTTAAATGAATGTATATATAAATTTACGGGTGCAGGAATGTATTTAAATATGCACGTATGGATGCATTATTTTATGAATGAATGAATAAATAGGAATGTTTTGAAAAATTAATATGTAAATTTTTTTGTGTATGATTTTTTATATGAATGTATATATAAATTTACGAATGCATGAATGTATTTAAATATGCACGTATGGATGCATTATTTTATGAATGAATGAATAAATAGGTGTATGAATGTATGAATATATAAAGGTATGCATATATGAAGTCATTTATATATATATGTGTGTGAATGCAGGAATGCATGAATAAATGGTTATATAAATGTATTATATGCATGTGCAAAAGATGATTTACAACTTTGGAACACTTTGGGATAACTTTGTTTATCTCTACACTTAATAAAATGCCATTAATCAAAGTTGCGCCTCAGTTTGCATTGTAAATGGTAAAAAAGAACTGGAAAAGAAAATAAATAAATAATAATAAAAAATAAAAATATGGACTGCAGGCAAATAATTATTTTTTATTTTATGTGCATATAGATTGACTGTGTGAGTGAACGCAACTCGGTCAACATAATTAGTCAATGCTTAAATATGCAGCAATAGGGGTAACTGCAACTGCATATGTATCTCAATGGTGACAGCTTATATCAGCGCTGAGTTGTAAAAATTATTTATTGATAACGCAATTTAATGCCAATTATTTGTACATAAATATTTGTTTAATTATCGATTGCATGTTGCGCTCAATTAATGTGGGTGTTGGCTGAGGGTGTCGCCTGTGGGTGTGGCATCATCAGTGAGGCGCGTGATTAATCGACATCGCGGCGATACTGCGCATTGTTTTCTAAAATATTTGCAAAATCTTGTCAAATTTGTTGGCCAAACAAATCGTTTGGCTTTAAACTGACTCTCAAAGAGACAACCCTTAGGTAACCCGGGTATATGGGCCAACCCTTAAAGATCGAACCACTGCCGTTAACACTAATGATCTTTGAAGTTTTTGTCACTTGTGGATAAGGGTTGACTATAAAGCTTGTCCAGGGGGTGCTCTCTGCTATTCCCCTTCTCTGCTCAGCCCTACGACCACAAGCAAAATTGCTGCAGCATATGCGACAATTTTTTGTTATATTTGCCATACATAATGCCTGATTAGAGATGTGCTAGTGGCACTAAAAATTCGCTTGGTATTCAGTGAGTGTTGAGAGGGAGCGAAATTGCGCCTTCAACTAGAAAAATGTCACTCAAATTAGGATTTGCTCCAAAATCAAAAATAAATCAAGCACTAAAACAACGAGAGAAACTTACAAATACCCAAATTTATGTAACTTCTTCATCTCCTTCTCTCCCACTCGTTCTCTATCTCCTGTTTGTTTTATAACATCAACGATTGTGGAACAACAGCAATCATAGAGCTGGCCCGCAGCCAGCAGCCAGAAACTCCCTTTTGTGCTGGCTGTAAATGTTAGTTAAATGCACGTGGATGAGTAGATAAATATCGTATAATGAAAATAAAATAGGGAAAGGGCTAACAACAACAATAGCAGCCGAATGGAGAAAAACAAGCAGCTAGAACAACAGCAATCAGTCGCAATCCACGTTGCAGTCATCGCACTAATTTGGAGCTAGTTTTTGGGTTCCATTTCGGAATCGTGTTGGCCAAGTACGTGGCCAAAGAAAATACACTTTAGCACGTTTCTTGTTAGCCAACAGTTTTCTAGCTGCCCCTCATACATGGCATGATATAGTTTATACCCACACATACACTCACACATAAGTAAAGGTATATATAAATATATATATCTGTGAAATGTTTTCAACTGGAGTTCCTTCAGCTCTTGTGGCGGCAGCTGCATCGTTCATTGTTTATATTGGCATAGGTGAATAGTTCAAATTAAGGCGCAGACTTTAGTTGAGCAACGACAGTGGGGGCAGAACAAAGAGTTGAGAGGAAGTTGGGGCAAAAAGTAGGTTTCATATCAGCTTAGAGAGATGAGAAGTTATACAACATTTTAAGGATTGTAACTGCTTCTAAACAATGTATAGAAGATGTGTAGATATAAAGTTTCTAAAGGAAAATTTGAGAAATACTTTTTCACAATATCAAATTAGGAAGTCCTCAAATGTCCATCAATAATGATAAAGAAGAAAAGTCTATAAATTAAGCATAAATATAGAAAGACACGACAGATAAACAAGCTAAAGTTAACCCATACTAGCAGCTTTCATAAAAAATGCATTATGTGGATATTAGCGGTTGGCTGGTATAAGTCGGGCAAGCAAGTTATAAAAAGTCAATGCGAAACGATGATAGGAATCGTTTATATCACTTATTGTGCGGCCACCAATTTGAGTGGTCATAACAATTGAATATCAATGAGCCAAACTGATGGGACATTATCGATTTTCGTGCTTAAAGCGTGGATTTAACTGGATTTTCAAGCTACTGAAACATGAATGTCAGTCAAGGCGAGTCAACTAACTGCCTCCTTAATTGCTGCTCTAATGATGTGCCAGACTAACCAGACAAAGACAGAGCCGCCGCCCAAGTTGATTATGAAGTCGAGGCTGCCCAGACCCACACCCAGACCCAGACTGCTGTAGAACTGGCTCAACACTCCATAATGATGGCAATTATAGCTCGTTTTTCCAACAATTTATATGAAATTTTGCAGCCAGGAGCGCTAACTCAGCTGACCACGCCTACCCGCTGTTACACACACACACACACGCATGCATATATCGCACACGACATTTTTTCCGGTGCCAGCAAATGGCAACGCCCAGCGCATGTTGCTAGCTCGCTTGCACTCGCAATTGTGTGAGCGAGTTGGCATACGCTGAGCGCCTCCATCTTGAAAGCATGCTATGAAAAGAGAGCGTTCGTTGTGCGAGTGTGAGTGAGAAAGAGAATGATGCAAAGAGCGCACGCAAGTGAGCGAAGTAGGTGCTAACTAGTATTTGGTGGTGGCAATTATCAACCTATTCGACTATGCACTGCAAAGAAAGGATTAGTTAATAATATATATAAATATTAATATATATAAATATATAAATATTATTATTCGTTAATAATTATTATTATATAATATAATTTATTTAAATATTGTATGCAACATTTTATATTTCATATTTAGCATTGCTCCCTCACCCAAATACCTAAGTGTAATATTTGTTTCTCTCACTCAATGAAATTTCCGCTCAGTGCACAAGACACTGCCGCAAGGCACTTCTCTCATTGCGTAGCTGTCAACCCACCCTCCAATCGCTCTCTTTTTCTCTCTATCTCTCCTAGTCACACACATACGCACACACACACTCGCAATCGTATGTACATTGGCGTTTCGGGTTTCAGCACAGCCCAATCATTGCGATATGCGACTCTATATGACACGGGCACGGGCCGGCGTTGAGCACAGTCGTTGATTAGCGCTCGTCGCGTCGAGTTCGTAGTCGCAGTTAGAATAACGAACACGCGCATTGTCGCTTTAACGGAAGCGAATCATACGCATACGTCAAGTGTTGCAATAATCTGTGTTTTGTTTGCAAAATATAAAGAAGAACAAAAATTGAACAATACAAATAAAAATAATAATTAAATATAAGCAAGTAGCATAAGTGTTAGTTAGTCGCGCGCGCAGACAAAGCATGTCCAGTGCACAAGTGTCACAGCCGCCGCCGCCCACCACGCAGCAGCCGTCGCCTCAGCAGCAGCCGCCGCAGACGCCTCACATTAGCCAGCTGCTCATTAGCCATATAGCCGCCGCACAGCAACGTGCAACCACAACACCACCCGCCGCCGCTGCCGTCGTCGTCGATTACGATCAGTGCAGCAACAACTCGTCGCCCAGATCTAGTGGTAGCCACAGTCCGGCAGCCGCAGCCGTTGCATCTAGCCCCACGCATTCCTCGGCCACGACAGGTAGTCCCCATAGTGCCTACGCTCCCACTCATAGTCCAGCGGCGGCACAAGATACTGCAGCGGAACAAGTACAGCAGCAGCAGCAGCAGCAGCAGCAGCAGTCGCAGCACTCGGTTGTAGCTCCAGCCATGCCGCTGCTTGTGGCACCTATTCCCATGGCCTGCCAGGGGATTGGTCCACCTCCGACGCATCATCCACACGCACATGCACCCCATCCGCGTCTCTATGTCGAAGGCGGCTTTCCGCCGCATCATGTGCCACATCCCGCCTTGGTAAATGGCGGCTATCCGCTGCCACGTTTGCCCCTGACTGCAGTTATGCTGCCCGCCAATGCGTCAGCTCCGTCAGCCACACAATTGCCACCGGCAGCACCCATACCCATAGCCAGTTGCTCGCCGCCCGCAACTACAGCACTGCAGCAGGCTCAGCCCAAGAAATCCTTCTGCATAGATGCATTGCTCGCCAAGAATCAGCATCCGGGTGTCGATAGAGCGCCTTCGAGCGCCGCCGAAATGATTGCGGACGATCATCGTTTGGCTGCGTTGCATTATGCCCGGGATCAGGAACTGAACCATGCCTTTGTGGCAGCATCGAATGCAGCTGCGGCAGCCGCTGCCGCCGGCATTAGCGAGCAGGAAGCGCTGCAGCGGATACGCGAGTCGCGCGAATATGATTCGCCCAGTCCCGACGGCATGTCCAGGTGGGTTCTATGTTCAAATGTTAAATGATTAATGTTTGTACAGAAATTTAAAATTTTTTGAAAATTAAATTGGTTGGGAGTATCAAAAATGAAGCTTGGACTAGAAAGAGTATTATAAAATTCTTTTAATAATAATTGAATAATTTTTAAGGTAAAAGAGGTAATAAATACCTCAATGACTATATAATTTAATATATCATTTAAATTCAATATATATTAATAGCTTAAAGTTTCCTTAATTTCATGAGCTTCAAACACTTCAATAGTTCAATCGATTTCTTGAGCATAATCTATTTACTTTGCCATACTATAACGATTAACGATTTCCAATTATAAATGGCCTTTACCAATATGTTAATCAAATCATTTGGCCATTCTGCATAACATTTCATTTGAATGTGCCTTTAAGCTTACACGTAGTCCAGGTGTTTCGGTAGCTGGCGGGCAAATCCAACAAAATGCCAACAGCGAATGCCAACAATGCTTTTGGGCTTTAAAGCGGCTTTGTTAGCACTCGACAACATGGCCGAAAAGCCAAACCAAGCTGGTCACGTTGGCCTTATTATGATTACGATTACGTATACGCCATGTGCATGTGTGCCAATGTGTGTGTCTATGTGTGTGGGTGTGTGTGTGGCAAAGTAAACAAATTATATATATTTTTTAATTGTCGCGTAACTTGTTTATTGTTGAGCTTTGATAATTGTGCAGTTTATAGGGTGTCTAAATGTTTGATTTCTTACCATTTTGCCGCCGCAGATCTGAATCTCCCAGCTCATCGCATCGCTCCAGTCCGCCCATCAGTCCCGGCTGCGAGGATCAGCAGCCACAGCCCGCGCACCATACACACCATCTGGGCATGCGTATGTCCGATTTGCATGATGAGTTCAAGAAGCCCATCCCGCCACACAGTCCAATACGACCGCAGGACTTTCCACTATACGCGGGCGGACATCCGTATCAGTTATTGGCACCGGGCGGCTCAGCTTTTCACCGGCCACTCGATCCATCCGGCAAGCCCATACCCGTAAGTATTGTTAAAGCCTCGAATTATATTAAAAATTGTCATAGCTTGAAGTCTGCATTTGACGCTTCTTCTTTCGCTTTGCCTTTATAGATACCTATGGGTCACAACTTTATGCCTTCACAGCTGCAGTTTGAGTTCTTGGCACGCGCTGGCATGCTGCATCATCGCATACCCGAACTGGCCGCCTATCCGCATCATGCGATACTGGGCAAGACGCGACGGCCGCGCACCGCCTTCACCTCGCAGCAGCTGCTCGAGCTGGAGAAACAGTTCAAGCAAAACAAATACTTGTCGCGGCCCAAACGTTTCGAGGTGGCCAGCGGCCTGATGCTCTCCGAGACGCAGGTTAAGATCTGGTTCCAGAATCGGCGCATGAAATGGAAGCGCTCCAAAAAGGCGCAGCAGGAAGCTAAGGAACGAGCCAAGGCGCAGCAGCAGCAGCAGCAACAGCAGAGCGCAAACAGTGCGAGCAGCGCGAGTTAGTTTCACCGGGAGCCATAGCAAAATCGTTTCTAGTCAGGCACTGGCACAACCGTCCACCTGGTGAGACACCCTGTATGAGAGCGAACCAGCAAACAACATGCAACACCAACAAAAAAAAAAAAAAAAAACATTTCATGAGATTGCGCAAAATTAGCTACGCAATTAGTTGAAATTATTTTTCGGTCATTGTTGTTGTTGCTGCTGCTGTCGCTGCTGTTGTTGTTGTTGTTGCTTTGATTTTTGTTTTGGGAATTGGCAACAGCAGCAAAACGCACTGTGTGATATATGTAAACCAGAAATATATATATATATAAATAAATATATATATATAAATTAAAAACTGCTACATAAAAGTATTTGACACAACTTCCCAACCGCCCTCTGCCCCCCGTCCCCTTGTACATACACAAAATAAACAATCCATCAATTAATTTAAATTACCTTAAAAATAATACAAATATATATATATAAATTAAATGAGATTAGTTTAGTTTACTTTAGTTTAGTTTGTATATGGTCACGATCTTGTTTCTTATGTCATTCTGTGTAAATAATTGTAATTATGTAATTTGAAATATTTAAACACTTGTCGCTAGCTGCGACGGCGCTAGTAAATTTTATAACATTTATTTTGAAACATCGAAAATGATAAATAAAATGTGCTTTAAAAATGTCAAAAGTGCGAAGAGTTTTGTTGTTTGGTTATTGTTGCAGAGGTGCTTAAAGAGAAATATACAAAATGTGAAATGATTAAGCAAAAAAATTACGGAAATGGTATTGAAAATATATCAGTGATGCCAAGGCATTTAAATTTATAAAAATTATTCAGTTTTAAGCATTTATAAATTTTAAATATTGTTTTAAAATTGCTTATTTAAATTTGACCAATTTAAATGAAATCATATTGAAATAATCTTGGCAAAATCTGTGCATTAATTTTTTCTTAATTCAAACGATATTAGATTTGTTATGGATAACAAAATATAATTTTATTTAAACACCTGGAGTACTCAAGGTTCTTTGTTAAAAAAAGAATTATAAAATTTGCTCTTTTCAAATTTAAAGTAAATTTATCTTTTAATTAGATGTTTTCTAGGAATTTGAATATATTCTGGCAGAAGTTTATCAACAAATATCATGATTAATTATAGAAAATTAATATGAAAGAATTTTTTATAAAGATTAGCATATTCATTTTCAGTAGAAATAAAAGCTATTTTTATATTTTCATAGACTTTTCCTATAATTCTTATTTTTTACATTTTCATATACTCTTTTTAAATCATGACTCTACATTTTTGTAAAGATTTCTCACAAAAAAAAAAAAAAACCAATGCACTCAATAGGTATTTTAGCTCTCGAAATTAAAGTATCTAATCGCTTGGTTATAGTATGTGCAGCTGTCACTGTGTGTGTACCCCGAAAATAAAAAATGAGAAGCCATTAAAGGTGTATTTATAAAAGTCATATAAAAAGCCAATCAGGTACAAAATTTTTTAATTTCAGAGCTGATATGCCTTATCGAGGCAAATAAATCAAATGCTAGTAGATAATCAATTTAATTGTTCAGACAATAATTATGTCTAAATTTATAGTGTCACTTAAAAATAATTTTGCTAATTAAAATGTTGCCCGTCGCTCGCAACAACAACAAGAACAATTGCCACTTATATAATAGTAAATAAAATCCAAAATCATGGTGAGATTCCATTTCCGCAATCAGAACTATGAGTATATTGGAAAAAATATATGAAATAATAGATTTGTTGGAAATGTGTGAAGTAAAACGTTTCTTGGCATCTTATCAAATTGTTGGGAACTTATTAAATTCTCAATGATACGCGGCTTAATCGTAGCTAATGGCTAATCAAGCGTGACAACATCGAGAAGTTGTTAAGACCCATACATGGAGGCCGTAAGACCCCAAAAGCTTAATCGGCCAGCAATCAGTGTTAATTGGAGCAAAGTTCTCCCCATGGCATGAGTTATACTTTTGATTAAATTTATGTGTATATATAATTATATATATACATTTCAAAAATAACAATTCGTAATCGTAAATCCTCCTCTGTCTCTGTCTCGCTCATTTTACCAAAAATCCTTAGCAAACAACTCATACAATTAGCTATATAGGATTATAATTGAAATGGGAAATGAAAGGAGATTGTGAACAAGACGCGGCCACTTCATCACGTAATACTCAAGTATAGCAGAGCGCGACCTCAAATAGGCAGGAGGAGCGTTGTCAAAGATAGAGTGTGTGTGGATACGAGGGGCGAGAGGGAAACTGCCTCAAAGTATGCTTTATATTGTTGTTATTATTGGCTGTTGATATTGTTGTTGCTGTTGCTGTTGCTGTTGCTGTTGTTATTATTATGCAGCAGTTCTGCTTGGCTGCTGATTATGCGTCTGATGGGCTAATAAAAATTCATTTCGTTATCCGTCAGACACTCGCAGACACTTCACACAAAACAACGCAACGCACTACATCAACATAGGCGGAAGAGAAGAGAGAGGAAAGACAGAGAGAGAAAAGAAAAGACATTTCAATGAATGAAGAAAATTTGGTTGATATTTATGCCATGTTCAATGGCAGATACAGTGGTCGACTCGGCTTAGAGCTAAGCTAAAGTTACTCTTATAAAACTAACTTGATTAGCATTAGTTTGAATACCCCTACTCCATTTGTTAAATACTTTTTTTTTCACAAAATAATTTTAAATTGAATAATCAAAAAGCAACCAAACAGCACTTGCCTTAATTGGTTGCATTTCCAAGTTCAACAACATGCCATGAACCAAATGACATTAAGTCACTCAAATCAATCTTGAACCACTGTGCAGTGGCCTGCGGTCTGATGTGGTTGCTGATGCTGCGCTATTCAGCTCAGATGCCTTGAAGTGGCCAAGTGTTGAAGCTGAACCAGTATTGTAGCAAACAGCAGCAGCCGTAGCACAAAGGACTTTCAGCAATATTGTATGGAATGGCAACTGTCTGATTCAATTCATGAGCTATTAGCGGGTAATTTGTGACGATTGCAGGGCACAATTTTCCCTTTATCAACAGGCAGCCAAAGGGTGACAGAGTTCAAACCCCGAAAACCGGAGTCTCAGCTTCACTTTGAGTTTCAGCAATAGCTTAATTGTTGGATAGATGCTCTCGCATCTGTTGCAAATTAAATTTCAGTTATAATTTTCTATAAACACGGGCCGCAGCAGACAATAAACCAAAAAGAGTGTGTGTGTGCGTGTGTGTGTGTGTGTCTGTGTGTGTGCACACCCAGTAAATTGCCATTTGAATTGAGGGTCGCGAGTCCCCCCTCGTCTCTTATGACTTTGTCAGCAGTTGTTGCTGGTGTTACAATTTGGTTACCCTAGGGGTGTCTGCCACGTCGCTGTTGATCTTCATGTCAACACAGATGATCACATTTTATGCTTAATTTGTGCGTGTGTGTGTGTTGTTTGCTCTGTTTACTTTTGTGATTTGAGCATTCATCGAATTTCTGCTAATATTCAAACGGCTTTGTCCAAATGCATTTGCCGCATTTTCCACATTTTCCGCCATTTCCATTCGATTTTATTGTCAAATATGCGCGATTATTTGTCATATGTTGCATTTTATTATTGTCAAATTTGCATTCGGACGCACAACAATGAACATAACTCTGATATGGCTCGTTAGTTAGTTGTCTAATGGCTGGATGTCGCAACACATAGATAGGGATAGGGGTTGCCCAACAAACAAGGGATTGAGGGCGGAGGTTGGCATCAATTTGTTGAAATTGATATGGCAATTTATGTGACGATTTTATTTGAGTTTGCAACTTTGGAGCCTCGGTTTATGAGCTAATTATAAATCAAATATTGATTGTATAGAAAGAGGGACAGTCAAAGAGGGTGGGAGAGGGAGAGGGAGAGAGGGAGAGAGGTAGAGCCAAAGATATAGACAGAAGTGAGCACAGGTTTATCATGATAAAATTCTGTCTATTCAATTATGTACTTTATTTCATTTTTACATAATAATATTTAAATAATTTCAATTTGTTAAATATCAATAAAAATTAATGTTTATAATTCATTTTAATCTATTTAATTTTAATTTTAATTAAGTGTATTTATTCATTTATACAATTAAATTATACATTTTATTTAAGTGATTGTTTTAATAAATATATTTTAATTGTAAATCAATACGTTTTATTAAGAGAAACAAACATATAATCAATTTACTAATATATATTTTGCTTATGTACAGACTAAATATGCATTTATCTCTAAATATATATATTTAAAATGTATTATATTTATATATATTTTCTTATAGTTCTTTGCGTATTCTTAATTTTTGTCAGCTTATCAAGTAGTTTATTGATTTATAGCGCACGCTGACAAAAACTACAACGCATATTGCTGCTTAATGCCATAATTTCCAACTTGTTTACACAATCCATCTGGCTATATTTTCAATGCACACACACAGATGTCCATGTCCGGCTACAATCAGCAGTTCAAGCTGTAGTCGCTGCCATCAATCTATAAAAGAAAATCCGTGCGTGCGCGCCAAAGTCAACAAAAATGCAAGCGAGCAGCGAAGCCGAAGCCGAAGCCAAAGCGAAAGTCGTTGCTGGAGTCGGGGCCAATGCTCATCAGGCTGGCACAAAGGCCATTAGTTTACTAAACACACACACACACACATACAGCTAGAGAGACACTGGACAATGGCATTGAATTTGTCAAATGATTTCGATTTAATCGCCGGGAAATTTTGCAATCAAAATTCAGAATATCAACGCTAATTGCCGATGGTGCAGTCGTGTATGCCCACAGCCCAAAGCGCATTAGATCCCCAGAGACAACTGAGTGCGAGAGAGATGAAGATAGAGGCAGATCCCATTGAGTTAGTGCAAATTGTCACCATATGCGTCAACACGCAATAATTCACCAGAAAAGTAATCCAAACAATTGACCAGACGAAGCACTGACGCCTAATGGAGGGGGTGTGTCTGCACTCTAGCTCTCTGCTGACTCTGGTTTGTCCCCCTCTATTCGTCACCCATCACCCTTGCCTTTAACTTTGACTGCAGCAAGTGCTACCCACCCTCGGGCTGGGTTTCTATCTCTCTCTCTCTCTCTCTCTACCGCCCCCAGTCCACCCCTCGTTGTCGGTCACACTAATGCCTGACTCTAACTGTGCTAGCTGGTGTTTTGGTGCTAATTGAATTCATTGCCGTTGATCAAGTGCTGCCAAACAACAAATCATCCCCGGAGGCTAATGATACGGACGAGCGAGCTAACTGACTCAGTGAGACGAACTGCAGTTCAGTTGGCAAGGAGCAAAACACTTGCCATGGGCAGAGGAAGCCGTAGAGGCTGAGGCAGAGGGTGCAATTGTCGGCTTGCTGCGGGTGTATCTCTCTCCATCTATCTCACTCTCTCTCTATCTCTTTCTATACATAGCAACGCGTTAAATGAAATTAGAAAACCTTATGTTCAGTTAATTAGCAAATTTAAGGGCAATGCGCAGAGTTTGGGAGAGAGGCTATTAAGGAGAAAATGAGCGAAAGCTGAAAAGGCAGCAAAATGCTTGTAACGTGAAAATAGGAAGTAGGAAGCTGCAGAGGCAACTTGCATTGGCAGATTTATAAAGAGAGAGAAGTGGGGATAGGGAATGACGAAATATATAAAAATTAATAATCATTAAAAATCAGAGTGGGTATATATATTATGAGCAGAGGGAAGTCAAGCAAGAAAATCATTCGATTTGTTGCCAACTTAATTAAGTACGAAAATTGTTGCACTTTGGAACTTGTTATCTTAGGTCTACTTAGAATTTGCATATAAAATCAATTTTGATTACGAAATATACAGCAATCAAAATTTAATTTTTTTTTACCATGAGCGCCCAACTACAACATTCTTACTTGTTTTTATCAAGTTCAATTGGAGGCATAAAAAATCTACATTTAATACAATTTTAGCAATGCAGTTGAAAGTCAGTTTAATTAGTTATGATTAAATATAAATTTTGAATTTAAAACTAACTAAAAATAATTTTTTGTTAAATATAAATTTAAATTTATATATAAAAGAACTATGTTAAAAACTATAAAGAGCAGCAAATTTTAAGTATTGGCTTCTAGTTAGTTTCTAAGTTCTAAGTAAGAGACTATAAAATTAGTTGATTTTACATGTGTGCTCATATCAGGTCATACTTCATGCTAAGCACGACTCTTTGGGCACTATTTCCATCTTAAGAACTTTACCGAGTCACACTCGCTCTAGTTCTTCTCTCTTCACTTCTCATCTCTTCTCTCTTCTACTTTTATCTACATCATTAATAAGACTTATGGCCAAGGAAATTTTCAGCCTGCTTACATCCATCAACTGATGACAAATTGGCAATTGGTAGCTCAAGCCCTTTTTTGACGCGTCGCTGCCTTTTGGCACGTTAATTGCAACAATTAAAATACAAATGTTTTGCCACAAAACTCGAAGCCGTATGCAAATGAAGCCATGTGTTAGCATTGTGCTTACCTTTTTGGAATTGTGCTCTAAACTCTAAACAAACAACGAATAACAACGGCAACAACAAGTAACAACGGCGAGAACAACAAACAGTGAAAATATTAAATTGTAATCCGCTTAAATGAGTAAAAGGCATTAAAACGCATTTGCATAATTGTTGAAAATGCGCGAGCGCAGAAATCAGCCAACCCCTCGGGGACCCATGTCGACGGCCGGAGTGGAAAAAACTTTTACGGTTTCAAGGCAAAGGCAATCCAATCAAAAGTGAGCGCCGGCTGCCCTCAAGGGCCTCCTCGCAGCGCATTGCACGTGAGGACAATATTTAAAAATGTTTAGCATAATTAATGCCGGTCCGGCCGGTACGCTTGGCTAAATTTTAAGGCAAGTGCACACAGCACAGCACAGCACAGTACAGCAGAGCGAAAAGTTAGCGCACACGAGAATCGGGGCGTGCCTAATCAACCCCTAAAAAGCCGGCGTTAATTTGCGAGGCGCTGCGTCTACATATGCCGCAGGGTCGCATTATTCACACATACGCTTAAATGAACGCGCGCACGATTTCTTCACCCCCTCCCCATAGTCCATAATATTCCCTAGGGTCGCAGTCTTTTGGCCCGCGCTCCCCCCTGCTCGAAAGCCGCAGCCAAAAACTGGATCCAACCGCATCGTGTGCGTAAAATTGAATTTATTTTATTGCCACTAATTGGCTGAAATACCTGAGGGCGTTTAGCTTTAAGGGTAAGAGCTGGCTAGGTGTGTGGGTGCCACGGTCTTGGCTTGATTTTCTATTTGCTTTGCACCCAAAACTTTTCCCAAAAGTTATAGTGCCAGTTTCTTTTCGGCCTCGTTACGAAAGAAGTGTGAACTAGTATATTGTGAATGAACGCTGCATGAATTAGGAATTGTATTAGTAATACCTAGTAAAATGTATATTGGATATAACGACAAATGGATAGAATGAAAAAAAGAAGATGACAGAACAAGGAAGAAGTAGGACGAAGCCAATATGCTCATTTCACTTTGTGAATAAAAATTATTAGAAATATATCCAGATAAATTAAAAACTGTAAAAAAAATGCACATAAAAAACCTAGAAAATGGCAAGGAATATCAAAAGAAAATCTCACACTCTCACGACCCAAATCTCAAGCACTCACTACACACATTACATAATATGAGCTCGCAAAAAAGGAGAAAAACAGATTCAACTTCTTATTCTTTTTTTGCACGATAATGGCTATAAGAGATGATAATGTACCAAATCCTTCAGCCAGATTCGCAAAATCAGCCCCACAAAAATAATTTTCAAAAAAAACCTTAAAATATAAAAGAAGCACAAGAGAAACAGCAACAGCAACAGCAACAACAACGAGAATAGCCGTAAAAGCTATTAACATATTAAAGCAATAAAAGAAATGGCATATAAAACGCTGCCACAGACACAAAACGGAGGAGGGCAGGCAGTTGTGTGGCACCACCCCCATGCTTAGTGTGGCAAGTGGCAAGCATTTACTCAACCCCGACTGGGACGCACTTGCCTCGCTGTCTGCCATCATGAACATCAACGCCGTCGCCATCAGCAGACGATACTGCTGCCTGGAACAACCCTGCCGCAGCCCGAGCTCTTAGAGTAGCAGCAGCAGTGTGGGGCATGGGGTGTGGTTGGGGCGAGGAAGGGCCGTTGATAATCATACTAAATGCTGCCATTTGCCATTTGTGAGGTTTTGCCACTTGCCCTAGACAACGATACACGCACACACACACACACACTGTGCCCACTGTGTGGGTGGTTGGGTGAAAAGAGGGCGTGCTTTTTGGCAGAGCTCGCAGGGAAATTGTGAAAAGTTCGCCTGGAAAGTACTTCTAAGCTTTGTGTAAACACCCACTAAAATCAATTTGCTGGATTTTCTACCACCAGAAAATGTGTATTTTACGGGTTACGCTGAGAGTCCGTCCGACGACTCCCGAAGTGATACACTCTCGGAGTTGGCTGCCGTCAAACTGGTTAAGATTGGCATAAAATGGCGCATTATATGGGTTGGGAAACGATAAGTATAAGATAAATATAACGATTATATAGAATAGGGATTTGGCTATTCTATTGAACTGGTATATAATGGAATGGGCAAGTAGTTGAACCAAATCAAATAGAATAGTTCAAGGAAAACATGACGAAAGTTGAGATTATATAATAATAGAAGTGAGTGGAATAGATAATAAGCTTATTTAGTATGAAGAGCATAGAGCAGTGGGAATGTAATCAAATGAGAACACAAATTAATATAAAAGGCAATGGAACAGCAGGGAAGAGCAAAATATATTGATCACGCTCCATTTCTAGTTGATGCCGAACGTAATGGGAATGCAGCGAAATGTGAGTGAAACATAATGAATATGAAATGTAGTATATGAGAGCTTAAAGAGATTTCCTTTCAATCTCTTATCAAAAGGTATTTTAATTTTCAGCAAAAGGTTAAAAATAAATGCAGATTAAATAAAAGAGACTAAGCTTCCTCTTCTGCTTCTATCTGCAACTCGAGCGCTGCCTCCACCTTAGCTCTATGGCAATATAATCTCACATAATGTTGCTGCAATTTGTATTGAGCAGAAAAGTTTTATTTGAATTTTTGCCAAAAATAAAAAGAGGAGAAAAGGAAATGGAAATAGAAAACTTTGCGAGCTTGTGTGCCATGTGCTCCAGCTCCTGCACTGTCTGTGTGTCTGGCTCTCTGCTCCCTGCTCCCTGCTCCCTGCTCCCTTTACTTAATCTTAGTCTAACAAATGGCCTGTCTTGTCTCGTAAATCACTTAACAATTTGCAAAATTCTGTACGGTAAGGCAAGTGCAAATCGTGCTAAGGTTTCTTGATTTTGGATTTTTACATGTGCACGCATAAGTGGCCCTAAATCGCATTCATATGAGAGCAGCCCACTTGTATATAGCTACCCTCTCACTCTCTCGCTTGTCCACTTCTAGTGTGAGTCTGTGTGTGTGTGGGCGGGGGCAGCTTTTTTGTGTGACCTGCCATTTGATTTATTTATTGTTGGTTTATGCGTGATCTTGCCTCAAATTAGCATTTATCATTTTGGCCCCCAACACATAAAAAACCTCCATTTTATACAAGTTCTTTGTACATAAAAAGGGCAGCAAATTGTTTTTAACAAGTGCAGCGTAATTTTTCAAATGCTTTTTGCGCTTCCCGCCCTTGATTGATTGCGATTATGCAAATGCCAGGCAGACGTTGCGATTGGTTCGCCCCGCATGTGGCATAGGAAATGGATTATTTGGCGGCACCTACTAAATACGTATAGCCTTGGCGTCACAATTAGCGCACAATAAATTTCAAATAATTATGCAAACGACGCTACGTAAATACAGTCACATAAATGCCTATATAGATAAACGCCAGATAATCCTAAACAGTAGCCAAATGCCTTTGCCACTGCCACACACCCACTCAATCTCTCTCTCTCTCTCTCTCTCTTCGGCTGGCGGCAATTTGTGTCACTAATTGCGTGCAAATGGCGATGCCTTTTGCATTTTGGGCCATGCATATAAATAGCTCCCCAAAGGGCAGTGCAGTCGTTCTGGGTATAGCCAACAGGGGCCTTTGGGCAGGTGTTAATGAGACTAAAGTATTTATAATGCAAAATCAGATATGGGGCAAACATTAGTCAGAAATTTAACATTTAATTGATGTGAAAAATGGCAACAGATAGTGAGAAAGTGGGAATAGATATCAGTTGAGAGCGTGTCGAACATATAATAAAGCTACTCAGATTTTTTGTATTTCTAAATTAAGCAGAAACTCAATTTGAAAGGGAAAAAAAGTTTTATAAAAATTATATAATATATATATAAAATAAAAAATAAAAATGTCCAAAATGTTTTTTTTTGGCATTCAAAATAAAATAATAATATATAACCATATTTCTGCTCATATAATTTTATAGTTTTATTTACTAAATTTATCAATACTTATAATAATAAAAAAAAATATTTAAAACAGTACATTACATCATTTATATATAAGCTATATATAATATTATGTATAATTTTAATAGTTTATTTATTTATATAAAAGCATACATTTTTTTAATTTTACTATATTTTTTACCTAGTTAAAAGAGAAAGATCTGGAAATAAACAAAAATACTATATATATATAAAAAAAACTAAAATTTACTTAATTGCAATATATGTAAACAATCTCTTAAACAAATAAAGAAAATTATGACAAATATTTATAAGTAAGAAATATTTTTATATTATTAAATAATACCCAAAAAAAAGAGTTCCCTTGACTTAAATACAATATATATATATACACAATACAATATACACAATTAAAGGGTTCCATTTATAACCCTTTTTCTCACAGCCAAGCCGACGCACCTGCACCAGCATGGATAGCTTTGTGCGATTAGCCTTTATGGTAACTAACCATAAACTGGCGTAATTTATTAATACAGGGAATGATCTAAGCGCTACAGGCGCATACGCTTAACTGCTTATGCGTATTATTATTATCGAGGCTAATAATATTTTTAATTCTTTTAGCACAATAATTTCGTTTAATTTGTTTATTTATCTAGCTGAGCTGGCTTATAGCCTAAGCCAACAATAAACACATTTGTTTAGTTAATGAAGTCGATAAGGCTACCGGGCCATCATAAAAATATAGATAGAGTTATATATATGTATATCGGCGACGGTAGCGGCACTTTCTGGCAAGATTTATGAGCTGTGCCGCATATCTCATGGCAGACAGCTTTAATTGAAAGCAAAGCGCATAATTTTCAATCAACGAAAAGCCAAAAAAAAAAGAAAAAAAAAATAATATATATATAAAGACAGAGAGAGAGAGAGAGAGGGACAGAGATAAGGCTGGGCATGAGGTGGGTGTGGGCATTGGATTATACGGTAGTCAGTTGGCTGACAGTTGGTAACCATTGATTGCCATTTATTTGAATGTTTGCCCAGAGCCAACGACAATGAAGTCGATGATGATGATGATGGCGACGATGATGATGAAACTGGATATATTTCTATTGATTTTAAAATTATGCGCACAAACAAAAGTATGAAATGTTGTCAGCATTGTTGCTGCTGCTGTTGCTGCTACTGTTTACTAAAGCTGCTAGGGAGCTGCTCGATACGTGTCCGTCACACGACTCGATAGGGTAACCATTTTGACTTGCCATCCGATGTTGACTTGCTGTTTAGATTTTCAATTAAATTTGTTGACAGAGCGCCATGGACGAGGAGCAAACGCTGCGTATACGTAATATAAATTGATTATTTCAATTTATTTAAGCGCAACGATAGCATTTAATTAAAAACTCATCTGTGCAAACAGCACTTGGTGCACGGCAAGTTGCAGTTGCAGCGACTGCTGCTACGACACGACTCATTACAGCTCAAGTACCAGACGGGCACGGCCCGCGCCTGATAAGCTGCACCTCACCCAACTTTATCAGACTTTTACATCTGTTTCTAATTGAAAATGCAGCTACTGTCGTTTTGGAGTCCATCAGCCAGAGCCAAAGGCAGAGCCAGAGCCAGACCCATAGCCACAGCCACAGAGTCAAGTCACAAATGTGACACGAAAATTGACGCCAATCGTCGCCATTAGTGTCAACAGCAGCCGTCTCAGCCCGGAGCTGGAGGCAACTGTGTCCAGCTCACGTAAATACCGATTCGATAAAAGAAAAATGGGCAGTTGTACTCCACTCTAGCTGCTCAATGGGTAGATGGGTAGATAGCCTACATCTCTCTCTGTCTCACTCACTCTCGCTCTCTGTCTTTCTTTCACTCACCACACTTCACTTCAAGTTTAAATAATCAATAGCAAAACAATAAATTTTCTTTAGCTCATCAAAAGTAGTTGACTCTGTGAGTTATTTGGTCTTGGTCTGAGCGCGCTTCGTGTCACGAAAGGTAATTGGAGCTAAACGTTTTGCATGAAATTATTGAAATGGAACAAAAAGAATAAAAATATAATAAAAGATTTAATTGCTTTAAAATAAATTTAAGTAAAATATATAAATATTGTTAGGTGTATATTTATCTGAATTAATATATATAGTTTATATATATATTTATTATTATTTACAAAATAATAGTTCATAATAAATTTTACAAATAAATCAAAAAGAATTCAGGAATAAATGAAAAAGAATTCTATATATTTAATATTAAAATAAAATATATGTATAATTTAATTATATATTTTTACTATAAAATTATTGTTATTACTGTGTACTGTATATAATATTAATTATAAATATTAAAAAAATGATTAAAATTAAAAAATGTATATATTTAGAAAAAATAAAATAAATAAATAACAAAATAAGCAATTTAAAAATAATACATGGAATAATATATTAAATAAAAACAGAAATATTTATCAAACATATATACAATTGATATATTAAATTATATATATATTACCTAAGGCAATTCAAGCTACAGAGTTTTGATAAAGGAGTAGAATAGAGCTCGAAATTGGTATATTTGAAACTAAAACATCAAAGCAGCTTGAAATTCAATTGAGTAAATGAGCTATGTGCTCTGCATATACATACACAGACTCTATTTTCAACTACGTTTCATTCTTATAACTATGCTCTTCTGAATATATATACCAGATAAATACATTTTTATATGCATATCTCACACTCATTCCTGATTTTCTCGTGCTGATTGCCCTACACATGCACCGCATCGTAACACGCGCTCATATCTAACTCCGCTCGAATTCTCCGGGAGCTGTCACAGCTTTGCTTTGCGCCTTTTGTTGACTTTTTCATATTTCTTAATGATGACATTTTAATTATTAGTAAAGTGCTTTCAAATACTGATAAGATATCATATTGGATATTTATGGCTAGGTGTGTGTGTGAACTGTTTGGTGCGAAGTTCAAGTTGCCAACGCGCGTATATGTGTAGATGGGAGAGGGAGGAACTGTGGGCTCAGGCAGCTGCTGTGCGGGCATTGATTGATAATTTTGTTTATAGACTTGACAACGGAGTTATTGGCGACTCATAGCTAAACCAACAGAGCTGACAGAGTTAAAGAGACTGAAAATTGGCATAAAAATCTAAATCATAAAAATAAATGTAATACTTTAAAATGTAAGTTTAAAAGAAGAACAAGAAATTTAGTATATAAATCCATATAGTTGCAAGTCAGGCATTTCTTAAGTTATTTCTATATTTTTTGTTATCTACTTTAATTTGGCACATTTGGTTCGGGGCGAGCTCTTAAGATTGATGCTGCCCAGTCGCTTGTGCAAACAAAAAGCAAATCCCTGCCTCGCACATGTGTGCAGCCTGCGCAGGGGGAGCTCTGCCGCTGGGGTCCTTCAAGATGGCAACGAAGACCGCAAAAAGGCGTACAGCAAATGCAAACAGAGCAAATGGTAAATGGTAAATGGTAAATGGCAAATGGCAAATGGCACGCGTTGTCATATTTCAGAGCACTCGATGTTGACGTCTTGAAGATTATGATTTGTTTTACTTGACGCTTAACGAGCGCATGATACAAGAGCAGCCGCCCCCACTGCACACACACAGCACTCACTCCACCGATAAGTATGCTAAGCATGTGCCCAGTGTGTGTGTTGCTGTGCGTTGATGACAGCGAACAAATTTTTACAGATTTGTCAGAATTTAGGCAAGGCAAACGCATACGTATTATTGTCTCTTGGGCACACATAAGATATAAAAACAAATGTATGTAGATGTGCTTGGCACTTAAAAACTGAAGTTGTTTATGAGCGCAAAGGGGGATGCTGACATCATGTCAGCAAATTGCGTAAGTAGCAGCCAAGGCGCTGTCGACATTGATTTGACTTGGCCCGAAGACAGAATCCTCATCTTGGTTATCTGGTTATATATGTATGGCATAACAAATTTGTTTGCTTAACTTGTTTTTTTGGGAAAACGTCTCAATCAACCCTTGAGCTGGAAAAATCTTAACCCTTTCAGTAAATTGATATGACAAATCCGTAAAAAAAAAGAAATGTTTAATGAAGTGAAAAATTGCAAAATAACCAAAAATTAAATGGAACGTCTTGCTCTATGTTGTTGTTGTGGTTTTGGCCATTGAAAATTAAGCTTAGGGTCAGTTGTTGTTGTTGCTGTTGCTGTTGCTGTAGCTGCCTTGCATGACAATTTGCCTGGCTGCGGGACTACAATAAAATTGTGTAAACAAAAATTGGGCAATTTCCAGTTGACTGGCTTTGCGGCTGGCCATTTCTTTGGCGCCAATGGGCGTTGTTTTTTTTTTGTTTTGTTTTGTATTTGTTCTTCTTTTTTGACTGCCTGGGCGTGGCGAAGCCCAAAAATCTTGTATTTATTTGTGGATTTTACCTAAATTGGGTGTGTCTTTTATTATTATATCGAAAGAGGGACAAAGACAAATGGGCCAGATCCTTGAGCAACACTTTTCGGCTACAGTTGCTAGAAATTATTTTGAGGCAATCGTAAAACGAAAATCATATACAAATTTTGTGGCTAACGCCGCTTCGTTAAACACATACGCAAATGCTCTTGCATTTTGCTCATAACCGAAAAGTTTTGTGGCCAACAGCAGCAGCAGCAGCAGCAGCAGCAGCGGGCGAGTCGCACATAAGTTTAACAAGTTAACGCACGACTTGACGTTCAGTTGCCAAATTGAGTTGGGCGCACAGCTGGGGAATTTGCTAGCCAATAACGAAATTGTGCACAAATTGACTCCATGACAGAGCCAAACAAAAGTGCCCAGTCTCGGGGCTCACAAATCAGAGCTGAGGACCAGACAGCACCAAAAGTGCAAACCAAGATCATGGCAATAGCTGCCAATTGTTTGCCCAGCCAAAACAGACAACTTGACTTTTCACACTCACAATACACACGCACACACACACACGAGCACATACTCACACACAAACACACTCACACACACACTCAACAGCCAGCGGCTGCGTTTTTGGCTCTGGGCAAATTTGCGTGCAGATAAATTGCAATCTGCCCAAGTTATGTGTGCGTGTGTGTGTGTGTGAGTGCTTGGAGTTTGTCTACTTCTGAGGCTATCAGCATCGTCGCAATTGTTGTCTTTTAATCACCCAAGCCAACTTAGGCTGCAGTCATAGATACTCACGGCTGCACTTCATAATTTTAATTGTCTGCCTCACGATGCCGATGGGGCTGTGCCGAGGCTGTAGCGTGGGGCTTAAGTCCTGTTTGATCAAGGCATTAGACACACGCGCACGTGACTGACTTCAATTTTGGGGAGGTAGGTGTCGTTGGGGCCAGTTAGATGGGGCCGGGTCCATTCGGTAAACAATCAATTGCAACTGCAGGCTATTTGCTTGGGTCAACAGAGAAAGCTATTTAAGCACATGTTAAGCGAACCTGTTGAGGAAACGTTTTCTTTTCCAGCATGAGAGGCTGAGGGCAGCTGGTAATGTGGCTAAGGAAGAGGCAAGCATATAATGATGAATTCATAAATATATTGAATATAAATATATGATATTAATATATCTCTGGCTTTAAGTGATTTTACTCACACTCACACATTTTCTGTGCCTTTCTGTCTCAGTGTCTCTATCTTTATTTCTCGATCTTTGTCTTCCTATCTTTGTCTCTCAACATCTGTCTATTTCACTTTCTGTATCTGCCTCTCGATTTATTGCTCAATCTCCGCTTATCTCTCAGTCTCTCAATCAACATCTGACTCACTCTCTCTCTCTCTCACTTACTCTCTTTCTCAATACTTTACTCTCTCTGTCTATGTTAGTTGATCCTCTCTCTGTAATGGTCTATCTCTTCCAGTCCCTCGCCCACTCTCCTCTTACCCACTCTCCCATTCTCTCTCCCGCTTCCCTCTGTCTTTGTACATGGGCAAAGCCCAATCAAATCATAATTTGATCACGTTTATGCCAGACATGGATATATATACATATACATTTATATATCAAATGCTTATATTTATTTATTTATTTTGTTTTTCTTTTTTGTTTGCCTTTATTTTTTAGCCGCAGCGCAAATTTGACTATTTGGTCGCGTTTATTGATGTGTAATAAACCAATTGCATTTGTTTTGAATATATAAATAGACATAAAAATGCGAGCAACAACAAGAGCAATAGGCAGCCATTTTTTGTTGTCGTTTTCCGTTTCCGCTTTTTCTTTTTCAGTTTATTTATTATTTGTTTTTTTTTTTCTTCTTTTTTGCTTTGTTTGGTTTTCGGTGTTTGGATATTTTTTTGCTTTGGGCGAAACGTGCGTGGCATACTAATTTGGACTAAATGGATACAAGTTGCACATAAATAGATATATATATCTATATACATATATATATGTAGGGTCTTTACCCACCCCTAACTGCTAACTTGTAGGGGGCTGCTGTAAAACGTTTGATTAATCAAACGAAAAGTGTTGAAAATGTTATTTTTGCCAGCGCTGCAAATGGCGCATTTGCGATTTTTATGTGACACAGATTTACGCAGACAAACAAACATAAATACATAACTGGATGGATAATGTGCGTGTGTGTGCGTGCGTGTGTATTCGGTCAGTCTATAGAAAAAGCCACAAATGGCGCCATTTAGTTGTTGAGCAAATGTCGCTATAAACTTGCCAAGACAAACGTTGACAAATCATAAAAACTGCGCGCAGCCAGACAGAAGGAGCAGCTCGAAACGCTGTGGCTATGGCCCCATTCAATCAATCGGCCATAAAAAGAGCGCACAATAGCAGAGTTGCTAAAAAAATAAAGAGAGTGAAAAGGCCTTCGCGCTGCATACTTGAAAGTGTCTTAACAATTGCTCGTTCTGCAGCTAATTAGTCAAGGCAACTGCAAACAGGAGTGAAAGAAAAGCCACAGGCAAAAATTAAATATTATAACAAAACTGCAGGCGGGTGTAAGCGCTTGCATAATACTCGTTCAGCTAACCAAAAAAAAAAGGCAGCAAAAAATGAATTTGGAAAATTGTGAAACAAATTTAGAGCGGAGTGAGAGAGGAGTTTAAGAAATATCAAATTAGATATATAATAAAAATAATAAAAAAATATAAAAAATATATATAATTAATAGATTATAATATTTTTCAGTTATAGCGTCCAAAGTGGACATAAACCTTTGCTTAATTTATGGCAACAGTCAAAAACAAGTCCTAGATGTATTAGACTTGCAAGTCTTTGGCTGCCAAGAAACCTGAGATCTAAGTGCGCAGACTGAACATGTTTTAGAGATTACTCCACAGCCACGCCCCTGGCAAGCTTAGCACTTCATAAGGACAGAAGCAGGCATCAAGTCAACTCTCTTGCAGCATTACTCACATTCAACTCAACCCGATATGCCCGTTGTGATTACATGAACGAGCATAAAAACGCGGCTTCATTAATGCCAGCCAGAGAAACAGCAACAGCAACATCGACAGCCTTGCAACCCGACTGAGAACGTGCCACATTCAACTGCCACATTTGTCATTTAACATTTGGCAAACGTATTAAAACACCCCATCATTGCCTTAATTAAGAGCCATAAAAGCACATTTACTTATTGTGACTGAGCTACAACAACAACAACAGCAGTGGCAGCTTCATCTCCAGCTCTAGCTCCAGCTTCAGTTGCAACTGGCCTGTGGCACGTCTTTTACGCTTTTATTTATACCCCAGCCAAACAGCCAGTCAGAGAGCAGTCGAAGCACTCGACTCACCCAACCATTTGTCGTGCTTAATTCATGGCTAAAGTTGGAATTAAGTGAATTTTACGTTCATTAACGTGCGAGGGTTGCGCTCCAATCCCGAACAACAAGGACTGAGCTATACATATATAAAACTGTATGCGTATGCGTATGTGTATGTGTATGTGTGTGTGTATATGTATTTCGTTCTTTTTGCTGCCATCTCGCTTTGCCAGACAGTGTTGATAATTAGCAGCGCGTCTAATGTTGCCCTAATAACGTAAATTTGTGGCTTAGTGGAGCAGCAGTTGAGCATTAGAACTGAAGTGGTTAGCACTGAGAGGTGGGCTCCAGCACAAAAGTAAACAAGGCGAGCATTTGATTAAATTGAGCTAAATTTGGCAACAGATATTCAGCTGAAAAAGTTAGCTTAAAAGCGACTTGAAATAAAGAATCTCCTTACGATTTGATTTCTCAGTCAACTTTTTGGCATGGCTAACAACTGTTTTCAGCCGTCGAACGTGAATACAAATTTATGTTAAAATTTTATTTAATGGCAAATAAATTGAGTAGGAAAGTAATTGTTTATTTCATTAGAAAATTTAAATTTAATTTATAAATTTTAATATTTTATTATATTTTGAAATTTAAAGTTTTATTGACTGTCGATGTTAGCAAAAATTTTTAATTAATTTTTATTTATTTTTAAAAAATGTTTATCGCTTTTTATTTAAATATTTACATAATATAAATATATTATATATACACATTTTTAAACTAATAATAAATGTTATGTGCTATAAGACTAAAATATTTAATAAATATATATACATATAGTCTGAATTTATACAAAGATTTTTGGCATGTTAAATTCGAAATTAAAATCAGCGCGCAAAGTTTTGTCAAAAATCATTCAACAGAAAGCAGAAATTCTTGAAGATATTCAAAATTATATTTTTGAAAATATGACAAAAGTATAATTTGCACATAAAACAAGAAAAAAGTTGTACATGAAATTTATTCTAGTATAATTCTGCCATAAATTCACTATTTTATTTAAATAGAGATATCTTCAAAAACTGGTGCGTTAATAAAATTCTAGACAAAGAAGCAGAGCATAAGATTTGCTAACTAAAGTCCATACAATTTGAAAGAATCCTATACTACTACATCTTTAAGAAGTTTCCACATACATATTTATTCAGCAAATATAACTTTTGATTTATAACAGAAATTAGTTTTGGCAAAATTTATTATAAATTTGCGTTAAATTCACAAAACTTTAATTGTTTTACTGGCATTTTAGGATTATTAAAACTTTAGCCCATATCTTGAGTAACTAATTGGACCCAGAAAAGTTGTTTGGCAACAAGAGGAAAACTTTTTAATAGCCTGTCCATATGACAGTTTTCTGCATGCCAGCAGCCTCAAACTAACTGGACCCAAAATGTTGACCACTCAAACAGGGAGAAGCAGAGCTCAGTCCAGTTGAGCGTCGATTTGAATCGAGCGAGTCTCACTCGCAGAGGCAGTCGAAACTAAACGAGATTGTGCCGCAATGCTACGAATAGCCTGTTAATTAGTCTCACTTAGAAAATAAACTGCAGTAATTAAGAGAAGGCAGCCAAAGGCAAAAAACAAAAAAACTCCGACGTGGCTCCACCCACTCAGGAACTATAAAAAAATACGAAATTTATATATATATATTTAAAAAACAAAGAGGATGACAGCAGCGCGTCGACTGCAGCAGCGGCGGCGGCAGTGGAGTGAGCATTTTAATTTCAACGCTAGAATTCTAATTAACAAACAAATCCGACAAAATACACAGCAGCAGAGGCAGCAGGCTAAATGCCCAGGGGAGCGAGAGAGATGGCGTACGAGTGAGCCGAAGTTTCGGGCCAAAGTCAGCGACTGCGATGGCAGCGAAAAAGTATGCTATATAAAAACGTTGGGCTCGTGGCAAGGGGAAACGAAAAGGAAAACGAAAAGGAAAAGGAAAACCCTGTGAGCCATGATCTCCCAATTTAATATTATAATTGCTACAATTATCATTCTCATGCCATTTACACAGCAATTGCACAAAAACAATAACAACAAAGGCGAAGGAGACGGCGACGGCGACGGTGACGGTGAAAACGACGACGTCGTAAAGAAAGCAACAAAAAAGGGCAGCACGTCAAGTGACTGGCTGCGGGTTGCGCATATGTATGGCAAATTGAGGCAATTACCGGCTCTTCTCACCCTCGGGCTTATGTGCTCTATATACATACACCTATACAGAGCCAAGCTATGCTGTGACTCCACCCACAAGACAATGCGCTCTCACAGCTGCACGCTTTCTCTTTCGCTCACACTGGCTTGCACGACACGCATGCGTTGCGGATGTTGGCGTCGACGTTGACGTCTACAGCAGCAGCAGCAGCAGCAGCAGCATGGCGGGCGTACAGATGATGGCAACGATAATGGCGTTCATTATATGAAGTTGGCTGCGGCAGCGTCTACTTCTAATGGGCGCAGTTTAAAATGAATTTCTCAGCTTTCTTCTGTTCTGGCTCGCCGACTTTTCGACAATGTGCGTCAAATAATGATAATTTTTGCCAATTTGAGTACAGAGCAGTCCACTATTCAGCTATTAATTGCATGGCTTTATCTGAGAGTCAGCAGCTCTCATCAATATGTTAACAAATCCCACGCCCACACACCCACACAAAAAGTATGCCAGCAAAAAACAACAACAGCAACAGCAAACATTAATTGATTTGTACATAAACGATAATTTGAGACGACAAGCTAAATTGATTACAAAATGTTTTGCAGCTGTTATTATTAAATTAATTTGTCATCAAACAAAGCATTAAAACGTTTCATTTGCCCAACTAAATCTGCATAAAAGCAACCCCCAGTTGGCTCAAAAAATAAAAAAAAAAAAACACCGTGTAGAGCTTAGTGAGAAACATGACACAGAAATAATCACAAATGTTATGATAAAGCCAATATGACAAGGGTATAGATAACGCATTTGAATAAGTTTTATCATTCGAGTCGAACTAATTGAGTTTGATAAAAGTGCCTGAAACTAAGTGGTGACAAATGCCTCATAAGTACCCCCAGACTGGCATAGGTCTGGGTAATGGGGCTTTTTTTATCTAGTTTCCCCCTCCTTATTGGTTAGCCTTGGTTGGATCATCAGTGTAAAGTCCAAAGTACAGTTGAGCAATAATCAATTGCTTAGCATTGCTTGTCGTAATTTTCAGTAGCAAAAATCGTTTAGTTGTTCTTGCTTATGTTGTTCGTCTTGTCATTGTTGCTGTTGTTGTTGTTGTTGTTGTTGTTAGAGTCGTGTGTAGTCATTGGGCTTTCAACAGAAGTCGTTTAGTGTTTGGCTACATGTCATGTTTGTATTTCATAGATAAAATAGCGCGCAATTGTGCCAGCACGGAATATGTGTAATTATCGTTGTCACTAATTAAAGCGACTGTGTGTGGACTCAAAATTGCATCTTATCTTTCGAACAGAAAAACTTCTCAGGGATATTTTTAGTTTCATTACTGGGATTTTGTGCGATTTGTGCAGACAAACTGTCGTATTTCACAAATCCAGACTGCGGGTAATCAGGAATAATTAGCGCAGCTCTTGAGATAAAATTTTTACTTCGAGAGAGCGAGATATTCTTATTTATATTTCGTAAATATCCATTATTCATTAATTGCTTGTAATGCAAAATCAGTCAAAATTTTCAGTAGTTAATATTTTATATATTGTTAATACTTATTATTATTATTAATTATAATATTAAATAATAAAATATATTATAATTGAAATTTAATTTTAACCGCTCTCGGCGATAGTCTCAGCTTATCGATAACAGTTTATGCATGCCTGCAATACCAGCCATTGCTCATCTCCTCTTTTACAGCACTGTTTTTATAGTGTACAGAGCGTGTTTACAGCTGTTAACAGTTCAACAGCAACGTAAGAAAGAAAAGAAGAAAAGAAAAAAACAAAAACAAAAAATTGCATAAAAACAACTTACAACTTATTTTTTCATCGCAATTGAAATCGGTGCGAATATAAAGCCAAGTAAATCTTCGTAAAACCGAAAAAAAAGTAAAATTAGTGCTGCGCTTGCAAATTGCGTAAAATGCGTCATTTCTGCACTGCATATTAAATGTAACTTAATTACGTTATTTTGAAACGAAAGTCAATTATGAAGAAGCTGCATCAATATTTGGTTTTCTTGTCGGTTTTACTATGCAGCCTTGCTGTGACAAACACGAGCCCGTTTAGGTAAGTTAATATCCATAAAATAAGTGAAAAATAGCATAAAAATTAAAAAAAAAGAAGAATTCTGCGTCCGAAAGATTTGCGTAAACGTAAGCAAAAAAGAAAAGAAAAGAAAAAAATAATGGCAAAGGGAAAAACTTCGAATCGATATTTCGATAAGCCGCATGCAAAGGCATCAAGTTCAAGGTTACCCCCATCTTTAGCGGCCCTCATTTTCACCTCCAAAAATTACTCACAGCTGGCGTTGCTTTTTTCTTTCTTGCATCGTTTTACAGCGCTCTCGATGAAATAGCCGATTCAGGAGTCGCCCTGTCCAATGGATCGGATGAGTCAAGCAGCTCGTTTGAGCAACCTCTAAAGCGACCCAGCGCTGCGGATTTCTCTGATGAAGATGACGAGGACAGCGAGGATTATCCACTGTACACGAATCTTATGAGGAGGAATTCACATAGCTGGGATGTGCTGATCTTTACGCAGCAGTGGCCGGTGACAACGTGCTATCATTGGAGGGAGGAGGATCCATCGCATGAGTGCACTTTGCCGCAGAAGAAGGAATTCTGGACCATCCACGGCATTTGGCCCACCAGAAAGGGTCAATTCGGACCGAACTTTTGCAACAAATCCGCTGAATTCAATCCGGATCAATTGGATGCGATTTTGGATGGCTTGAACACCTACTGGATGGATCTGGAAGGGGAGACATCTCAGGATAATCTATGGAAGCACGAATGGCTGAAGCATGGCACCTGTGCCGCTGCCCTCGAGACGCTCGACAACGAGCTGAAATATTTTGGACAGGGCTTGGCTTGGCGCGAGAAGTATGTAATGTCCAAGATCCTGGATGACTCTGGCATACATCCCGACTCGAACAACACGGTGATTGCTTTGAATAATGCTTTGGTGCGCGGCCTGGGCAAGAATCCATCCATTCACTGTATATACGATGGCAAGCACGGCGTCAGCTATCTATCAGAGATACGCATCTGCTTCAATAAATCGCTGGAGATCATCGATTGCGATGGCATTAAGCTGGGCGATGTGATGGCCGTGCGATATCCAGGCGGCACGGTGAACACCAACTGTCACATCAGCAATCCGGTGCACTATCCGAGTCTGGTACCGCCGGTGCAGCGCAAGGGCGAATGGAAATTCCCACTGGTTAATGTCTACAAGCTGCTGCAGTTCCTCATGTGGTTTACACTGTAAAGCACTCCCCATCCGTCTGTCACTCGAACCTTCTCTCGTTCTCCCTCTCTCTCTATGATTTTATTCATCATTTGTTATAATCCACACAAAAACATATGAGATCTTATTACACTATTTTATATATATGTAACTGTAAAAGCAACAAAAAACCTGGACTTGAGGCTAAATTTTAAGCGAATCTGTAAAATCTACAATATCATGAAAACTATATCAGAACTTGAGGCTAAATTGTAAACTAAAAACGGAGTCTAATGTAAATCATATCACGGTATTAGCACAAGTTGCATGATCGTGCCAGAAGTATATATATATATATAACAGGACTTGAGGGTAAAGCGATAATATATATCTATATATCATATACAAATATCTAACTCTCTGTATATCAAAAGACGTTTATGCGTACGCAACTATTTGTGATTTGAAATATCAAAATATAAATAGAAAATTATGATGAATCATGAATGATTTTTATTCAAATGTTTATAGCACTCACAATACGCATAAACGTAAATTAGAACAAATTATTTTACAAATTGTATACTTTTATCTAACCCTTGGATACCTAATCACGACATTGTGTTTGTTAATAACTTACTTGAATTGTTTAAATAAAATACAACGACACACACACACACTCTCACACTCACACTCACACACATACACGAACAGCAAAAAGATGTGAATTTGAATTTGATAATTGTAAATTTGCATTACTTCTGTATTTAGTTAATTATAATTTAAGGCTGCATTTCTCGAAGCTGTGAATGTGGTTAAAGATAACAGTTTTAACTAGTTGATATATAATTTATATACATATACATGTATATATATATGCATAATTTGCTTGGCGCTTATTGCTGCTGTGTTGAGTTGCCATTGTAGGTGGCCTTGTCCTCGTCATCGTCCTTAGCCGTGTCTGCCAGTCGACGTATATTCGTTTGGCCAAAAGGCGCCGGCTTAAAGATGCCCGAACGCTGCTGTGCCAGATCCTGGGCTTGAGGCGCAGCAGCCGCCGCCGCCGCACCATTATTGGACACTTCAGTTGGTTTCGTTTGGTTTTCCTGTGATCCAGCCGCATTTTGTGGCGGCGCACGCAATCCATTTGGTGACCGCAGCATAAACAGATCCATATTACGATGAACGTTGACGCTACAATGAGATCTAAATTATAATATTGTTTACAATTTATATGGCAATTACACTCACTCGCCATGTGCAGGAGCAGCAGGGGGAGCCTGGACGGGTCGACGCCAGCCCATGTTTGAAATCAGCTCCATTAAACGCAAGCGCAAACGTTGAATGCCATACTTATTAATATAGTTAAAGGCCACAGCGGCTGGTGTTAGCATAGCCCAGATGACGCTGGTCAGCATGTTCATCACATTGCTTGTGCTGCGCACCACGTAGCTGTTCTGGGTGCTGCTGATCACCAATAGAACGGCATTGGGCACCAAATTTAATTCGTGCAAGGACAACAATTCATCCTCCGTTTTAAATTCGCGTCTCGGATAGCTGGTTGCCAGCGTGAATTCGCCTGGGCTGTTGTTGGCGAGCAGCTCTTCGCGCACGTAGCTGCGCACCATGCTCAGTGGCTCGACAGCTGGAAAATCTTTGATGCGAATTATGCCGCCTGGCAAACGGATCTGCAGTCGTGTCTCCGCCACCGCGACGTGCTGCGACATCTCTGGCGCTAGCGTTGCTCTTGACGTTGTTGTTGGGGTTCCACTCGGCAGTTCCGCGCTCATGACAGTTCGATTCGCTAGCTCGGCACGATCGGCGGCAATTTGAGCCAGAATACGTTCGCGTGTCGCCTGCTCCTGTTGGCGCTCGAGCCGAATGCGCTCCTTAGGGAATGGAAAACATGATTAGGAGCATCAACTACAGATACTACACTCTGTCCACACTCACCTGCATTTGCTTGAACTCCTGCTCACGGGCAACGGCTTGCTGTTCTTGAGCGTCACGTCCCTCGCGCCGGCGGCGTATTTCGGTATCCTTATCGCGCCGCTTCTTCTCATCCGAGCGTTCCTTTTTGCGCTTTTCCACCTGCTGTTTTACGCTCGTCAGGCGCAGAGCCGTTTTCTCGACGGACGTCAGTGGCGTGCTGGCTGTGGCCTCTGCTGCTTCCACGGCTACCGCTACTGCAGCTGCCGCACGCTTTTCGGCTGCTGCTGCCGCTGACAAGGCCGCTGCCGTTGGCTCAGCTGGCTTAGGCGGAGGAGCAGCTGCATCCAGTGAAGTTGTCTCAGCAGGAGCAGGAGCAGGAGCAGGAGCAGTAGCAGCAGCAGCCGCCGCCGCCGTTTCGATCAACTCAGGTACGGTCTCTGCTTGCGGACTAGCCGAAGGCTCCGATGCTGCCATTGGCTCTTGTGGCTGTTTTGCTGGCTCCGATTTATTGAGACCTGCAACCGATTTCTTTGGCTGCGGCTCCTCCAGCTCGGCTTCTTGTGCAGCTGGAGCATATTTCAATGGTTCAGTGAGCTTCATTGCTGTCTCCGACTTCTGTTTGGCTGCAGCTGCTTGACTGCTCATGGCTGTCTCTGGTTCCTTCTCGGCCGCATCGGATTTCTTAAGCAACTCTGCTTGCTTGGCTGCATCTGATTTTTTCTTCGAGTGACCTGAAGACTCGGATTTCTTTGACTTTGGAGACGACTGCAAAGGCTCCACGGTTGGTGGAAGTGTAGCTGGCGCCACTGGATTGCTCTCGCTGGGATCGCTATCGTCGCCAGCAATCTTGCGTCGCGATTCCTCGCCCTGCACATCGCTAGCTACTTCACTACTGGTTGGACCGGCAGTCACCTTCTGTTTGCCCGACAAGAGAAGAACTTTATTGATTTTTAGCAACAGCTCATCGGCACCGCTGACGACGCCAGTGGCGATTTCCAGTGGTGTCCCCGATCTGCCGATAAAGAAGATCGATGGCACAGGCACCACTTTATCTAAACGACAAAGCGACTATCAGCGCTCAGTGGTTGACAATAAGGAGCTTTCACTGTACTTACAAATCGATATAAACTTTCCATAGTTGGCGCTATCACCTTGAATCTTGACGGCTACGAAATCGTTTGTCTGGAGCTTTTCGGTGACACGCGGATCGTCCAGATATCTATCCAGATTTGCTGTCATCTCATCCTGGCCTTTATTTCAATTACAAAACACCAATTAGCAAACATGACGTGGTGAAATTGCATTTACGAACATATAAGAAAAAATCTCTGCATTTACCTTGAATGTACACTACGAAGATGGCATCTTTGGCTTTGGATTCAGCCACAGCTTCAACTATATTGCCCGTGTGCCAATTCATGATTATTTGCTGCCTGGAATGTTGTTTTGTTACCGAATAATTTGGCTGTTTCACAAATAGTTTTTCTTTCTGCCTGACATCTATGGGATAGTGATGAAACCTTTGTTCGTCGTCTATCGATATTGCTTTTCGTTGTGTTATCGTCTGTGCTGTCAACAACAAGCAACAAAAACAACAACAATACGCACATATATTTATTTCGTTACAAATATATTTATAGAAATATTTAAATTTACAGGCTACAAAATATGAGTGTGAGGTTCCGGATATTATGAAATTATCGTTTGTCTAGTCTCTAATATGATTTGTCTCTTATTCGGATGAAGACTCTGTAAATATTCGAATCATAATCAGCGTCATTCTTATTGGAAATAATTATGCAAAATTACCATCATCAAAGTCGGAGCATACAATAGAGCTGGCTGGGGTCACGGAGTTCTCGCTGCGTTCCACATCGGGCAATCGTGCCACACGCACGCAGCAACGCTTCTGCTTGGGCTTCAATGGAAACGGATGTCCTGTTGCAGCTGCAGCTGCTGCTGCGGCGTGTCCTTTGATGCGTTCCAAATTGACGCGACATTTACGTATTTGCATGCGTTCCTGATAGTTTAAGTCACTTTGCGCCATTATAAATGGATGCCGTGGTATTTTAATGACCATCTTTTTCAACTTGTTTTGTGGCGTCATTCTGCTAAGCATAAACTCTAACAAATTTATGACGCTATTCGGCCTGAGAGATGCAGCTGTGAGTTGGTAGCAGCTGCTCTGAAATCGATAACGATACGCTTATCGAAAATAATCTACATTTCAGTTTATTTGTGTTTTATTAATAATCATTAAAATAATAATAGCATTTACTATTATTTTCGATTCTTCTATTGTATTGTTTTTAAATTCATTAATAATTCAAATTTAGTTCGTATAGCTTACGTTGTCCTACGCACTTATTCATCGTTTTGCAACACTAGTACGGGACATTGTTTTGTGTGTCATTATTGCAGGGAAAAATATAGAGAGAAAAATTAAACATTTGCAAAAAATTGCGTGTTTCTTAAATACTTTACAATCAAATATTAAACAGCAATCATGAGCGACATACAAACATTAATGGACATGGGTTTCCCCAGAGATCGAGTGTGAGTCTATTTTAACAATTTTTCTTCGCCGGCAAAAATTAAATGTTTTTTTTTTCGTGCTTTTAGGGAATATGCATTAAAAGTAACCAGCAACAAGGGCGTTGAAATGGCCATGGAATGGCTGTTGGCCCATGGAGATGAGGAGATACCGGCTGGAGCGTCGAGCGAGGCAGCTCCTGCTACTGCTGCAGCTGCAGCTGCAGTTTCAGGTACAGACACAGCGCCGAGCAGCAGCGGCGCTACCGACGTCGGCGCCATAGCCAAATCTCTGAAATGCGATGACTGCGGCAAGGTGCTCAAAGATCAGGCTGAAGTGGAATTTCATGCAGCCAAGACAGGTCATAGCAACTTTTCCGAGTCCACCGAGGAGAAAAAGGCGCTCACCGAGGAGGAAAAGAAGGCACAGCTGGCACTGATCGAGGAGAAGCTCAAGCAGAAGCGTGTGGAGCGAGAGGAGCGCGAAAAAGCCGACGCTATGGAACGTGAGCGCAATCGCATACGCTCCGGCAAAGACATGACAGAGGCGCGGCGTCGCATGGAGGAAATCGAAATGAAGAAAATAGTCGATCAACGCAAACGCGAAAAGGAGGAAGAGAAGGCGGCACGAGATCGCGTTCGTGCCCAAATCGAAGCAGACAAAGCGGCACGCAAAGCCAGGTGGGAGTGCGACATGACGAGACATATAATGATTTCAGTCTAATCTAATCTTTAATATAATCTTTCAGGGAAGTGCAGAGCAGTCCCGCTGCCCAATTGTCGGACGCCGTGCCCTCCGTCAGCTCCACTACAACGGCCACCACGCCAACGGGCGTCAAGTCGCCACCACGCGATTATACCGAGACACGCATCCAGGTGCGACTGCAAGACGGCTCGACGTTGGCTTCCGAATTCAATGTGAAGGAGCCGCTCTCGGCTGTGCGTGTGTTCATCCAGGTGAAGACAGGCATCGAGACACCATTCGCATTGATGACCACATTTCCGCGCAAGATCTTTGCCGACGAAGACTATGAGAAGCCGCTCGAGGTGTTGGGCTTAGTGCCTTCCGCTGTGATCATTATGACCAAGCCAGCCGCGTAAAGGCTCTCTCTCTCTCTCTCTCCCACTCACACACAAACAACAAGAAAAGCATCTTTAACTATCTCTAAACATAAATGTCTATATAATATAATAAATATGTCGCGATATTTCGGGCTAACGATTTTATATGAAGCGAAAGAAAAAGCTTAAACGAAAGGTTTTATTATTTTTATTTGAGTGCTGTGCTACTGGAAGGGTTCGACGTAGCTCTTGATTTTCTTTACACTTCGCTCCGCTGGCCGCATGTTCAGGTGTTGGCCGAAGATGATGAACTCCATGCTGTCCACGTGGAGGCTGAAGACGCACTCGCTCTTGGGTATGGTGCGTACACGATGATCCTCGCCCAGCAGCTTCAGCACATTTTTGGTGTCCATGACACAGATGCCGTTGAGGCCAACGAGCGTGGGACATTTGGATTGGTGCACCCGCAGCTTGGCTCCATGCAAATCCATTTTGACCAGCTGCCGGCTGAATTCGTCGTAGCGTTTCTCATGCAACTGCGGCACCTGGTCGCCCTCTTTTAATGCCAAATGCTCGCGTATATAGCCACGCCAGAGCTTGTGCAGCGGCAGCGCCTGCTCGTAGCGCATTTGACGTGTTGGCAACGTATTGAGTCCGAGTTTCGCATATTCTCGCCTCGTCAGGCTGTTCGATTTGTGGGCGCGACGTTTGCGTGTGTGTTGCTTCTTCATTTTCGTGCCATGCAGCATGGTAATGTGCTCCGGTATGATTTTTACATTGTAGCGATGATGTGGTATAACGAGATCCGTAAGAAACTCCTTCAAGTTTTCTGTTTCCCTCTCCATTTTTACCAATTTGATTTGTTTACAAAGATTCTAGCAAATAGCGCACATTCCACAAATCGATAACACCTATCGAAAATTACAGCTGTTAAGTTAGCTAACATCAATTTTTGTAAGGGTCACACTCTAACAATCGCCAAATGTTGCTACAATTGAAGAACAATCCCGCGATGTCTTAATGCAGTAAAAATTAATAATAATTTATATGCTTCAAAAAAAAACTGTATGTCAGTTATAAGTTAACTAAAATAAAGATATTCAACTAATGGTCTTCATTTTAATTGACTGAAGCCATTACATTAGCATGCCATTGTTGAAGCAACATGTTGCTAAGAGTCAGCTGTTTGAGTAAATACCACAAATGAATCCACTCGGTCACACAGCGAGCAGACACAGCAGCCCGGTCACATTGCCAGAAATTTTTGTTGTTGTCAGTTCTATCACGACTTTCGCATAAACGACACGCATAATATCGGTAAAAAGACGCCGCGTGTGTTTGATGCAAAAGGCAAAGAAAAAATTTAATACATACACACACATGTATTGCAAGAGCAATTTAGCTGCTGCCTATCAAACTTCGGGTAGTGTGATAACAAGATAATGCAATAAATATTTTGTGCTCCCCCAAACAAACGTGACCAAATGCACAAATAAAAAATATACAACAAAAATAAAATATATTCAATTGATTGCCGTCGGTCTCGTTCGCGCTCTCTCTTTATCTTTCTCTCGCCTCGTTCTTTCTCTCTGTGTGTGTGGCTGTGTTTCTAAATGAATGTATGTACGCGTTAATAAACCATAAATAATAACAAATTCGTGAGACTTGCTGCATTTTAGTCGCTGTTGCAGTTCCGCTGTCAGCCAGCTCGCGTCGCGTCGCGTTTTGTATTAGTATTGGTTAATTTCTCTCTCACGCTGTTGTCGACACCGCAGTTGCCGCCGCCGCCGCCGCCGCTACCGCCACCACATACATATGCTCGCACGCAGGCCACTCCAAACACACACATACAATCAAACAAACAAATGCGGAAGAGTCGCCACAGTCGGCGAATTATCTCCCCACCGTTGCCATCAACAATAATTTGCAGTCGCTACCGCTGCCGCCGCTCAATAACTGTGCATTTTGTTTGAAGGTAAGCTCCAAGCAGGGTAAAACTGCCAAATTCCATGTGTAATGCAAAATGCCGCACATTTTGTGCATTTCATTGCACTCTTTCTTTTTATTGCCATATGCATTGTTTTCCATGAGCGTTGCCTTGGCGTCGGCGTTGACGTCGCTGTCGCTGTCGGCATCGCCATCGGTGTCGCTGCAGCGACAGCAAAAAGTGTCAAGTGCGCGACGCTAAACACACTGTGAGAGCGCACGCCGTCTCGCTCTCTTTCTCTCTCCGTTATTGTTGCTATTGCAAAACATGTGCATATTAAATAAGAAGAAATTCGTTCGTCATTTCTTGTCTGCGCTCCCATGTAAACACTTAACTAAAAAAAAAAAACTTCATAATACACTTTTAGTTTCTTTTCTTTCTTTCTTTTTTTTTGAGTTTGTTTGCCTACCATGGCTCTCTCTCTCTGTCTCTCTGGCTCTTGCGCTAGCTCACTGACTCACGCATACATATACATGCGCGCATACTAACAAAGACGCGCCCCGGCCGCAGCTAACGGCACTTTTGTTTGTCGTTTTTGTTTGCCCTTTTCTCTTTTTGCCTGCCAAAAAAATGCGCCTAAAAATCTAAATCTCAAATTCTTCTATTCCTCCTTTATTTTCATCTCTTGCAGTCGCCAGCAGTAACAGCAACGGCAACAACAACAACAACAACAGCATAAGCAGGAAAAGAAATCAAAGAAAAATATGTGTAAAATGCAGAATCTAAATTAAATTCCATCAAATTATTTTTAATGTGTTAAATCAAATTCAAATAACAAACGAAATTATTGTGTGTGAAGCAACAATAACAAAAATTCAAAATTACAAATATCAAATGGGCAACTATTGAATGGCGACCATTAGTGGCCCCAAGCGGCATCCATTGAGCAGTCAACACCATTTCTCCCATCCAACTACCACCACCACCAACACTAGCAGCAGCATCACCACCACCAGCACAAACACCAACAGCAACAGCAACAGCACCACTAACAGCAGCAACAACAACAGCAAGCAGCGACTTTATAGCTATCAAACGCCAGCTAATCCCCAGCACACAGCACAAAGTTACTCCACCAACACCACCGCTGCCACTGCCGCCACCGCCGCCACCACCACTAAGAAGAGCAACAGCAACAGCTGCCCAAATTCTGCAGCCGCTGCACCGCGTAGCTCAATAAGCGTTACGATGTCACTGGTACAGGGTGGTGCTGCCGGTGGTGCGCCACAGGGCGCCACTGCAATATTAGCCGCAGCGGCTCCATATTATCAACCGCCAGCGGTGCCACAGGATGTCCAGCCGGATCGTCCAATTGGCTACGGTGCATTCGGAGTTGTCTGGTAAGTAATCACGCCATACGAATAGTAATATGATTAGGATATGTTTTGATATGAGATAATTTAATGGATTAAGCTTCGATAGCCATAAAATTATCTTATATCAAATATTATGAGTTCTAAAATAGGAGAATACATATTGAATTTATCATAGAAATAATAATTATAAATTATTTCAAATGCTTAAAAATATATTATGATATACATATATTTGATAGATATATATATATATATATATATTAAGATATCTGATATGTGATAGAACTGGGATATATGATATATGAATGTATATGTTATATAATTAATGGTATAGGATATGCAGACATAATATATGATGTGTGACATATATTATATGATATAATTTTAAGTCTTATGAAGGAATAAGTCACCAATGAAATATCTGGTTAATTCTTATACGAACTTTATCCATTAGAGCTGCATGGCCCAAAATTTAAATGTCGTTTATCCAAATTTGGCTAGGCTCCTTCGAGCCTATATATATATATATATATATATATATATATATATTAAATTCTTGTGCTTAGAATTGTATTCACATTTAGACTTAGCTGTTCATACTAGACTTTAGTCCTGTCATGTAACTGGGGTTCAATGCCTCCTGCGCCTGGCGACGACCTTTCCCTTCTTTCAGTCCTTTAGACATGGGCCTCTGCTTTGTTATTATTATTCTCTTTACCCCCTTTCTATATGAGTATATATGTACATTTGTGTATGCGGTCTGTCGGCGCAGCGTCAACATTAACATCAAGCGTCGTCCTTCGTCCTTTATGCCTAGTTAGGGTGGTTTTTCTCTAAATATGCTCGGCTGCCGCCAACCCATTCTAAGCACGCTTTCCCCTGCTGTTGTTGCTGTTGCTGTTTTTTTTTTTCTCTCTCTCTGTTGTGTTCTTTTTGTTCTTCTCTGTTTTGGCTCGCGGCTGTTCGCCGGGCAAAAGTTTTTCCCAACCTTCTTTGATTTGCATTTTTTGAAAATTTTACATTAATTGTTGCTAAACGAGTTGTGCAACGCTTGTAACGGTTGATTCTTTGACTTGTTTTTGACAGCTGAACTGAAATTTGGCAACGCTGCGCATTACGTTTTAATTTTATACAAATTACATTCACGGTTAAAACGGCATTTCCGGCTCTGCACGCCCAGCGGGTCAGAGAGAGAGTGAGAGACGAGATTTCAGTGTTGGGTAAACACCAAAAGGAGTTAGCGAAAAAAAAAAACTGGCACACGCTAAGTGACGCCTAGCAAAGGTTGATAGATGGCGGATGAGGGGGAGGGAGAGAGGGCGTCGGTGGGTATGGAGTAGAAGTGTTTAAAAGTAGGCACAAGGAAGTTGTGCAGCGCATAAAGACGACAACGAAATGTGCCACAAGTGGAGGAGAGTGAGCAGAGTCATCGTCCATAACCATACGCCCACCGCCTCCCCGCTCCGCTGCTGTTGTAACCCCAAGCCCTAGAAGAATGGGGCAAAACGTGAAAAGCTGTTTAAAAGGAGAAAGAAGCCGGCTTTGCTTAGGCCTTCTGGCTTAAAGCAGAAACCCGCAGAATAGAGTCGTTGACGTTGGATTGGCTTTTCAAAAGCAATCATCATGCTCTGGTCGGGTCTGGTCGAGTCTGTCGGTCTCTTTCGCCTGGGTCGTCGCAGTCAGCTGCACTGGCTCAGGGAAAAACTATATTAATATATAGCCTGGGCCACTCGGCACTCGGCACTCGGCACTCCACACTGTAAATGCAATCAAGCGTTAAATTTAAGTGCCAAATGTCGAACTTGTTGTTAGATGCCCGTGTGGCCAGATGCCGGGGCTAGTTTTGTTTATGTGCCGTTGGTTAGCAGCAGGTGAGAGAAGGTGTAGTCTATTACCCTGGCAGGAGGCAGGAAGTCGCACAGCAATGCGAGCAAGTGTCATAGTTAATGAAGTTTGGCAACATTGGTCAAGTACTTCAAATTGGAATTCCAATTGGAATTTCACTTGAAACGTCTAAAAAACAATAGCTCTCGGCTACGAGCCGGACACGGCATTGTGTTTCTGTTGATTTTATGTGCATTGCGTAAACTTTGGCCACAATCAGACGAGAGCTAAACTGCGTCAGCTATTGAAGTTTGTCAATAGCTCAAGCCAAACAATTCGTAAATGTGACTTTAAATTGGGCTCAAATCTTTGTTTAGGCATTCAGAGATATGCAGAGGCTGATGATGTTGTGATGTTTTGCAATATCGAATGAAATTGGAAATTTGCTACAGCTTATAGCAATTCAGTGAATGGGTAGGAAAATTAAATGAAAATGGTTTATATGTATATTTGTCTAAATGCCATACAATTGGAATGTATATTAATTTTAAGCCTTTACTTTCTGCTGCAATTGGTCAACAATGTAGGCCATGTAATATTAAAATATAATAGGATAATTCCCTATATTTATTTTATGGGTATTTTAACTTCTACCTGATAATTATGAAGTATGGCAAGAGAGCGCATGAGTATTCATGTAGAAACTTCAACTACCTTTTTATGCCAAATTAATAGAATTTTAATTAGCATTAGTTAATTGATTAAGAGAAGTTTGGCAACGGCGCCAGCACACATTGTGTGTTAATTATATCAAATGCCGCAGCCCATTGGCCCTTTATCATTCGACTCATAAATATGTAAATGCTTATCGATGAAAGAGAATCAGAAAATGAATCGACTGAACGCCAGATTAATCAGTTTATAATTTATTTCGTGGAAATCGAAAACCATTTATGCACTTAAATACACAACAAGATTAACCAATTAATCCTAGGCAAAGTTCTACGAATTTTTCTCACTGCATTGCGGTCAAGACAAACATAAAATGAGAGAGAGAGAGACAGGAGGAGGAGCAGCAGCAGCAGCAAGATCAGAGAGGAGGGCCAAATGGGCAATGAAAAACGCTCGTTTCGGCCACAAAACAAAAATATTGGACACAGAGTTCGTAGAGTCCAGTCTTTTGGGCTTGTTGCACAGGCAGCATTAGCCAAGGAAGAGGAAGCAGAAGACGTCGAAGAAGAGGAAGCAAGCCGTGAGGCCGCAAAAGATGAGCGAACCGAACAGCTTGGGCTTACTTTAAACTACCTGCAACTGGTTTTAGAACAGCAGCAGGCAGCAGGCAGGCAGACGCAGACGACAAGTCCGAGAACGGACCCAATGGACAGTGGGACAAACGAACAGACAGAGACAGAGAGAGAGCGAGAGAGCGAGAGAGAGAGACTGTTGTCTAAACCTTTTGCCTGCATAAAAACTCGCTTCCTGCACGACTTGTGGCCTGCTCTGCTGGGCCTTAGCATTAGCCTTAGCCTAAGCCATACAGCCTCCAGCACTGACTTTGACTCTGCTTCGCAAGGTGTCGTCGTTGTCGTCGTCGTTATCTGTTGCCCAGCTCAAGCTAGCCATGGCTATAACCATAGCCTGGATTGCTTTGGCTTGGCTGGCGTTCCTGTTATTTTCTATACCCTAGCAAACGGGGTATACTAAAAGAGTGTAGTAGTAAGAGAGATGCAATTGTTGGAAAGAGTTAAATGTAGGTTAATGGGAATCAATATGTGAAACCAAATATTATATATTATCAAAAAGAGAAGTACATTTAGTTAATTGGCTGATCACAATTCCCTAGCCAACGGCTTTAGATTATATTAGCCAAAGAGCTCTCAGCAACTACCCATGCCCAACTCTCTTTGCCTGGCGAGCGCATCAACTCTTCGGCACTTTACTTAGAACATTTTTAGCTGTTTCTCTAGGCTTTCAGTCTTTTTGATCAGGCGCAAATCCTGCGCTAATCTCGAGTCCAATGGCCCTGCCCAGCTTCCAGCGTGCAGTTCTCAGGTCTTAGGCCCGCATCGTTGACGCGCGATTCGTTGCGATTCGCTGGCATTAATCGTCGTGTCCCCGCTGTTGCCTGTTAAGTGATTCCTCACTGCCGCGCCAGCTCTGCCGCTCTGCCGCTCTGCTCGCTCTCACTCTCTCCTACGACTGTCTCGCTCTTGGGCCACTGCTGCACCACCGAAAAAGCAAACAAAACAAAACAAATGCAAGGGCAATGCATGCGGCGCATTGACTACATTGAAAAGTACCGGGACACGTAGTTTTTATTTTTTCCTCCACTATTTCTCTGCTTCTCTTATTTTTTTGGGTTTACATACCCTGGCTTTGTTAAAAATAGGTTATAGTGGGTCTTTGCTTGTCTATGGGACAGGCTAAACTGATAAATTCGAGCTTTGACAGTCAAGTATGGCCGGCAGTTAGACAATATTAATTATAGATAAATATCTGCCTGTGGCTAACGTAGCTCTACCTCGGGGAATTATGACTAATACTAAGACTAACGCGAAGCTTTATGTAGGAAGATGCATTTAAAACAACAGCAGATAATAAATAAGTTATTTATATATGCTGGGTATCTGCTCATCGATCAGTCCTACAGCTCTTACAGTAGCTTGAAACAGCTGCTCTGACCGTGGCTTTAGAGCTCAGCGCTTGATGCTGGGCTCGGCTGCTGCTGCTGGTGGTTGGTTGAACAACCTTCGACAGTTTTTAGATATTTTGTCTGTCACACACACACATACACAGTGGATTGTGCAGACAGAGCCGGCTACAGGATATATGGCTCAGCTAGGGTAGAGTCCCGCATATGTTTATCGTCTGCTACCACATTTTTAGCTCTCTTCTGCATCCAGAATCTCGTCTCGTCTCATCGACTATGTTTTTGCTTCAATTGACGCAAAAACTACCCCGTGTCCATCCCTTTGCACAGTCATTCTCAATGAAAAAGTTTTTCCCTTCTAGATTTTCCCTGTTTGACTTTGAAAGTGTTTGAATAATTATCTTGTTTTTTCCACAGCATTCGGCGCACTCTCTTCATTAGATCTTTGCACAGTTTTCCTCGCTCCGTCTGTTGCTTTCTCTTCCTGATTCAATATAATGCTAATTCATTTTATTATCGAACATAAATTGGTTTTTAGCTAGTTTTCATATTTTTCAATCATTTGCAGCGCCTCAAATGGGGTCGAGTGGTTCGCTCGTAGTTGAAATTTTGTGCATGAGCTCAGAGTTTACATTGAAGTTTGCTCTCGAATTCATGTAAAATGTTGTGCGCTGAACTTTGGCAACAGCGCACACAATTTTCTGCATGCTAGATAACATGAATTATGATTTAATTCTCGCCCCTTTCATAGTCGAAATAGTTTCGTTAATTAACAACTTTTTCAATAATGAACGAAAAATATTTCAATTAAAAATTGCAACTTTTGACTATCAAAGTGAAGTTCGGCAATGGCGCACTTAATTTTGTGCTGTGAACAAAATTGAGTTTTCCTGGCACGCATTTCCCAGAAGAGCTGCTGCCGCTGCTGCTTCGTCTCGTAATCCTGCTTATTGTCTGTGCAGTGCGGCAACGTCGCCCAGTAAAATTTTTACTCGAAATAAAGGAATAAAACACGCCGAGCTGAGTCGAGCCGAGCCGGGCCCGGCTCTAGTGTAAATGCAATTTTAGCCATAAAAACAGCTCAAGTGCCGGGGCTTAGGTAGCAGCCAATGCTAGCCGAAATAACAACGTGCCATTTCCATCCATGCTCCTTAACCCGCTGCTCGCATGTCCTCTGCCTGAGCCCGAGCCCGAGCCTGGGCCTGGGCCTGGGCCTGGGCTTGTCCTTTTGCTCTTGTCGTGCCAAAACTATTTTTGCCTCGATTCTCTTTGTATTTTCTTTTTTCATTTTTGCCAAACGTTTGCCAAAGAATTACGCACGCAATTTTGTCTACAGCTTCATTGCGCCCACACACACACATACACTCACATACTCTCGCACACGCACATGTGAGTCACTTGCTCCGGCCAGCTTAGTTCACTTGAATTACGTTCTACGGTTCAAGTGAAGCGCAAATGTATCTTTGAGGTTTATATTTTCTATCTATCCTTTTCTTGCAGGCGCGCTCCCGTTCTCTCCCTCTCACCCACGCCCGCTCTCTTTATCTTCTCTGTCGCTATCTCTATCTCTCGCCTGCAGCTGCGGCTTTGGGTATCATGTAACAGTCACAGCAAACATTCTGTAACTAGGCGTCTATGTATGCAAGTGTTCATGTGCTTGTGTGTGCGTGTGTGCGTGTGTGTGTATCATGAAATAATTATACCCTGTACACAAATTGTACAAGCATATTTTGGGTTTTAAATTCAATGTGCACATTAGCTCAAGAGTCATATGTGCCATAGCCACAGGAGTTAACTGGAATTAATATATTATTGAAATTTTAATATTGATTTTTATGACCATTTATGTATAGCTCAACAACAGAAAGATATCTGCTGCCTATAATAAATAAAATATAATTTGAGAATCGCAGAGAAGAGACACAGCTTATAGTTAGTTTTACACTCCCATCCATTTTCTGTGTTCCATTTCCGATCTCTGCACTGTTGCTTACAGTGTATTTTTTTAGTCAGTCAACTTTTTTTTTCGTTCCTTTGCGACTCCCAAGTCGCTTGCTCTCTGTGGCGCTGCGTGTGCTCAAAATGAAAAATAATAGTCAACAAAGTGGCACCAACGAAAAAGCTTTAGCCCAGCGAGACCTCAGCTGCCCCCCGTCCCCCATGTCGCATGCCACTGCCCCTGGTCGCCCACAACTTGGCTCCGGCACGGTTCGCTTTGCCCTGTGCAGCAGCAAACTGAATTCACCTACAGCAAAATGCATTTACACGCGCAGGTACCTATCTAGGTGTGTGTGTGTGTGTGCGAGTGTGTGTATGCGTGCGTGCGTGTGTGTGTGTGTGCCAAATAAATCATCGTGTGTGTCGGACAACAGAACGAAACGACGAGCGATGAACCAAACTCCTCTTTGCCACAGAGCGGATCGTAAAGTACATTGGAAAACTGAAATAGACAATTCGTAGAGTTGCACTACACGAGTTGCCAGAGGTTTGCTGGTGAGGTGGGGTGAGGTGGGGCGTGGCAGGCAGCAGCAGTTAGACAGCTGGACAGTTGAACTGGCAGCCGGCGGGCAACTGCTTGAACCCAAACTTAATGAAGCCACTCGACGTACTACCAAGCCAGCTGGCAACAAGAAAAACTAAGCTCAATGTAGCGCGAGGGGGTAGGTGCCATGGCCGGCGGAGAGGGCGGGAGCAGGGGGTAACAGGCAGGCGTGGCGTTAAGCTGCCTTCAGGGTGTGCGAGTCCCGCTAGCCTCGGGCCGAGCGAGAAACTAATTAAGTTTTGCGTCAAACTATTTTCTCGACACCAAATAACTGGAAAAATGTTTGTGAAAATTTATGCACATATTTGTGAGTGTGTGTGTTGCGTGTGTGTGTGTTGCGTGTGTGTGTGTTGCATGTGTGTGTGTGCGGAAATACATTTCTCTTAAATCATAAGCTTATAATTCGCTTGTCGCTTGCCCCGTAGAGCAATTGATGCCACTGTTAAGCAGTTGTAACATATTTTTATGAGACACTGTGAAAAGGAATTAAAAATATTATGAAAAGAAGAAAAATGCAAATTGTAGATAAGGTTTGAGATAAAGATAAAGTGAGAGAGAATGCCAAAAAGAAAAAGTTAGAAGTTAAGAGAGATAGAAATAGAAGTAGAACTAGAGATGTTAAGAAAGAAACAGATAGAGATAAAAAAAAATATAAAGATAAAGAACGAGGGCAGGCGGAGATAGAGAAGTAAATTTAGGCAGAATTACTATGATAAAAGAGAGGAGAAGAAAATAAGAAATGAAGAGAGAGAGAGGGATTGGTGAGCAAGGATGTGGAAAGAGGAAGATATTGATTGAGCTGTGTATTTTTATAAGTAAGAAGAAGCAGAAGATAAGAAATACGAATGAGGCATTGACGAGCAAAGGCACACAATATAAAAGAGACAGGAGAAGAGGAGCAAAAGCAGTAAAAATAGCGATTCAAGAAATACCCTCTACATATATATTTACATACATATTTTATACAAAACTTTGGTTGAGCATGAAAATTCAAGAGCTCAGAATATCAAAATATATTTATTGTCCACCAATTAAATATCAAAATATCGATAGCTCAAAAGTTAATTTCAAATATTACATGAATAATGAGAGGCTTGTCTATAACGACTGATTAAGAGTCAACATAAAAGATGCCTTTTATAACAATTTGCTATGATTACAGGGTATTATTGCAGCTGTAGTGCTTAGATTATAGTGATTAGGCATAAGCCACAAGCAGCTTTTGCTAATAAATCAAACACACACACACACATAGACAGCTCGAAGGAATCTTGACTTTGCCACAAAATTGTGGCAAGTTTAGCCAAGTGGCACATGAAATGTCTGTCAATCGAAATCGATTAACGTCCAGACGGAGGCAACAGACAATTGTTAATTAACACTGCCTCAGGCAACAAAATCTGCACAAATTGTGGCTACAAATTGAGCTTACAGACGGGGCTGTTGCAAGCGGCGGCCGCTTGAAAACCCTCCATCACCGCATGAGGAGGGTGGCAAATGTTGTCAAAACTAGGCACAACAAGAGATTGTCGATAGGGCATTAGGGTATCTGGCTGCAACACGGGCATATGCAACAAACCAACACCGCTGTCACTTTATACGGGGGGGGCCAGACAGAGACGGGAGCAGCGGCCCGCAGACATTTACAGCTGCAGCTACAGATGAGGCAGAAGCTTGGCTCATTGCCGTTCATTTTTTTTTAACCCTCATTTAGCATAAACAGCAAGCAGAAGAGCTCAGCCAGACAATGGCAGCAGCTGCTGCTGTTGCAGCAGCCACAACTTCAGCTTCAACTTCAACTCCAACTGGAGACACAACTCGTGGAGAGTAGCCAGTATTAAACGCTCGCACGATTTTCTCGTTGCGGCTGACTGACTTGTGCCGTCGTGCCAGCGGCTCTTACAAAAAACGCCACAAAAATAAAATAAAGACTAAAAAAAGCCCAAAAAAAAATAAGAATTGATGCATTGTGCTAAATATAAGAGAGGCTGAATGGAGCCACAGTGCAGCTGTTGAAAGCCTTGGCGAATCCTGTCCCCGTGACTACAGCAGCAGCAGCGGCAAATGATGAAGCTGCAGCGCTTAATTAGCACATCTCCAGCTCCAGCAATATTTTTGGTTTAAAAATAGCTGTCGAGTGCATAGCTTTTGGGGGAAAACTTGAGGAAAATATGTGCAGCAAGTGCACAAGTATTATACGGCACTGTCAATTATCGATAACAAAGGTAAAATTTCTTAATACGATTTAGACTTAACTTATATTGAATGTGGAGTTTTGCTAAGTCTATCTATTACAATTGCTTGCCACACTTTAAAGTCTGGCAACGCTGTTTTACGCTGTTTGGCAACCACTCATTGATTTCACTTGTAGCTTTCATTATGACACAGTTAATAGTGAAGTGCGGCAACTCTGTTTGCCACACTTTGAAGTTTTGCAACAGTGCAGCTGCGGCTTGCAACAAACGCAGAGACCCGAAAACCTTTTGTAATGCTTTATAGACTTAACAAATGCCCGCATCAGTGCGGAGCGCGTTCTCTTGCTATCCTTATTTCTCTTCCTCTCTCTCTCTCTGTCCCGAGTGCTGCTGATGCTCTTAACATATTTTCTTAACCTCAATAATGCCACAATCAAATTCTGCCGCATTGCCGATTAAAATTCCAATACCTGGCCGCTCGCCAGTTGCGTTTTGTCTGTTGCGGCATCAACTGCTGCTGCTGCGCTGCTTCCTGCCACCCTGCCACCCTGCCACCCTGCTACCCAGCCTGCCTGGCTGCTGCTGCATCATTGCGCTTGCCGCACTAAACGCTTTTGACATTTCAATTAAAATTCTACAAAGTCTCGTCTATTGCGATGCGGTAATTGCAGTTGCGACTCCATGGCAACGTCATTGTTGTACCCTATAAACTTTAGACTACAGAAAAGTAGAAAGACACAAGAACTAAAAGAAGAATCTAATTGGGAGCATAATATTTCGTATGTAGACATGGAATTAGACTTAGTATCTCAGTTCAGGCTATCCCTACATTTTTTGTTAGTTAATTTTATAGATAATAAATATATATACATATAGTTATTAAATATTTATTTATTTGTTTTTAAATTTTATACATAAAATATATATATTTATTAATATATTTTATATCCCAAAATTGCGCAGCTTGGTATGATTTATTTTATTATTATTATTTATAAAAAGTAATTTAAATATATATTTATTGTATTTCATATACAACATTCAGTTAGTTTTTCTATTTTATGATATTTAAAAAAACCTCACAGGGTATTTGATAGTGCATCACATTTGACTGGCGCTAAATATTGTTGAAATGTGTTTTAAAATGGTTGAGCTGGCGCCACTTTCTGTCCATTTGCTAGGCCCATTTCAAGAGAGTTCTGCTGCTAACATTTTTCGCACTTGTCAACGGGCGAGACAGCAAGAAAAAGAGACGGAGAGAGAGAGAGAGAGACCGAGAGAGCACACACGCAGACTAGCAATAAGACAGGAAGTTATAGTACGAGAAAGACGAAGAGAGAGACAGAGAGAGGAAGAGCGAGTGAGCTAGATAATTAGACAGACGCGTTAATTGTGGCACTTTCAAATGTTACACACAGCGCGCTGTAGCTTTTTGAGTCATCAAGCAGCTGCCACGCCTCAAATGCGACATATAAAGATGCCAGCGTGATATGTGCATATGCAAATATGCAAATATACAAATATAAATGGATATGTGTATGTGTATGTATATGTGTGTGTGTTTATATATGATTTGTGTTTATCTGTATTTGTGGCTCGCCTGCATTTGCTAATGTCTTTTGACAAATGAGCAGCCGCAGCGACTGCAACAGCTACAACTGCCAAAGCTCCTGCCCCACGCGCCCGCTGCTCTTCAGCTGTTGCCATCTGCTTTGTCAGTTTTACTTATTTTGGTGTCGTTGCTCGTTGCTTGTTATTGCTTTTGTTGTTGCTGTTGTCGTTGTCAGGCTGCTGTTGCATTTTAAGCCGCTGACATTTGTCTAGCCTGCAGCTATGGCTAAAGCTTTTGGCTTTGCTCTGATCTGGATTGGGCCACACCCAGCCAGGCCCAGACGGCACCTGCAGCATGCCCCTGCTTGACTGGCTGCTGGCTGCTGCTGCCTGCTGTTTGATGCCTGCTGCCTGCTGCCTGACATGTTTGCATTCTTATTACATTTAAAAATAATTTCCATTTCCATCATTTTTATTTATTTTCGCTTCGTTTTTTGCATTTTGAGTCAGCTTCTCATTGTCAGGTCTGGTCGTTATTGATGTATGATCTTGATTTCCGCACAAAATGTACAACGCATGTTTCATGACAAAAGATTGCTGCCACGTCGCCCCGCCCCAACCTCCACTCAGTCACCTTCCGCCTCCCGTCCTGCGCCTTCTCTGTGACAACCTGGAACTCCTACTACGTTAATGCTTGTTGCTTGGCTGTTATTGTTGTTGGCATTGGCGCCTCCATCAACTGCGTCAGTTGGAGCTCGGCAATGTGAATGCGCCGCTTGTCGAATGGGATGTGGAGGCGGCTGCAGCAGCTGCTGACTGTCGCTTTGTTGCCAATTTTCAATAAGCTTCAGCTGCTGCGCATTGTTGTCAACAATTATTGTTGCCAAGAATTACTTGCAGCAGCCTTTTATTTTCCTGCTTATTGTTACGAAAAGTTTACATGAAATGCCACACACACACACACTCACGCACGCACATATATAATGCCAAATGCCATGGAAAATATCGTTGCGTATTGAAATGTGGCAACAAAGCAGCGCAAGGGGTGCTGACGGCGTGTGAAGTGGCAAAAGTTTGAGCTAGCACGACTATTGCGAGGTCTCTTCTAATAAGGATTTGTTATTGAAAACTGAGAAGAACTGCATATTGTATTCGCTTTTGAGATATATCAGCAAACATTTATTTGAAACTTGTTTACATTATTTGTATACAAAAGCTAAGCAACGTCGGCTTTTTCAAGTGAACTTTAAAGCAATATGCTCCATACACATTCATTATTATTCCTATAAAATCTGTAAAATTCTATTAAATAATCTTTTATTTAATGATAGCCATCACAATTGCCCTCCAATCATTTCTATGTCTTTAAGTAGCTAATCTCTGCATAATTCCTGCTGTGCTCAATCAGCTGCCCAAGCAATTGCGTTCTTTTCTTCTACACTCCAATTTGCTGTGGGCCTTTTAGCATTGAAGCAAACACAAAGGAACTGTAGCAAGCAGGTGCAAAACTATTTTACGCACAGGTAACAGATCCTGCGAGAGAAGCCCTAAGATTTTGCAGGATTGAGTGCCGTGGGGATAGAGGCTCAAATTACCGGCAAGCAGCAGCATAGGGGTTGCTTAACGATCCTGAACAGGATGCATGGGCGCAGCTGAAGTACCTGTGTCCTTCTTTGCCAGGACACTTGAGGCAGGCAGCTGCGCAGCCAGTGAGCGGTCGCTCTCTTTTCATGCTGCTTATTGATTTTTCTCACATGTCACAAATCGATTAGGGTCTCTTGCGCTCTCTCTCTCTCTCTCACTCGCATTCTCTGTCTTTTGCTTGCTTTTGCGGGCGCTCTGGAGTTATGCCTGTCTGAAGATCTTGGATCTTGCGACGGCAGATGGTCTCAGATAATAGCGACTACGACACAAGTGGGCCGTTGACCCTGAGGGGTAGCAACAACAACAACAAGCGAAAAAGGATGAGCATGCATGTTAATATTGACGCAAGGTGGAGCTTCAAGCTTGGAGAGCTGCGAGCCGGGAGCTGTGGAAGTTTCGTCTGCTGCCTTTTGCAGTTCGGGTAGCCAATTTATTAACGAATTTTTCAACGAACCGGGCAGACGACCGAGCAACAATGTTGCTGCTGTTGTTGTTGTTGTTGCCGCTGTTGCTGGCACGCATGCGCAGCGCAACGACGCAACGTTCATTGCACCCAAAACAAAAAAACAAAAAAAAAACTAAAAAGAATACAACAAAAATATATAAAAAAAAGAACAAAAAGAAGAATGAAATTTTCGTTGGGGTTTTATTGTTGTTGTTGTTGTTGTTGCTGTGTTTTTACGACAACAACTGAGAACCGGATGGTCTGGCAGTGCGCATTGCTTGTGGAGACTGCGAGAAGTGAAGGCAACTGTAGTGGCATGGGGCCACGGCAGCTGGCGGGCGCTGTGCTGGGCGGGGAGGAGGTCAGGTACAGGCAGCTATGGCCAGGGGGGGTCGTCAAACGCTGACCGTTGCGGCTTATGGCCATTGCGAGGCGTTCGTTGTGCACTTTTTGTTGCCTGTTGTTGTAAGTTGTTGTTGTTGTTGTTGCCTTGCGGGAGCTCTCCAACCTATCCCAAGTTGAGTTTTGACACGCATCAGCCCAGTCTGCAGTGCGGGAAAGCGCAGTTTAAATATTTTTAATTGAACTTTTGCCTCCAGACATGCACAAAGAGACAAAGAACAACAACAGCAGCAGCAGCGAGAACTATGCGCCTTAACTTTATTTCCACATTGTCCAAAACCGCAAAGGGAACCAGCTCGCCTGAAGTGCTGTGGCTTGCTTCTTGTGGTTATTGATTAGATATATATCACAAAAAAAACGCCTTTTCATGATACACATACATATCAAATTGGGCTTTCGATTTGCTTGTTAGATGATTCACATACGAGCGGGCCTGAGCTGAGCTGAGCTAATTACGCATATAAAATGAGGAACGAGTGGCAATGCTCTTATGTAGGTGTTTTTAATGAGTTGCTCAATGAGCCAATGTCTAATTATAGCTGCTGAATAATACTCAATTGCAACTAATGTAAAAAGGAGAATAGTTAAAGAATTATTAGCAATTTTAAGGAACAGAGAAAATATACAGATAAATTAGTTTAACACATAAATTTATAGAAGAAATATTTGAGAAAATATACTTGATTTTTGATGAAGCATAGTGTAATAAAATGTTTGAATATTTTAGACAAATAAATAAGCATATTTATATTTTTATTTAAAATATATAAACATAATTAAATAAAGAGATTTCAATATTGAAAAAATTCACAAAAAAAACTAATTTTAATTTCTGAGAAAAAATGTTTTTTTGTAAAAATTATAAAACGATTTTTAGATAATAAAAAGGCCCAATTTTTATCTGAAAAAAAAAAAATACATTGATAATGGAATTTCAGGGTATAATGTTTTTGTATAAATTATAAAACTATTTTTAAATAATATAATAAATAAAATATTAATAAAAGGTTTCATAATTCATTAATATATTTATGTATATTAATATTTATTATATATATTTATGTATATTAATAGATTTGTATATTTATTACAGATTTATATATTTAATAAATCATATTCCAGCGAAGCACATTTTGAAAACAATAAAAAAAAATGGAATTTACTGAAACCCATTAAATGTCTTTATAAACTTTTCATAATTTTTAAAAAGGGTTTCACTGGCATTCATTTTATTATTAGACTTTAAGCCTTTTATGTTGCCAAAGTGCTTTCTCATTTCTTATTTTATATTAATAATTCTCTTCTTCTTTTTCTTGCAGGTAAGTTGATTAATGCCGTGTTGCCTTGACAGTGACGTAAGTGAACAACACCCACTAGAGGAACGCAAATGGGTAATTTAGACGACGACATCGACTTATATAATTCTGATTAATAGCAGCGTTTATTTAAGGGTTCTTTAAACGCAGGTGGGCAAAGGTGGCTTCGGGCTTAATTAAGCAACGCCCCAAGCCCGCATGCGACAAATGTTTTTCAAATTAGGGGGAGTTGTGCCGAGGTCCATGGAGCTGAGGGGCAGTATTCTGATCAATGCCTGGCGACACAGCTTGCAACATAAAATGCAGTGGGAAAAACATCAACAACAAGAGAAAATGCATTAAATTTTCAATAAAAATGCGTCATAAAAGAAATGTAGAAAATACATAACAAGAAAAAATGCACAGAAAAACAGACGAGTAGAGTGGGACGGCGGGGAGCGCGAGAGGGAGAGAGACAGCGCATGATAAGAGTGAAACGTGTGGATAGCTGCTGGAACATCTTTTTATGATGGCAGAGCAAAGTGTCGACAAAGTGCTTTGGCTCTTGGCTATTCAAGAAACGCGGAGCACAAAAAGTTCCTAGGGTCAAAAATGCAGCAGCAGCGGCAGAGTCAGAGGCAGAGGCAGAGGCAAAGGCAGAGGCAAAGGCAGAGGCAAAGGCGGGGGCAGCCACACGCATCAAATTGACACGCACATGTGAAATGTGAGTGTTCGGGCAAAGGGCATGGGGTTAGGGGTTGGCAAAGTGAATGCCAACATATGTACATACCCATACCCACACACACACACTCACGCACACACACTTACTGAGAAGAGGAGACGACTAATAATGCCGTAGAGTAGTTGGTCGCTGGAATGCATGTAGAAGTGCAGTAAAAATAGCAAACAATGCGAGTCATCGGGAAATCAATAAAGAAAGTAATTTGAAACGTGGCAAGCAACGCGATGCGATGCGATGCGGTGCGCTGCGACGCGACGCGACGTGGCAAATAGAAGAAGCAGCAGAAACAGCAACTCATAGAAACAAGCTCCATTGGGTAACGCTCTCAGCGTTTGTCCAGTTCATGTCCAGGCCATAAGGCAATTTATCTAATGGTAATATTGTATGGGCCATAAAACAATATTGGCCAAAGGCGAGGCAAATCCATGGCAGTGAGAGGCGTGGCCAGGCTAGCTATTTTTAGGCGAGGCAGCAGGCTCGCTCTGTGTGTGTGATGAGCGCCAGTTGGTACGACCAGAAGTTCCCGACTTAACCATTGCGCACATGTTTGGCCTTAATTAATGTGCATAAAATGTTACCAGGATACATAGAGAAAGGCTAAGCTAGATACATGTAGAGTTCATATACAGCAAAATGTATAGTTGGACATATTTAATGGATAAGCTGAGTGAAAAGCAATTGAATCGTTTATAAAATAGACACAAATATGATGGATCGATAGCTTAGAATAATGATAGATGTGTATGAGTATACAGATTGACAAACGAACATATTAAGAGATTAGCAAACTGACATATACATATATAATATATATAGATATAAATATCTTCTACCTCTCTTCCTCTCAACTCACTTTGAGAACATTCTTCACAAGTTGCTCAAACGCATTTCTCACTTTGTTTTTCGTGCGACAACATTTTCGAATCTGATGAAAACTATTTGTTTTTCCACGAAATGTTCACACCACATACACATGGCCATGGCCATAGCTTACCATTTGATTATTGGATTAACATTAATTCGCTTTCAGTGAAGCTGAAAGCGTGGACATTCATCTGTGAAAGGGGAGGCAAGTTTTCTCGACATTTTCTTTTGCTTTGCCTCAGTGCTGCACATGCTGTTCGTGTCGTTGTCATAGTTTTTCCAGTTTGCTAAATTTAAATGCATTTCTCCCTCTCGCCTTCTCACTTCCTCGGCATTGATTTGTCAGCACCTTAAGACGGCACGCACGGCCAATAGCTGCGGCAATTGCCTGAGATATTTTCTACGTAAGCGTGATTATCATCTTGGCAGATCATTATGATGTACGTTGTCGCCGGCGTTGCTGCCAAGACGAGGCACTTGGCTTCAATATTTATTCAGCTGTTAATTGTGCCAGCAATATATTTTCAATTTTCAATCAAATATATATATAAATATTTTCGACCATGTGTGCTTAGATCCGTGATCTGTTTGCTATTAGTTTATTGACCTTCCTGTTAAGAATTGTATGAAATAGGGGTACAGCGCAAACTCTCCCTCTCTCATTGCTTTCTCCCTCCCTCCCTCTCTATCGATGTTGTGTAAACAAAAGATTGTCTCGCTTTGGTTTAATGAAATTCATTTTTAGCTGCCGTTCGTTTCATTTCGTTTCGTTTTGTTTTGTTTCCGATAAACATCTAGGGAAAATTCTGTGTAAAATTGATCAATTGATTTTCTTGTTCAACAATTTTTGTCATTATCCCTGGGAAAGGGCAACGGCACAGGCAGTCCAACCAAAAGCAAAAATAAACTCAAACATAATCTGTATTTTCTTTCTTCCTGCTGTGCTCTACCTGCCGTGCGCTAAATTTTTAACATTTTCTCTGGTCTCCTGCACGTATATACGTTTGTGTATATACTTGTATATATTTTAACTTCGTTGTGGCTGCAGCGGTAGAATTCTTTAAAATTGTTGTGGGCGTTTTGTGGGTGTGGCTGCTAGGCATGTCGGTCATGCCGTCCCAAAGCGTTCCTGAGTTGTTTTTTCCAACCAATTTGCACAGCGCTCTCTTTGGGAGTTTACTTTTTTCTTCTTCTTGTCATACCCATTGAAACTGGGCATGCTGGGTATAATGTGTTTGCATCATACAGGCAATAAGAGGCGTGGCATTGTTTATTAGCTATATACATTAATTTATATTCATTCGATGATCTCTGAAAGAGTTTTAGCCATGGAGTTCTTGACTTTGATATTTAGCTTTATAACTATACTATAAGAATTAAAAATATGTTTTTAATTGGATGCCTACTCATTTTGCCCCTAATTGGGGTATATACCCTTATTATTGACACACAAAAAGTTATCTAGAATTATATATATATACCAATTCAATATATACCAATTCTTTAGGATATTTTCTGGTCACGCTCTGTAGCCTAGAGCACTTTTAGTTGCCTTTATTGTTTTTGGTATATTTCAATTCTGCGCTTTTTCTCACTTCAACTTGCATTTTGTTTTCTGTTCATTCTCTGGAGAACTTTTGACTCGGCAACTTTTTTGGCCTGCCTGCGCGCATTTCAATCAAAAATGTATATAGTATTTACTGTGTATATGTATCTGACCTGGCCTCGTTACACACATACACACATACACACATACACACATACACACACACAGGGAGTGAAAGATAACTTTTAGGCGTATAGGCGTGGCAGTTGCGGCTATTGTTTTGCAGCTGCCTTTTGCGACTGGGCAACAAAAACTCATCTTGAAAACTCATTAAACAAAGTACACACTTCAACGCCAAACGCCAAAGTCACTGATGATGGCCTTCTCTTTCGTCCCGCCTCTGCCACTCCCTCTCACTCTCACCTACTTTTTGCACCTGCCGCACTCGCTGGCCCCCCCATACTTATTACTGTTATAATGCCAGAAAGTTTGAGCCCTCGACTTGGCTTTGTTTTGTTTTCACACCAATTTTTTTTTCCGTTTTGCTTCTTCCTGCTGGTTGTTTTGTTTATGCTCTAGCAAATATGTTTGAAATGAAATTTGCATAACTAAAAGTGCTTAACAAAGCACACATACTCATGTACACACATGCACACACATGTACACTAAGCTGCACTTGCGCGGCTTTAATTGTGTATCAAAAAGGGAGAAAAAACATAGCACGCTTTTCAGCGCGGGCAAGCGTGCAGCTGCAGCTTCTTTGTTGCATGTTTCGCTCTCTCACTCCCTCTCCCTCTCTAGTTTGCTTGTTCACTTAAAGTGATACCTTGTAGGTGCTCGCATACACAAAACTTTCACACATAACTCACATGCTGCGTGTGTGCCGCCGCCTCTTTGTAGCTGGGCTTCCTTGTGCCATTTCTCAATTACCTTTTGGCGAGCTCCTAGCAATGCTCGCAGCATTAAAGCAAATCGAAAAACTTTTTGCCTCACATTGTTGGTGCTCTCATTCTTCATACGACACAATCTCTCTCACTCTTTCTTTTGCTCTTTTTCCGTGTAATTGCCACGCCCACTGGTTGTATTTTCTATCGCCTGTCGCAAATATAAAAAATTATGCACATAAATTCAAGCCAGTAAACTACGTATTTTCAGTTTTTCTAAGCTTTTCTCTTGTGTTTTGTCCCCATTTCATTAGTTTTTCTTTGGGTTTTCTCAGTTCTATTTTGGTTTTTATGCTTACTCATGGCTTGACATTTGAAACGCCTTGCTTGAATTTTTTATGTTTTGCATATATATGTATTAAAAATTTGCTAACATAATTTACTTAAACTTTGTGAAGTATATCTATATCTGGGGTCTCGCAGTTTGTTCATTATTAAGTTTTATAAAATAGAAAATTATAATTTTTTTCTGAATGAGCAAAAAAGTGTATACGAAAAAGTATAGAAATTAATATATAGTATATATATGTATATATATGTATATATATTTGTATGGTATATATTTCTATGCATGCAAATTATGTAGAAAATGTTTTACAAATTGTGGGCTGATTACTTTCCTCATATGTGGGAAAATTTTGTGGCTTTTGTGCGGGAAAATCTGTGCAAACTTTAACTTTTAATTGGATTCATGTTGTTCTTGTTTTTTTTTTTTGTTGCTTCCATCAAGAAAACTTTGTGTTTAATCAGAAAAGAGCTTGAATAATGTATTAAATACAATAAATATAGTGTAAGGCAGTTTTGCCTTTTGATTAAGTAAATATACAAGTTTGGGTTAATGTGTGAAAATGTTTTAAAATTACATGCACGACTTACACACAGAGAGAGAGAGAGAGAGAGAGAGAGTTTTATTATTAAATTATATTGCATAATATATCTAGCATAGCTGCTCAGAGTTTAATTGTATTTTTTATATTTTGCGAAATATTCGAAATCTTAAATCTTGTTTAGTTAGCCAGACGCAATGCTTGATAAACTTTGGAAAGCACTGCAACGGCAGGGATGCTGGCCCCAGTTGGCCCCAGCCCCCGTCTCTGTCTCCGTCTCCGTCTGTTGGCAAGTTGATTAAGATCATAATCGTTAAAATTACTTGAGCGCAACTATTTTACGAGCAAATTACTATTTTTATTACTTATGCAGAGCGAGTCGCCAAGCGGTGGTTGGGCGAAATTATGTGTGTTTATATGTATGTGTGTGTGTGTGTGTCAGGTCTTAAACCCGCTCGCACCCACTTCCTCTCTCCCTCTCAGTCTCTCTTTACTGCTGCTCTTGCTTATTGTGTTGTAACTTTTATGGCTCCACAGTGCAGTCGTCGTCGTCTTCGTTGCTCAAATTTATGCCGCTCGAGTAGTTGCTAGATTACGCAGCCAAGGCTTGAGGGGGCGTATGCCTAAAGTTCGCTAAGGTAAAGGGGGTAATATGGGGCGTGGCAACTTCCGGGTGCCTGACTTTAGCCGAGATTTCAGTTCCCTTACGGCGGCCAGCTGCGGCTGGTTTGTTTTTAATTTTAAGCGACATTTTACGTTGCAAACCGAAAGCCAAAAAAAAGAAAAGAAAAACATAAAAAATATGTAAAGCGCAGGCAAAAGTTTTATTTTTTGCTGCCAACATGGGGTAGACGATTATTTAACTTATTTCGTATTTTATTTTATTTCACTTTTTGTTTGTGTTTAATTTCGTGTGGCAGCAGATAAACGCAACGGAAAGCCCGACTGACAAAAGAAATGAAATAAATAACTTTGTGCAGAATGTAAAAATTGTATAAAAAATATTGTGAATAATATTAAAAAAGAAACGTTTATGGTTATTTCAATCTCATGTTATATCATAAAATTTGCTTTGTTTTACAATTTTTGTTGTTTAGTTTTGAAATTTTGAATTTTAAACTTAATGTTGAATGCACAGTATTTCGCGTGGCTGCCACAAAGTGTTGTGCCATAAAGCGCTTAAAACTAGGCAACGCAATTTTAGTTTCTGTTACGTTTAGCTAAACAGCTACACACAGACACACACGTGGCGTATGCGTAACGTAAAATTAGCCAGCACAGCAGAAGCAAAAAGGCCAAAAAAAAAAATATATTAAAAGAAACGCACGTGGAGTAAACTGTGTGCAGGCGGGGCGTGTGTAAGGGCAGCGGGGCGCGACGTGACATTGGTCTGGGGGTCGCGCAAAGGACACACAGCAGGCGGCAGCGGGTAGAGGTCTGAGCGGGCAGCAGAGAGCAGAGCATGACGATGGGAAATTGGCGGTAAGGACGGCGCCAACGGCGCGTGCACACACAGCTAGAGCAGGGCTAAGGGGAACGAAGCTGGGCGTATTGCCGACGCCGAGACGTAGGTAAATCTGTATGTTTGTGTGTGTGTGAGAAGAAAAGGCAAGTAGTTGTGATGGGGCGAGGGGAAGCAAGGGCATGCTCGAAATTTAACCGCTTATAACACCCTCGCTTGGCTCCGACACTCACACACACACACACACTTGTGCGCCCTTCGCAGCAGCTGAGTAGATTTTCATGTTTCTCTCTGTATGTGTGTGTGTGTGTGTGCGTGTGTATTAGAAAAAGTTTATGTGTGTGCGTGTGCCCCTGGACGCAGCAAATGCCCGGGCACACGGGCCACGCAGACAAAAGCCAAGGCAGCTTCACTTCAATGCTGCTTTTCCTCTGCCCAGAACCATTTGCGATTTTCCTTCTTCGATTTTCCTTCATTCACTATGGCGATTTGTTATTGTATTATTTTAGCTATTGTACGTGTTTTGTGGCGCATTTTCGCATTGCTTTTCTGTATCTGTCTCGCTCTCCCCATCTCTGACTATTTGTGTTTGTGTTTATGTATTTGCTTGATGAATTTTTAGCTGCCAGCTAAGTGTGTGTTAAAGAGAGAGAGAGAGAGAAAGAAAGAGGGAGAGTGAGTAATATTTATTTGATTTTTAGTTCAATTTACTTTGCCGCCATACAAAATATTATTTGATTTACTATCCAAATTCTAATGGCATTGGGCAGCTTGAGAATCCTGAGCGTTGCAAAATTAAATCAAACTCAAGATTACTTGAGGTTATTTCTTCCCAAATTGAAAATGCCGCAAGAAAAACGTGCGAAAAGCAAATGGAGAAAATATATTTTATGAAATTCGGTATCAAACAAATTAAAACAATAAATGTAATCAATTCAGTTCAAATAAACCAAATGAAAACGTTACAAATTTAATTGGAATTAGATTTGCGCCTCACAGAAAGTGTAATGCTCAAATGAAGAATTTAATAAATAAATTTAAAGAATATTCACTATAAAATTATTATAAACCTGAATGCAAAGGTACATTTAATATAAAAATAATAATAAATATCTTAAATAAAAATAATTATTCATAAAGAAATATATAAATAAAATATTAAATTAAATAAGAAAAGCAGATTTTCAAAATGAAATGATGAAAAATAATTAGAATTAATTCATTTATTCACAGTGTGAAAAGTGAATAGTTACAAAATGGAAATTAAATAAAAAATAAAAGAAATAAAAAAAAAAAAATAAATATTAACCGAATGAATTAAATAAAGTAAATAAATAGACATAACTGGAAAAGATTGAAAAAAGTAAATAAATTGAAATTAAATTAAATAAAAAATAAATGTATTTAATGTATCATAATTTTTATAATTGCCAATGTAAATACACTTTTAATTCTGCGTATGTATTTATTTAGCAGCTGCAGTATATGGTTATTTATACTCACAATAATATGAAATAATTAAATTGATTTAATTATATCAGCAATTTAAATTTAATTATTTAAGTCTGCAATGAATTAACTTGTCAACTTTCTATAAGTGCACTACAGAGATCGTAGCATTATTTAGTATCTCACTCTCTCGCACTCTTTCTCTCTCTGTCTGTGAAACATACATTTCATCACTTTAAGCAGCCTTGACAGCTGTTTGCTAGCCTAACTAACTCCCAACCGCAACAGCCGCAGTTCATCCATCAACCATCTCTGGCACAAAAAACAATCCAAAAAATTGTTGCAACTTTTCTCAGCCAGCTGCGAGAGCTATAAATGCAGCCAGAAGCTCATAAAGCAATCGCTGTTCAAATAAAAATCAGCACTTTGTCAGTCAGTCGGGCAGTCAGTTGGGCTCTCTGCCGCTCTGCCGCTGTGTGTTGTGCGCGTCCTTCAGCTAAATTTTGTAGTCGTGCTTCTGCATATTTTGCAGAGAACCAACGCTGCCAGGCAGTCCAGTGGATTGACCACGCCCCCCAAACGGTCTAGCCATCAGGGACTAGCAATAGCTCCCCAGCTAAGTCACTCGCATCTCTCTGCTCTCTGTCTCTTTCTCGCTGTGTGTGCATAAATTTCAGCACAACATATACGCCGCCCCCTCTCCCCCTGCTCATCCAGCGTTCCACACATATTTGTTTGACATTTTTTGCCATAGCTTTTTAGCCGCCAGTTGACTTTTTACTTCTTTAGCTCTGGGGCAATGCGCTGCTGCTGCTGCTGCTGTTGTTGTTATTTATTTTGTTTTTGTTTATTGTTTATACCCTGAGCGTCTAGAAAATTGGGCAACCGGGTGTATTATGGGTGTGTGTGTAACAGAAAAAATATATAGAGGAAAAGAGGCAAACGACAAGTCAGCTCGATCTACATGCATGAGCTAGCAGGTTTTAGGTATATTAGTTTGTTCTTCTGCTTGAAGTCATTAATTTAGTGAAATATTAAAGCTGAAAATCTAGTAATTCAATTCTGATGCTAAGTCTAGTGTTAATAAAATTATTGAATTGCAAAATAAAATGAATTAACTGCAGAGGGTAGAGTGCGTCTATTAATACTTAAATTCTTATGCCCACTTTTGATTGGATCTTTGTGTATAGCTGCAGATTAGATCTCAATACTTATTTTTCTTCATCCTCTAGGGTATCAGCTCGTCTGCCAGTCTATATTTTCCAATACTCAATTTAGCCTCAGTATTTAGGATATCTGCTATTCTGTCACTATATTCTTTCCTATACTCACTACTGTAGTCTTTAGGGTATCTGTTAGTCTGGCACTCTATAATTTCCATGTTTGTAGTAGTTTTTTTGTATTTTTTCTTAAACTGTGCATCTGTTTATTGCTCTTGTCCGTTCTCACACTCCCCTCTCTCCCTTGTTTCTCTCTTTTCGGGCTAACTTTTTGTTTTCGGCTCACTTGAGACCATTTTAAGTGTTTGCTGTATTTGTTTTTGACATTTTTCCTCTTTCAAAACAGGAGAAAAAAAAAAAGAAAGAAAAAGAAAAGATCCAAAATTTATATTTCATATGCTGCAGTCACTTGAGACTTGGATTTTGCAGTAGCGCTCGTTTCCGTGTCCAGCTATATGCATATTTAGGGGTAGAATTCCCTCCACATGATGCTTACCAAGTTCTGAGCACGCTCAATAGGCAGTCAAGAGCTGATAGCAATCAGCTAGAAGTTACTACTCCGCTGAACACCATAGAATTTCTTAACAATTTAATGCATTTTCTTTGATTTTTTAGATCTTATCAATATTCATGTATTCATATTTTCTAGTTCTAAGTAATTGCATTATTAACTCGACTCATGTTTCAATTTACCTTTGCTTCTTTTACAGGTAAGTTCACAATTATAACTGCCTTAGAGACAGAGCGCTAGACATGGTGTCATGGATCGTTGGCCAACAAGAGAAAGAATAAGCCAGAAGAGATCGTAAGTCAAAGTTGAACATACTTCGAAAACCGCACAGATAGCAAAATCCAGAGCTTGGTAACCAAAAACTCTTGACGTGTGTGTGTTTAATTAAAATTAAATAGCTAGATATGTTTGTATGTCTATATATATAGACATGGGGGCAGTACTTGCGACTTCTCTGTAACCGCAATAAAAGTGGAAAAATTAATTTGAGCGCCACATTTTGCTGTCGTTGACTTTTACGCGCTGCTGCTTGGCGGCACTGAACCAATAACAACAACAACAATTAAGCAACTACATGGAGCAACTATAACTTTTAGCCTAGACTCATTTGGCCAGTTTTATCTATGCAAAAAAGCATTCGCATCGTTCGCATCGTTCGCATCCGCCAAATCCGTTGTGAATTTATATCGTAATTACAATGCAGAAAAAATAATGTTATAGCACTGCCACGCCTGCCGCTTACCGCCTGCCGCCTCTCCAACTTTGCCCTCTCATAGACAACACGCCAAGGCTTAACGCTCTAATGCCCTTTTAGGCACTGCACTTAGTCAGCTGTTTTACTTATGTTAATTCCGAAAAGTTTTCCCGAAGAGCGCGTTAAAAAACGCACGCAAAACGCGCGCAGTAAACGCGCGCCCAGCCGTTGCAGCAGTCATTGAAGCGCGTCTGTTTTAAGAATAAGTCAACAGGTTTTTAATTAAAGCCATACAGTAAAACGGCTACCCTTCCAATGCTCTTCCTGTCACAGTGAGGCCCCCTGCGTGGGGCTGCACAGTAAAGCCCCTGGCCAAGCCCCTTGCTCATGTCGCTTTTAATGACATTTATTGCATATAAAAAAAAAATTTGAATTTGTCAAACGCGTGCGTGGCAATACATGAACACACTCACTGCTCCAACAATTTCTATTATCATTATGGATGTTATTATTATTGTTATTATGGTAATCGTTATTGATATAAGCAAATTTAATTAATTAACATTTCAGTCGAGTTCAAATTGCTGTGGCTAAATGCAGTTCGTTGAACCAGCGGCTGGTTGTTGACTTGACTCAGCAGTAGCTGCTGCTGCTGTGTGTAGGTGTCCCACTGAGTGTGTGGGGGAGTGTGCGCATTTGTTCAGCATAACTTGTGCGCCACTTGGCGTATACTTAACATTGCAATTACTATGTGCGTCTTTATATGCAAAAACAAAACAAAATAAAAACAACACAGTTTAGCAGCTAAGCGAAGCCCACAAAAAGTATAAACATGCGACACCACAGCAGCAGCAGCAACAACAACAAAACATATCACATGAAAACTTAAAAATGTTATAAAATAGAGCGTAAGACTAGTAGCATACCCTGTAAAAAGCTGATGACATTTTTAAAGTAGAATTAAGTGGGAGTTTTAGGCATGATTTAGAAAATTTTAACTGAATGAGTCTTTAGCTGATCAAGAATTAAGTGAGTGTGTTAAAATTTTAAAATTTTAAATTTTAAATGAAATCAGTTGTCTACTCTAAACTCTTTGAGAACTGCAATTAAAAGTCTTATACAAAATTCACTTTATATTAAAATAGAAATTCGTTGCAGTTAGACTCAAATATGCTTAAACTCATTAAGAATGGTAATTTCAAGTCTTTTATGAATCTCTTAAGATTCAAATAAGTTGGAGCCATAATCACAGTCATTGAGAATTGTAAATTAAAGTCTGATATGACATCACGAAAATAAAAATATGCTGGAGCACAAATACAGCTGATTAAGAATAATAACTTCAAGTCTTATATAAGTGTCTTAAAATGGAATTCCATTTTAGCCACAATCTGCTTGGGAATTGTAAATACAAGTCATGTATAAATATTAAGTAAAAAATATAAATAATAACTTTTAACAAATTAGGCTTAAAATATAAACAAATAATAAAATAAATGTATTTCACTTTTTTTATGCCCCCAAGAACTTAATGCCACCATCCACTTTGCTATAACTAGTTAAGAATTATAATTCACGCCAATGTTAAATTGAATATTTTTAAACACCAAAATAGTAATTACTTGAATTACTTGCCCCCAAGAACTTAATGCCACCATCCACTTTGCCATAACTAGTTAAGAATTATAATTCACGCCAATGTTAAATTGAATATTTTTAAACACCAAAATAGTAATTACTTGAATTACTTGCCCCCAAGAACTTAATGCCACCATCCACTTTGCCATAACTAGTTAAGAATTATAATTCACGCCAATATTCACTTGAATATTTTTAAACACCAAAATAGTAATTACTTGCCCCCAAGAACTTAATGCCACCATCCACTTTGCCATAACTAGTTAAGAATTATAATTCACGCCAATATTCACTTAAATATTTTTAAACACCAAAATAGTAATTACTTGAATTATTTGTCCCCAACAACTTAATGCCACCATCATCTTTGCCATAACTAGTTAAGAATTATAATTCACGCCAATGTTAAATTGAATATTTTTAAACACCAAAATAGTAATTACTTGAATTACTTGCCCCTAAGAACTTAATGCCACTATCAATTTTGCCATAACTAGTTAAGAATTATAATTCACCCCAATGTTCACTTGAATATTTTTAAACACCAAAATAGTAATTACTTGAATTACTTGCCCCCAAGAACTTAATTCCTCCATCACCTTTGCCATAACTAGTTGAGAATTATAATATTTCTAAACATCAAAATAGTAATTACTTGAAACCATTTCCAATGCATATTTAGCAGTGAGCATGCCCGCTTGGCACCTATGCTGTAATCAGCAACATTTAACAACTGCAAATAAATAAAAAGAAAAAAAAAAGTTGTGCAACATTTTGAAAGCGCAAATGCAACGCAAATTGTGCTGCAGCTGTTGACAAAGCATTGAATCGAGCTCAAATCGCCTCAACTTTTGGAGGCAATAGAAAATTATGTTTATGCTTTTGGGGTAAGCAGGCAGGCAGGCAGGCAGGCTGGCAGCTAAAAGCGAGGGGTGAGGGGCGCCTCAATATGTTGATGAATCAGAGCGGGCCAAACAATGGAGTTTGTGTTTGGCTTAGCCTCGCGCTCTTTGATAGTGTCCATAGTGTTCCATGTCATTATCTTTATCTCTGTTAGCAGCTCGAGCACTTTGTGGCTTTTCGAAGATTGTGTGGTCAAAAGTGGTTTTGTGGTTTTTCGACACGACTGCAGCAGCAACAACAACAACAACAACAACAACAGCAGCAGCAGGACGGCAACTTTTTGGGTCACAACTGTCGACGGCTGTCGAGTGTGATGGGGCCTATAAATAAGTTTTCAATTGAGCCGTTTCTCCAACCAGCCCAGACTTCGAAACCTCTTGACAGCTGCCATTGAGCAAATGATCAAATGGACTAACAAAAAAGAGCCACGCCCCGGCCCAGGCCCAGGCCGACGCCCACGCCCACGGCCATGCCTCTTGCAGGCCCTTTGAATCAATCAACGCCTTTTTGGGCGCACTTTAAGCCGCTAATTTGTTTCAAGCAGGCAAACACCCGCCCCGCACACCCCATAACCCTTTTAGCTTTGCTGATTAATTGAATGCTTTTAGGTTCTTGTGTTTTTGAATGCAAAGAATTTTCGTAATAAAATGCAAAAAGCGAAGGCAGTTGATTTGCTGCCGCTTGTTGCTGTCAACGTTTCACGTTGCGCTGCGCTGAAGAGTGAGAGAGAACGAGAGAGAGTTGAGCGGCTTATGCGCTAGAATGAGACGGAATTGAGTTGTCTTGAAGTGGGTTAGTGGCACAGACAGCGGCAGCAGCAACAGCAGCAGCAGCAGCCATCGCAGCCAGCTGCAGTCGCATTCAACGTGACTGCGACGTCAGCGTCGACTTTTGCTGCATTTGTTGCATGTAATTTATTTACATTTGTGTGCAGTTGTATTTCGTACTCTTTTATGCTCGTTTGTTGAGCGAAATGAGTATATTGGCTTGTGCGCAATTTGCATATGTCGATCAATATAAGAGAATTTGAATTTGTCAAAGAAACTAAAATGTGATAAGACTTCAGGCGACGCCCACTGGGGCTTATGGTAAATCGAGAAATTATATATTCATGTGCGAGATTTTTTTTTTGGCAATAAAGTATAGCATAGGAGTCATTACAGAGAGAGTGACGCTGCCGCTCTTCATAAAATTCTCTCTGTTAGCAATCAAGTACACCCAGAGAGATTAATTCCACTTTATTCCATAACTTCAGCTGCGCAAGAGTATTAAACAGTCAACTAAATCCAACTTATATTTTATTTTTCAACATTCAGCTGCAGCTGACAACAGAAAAAACAAATCATAAAAATCTAACAGCAAATATTTTTGCTTTGACATTTTATCATTTTTTGTGGGCTTTTATTTGTTTTGTTGTTGCTATTCAATTGTTTGGCTCAAGGCCAGGTTTTTATTTTGCTGCTTATTATTTTTTATTTGTGTTGACTTTTTGTTATAATTAGCCAATATTGATTACTCGGCTATTTTAATTTCCATTTTGAAGCTGTTATTATATACACATTAATCTATACTTTGTGGCTTTCGTCTAGGTGCGGCTTCAGCTGCTACCCAAAAGCAAGACAGAGAGAGAAAAAAAAACTAAAGAAACATTTAAGTTAATTAATTTTTACCGAAAACAAGTTGAGTTTCTATGCAATTAGTTCTGTTTTTGCCTAAGCCATTGAGGATATGCATCAGCTTTGCTCAGTAATTTGCATAAAATTGTGGTTAACACCTCCAAAGCGACGACGAGATCAAGGCAAATTAATACAAGATTGCCAAATGGGGTTTGGCTTCGAGACTTCGGTTCATTATAGAGATTTAAAAATATGGTTGTGTGTTTGTAAAAATAAATATGTGAATGGAAAAACATTAGAAAAAAATAATAAAATAAAATATTTTAAAATAAACTATAAAATAAAAACTAAAATAAAAAAAAAATATATAAAATTTATTTATAAAAATAAAAATTACAAATATATAAAACAATATTAATTTTATTAAATTATTTCTAAATTTATATTTATTTCAAAATATATTAAATCATATATAAAAATCATATTCCATTATTTGCTATCCCGCATACCTATTTGAGCTTTAGCTTTATGTGAGCATTTTTGCATTTAATTGACTCGATTGCTGGAATAATGCAGCATCATTGGCAGCAGATGCCCTGCTGCATGCAGCTCTCTATCTGCTTTCTGGTCTGGCCTTAAGGCATCATCAAACAACAAAGGCTTCTTTGGCAGTGCAACATTTTGGCTGCCTCGCGTTTGCGGCGTTGCAATAAAAATAAAACACAAACAAACAGTAAATACGAAAAACGAAAAAAAATAAATAAATAAACAAAGTAAGGCAGAGATGGGTCTGAAGGGTGGCGAGGGCTTAGAAGTGCAATGCTTTTGGCTGCGTGTGCTTTAAAAGTGCACTGTCTTCCATGTGTGTGTGTGTGTGTGTAAACATTCGTCTCGCAGTCGCCGCTGCTGCTGCTGCTGTTGTTGTTTTTCTTTTTAGCTCGCAAGTTTTCCACACTTTTCTTTTTACTTTATAATTTTTCCAACTTTTGACCCAGTTTTTTATGCCAGCCAGTGAGAGGCTTATGTTGTTGTTGTTGTTCTAGCAATTGCTGCTGGGCTTTTGCTTAGCTTCTGTATAAAGTTGTTTATGCTTAAACAGCCTATGCACAATAAGGAAAGAAAGAAAATTGAAAATTGAAAAACTGCTGCCATTAAATGAATCAAAAAACGCGACACGTGAAAATCTTGAAGTGGAAAACTTGAATATCAGCGCCATCTAAAACTCGAATACAATAAAATATTATAAGAAATGTCATACGTAAAATACAGCTCGTAAATAAAGACAGCAGCAGCAACAACAACTTGTCTCTGTTGTGAGAGTGTGTGTGCGTGTATGTGTGTGTATGTGTGTGTGCGTGCGTGTGTCTCTCTGTTGCGCACGTTTTCATGTCATGTGCATAAATTGCAAACAAAACTTATGGCAGTCGCAACAGAATCGAACAAAATGTGCGGCCAGCTTGACATTTCCTATACGCTCTCTATAGGCAAATATATATATATATGTATATGTATATACCTTGTAATATATGTATGTGCCAAGCAGACGCTGCCTCGTCTGCTGCTGCAGGCACAAATTGTTAAGTGTATTAAATGTGGTTTAGTGCGCATGAAGATGTTGCGTATGAAATATGTAAAACGCAAATTGGAGGCCAACAAAAAAATAATATTTTCTAATGCTCGCAGGGGAAGAAAAAGATGGAGACAGAGTGAAAGAGAGTGATGGAGAGTCAGAGCGTAACTGAGTGTGCTTGCAGCAAAGCTTAGTTCAAATTTTAATTAGCCTTAAAAATGCTGTTATATGGCAAAACAATTAAATTTAAAATTTATTTTTTATTGTTATTTTTGCAGTAATAAATATATGTATTTATATATATGCGTGTGTATGCATGTATGTGTGTATATAAATATTTAACTTGCTTAAAGCAACTCAAACAATGCGAAAGTTATGTAAAATAAAATGTGTTATTTAAACTAAGGGAAAATACGTTTAAATGTTGATTAGAAGAGCTTAGTACAGATGTAAATGTATATACTAATTTTTATTTTGTATATATATATATATATGAATTAAGAATGAAAAGCTTACACCCTCCAGCTTCTCCTTTCAGGGCTGAAATTAAATTACTCACACAAAAAATTTTACATTATTATAATAATAATAAGCCTATTAAATACCACAATTTTATCAATTTAATTTTTCGCTTCATGTCGAAAAAGACAAAATTAAGCAAAATTAATTAATTAAGTAATTAATGGAATATGATATATTTAAAGCGCTTAATCTTTACTTTTTTTAAGTTATAAAAAAAGTTAAGTTAAAGTTAAATTCAAATATCTAATCGCAGTTTGAGTTCAAGCTAATGTTTAGCATTTTATGAAACTCCAAAAAATGCTTACACTGCATTGCAGCTTCAGTCTCGATAACATAAACTTATTATTCCTTATGCCTTTGGTCTTATTGCAAACAGATTCACAAACTTTGCATAAAAATGCCATAGGTTGATTCGCTAAGTGATTCGAAGTCAATAATTTGCAGTTAGAGCGCAAAGGTTAGCTATGTCATAGCCCCAGTCAACATTTATGAGCATTAGCCATAACAATTGAAATCACAGCGAGCACATAAAAGTTATTAAGGTTCAATAGTCAAAATGGAAAATGAGCTGGTGCCATTGACGTCAAATGTAGGTATGTAGGAGACACGTGCAGTAAAGCAATGGAAAACAGCAGAAAACTTATCAAGCAAGGAGTTAGCTGCCTCTCACTGCCTCGCCCATCCGTTCTGCGAGGCTCTCTTCGGGTCTTGTAGTGTTATCTTAGCTGGCAAACAGCAAAGCCGCCAGCGCAAATCTATTTAGAAGCCAGACACGTCAGCGCTGCACAAAACTTTCAGCCAACATATGCAAAACTACGTCAAAACTATTTCAGCTAACAAGAGACTAAAAGAGAGCGAGAGAGAGAGAGAGAAAGCTGTGAAAAGTCAAGAGAATAGAGTAGAAGAGTGGGGCAATAGATGAGCGCACAAGCAGAGCCAATAATGTAAAATCGCATAACACTTCAAAACTGTCAAACAAAGGAAGCACAGAGCGAGAGAGAGAGAGAGAGACAGGCAGAGAGAAGGAGCGAGAGAGAGATAGGGCTCATAAGCCACTCAAAAGTTGGCAGCCAATGCCAATGTGAATGACAGAGAGTAGAGTGGGAACGAATGGGGCGTTGTGGAGATAAAGAGGACGAGTAGTTAAGTCAGCCTGATGCCTGCCTGCGCCAGTGGCTGTGGCCAAAAGTAAAATCATTTGATATAATGACACTTGTCGTCGTCAGCTTCAGCGTCAGAGATGAGCGAGAGAGTGTGAGCGAGGGCAAAGCAGAAGATTGACTGGAGAGGGAAGTGAAAGAAAGAAGACGAGGCAGTTGGTCAAGGAAGTAGAGAAGTAATGCTACAGTTAGAGCAGGTAGAGCCAAGGGCAAAGCTAGATCTGTGATAGAGCCAGAGTAGCTCAGAGAAGGAAGTTAACCAAAGGTCGCACGCACTCGAACTGTTAACAATTCTAGAGTTAACCGCACGCAATTGGCCTGAGGTGTTTAGCTTATTTAAATTCGTTAAGTGGATTTCGGGGGCCAGGTGTCATCATTTTTAACTGCTAATTGAAAGCGCAAGCATTTGCCAGTTCTACTAACTAATATCAAATCTAACGAATATTATCTAATCTAACAATTTATGCGACGCCCTGCGGTAAATTTCGTGCTTGGCTCGTTTAAGGATGATGCCCGAGCCGAGAAAACCAGTTTCGAACATAATTAATTGCTAATTGATTTTCGTTTCGTTTTTCGTTTGCATTCAGTTCGTTTAGGTTTTCAAATTTGTATTGCTTGAACTTTTGACTTTGAATCGTCTACAAGTTGTGCTCTCATGCCCTTAAAGGTCAATCGGCTAAGCGCTCTAAGCTGTCTGTGTCTCTCTAAACTTTTCTCAAGGGCCATCATAATTAGCGGCATATTATTATAATAATGTTGAATGGCCCAGACTGTATATATAGGGGCTTTATACGCCGTTGCGCTTTTAATATCAATCTTAAAGTTTTTGAGCTTGACAAGCTGCGACTTAATGACAAAAAAAAACCATTTAAGATCTTCAATCTGTGTGAATTTGGGCTTATTTATGTATGTACTCTATTAGTTTACTTGGGCTTTATTGTGCGCTTGGCCACTCAGTTGGGTTCTTTCGATTTTCTGTGCTGCCTTTTCAGCACATTTATCAGCAATTCGCGCAGCGTTTAGCCATTTGTCAGGCACAGACAAGATTAAAAAACCGCCCTCGGGCCGTAGGTACTACGCTCTATAGTTCTCTCTCGCTCTCTCTTTTATAAATGTAACTGCAAAAGGTTAAACTGGGTAATTTGGGTTTACAGATGTGTTTTGTAACAGGCAGCAGCGGAAGTAAGCCGAGTCGAGTTGATGTGCTCTACAGACTAACAAATTCTTTCTGTATTCATATTTAGCTGAATCTGTCTATGTCTGCAACTAAAGGTGCTCAAGCTACGCTTTCTTTATAAATAATCGATAGCTTATCTATTAATCGATAGCTCTATTGCTCTAGTTTATAGACTCGGCCACTCTCTGCTGCTCTCACAGTTCTGAGTAACTTCTAGTTGCACATTAGCCACTAGAGCACTCTTACTTGTTTATTCTACAATATTTGTTGTTGTTATTATTCGTTTTGGGCCAATAACTGAGGCATTTGGTATTGCCTTGCCGCTTGGCTGACTGGCTGACTGGCTGGCTGGCTGGCTGGGTGGCTCATTGAGTGGCTTTGGCTCGCTCTGCTGCGCGGCATTGCAGCAGCCGTTGTCAATTACCCTACAAACCTCAACAGCAACAATTGCAACTGCAACAATGCTGGCACAGCTGATTGTCTTTCATAATCATCGTTATGCTGGCTGCCACAGTTTGGCTGGCGTTGGCCGTAGGTGTGGCTAAGGTTGAGACTTTTTCGCTGACTCAATGCCTGCTGCCGTTGACTCTCCTGCTTATGTTGCTGCAGCTGCAGCAAAGTTCAAGTGTTGCACAGCTCGCAATATGCTTTGCCGTCGTCGTCGTCGTTACTGTTATTGTTGTTGTTGTTGTTGTTGTAGTTGATTTTTTCTTACACCACGCAATTTATTTTATTTTTTCTTGCTGCAGGTGTGCAGCGATTTGCTGTTGCTGTTGTTGTTGTTGTTGCAGCCGCTTCCGTTTGGCTGCCCTCTGCTCTTGGCTGTCATAATTATTTGCACTTCACATCATCTGCATGTGCGCGACGACAATCTAACTTGGCTCTTTTTCTCACCCTTTTTGCCCAGCCACAGGCATTTGGCCCCCAGGCTGTCCCAGCTGCCCAGACTCAGCCCAGTTCTCGGTCTCAGCTTCTCATACTCCTCCTCGGCCACGTCATAATCAGCAATCAGCGTGGACGTGGTCATTATTGTAGCTGCTGCCTTTTTGTCTTTGTGGTCAGCTCCTGTAAATTGCCACTAAAAGTGTTGAAAGTGCTGCGCTTCAGCTTGTCTGTCATTAAGGTGAAGGCAAGGAGCTGTGGCAGTGGCAGTGGCAGTGGCTGGTGCTGGTACTGGTGATGGTGCGGGGGCACCTTTGGGTCCAACCTTTTATATAAACTTATAATATTCATATTAAATTATGCACGCTGCGGGCTTTATGTCTGGCAGCTTACACGCCACTCAAATTACACGAATGGCCAAAGCTTAGGGCTCTACTTCACGACCTCGTTTCTGGGTCTTCTTTTGGCCATTTCAAACTACTGAAAATGTTCACTTCATTTCATACATATACATACATATATATATATATAGACATGTTTGTATTACAAGAATTTCTTAAAGCAAACAGCTGTTTTTATTAACTGCTTCCTGAACTGAAACCTGAGCTGTTCAATCTGCCAAAAATTGGCTACAAGGAAGTAAGCTTGAAGACTTTTAGCACTTAGATTTTCTTAATGCGTGAAGTTAGCTGAAAATTGTTTTATTGTCTAGACTTAAATGTATGCCTTTCAAATTTTGTTTCAATTTAGTTTTTGTGTGAGCAACTTTTAGATATTGTCTTATTTTCTTAGTCGGTGGCAAATGTTAATCGAGCCTTTGTCAATTTTTTAGCAAATTTTATTCAATTCAGTTCAATGAACTAATTCAATATGTGCTCTCAATCACTTAAGGCAATTCAATTATTTTGCCACCAATGGGAATTTCATCAAATAAAAGAGGGAGAGAGTTAGAGAGCAAGACAGACAGTCAGTCTAAGAGAGTTTAAAATTTAATATTAGAATTTGACTGTCAATTTTTTTTGCTTAAACTCGAAGTCTTTTTAATTTATATATTATTTATACTATTTATTATATATTATTTATATTATATATATATTTTTTTTTTTTAATTTCCATTATCAAATTAAATTATTCTCACTTTCAACATAAATTGCTTTACATTTTAGTCTACAAGTTTTCAAGCTCAACTCTTTGTTAGCATTAATTTCTTTTCAATTTACTTAGCTTTCAATTATAAAATTAGACTTCAACAACAAACGCTTTCAATTTCAGCATTTTCAATATCAGTTACCACCCATTCTCATTTGACTATTTTTAATTTTAACTATTTTCTATTTCTAACTTCAATTGCCCTCAACTTCAATCGATTTATTCTCCAATATAGTGCAGCTCTAATAGTCTCTCATATATTCTTTATTTAAGCTTCCCATGAGAGTCAAGCAATTTCAGTTTCATTGTCAAACGTTTCCATTGCCGCTTAGCCTACAATTTCATGGTTCAACATTCCCATTTCAATTTCAATGCACAAAGCTAAGCTGAGTGCAAAATGCAGCGCTGTAATTGAATAATGATCGTTGCGCCCCCTATATTTATATACACATATTTGCTGGCTATCTGAATAAGCGTATATGCCACATATTTATCTGATCTGCCTGCGAGCAGTCGAGACTCAGGTTTACCTGTTTAAGCGTGTGTAATCAATAAGAGAAGCGCTTTTCTTCTGGCTCTTCTGCGTTTGGCCTACGGCAAGCGGCCAAGATGCATGTTGGGCCCTTTTATAATGACAAATCGCTTAATTAAAATGCGCAAACGCCCCAATAAATATGCAATTGCACTGTGGCACGTTGCACGTTGCACGTTGCACGTTGCCAGTTGCAACTCATCGCTCACTCGCTCAATGCTAATAATTGTCTATAATTTTAGTTAATTTATTGCAAATGCTTTCAGCAACATGCGGCTAAGCTAGGCTGGCATGTTGCAGCAACATGCTGTTGTTGCTATTGCTGCTGCTGCTGCTGCTGCTGACGTCGCAGTTGTCGTCGCCAATCGGCTTCGTGTGTGCGTGTAATCGAAACCGAAGCGAACCGAATCATTGATTTCCTGCGCATTTCATGAGCTTCGAAAACGAAGACAACGCATCGATTTCACGCCACCCCCTCTCTCTGTCCCTCTCACTCTGTGTGTGTCTCTTTCGCTGTCTTAGCGTCTGCTTAGCTACTTTAGCAGCCTTTACAGATCTGCGGGCAACAACTGCTGCAGTTTGTACATTTGCTGAACTGGTTCTCAGCTGCTGCTGCTGCTGCTGCGAATGTTTAGTCTGGTTTTGTTTCACTTTTCTCAGTAGTTATAACTACTTTTTTTTCTTTTTTCTGCTGCTGCTGCTGCTTCTTCTTCTTTTTTCACATGTGCTGGTTTCTTTACTTATTTAGTTTTTTTTTTTTTATTTTAGAACTTGCCTGCGACTTTGTCTGCGCTTCAGAGAGTTCTACTGCGTCGCGTCTTGAGTTTATTTTTTTTCTCTCTCTTCTCTTTCATTTTGAGACATGGAAGTAAAACTAAATTCATTGAACTTTCGCATGAAAATGCTCTCAAGGTTATCAACTTTGCCGCCTGTCCGGTTGGCGATCGTGAAACAACAACAACAACAACAACAGCAACGAAGGCGTTGACCACGTCGTCGTAGAACGTTGTTCTCTATGGCGTTGTAGTTTGTTGTTGTTGTTGTTGCTTTTTGCTCTCTTTGAGTACATTCAACCTGACATCACTCGGCGTTCACTTGTTGTTTAGCTGCTCCCCAATGCATGACACGCCCTGCAAGTACCCCCATCCAAACACTAAACACCAAACAACACTTCAGTTTGTTTTATTTTGTGTAGGGTATTTGCAATTTGTGGCGAAATATGTCAAGCGAGGCAGCTAAAAGGGTTAATGAATTGTTAAATAAAGTTCGCTATATACTGGAACTCACTATTTAGAATAAAATATGAATGCATGAATCAATGACTATGGATGAGATATGTAGGAATAAGATAAATATGAATATGCATAGATGATGAAAAAATAGATAAGGATAAAATAGATATAAATTTGCATAGATGATGGATTACATTGATGTGGATTCTAGCAAAATATCATGGGGTGAATTCCCTTTTTGTATAGATTTGCGATAGAAAAGTTTATATACTCTTTGAATTGTCTTGATTTGCTTATCTTTGAATTTGTGAATTATAGAAGCAATAAGCATATGTGTATATATAAATGTTTAATTGCATAATATAATACTGCCAGATAGATCTACTTACTTCCTGATCTTCACATATATAATATGTAAACCGAGCTGACGTATACTTAATATATAAATAATATATTGTAAATACAATCACATATTTACACGTATCGTCGCTTGGGCTCATATATTATTTAAGATTTAAGGCTGTTTGAACTTTGTGTGTTTCGCTTTTTAATACAATTGAAAGCACATGTGGCGCATGAGATATTTTCTGCCCGCAATCAATAACTAATTTTAGAAGCTATTACATGCTGAGGCCCAGGCACCCCCTGGCATGGCTGCTACATAATTTACCCATATGAGTTTTTTCGCACCCTTCACGAATATATATAACAGATATATATATATATATATATATATATATATATATATATATATATATATATATATATATATTTCTGATTTAAGGCTGTACATTAGAGAGAAATGTTGTGTGGCAGCTTGCTGGAATTTATATATATAATTTCAGCATTTATCAAAATATTGCCACATTCATAAGTTTCGGGTTACCTGAGCAGCGTCCGTAACCTTTAACCTTTTGCAGCTTTTGTGTGTAATTTATTGTGGTTGCTCCTGGCTTCCTCTTCTTACACTGTTTTCTTTGGGGTCTCAGCCCCAACTTGAATTGAAGAAAAAAACAAAATAAAATACTTGAGCGAGACTTGAGCCAGCAGTGCTCCAGTGGTAGCTGCGGCTACCCTCAACGTGTCTTATTTGTTAACCAAACTTCTCCGCTGTTAAACAGCATAATTACATGCCTCACACACTTACACTCGACTGCTGAGTTGCAACTGCAACAGCAGGTAGACAAGAGATAGACACTGAGACAGACAGACAGACAAGTGGACTCGAGGGACGCTACGAGTTTTGTCTAACTATTGCGTGTCAGACGAAGTTACATAGTTGCAGTCCAGTTGACTGAATGTCTAGCTAGCTGACTCCCTCTCCGCCGCTCCCACTCTCTCACTCTCTCGTTCTGCTTGACAGCCCTTAGACATAACTCTTTCTACGACAATTTTGAATGCCAGGCACGAATAGAATTTGTATAAGCAGCCGCAATCGAAGCAGTTGACTTCCTGTGCCCAAACTACTTACTTATGTAAATGGAAAATCAGCCAGGTAGAGCTCAAAATAATGCACAGGTAGCACGTCTTTTCGAATACTTTATTATAGTTGAGAGAAAACACATTTCACTTTACACAAATCAAACGGTAGAAAACTGAAATCAAAGTCATTTGAGAGAGTTGTAGTTGGGGGATATTGATTAAAATGTTTTCTGAACTGAATTGGAATGAATTTGTCATGCACAACTGAGGATTGCTTAAGTATATATAAGTTGATTTAAAAATTTATAATTTAACTTAAATTTATTATTTATTTTAATTCACTTAGTAAGTAAAGCCTTTAAATAAATATATTATATACCTGTTCTACTTCTATATTCAAGTCAAAAGTTATATTTGTTAGTGTGGAAATAATTTTAATTATTTTAAAACATTTGTAATTCCCAGCTTATTTAAATACAGCTTTCATATAGCAATAAGTCTGTGTTAACATTAAATCTAGAAATTGAAGCGCCTTTAGACATTTATAATTCAGAAACAAAAGCAGATACCAATTAACTTCTAGGTAGAAATTCTCTATTTTGCCTCTTAATTTAAAGTCAGGAATTATTTGTAATTTACAAAAAAAAATTTACTAGTTTGGGCACACTTTGTATATAGCAAATCGCTCTAGTTGCTGCTAGTCATAGAAATACACTGAGATAAAATACGTAATGAAGTAATTGCTTGTAATTCAAACTAGTTTAAGTGCAGTTCTTATGCCGTTTCTAATAAGTGAAAAATCAGCAAAATATATATACAATTAATAAAAATATTATACATTATATATCAGTAATGTCTACCAATATTTCTTATAACTTAAGTAAATTTAAAATTGTTAACTAGCAATAATTATTCCCGCAACTTCCAAGTGTCTGTAATGCTCTATCATGGCAAAAGCTGTTGCTTAGATTCTAATTTGTATTTTAATTACATCTAAGCCACTTGTCGTTTAGTTAATTTAACTAAAAATGCTGCATTTCCTGCTGCTTGTCTCTTTCTCATGATCAGAGCAGCGGGCGGGGGAGTTTTGTTTGCTTGCAGCTCAATTATGTTGCCTTATCGTCTAATTGTGACAGGCGCACGCCCTGTGCTTGCTTTTGTCTTGTGTGTGTGTGTGGCATGTGGCAGAGTCGACATCCGTTTCCGCTTTTCGTATGTGCACAACATGTCGGCAACTTAAATGGTAATTAAAAATCTTGCAACATTATACAAATCTTCTACTGCTGCTGCTTCTTCTTCTTCTTCTTGCATAGCCATTGGCAATTTTTAGTTCAACTTTGTTTGAAATTGTTTAAATTGTGGAATTTTCAAATGCAGCACTTGCTTTGACAGCTTGCGGATATGCACAAAATGCATAATTATAGGTATTACGTATACGTATAATGGCTTTGAGCCTCGTTAGCCCAAGGGCCCAGCACAAGCACGCACAGAAACAACAACAACAACAACAGCAAACAATGCCAACTGTAACAACAGCCAAGACAGGAAAAGGCGTTGAAAGTAAGCTTGGCAGACAGGCGACAAAATGCAATGAGCGATTTGAGAAGGGGGCGGGAGGGGCAGAAGTGGGGCCGGACAAGGCCTAGAACTGGCTAAAATACCGGTTTCAGCTGTTAGGCATTCATTTATTTAACTATTTATTTATTTTTGCATTTCTCTCATTGCGCGCTCTTCCTCTCCCGCTCGCGCTCACTCTAGCTGCTTTGCCTCCCGCTCGCGCTCACTCTAGCTGCTTTGCCTCCCGCTCTGGCCTACCTAATGCGCCGTTGCATTTAACTTGTTAAGGATTCGCATTTCTAACTGTTGTTGCGCGCTCTTCTCTCGCTGTTATTGTTGTTGTTGTTGTTTCCTCTTTCATTTTTTCTTTGCATTTTGTATTTGGTTTCGCTGGCGTCTTCACACAGAGATTTGATACGTTGAGCTGCAATTGTAAACAGTTATAATTACACAGCTCACTTGCGGCGCATGTGAATGGCGGAGCTGGAGTGAGGGCAGGCAGAGGAGGTGTAGGGGTGTGCAAAGCGTGGCAGTTCGGGCATAACCTCATCAAAACTAATCAGCCATCGGCGCATGGCTACAAAAACAAACAGTCAAATGACGCTGCTGTTGATGATGGAAGAGAGGCAGAGCAGGCGAGTGAGCAAGGGCGAGGGCCTCCACTGTAGCTGTTCACCTTTAGCTGTGCATGCGCACATACATATGCATATGAATTTCAATTTGCAAATAGTGCCAGCTGAGAAGCTGAGTGTAGCAGGCCACACGCTTCCGAACTGGACTCTCAGCATAGCCACAGAGCTGTAAATTGGTACAGTTGCTGCTAAATGTGTTAGCTAAGAAGTAAATGTAGATGGAAGCCTTTTGAGCAAATATAAATTATAGAATATCTAAAATATTATATATATATATATATATATATATATATATATGAGCTCCTACTTATTATTTCGACGCATGCAACTCTGTAGCTAGCTTATGGCTTAGGGTATTCTAGCCTCTCTGTTTTCTATGCAACTGTTGAACAGCTCCTAATGACAGCAACAACATTAACAACAACAACAACAACAACAACAACAAATTGGTCTGGCTAATTAGTTGGGCATTCAGAGTCCGTGGCTGTGTGATGCAGCCCGAAACGTATCGAATCGAACGTTGATTGCATATTGGCCAAAAAGTGACTGATGACTGTACTTATCTGTGTTCCACGCTCAAACTGCAATTAATCATTGAGAGCAGCATTTCATTCATTGAAAAAGAAACGCCCACAATGAGCAGCCGACAGCCGAGAACAACTACTAACCAACAACAACAACAACAACAGCGGCAAGAACAACTTTTATCGATTTTGTATTGTGACGACAACTCAAAAAGTTGATTTTGTAAATGCATTTTGTTTGTATGCTGCCACTTAGCCCTGGAGCGTGTTTAATTTATGAGTTGAGTGTGTATGTGTGTGTGTCTGAAGTGTGTGTTAAGTGTGTGTTGCTTGCTGTCACACGTAGTGACAATTATGCAGCCATTGTAATGCCAGTTCTCACTTATTTATCTTTATATATGGTTTTAATTCATTTGCAACAACCTAACTTTCTGACGGTTTAATTAACCCTTCTTGCTGATGCTGCCAAAAACTATTTTGGTAACGATAAAATAAATCCAAGTTCCTTCTCAGCTAATAGAACTGTATCTTAACTCATTTAGTATTCAAGTCTCTGATTATTTATATTTGCATTATTCATTCTATTCAGTTCTGGAACTACATTTTGTTTACAGTTTACAATGGAATATAATTATATGGAAATATTAGTTTTATTGAGGCTGTTCTTTTCAATTGAATTCACAGATCTTATCAATTTAGTTCACGGAACTTGTTCGATTCACTATTCTATCTTACATGTTATCAGAACTTGAACTCATTTCAGTATGCATAAGAGTTCAGTTTGATTTAGTCTTATTAAAGTTCCTGTAAGTTGTATTTAATGGAATTGGTTCTTAATCATTTTTTGTTGTAGAGAATATATAATTAATTTTAAGTGGAACTGGAACTGGCTCAGTTCATCTTTAATATTCATTCAGCATAGAGATTCATTTCATTCAGTCTGATATCGCTTTATGTATCAGTTCATAGAACTAGTTCGTCACACGGCCTATTTACAGCTCGTGACTAAGTGTTTTCCTACAAACTTTCAGTTTTCATCTGCATTCGAACTGGTTTCTTGCTCCATCCATGAGTTAACTTGCAACAACATAAATTATGAGTACACTTGTCGACCAAAAAATAAGGAAAGACAAAATATTTCATATATAAATGTTTGGCGCATGATTCGGATTTGGCCAAAAGCGCCGACATGGCTATACGATTTAAGATTTGTGATCTTTAGCCAAACTGCGGAGTCGATTTGCAGGCACTTTAATCGTTATTTATGACACTTGCCACATGATTTGCTGGCTAATACTCACAAAACTGATTTTCTTTTTTGTTGCCTTCATTGTGATTTTAATATTTATGAGTTTTTGCAGCGCATAAAACAGTTTATAGATTAATTAAAATGTTTTTTATTTCTCTCTGTCTATTTGCAGGTAAGCGCAATACTTGATTATAATATATGACTCGAGAGTCTTGTTAGTCGTGCACAGGTAGGCGGGCACACTTTACTACCTGAAAACTGTATGAAATTTGCAACGAAATTTATGTTCAGTTGCATTATATAATAGGTGGAAAGAGCTAAGCTAAAGAAGCTGTAAGTGGAATACATTTTAATATACAAAAATTTTGTACGACTTTCATTAAGAAACAAGTTACGAAATAGACGTGAATATATATTCCAAAATTTGTGAAAATAAAGTTGGAGTCTAGAAATATTGCTTAAAGAGATGTGTCAAGCAAAATTTTTTTTTAATCTCTGCGAACTCTTTGCGAATGTAAATATGTAAATAAAAAGTATACTAAAACTTCTGAGTGGAGAGTAAATATATGATCTTATTGGGAGTGATCAGAGGCAGCGCAACTCTCCCGCTCACACAGTGCCAACTTGAATTGCTCTTCTTAGTGATAATCATCTAATAAACTAATTTACAATTTAATTGTATTACCTAAAATCACTTCATACTTTTTATTACTTTTATGTCACGCTCTTAGCCTGGGCTTTAGCTCAGGAAAAAGAGAAATCGCTTATCGCAACGTCTCTGGGTAATGACATTTACATGACTTGTTCACTGACCGTTTCGCTTGGATTTCTCATGAAGCTCAAGTCAAAATTCTGCCTTGGCGCTCTACAAACCTGCAATTGTGATGATTGTCATTCCCTTTTGGTGTTCTTCGTGGGCTCGTTGTCATTTCTTATCTTATCCACGACACTAAGGCAGCTACTTCTCGCTGTTTATATACACACATAGGAATATATATATATATATCGATACATATATATACATTTTTTTTTGACTAATTTGTATTTGTGTATTTACTTATAAAGTGCGCGTGCATTGAACTTTCCTTATCTCACTCGGTCTGCCTCTTCCGTTTCACTCTACAATGTTCGGCGAAAATCGTTTCAGGGGTTGCAGTCCATCAGACCCCATTCGATAAGCACCCACGCAAATGATCATAAATCAGCTGGAAATCGACTGATACATAAATTTGATATATGACCATGGTAATACTGTTACAATGAGTTCCTAATAGACCTACAAAGCAGCGTGAGAAACTCGAGATTGTTTAGGAATCGATTGGAATTCAATAAAATTTTCTTTACAATTCCCTCTTGGCATGAGAACTAAATGTTACAATCTAAAAAATTGTGCAACTTGACAATGAATATAAAATTAGCTAACTTTAATTAGCAAAGCACCGTAAAAAGATCTGATGATGAATACCTAGATACCCTTTAAAATTTTTGGCAATATTTTTTGTATAATACAAGAAATGCAATAACAAATTCAAATCAGTTTATTAAACTGTTGCCTGCTCCTGCTTAAGTTGTGCACACCCTATATAGGGTATCTACTGCACACAGGGCATACAAATTGCTCACGGCCTGTGACGCATGCTTTGTGGCTGGTTGGGTGGAGCAGCTGTGTAAGGGGCGGCGTTGGCGTTGGCGCTGCCAGCCAGCTTGACAAGCAGCTCACACACACACACACACACACACACACACACATTCACATACTTCAGCAAATTGCAAATGAAAATGCAACCTTGACAAAGGCGGCAACAACAACACCACAGAAAAACACGAAGAAAAACCACGCGCCAAATTACAACATCAACTTGTTTGTTGTCATTGCCGAGAGTTTTTCCCTTTTATTACTCTATGCATTTATATGCTCTGTAGATTGTCGCGAACGTGAATGAGGTATATGGAGTGTGTGAATATAAATACGCGAGAGATGCACGCTTTAAGAGAAATTTGCTCGTCGCTGCGACTCTCGTGAATGCAATAAGAAAAAAATGAGTGAAAGAGAGTTTGAGCTTAAATTTATAACAAAATACCTGATAAAGAAAGAAAGACAGAATCATAGAGATCAGCGCAGAGACGGGTATATATCCAGGCAGGCAGTAGACAGCTCAGAGCTCAACTTGCTTAGGCATTAGTGCTTGCTGAGGTGAACCTCACATCAAAAATAGTGAGAGCTCTTCTTTGTGATTCTCAAAAACTCAATTCAGAGAAATCTAGTGAAAGTACAGAAAATAGCGCAGTGAGTGACTTACTTAATGACGCAGGGCATCTCGCAGTCGAATGGACTCGCTTGCAGCACACCTTCTTAGTGTTATTATTTGCCTGCTGTCTTTTGTGTGCTTCTCCTGTGCCATTGCTGCTGGTTGTCAACGTGTTGTCATCACCAGCAGCAGCAGCAGCTGCAGCAACAACAACATAATAATCTACTGCATATCTTTTGCTGTTGTTGTTGTTGTTGTTGGTACTTACACTTTGATATAAGTTTTATAAGTATTTATTTATGATTTTCTTTTATTTCCTTTTATTTTTCGCTTCTTCGTTTCATACTTATTTTTGTTTTGTTTGGCTGACAGCGAGCTGCAAGTTGACATAGAAAACTGCAACTGCGGGCAATTGGAATGCTGAGCTTGTGGCATGCCACAAGCAGACGATGACGACAATGGCGCACCGCAGAGACATTGCCCCAAAACAGGGCCAGGCAACAAAACGTGACAACTGAAAACCAACGAACGACTGAGTGAATTGGGGGCGAGGATAACTTTTGCGATTGCCCCAAAAGAAAATAAAAATGAGAAAATTAAATAAATAATATAAATTTAGATATAATATATATAAGTATATGTAGAACTATCTCAACAACTTGATTCATAAAGGCAGATGAGTTTGTGTAGCTCATAAAAGAATTAATATTAGTTTCTTGAGGGGAAGCAATATTTACCTGTAATAAAAATATTAAGTACAAGGCTTAGTATTAATAATTAACTTTATATATATGTCATACATATTATATTGTATAAACATATATAAATTTTGGTTCGATTTTTGATTCAATTTATAGAACTGCTTCGTTTCAAAAATTTTATATCTTAAATGATTTTTAATTACTTTTAGAAACAGATCAATCGATACAGACCCACTTTAATTCATATTTAAACTAGCTATAAAAAAAAAAAACAAACATAAAAAGAAAATTATGTACCTAAAAAAAGTAAATTCTATTCCCATTTTAATCTTTCAGCTCAACTGCTTTGCTTTAATTAGTAAAGTAAAGTCTCTAAAAGTACCTCTCGTAATATTCTGTAGAATGTAGAAATCCCGTTGTCTATAAAAATATATTCATCTAATTAGTCATCTCTTAGTATTTACCTCTTTGCTTGTTTCTGCTGCTAAGGTCAAAAGTGTTAGCTTCCCATGCGTCATCTGGCCAGCTGTGAAGAGAACACCGCCCCCTACTCTACCCCAGCCTACCCACATGTCATTGACTTTGTGCCTTGCGCCATAAATTTAAACACAGCCATAAAGAGAGGCCAGCAGGCGACTATTTTTAAGTATAAAACATAAAATTTTATGTGCTCTCATGCATTGGATCATGAAATTGTATATAAATATATATATATATATAGCATAGATATGGCAAGTTGTGTTTGTTTTAGTCCCTAATTTGATTGTTCTTTGTGGCCGGTCGCGCTGCAACTCGATGTTGTCTGCATTTTATGGAACTTAACGACAATTTTGATTGTCACATTTTATGAGCTTTTAATGCACGAAACAGATTGAATAGGTTAGGGATGAAGCCGCAACGCGACGCCCACACGCAAAGATTTCATCATCAGCAGCAGCGACGGCGACGGCGACGACGGCAGCGTGAACTTTTTTATACGTTATATTTTTGGGCGTCGTACACTTGACACAATTCTCGAAATAGTTTAAAAATAAAATTGGACTATGGCAGCGGCCAATCAACTGTTAGCAGCAGTGTTGGAAGCTTTAGAACAGGGGGGATGGGTGCAGGCAGCGACGACAACGTGTGAAGCGCGCATAAAATTAAATTTGGGCACGAACATCGACAGCACCTCGCTCGTTCGACCACATGGCGCGTCGCTGCTCACGTTGGCGTCGGCAGCAAGCTTGGCAGGGGAGCAGAAGCAACGACTATGTTAGTATGTGTGTGTGTGTGTGTGTGTGTGTGTGAATGTATGTGCAAGCGTATGCGAGAGAGACGCAACTTGGGCAAGGTCATTAAACCACACTAAAGTAAAGTAAAGGAAAAAAAAAAATGCGGCTACGTCGACGACGGCAGCGACGCTTCGCTGTTATTATCAACGTTTTGCCTGTGCCTGCGCTGCTTGCTCAGCTGTTTGTTGCCTTTGGTTGTTGTTGTTGAGGATGATGATGCTTGTTGGTGCTGGTGCCGTCTGCATTTGTTTTACTTTTATTTCCGCTTGCGCTGCATTTTCAGCACTAGAAATACATTTGGAAATTGTAATGCGGCTTTTATAACTAAAACCCATATATAATTAAGCACACACACACGCAAGAGAACGCCCACAGAATCAGCATCAACTAATTTGCATTTGACTTTGCTTAGGCGAGCTAAGCTGCGCTTAATTTATGCATTTTTAAACATGTTTCAAATATATTTGTACACAATTTATTCCAAACGATGATGCTATTCTCCTCTCTGCCTCTCGATCTCCGCCCCAACCGTTTGTTGTGACATTTGAAAGCTGTGAGAGAGAGTGTGGGCAGCTGTGGGAAAATATTGTTGCAGAGGCGACAAGTTTCTTGCATGTTTCACACATACATTTATATAAATATCTGTATATATAAATATATATATGAATGTATATTCAATGGCCCTGACCATGTCGCTTCGCTTTTATTTATTGATTAATACTGCGAATTGCAGATGAGCTCATAAAGAAGGAGCAAAAACAGCGCAGTTACTGCGCTGCTTGATGTAATGCATTTGCATAACTGTTAACACCGCGAACACTCTTTCCACAAGCGCGCTCTTTAGTAATTTCTTTGGCCTCAGCTGCCGCCTCTCCGTTGAAAAAGAAGCAGAAAAATGTCAACAATTTCAGCGCTCGAATGAATTCGCTAATTAATTAGGCAAATAACGCGTAAGTTTCGGTGGGAGCTTTAAGTGGGCAACGAAACGAAAACCAAAGTTCATGGTTGCCCGAAGAGGGCTGAGGCGCTTAAGTGTGCGTGAGAGAGAGAGAGAAAGAAAGAGAGCGACTTAGATAATTTGACACTCGAAGTAAGTAACCAAAAGATTGCAGCACTTGAGCAGCAGCAGCTGCTGCCCGCAAGTATGCGGGCTGGCGACGTAAAGCTTGAAACTGAATTCGGGCGCTGCCGATAAGAACAGTTATCGCTGCTGCTGCTGCGTTGCGTTGGTGTTGAATGCTTGCTGAAAATCTTAACTCTAAGGCAGCTGTTGAAAATGTTATTTCATTTTCTTGTCGTATGCAAATAGTTGAGTTTCTGTTTTTATTTTTGAAAAACTTAATTAAACATTTAAATGCGAGCAGCTAACAAGAAAAAAATAAAACAATACAAATAAAAATTAATATTCAGTTACTACATTTTGTGCTGACTAAAGCCGCTAATTAAGTTTTTGGTTTTTCACTTTGGTTTTTCTTGTCTAACATTGAAGTTGCCAAATGGCTGTTTACGAGCAGCTTTAATAACAGCTGTTAAAAAAACACAACGCTGAGTTATGCAGCAACATGAAAGACACGAAAGACATGTAAATGGGTGGACAAGTGAGCGAGCTTTCGAATGTTTCGAACCAGCAGCTGCTAATTTGGAACCAAATATTTGTTGTTTGGACGGGGGCGCAGCTCCCACAGCATTTATACATGTATTGACAGATTTTTTGATCCAATTCAATTACAATTTGGAAGCTTCAAACGAAACACACAAAAAAAACCTTCACACCAGCAACTGAACAAACAAAAGTGCTTCAAAGTAAATAAACATAGGAGAGAGAGAGAGAGAGAGAGAGAGAGGGCGAGCAGAACAGTTGGGAAGAGTGCCGACCGCTCTCAGGAAGAGCGCGCGTAATGAGCGACATGCAAGAGCCTTGCTAAAAATAAAACACACAAACGTCCCTCGGCTTGCAAATAATGTCAAAAGATTGTTCAGTGTGGGAAAATGCAGCAAAGAGCAAAAACTTTACTGTATCGAAATTTAATGTAATTAAAGTAAAGTAAAATGTTAATATAGTTGGACGGCACTTTACAGAGCATAAATCTACATGTTATAGCAAAAGATTGGCAGCTTAAAAGACCTTTAAAAAAAACTAAAAATTGAAATTATTTCCGTTTTTTTTTTCTGCCATTTGCGTTGATCATTAAGCAGCTGTTGCTCATCAGTTGTTGCTGCTGCTTCTGCATTCAATCATCAATCAAAATTTTGTGCTGTGCGTGCGAAGGCAACTTGTGGCGGCTTTAATGATGCAACAACAAAAAAAGAAGAAGCAGAAAAAGAGAAACGTACGAAACTTGCAACTGCAATGCTGCAAATTGCCAGCCTGGGGGCAGCCGCTGGCAAACGGTCCCTTGACCCTGAGACTCCCATCCGTGTGGTCACCCAACCTACGTCTCGTTCTTTCTCTCTCTCTCTCTTTCTCTCTGTGCTGCACTTTGACTAATCCATCAGCAAATGAGGCAACTGCCATTGGGGGTTGTGCACTCACACAGCTGCATGAAAAAAATGCAATAAAAGCGTTGTTCACGCTGACCCTTCAATTCTGCTCACTGTCGCCCCCCTGGCTCTGGCCAACCATCCATTTGGCACTTTTTGCTGCATTCTCTCAAGTGCTCTTAGCTGAGCAGCACTGGCAGCTCATTTTATACGCATACATATACAATTTTTTCTTTTTCAGTGTTATTTTTTTTTAGCCAGGACTTTGTTAGCTACGCTGCGCTCTCAAAGTGGCCGCGCTTTTCAGTCTCTGCCCGCCTCTTTCTTTCGGCGCCCCCTCCCGCTGGCTGCGCATTGATGTGCAAAGTTTTTATGACGCATTCGTGATTTCTTTTTCTGGCTTATAAAAATACGTATATATTTTTTATTTAAAGCTGCACTGCGTCCATTTCGGTTTTAAGGCCTTTTGTCCTTGCTTCAAGTGTTGACAGCACTGTGGTTTCTCCCAATTTTATTTTCCATCATGTTTCTCCGAGTCGACATTCTGGCCTTAAATTAGCTAGTTTGATTGTAAATTGCAGAATTTTTTTAAACAAAAATTTAAAAATAATAATTCCCCAGTTGGAGATGCGGGGCATCGATCCCCGTACCTCTCACATGCTAAGCGAGCGCTCTACCATCTGAGCTACATCCCCTTGTGTGTGTACGGCCGAATTTACTGCACATAACGAAAATCAAAACTACCACAAAGCATAAGACGCAAAGAGTGTGAGAGCGGCGCAGCGATCGATTGTGTATTGCTGCTATGCTGTTCCCACCCACTTCACATATGCCATAGCTATTAACAGTTTTAAAGCTTTATTTCTGTACGTGCACTCTCACTCGCTCAC